>VMOF01000388.1:56539517-57201821 GCA_011764245.1 Trialeurodes vaporariorum | reverse complement strand
GAAATCCGTTTTAGTAGTTTTGGCTTCCCAACTGAACCGATTTCCAATATTTTGGTCTCAAAAAATCACGCGAAAAATTAGCTAGACGTTATCGTCGCCTTTTTTTCGATATTTGCCGTAGTTTTCGTAAAATAGCCATTATAAGGCGGTTTCTGGGAAAGCCACTGGTGGCGCTATCTCTAATCGCGGATTCTTACTACAACTCGGCATAGATTCACCTGAAGTTGCTAGAATTATTAGAAACGTGAATAAAGTAAGTGATATTTATGATGATCAGAGGACAAGTTCCAAAAAAAGAAGAAAAGTGAATCGGCTTGAAGTTGCTTGACTTTTCGAAACGTGATTAAAGTAAGTGATACCTAAGCATCTAAATGCAATTCTGATGCATTTGAAAGAACTAGTCGTTATAATGCCAAACCAAGCAAGTGTACCGTGGCCAATTGGCCATACAGCTTACTTTCAAATCATCGTTAGAAAGGTTTTCTCTCCTCGTTGATCCATTATCAGTTTGTCACAGTTATTTTGAATCGAGCGTGGAGTGTGCAATTCGGCCATCATTCCTCAATTATTTCAGTGTTAGTGTTTCAGTGTGCTCTTTTGCTACGTTACAAACAATTATTGGTTGAATCTCATGACCATCTTAAAGTATTTCCAACGTTTAAACTGTGTGACGCCTCCTGGTGACCTACACAACCAGTGCAACGTTAGAAAGCTTTTTGATGACCATTTTTCTCCTCGCAAAGTATCATCACTTGAGGATATTCCCAGAATTTCACTAAGTGAGGTAAGAAGGACTGCTCAGTAATTTCAAGGATTAAAGAAGGTAAATGCGTTGAGACTTGAATCGGGTTTTAAGTTTAAAGGATCTTCCGTAAGGCTATTTTAGCAACAGTGGTGTATCGTCAACTGTGCGACTGGAAGCTACCTTTCGTTTTGCGACAAGTAAACATAGGCCTCTTATCACTGAAACAAAGGACAGCATGGGAGCGTTCTAGAATTCTCCGATCCGATTAACCGGGAAAGTGCATCAGAATTTCCGGGGAGTGTTTATGATAAAGCCAATAATGAAGCTCATCCGTTCTCAGATGAATTTAAGAACGATCACGGGTGCAGCTTGTAATTGCTACAAATGTCTGTTTACATATCAATAATCTCCAAAACACCCATATGTACACACGGAAATAGGATGTTAACTTCTTTGAGGTTAGTTTTCATCGGCTTTACCAAAGTTCTTACTCCGGTAAAGCCGGTGTACCCCGGGGAAGAGTTCTGATGAACTTCATCGGAGTTCAAGAACGCTCCGATGAACTTCCCCGGGGTTATCAGAAACAAAATCGGAGAATAAAAGAACAACTTGGTAATTTACCTAAAGTTTTCCCCCTTTCAGTCGCACAGTTGACGATACACCACTGTTGCTAAAATAGCCTTACGGCAGATCCTTTAAACTTAAAACCCGATTCAAGTCTCAATGCATTTACCTTCTTCAATCCTTGAAATTACTGAGCAGTCCTTCTTACCTCACTTAGTGAAATTCTGGGAATATCCTCAAGTGATGATACTTTGCGAGGAGAAAAATGGTCATCAAAAAGCTTTCTAACGTTGCACTGGTTGTGTAGGTCACCAGGAGGCGTCACACAGTTTAAACGTTGGAAATACTTTAAGATGGTCATGAGATTCAACCAATAATTGTTTGTAACGTAGCAAAAGAGCACACTGAAACACTAACACTGAAATAATTGAGGAATGATGGCCGAATTGCACACTCCACGCTCGATTTAAAATAACTGTGACAAACTGATAATGGATCAACGAGGAGAGAAAACCTTTCTAACGATGATTTGAAAGTAAGCTGTATGGCCAATTGGCCACGGTACACTTGCTTGGTTTGGCATTATAACGACTAGTTCTTTCAAATGCATCAGAATTGCATTTAGATGCTTAGGTATCACTTACTTTAATCACGTTTCGAAAAGTCAAGCAACTTCAAGCCGATTCACTTTTCTTCTTTTTTGGAACTTGTCCTCTGATCATCATAAATATCACTTACTTTATTCACGTTTCTAATAATTCTAGCAACTTCAAGCCGATTCGCGAGCTCTATCAACACTCTGTTTACAAAATTACACATAGGTAAAATAACCTACAAATGCACCAAAGAAGCAGAATCGCCACCGTGTGCCGCTTATCCAGCTCCATTTTCAAAAATCGCTAAAAAATACTAAAAAAAATAATCGAGCACTTTGAGTGGCCTGGAGCAAGTCTATGTTCTCTAAAATTGATATTCCAACATTAAAAGTTTTACTTTATGCACGAAAAAATCAAAATTTTAGCTATGAAATGAGAGTGTTCAGCCCCATTGCTTAGCACAGGAATTCAAACGCCCGCGCTGGCGGGGCAGCGAACGATACGTCATCCCCTTCCTCACCCCGTCCAGCAGCGCCGGCTGCGCAGAACGGACGCGTTTTCGTACCCCGGAATGACTGACCTGTATTCAAGGTATATGGAAGAACAGGTATGGACAGGAGGCGGGGTTTAAGGGGCTTTCGAGTTTTCCCGCCAAATGATGACGACACGATTGCTTTGGCGATGACGTAGTCGTCACCTACTACAGTAGCGAGAGATGGGGATCACGGGAGAGTGAGTGAGATAGTTTGGAACGCTAGGCGAATTTTATCGCGACCGTCTAGAACATCTGTGACGTAGCCGTCACCTACTGAGATAGGCTCCGCCTCCTGTCCATACCTGTTCTTCCATATACCTTGACCTGTATTAATGGATCTTGGTGCTAGCGAGGGGTCAAGCAAGAGTGAGAGAGATGCAATGAAAAACGTGGCGCGATTGGCCAATAGCAAATACGCCAAATTCCAAAATTGCAAAAACATATTTTTTATACACTTTCATGAAAACATCAGGTTAAAAATATTATTGTTCTGTGACGACTGTGACGTAGAAAAATAACCTATATCTATCTTTCCCAAATTTTTAATTTCAATTCTGCGATTTTTCTCAGCGTCTCAGAATTTTGTTCATGTATTTTACAGTTCATAAAGCCCCTACCTTGACTCTTTTTAGATTTGAAGGATCCCAACTTTGAGGCAGTCTCAAGGTGTCATTAACTTCTCTTTTAATGACTGTTTCTTTCTCACCGCTGGAATATTGAAACATGCCTGGCAATGTCTCGTCACCGTTATGTTAGAACTCAAGACTACGCAGAAGGTTCGTTATTTAAACTTTGAAGTACTTATCTACTACTGCCCATCCTCCCTGTGCACCGTACTCCTTCAAAACTGCTAACTCCTGAGCCGGGGTTCGTTTTCTTAATTTCATTGCTCGGATCCATTGTAGTCTCTTGAGCTGTAATTCTTGAGAGAACTCCCAACCCAAAGTCCATTTTCATCAGCGGTGGTTGGGCGGGCTTAACTTTACTTGGTCAAACTTACAGGGAGCCCCAAATTGCATTGGTATCACGCTACAATGTAGAAGAAAACAGGGCAAACAGAAAGTAAAGGAGAAAATCAAATTAAGGAGGTAATCAGTTGTGTATCAGTACAATTTGGCCCCTTTATTAGTAAGCACGGGCCCCTGAATTGATGCATTTGGGGGCCCCGTAGTGAGCCCACCCACCCAGGAAATTTATTGCCAGATCGCCCCTGGTTTTCACAAGCAGGTTGGTCTGATAGCGGCCCAACATTCTCCACTCAACTGGAAGGACACGTGAAACTCTGAATTTGATTTCCTGACTTGGGGGCTTGCCCACTCACTGCCAAGTAACCATGTGATTGAATTGGAAAGTTAGAGGTCATTCCACGAGAGTTGGCAGATGAGTTGGCCTGTTTACTGCCGAGTGGGCGAGTTTGTGTTTCTGCACACTGACTTCGATGGGCAGAGAAGCGATTGAACCTATGTCGCAGGAAGCCGGGCAAGCTGTCATCTGCCATGATTCAAAGAACGAGTTCTAACATAGTGCAGCAAGACCAATCTGGTGCATTATGGATCATTATTTGAAGAGAGTGGCTACAGCCATCTTCCTTTATGTCCGCAATGATGTTGCCAATCGCAACTGTATTGTTGGCTTCGCCTACGAAGGCTTGTGATTGCAGGTGACCAGGAGAAATCATTGGAGAAATTTGAGTGCTGATTGCACTCCTTGCATCGCTCACTTTCTGTACCCACGGCAGTGCACAAGCTCCGGAGCTCGTATACGGTTGTGGTTCACAATTGTTCGCAGCAGTGCTACCAGCTGTAGAAACGGGAAATCCCGCAGGGTTCATTCATAGTTGTCAAACATAACTGACTACTATACAAATAATCACATTTATCGCACAGTTACCAAGTGACCGAACCCTAACAGAAACCAGATCATTAAACAAAATTTGCTTATTCAGGGTGTACTAGACCAGCCAGTTGGTGCATTTTTCTTGCGAACATCTGAACCAAACCTTAAAACCGAACTATGAACCATGATTTGAAACCACAGAAGCCTCTTCGGAAGCTGACCCAAAATTGTTCATTGTTGATGATTTCAGAAGCCCCTGACAATCCCTTAGGGGTATTTCAGGGGGCTCAAACACATTTTTCAAGTTTTCCCAATGAAGGTATAAAAAAATGCTCAGATCATAATGTCAAGTCCACCGTCAACATTTGTACTCCTTTAATTTTTTTCTGAAAACACCAATTTTTTTGAGTTATGGAGGCTTTTTGGAAAATTTTTGAATCTGCCCTTGTGACTACCCTGTTTAACATTTCTCATAAACCTTTACAGATTCTAAAAGAGCAGATCAAGAACTTTTGTTTGATATGCCACATGTTCACGTAAATCAAAATTTTGGGGCTGCAGTGGCAGAATTGGCGCGATTCCATGGTTTGGGCCAGTTAAGCCCCAAAATTTTGATTTGGCTAAAAACACATTCTTTTCTCACTGAAAGTTAACATGTGACACACCTATCTAAAGTTCTTGATCTGTTCTTTTAGAATCTGTAAAGATTTTTGAAAAAGTATGAACAAGGTGGTCACAATGGCCAGTTCTAAAAATTTTCAAAAAGCCTTATAACTCAAAAGTTGGGGGTTTTCGGGGAAAATTTTTTGGGAGTAAAAATGCCAGCAACTAACTCCTCTTTATGGATTGCTGAACTTTTTCTTATATCTTCATTGGAAATTTCTTGAGAAAACTTGAAAAATCTGTTAGAGCCCCCCCCCCCCCCCCCCATTATTATTATGAAAAATTTGGGGTCGATTCCCTACCCGACTTGTTTGGTTTCAAATCATTTGGATAAGCCATTTGCATTGAAAATTCCCTATCCCGGTGGTCTAGTACACCCTGTACTTTTTTGTACTAAGTGCATGAGCTTTTCTATATTTTATTCTGTTGCATTTTGTGTTCCAGATTATGATTATGATGATGTTTACGGTTATTCTGTAGAAGAGGATTGTGTCTTATCACCCAGTGAACGTGAGTACCCTCTTTAAAATTGTTAACTTTGTCACTTTTAGTTTTATTTAACCTTTTCACTGCTGAGTTCTTTTGAATCTGGAAGTACCCCTATTGCTGATTTCTTTCTTGCAGATTTTTCATGGAAAAGGTAGTTTTTTGCTCATTCTGAAGCCAAATATGACTCAAATGTCTTGATATTTTTACTAAGTATTAGTTCCTGAGAGTAGAAGAAACAAGAAAATGTTGTTAGATTTTTTTTCAACCCAAATTCACAATTTTTAAAAAATTCAAAACCCCCCTTTTTTCCCCCTTAGTAACACTTAGTGTATCACTTTAATGTTGATTTAGACAACTCTTTTGCACAAAGTAATCATATGTGATAAGTTTCAGTGCATGAAACCTTTGAATGAAATCCGATTTCAATAAAAAAATTGATTTGAGATATTCCAATTTTGTGATATTTTCAGCCTTATTTTTGAAGTTATTGACGAGATATTTGCAGAGACGTTCTTTAGATGATTATCTTGTAACTGACACTCCGTTTTCTTAAATATAAGTTACTTTCGGCTAGTAATTTGACATTAATCGAACGGTAGCGCTCTGGTGGCAGAGATCGGCATTAAACGCTGGAGAATCACCTTAAAGCACTTTGTGAAAATAATTTTTTTATCGGAAGCATATGCTCTTTTCTCCATGCCATTATTTAAAAGAACGCCTTTAAAATTCGCTGAAATATGTGTATCTTTGGTTTGGTTAACGGAAATTAAAATTTTAAGATGCCAAATATATCACCATAGAGTGATTGCGTTAAGGTAGAAAACTTTGTTTTTACAATATTCTCTGCACAGGTTTCCAAAAATCCCCTTATCAACTTAATTTCTTTGTCTCTTTACAGAAGTTTTTATTTACGATCGATCACAAAGAACTGAAGCTTCAACTAATCCAAGAGAAGAAGAAGAAGCAGCAGCAGCGCCTGTCATTGAAGAAGCATCCACTTTGAAAGAGTTGAATGATTTGGAAACGGCAAAATTACAATCTTGTCTTGATGAAATAAGGAGTGTCATTGGAGACATTGAATCTGAGGAAATCATATCAAAAATTGTCGTAGAACAAAATTTTGATGTTCACAAAGCGCTTGATGCAATTTTGAACAAAAATGGAGACCTTGGATTACTCGGTTAGTGCAATGTCTTTTTGAACAATTATTTCCTCAGCTGAGTTGCCATCGGCTGTGTAGGAAGTGCAATTTATTTATGTCTCCTTAGTGTACACCTATTTAAAATATTCAATTTTTAGGGCGGTCCAATTGAATTTAAAAGAAATGGATGCTTTTCCATAGGTTCAAATCAATGGCAGATCCAGAAAGATTTCCAAAGTTTGGGCATGCCTATGAAATATCAAATTCGTCGCATTCATTCAAAGTTTAGCAGTGTTTTTGGAATCTTTGTACTATGACCTTCAAAAGAAAGTACCAGGGTTAAAATTTTAACTCTTTTAAATCTTGGCAATCTTTAAACAATTTTGCGGTTTTCAAGTGTCGAAGGACTAGTCAAAATGCCCCTTTTAAAGCACATCATGAATAATTGAAAGTTTTATTGAACATAAAGGAAAAATTTAACAGTAAGAATTTTGACCAGGGTACTTTCTTTTGAAAGTCATAGTACTTTATTTTGAAAGTCACAGTACTTTCTTTTGAAAGTCATAGTACTTTCTTTTGAAAGTCATAGTACTTTCTTTTGAAAGTCATAGTACTTTCTTTTGAAAGTCGTAGTACAACCTTTTCGCTAGCAACCCTACCAAAAACTACAAGCAGCTCGGAGTCACATTGGCGCTGCGTAGAAAACCAGTGGGCTCGCTCTTGTAGGAGGGGGTCAATGGGTCTTCTGTTCTTTTTCTAAAGTGAAGGGTTCTCTTTAGAATCAATTCACGGAAGAATCGCTGGACTGAGATCAAATTCATTGGACAAAAAGTTTATGTGTAGTTGCTGTTAGACATAATTGGTGAAAAACTTTGACTCCAGAGAGGCTTGAAAACTCGAATGAAAAAGTTGGCTTTGCCTGTTGGAATACATGGGAATTTAAATGTCCTGCTTAGTAACCCGAACATTACCCAAACCATGACTTAGTCTATAAAATCTGTATTCTGTGACTCGTACCATATCTGTAAGGCTTTCATGTATCAACTTTTAAATATATAAATCAATAAATAAATAATGAGAGGAAAATAAGATATCCTGGATAGAGTGGACCATTGCATTTTCTCAGCGCTCCGTAAAGAAGGAAAGTGAATTGAAATTTTGTGTCCTCCATTTATTTTACACTGAGCCAACTCAGACATTGTTTTTTTTTCTCCCGTTCTTTTTGCAGTTCCTGAACCTGTGAATCAACCCGAAGCTGTAAAACTTAAACGACCTCTTATAGGTGAGGATTCATTTTATGTTCAAGTGCCTCTTGTCAGTTCGTTCTTTGTTCGATTTTTCAAATCGCTATTGCTGGATAACATTTTCCGATATAGCAGAGAAGAATGCCTTTTGGTGGGCTTATTTTTTACAAGAAGATGTTCCTTTAAATGTTGGTTATTAAAAGCTTATGTTATTGTGAATCCTCAACGATGTCGTTCCAGGTTTGCCAATGGATGGCGCTGAGTGTTTGCCACCACTTAATCACTGATGAAAATCTCCAAATCAAACAATTTTTTACAAGACATCAGATCGTGAAGCCCTCGAGATTAGTTTTGAAAATGCTTTTGTCAAAAAGGTTGCAAAAATATTCAAAATTAATGCTTAAACTACCATTTTCCAATAATCACGGATTGATACGATACAATCAATTCAAGATTTTTGGAGGTTGGTAGGTTAAAGCTTTAATTTTGAATATTTTGTTGAATGCATCTCTGAAACTAATCTCATGGGCTCGACGATCCAATTTTTAGGAAAAAGTAAAACGACTCGCAGATTTTAATCATTAATCAAACAGGGGAAAACACTCAGGCCCATTTATTGGTGAATCTGAAGCAATAACAGTGAGGATTCATGTTAAAGAAATGATGACTGAAAAAAATGTTCAGTTATTTTGAAAACGGGAAAAGCTGCTGATTTCTGTTTCAGGGTCTTCAAATATTTTTTGTTTTTTAGGAACTTAATATCAAACCTTTTGACTTATGGAGCTCTGTGGGCCAATCATTTACTTTGGTGTTAAACCAATTGTTAAGACTGTCTACGAGTGACTTTTTCAGTGTAGAATTGTAAAACTTAGCTGTTGCCGCAGTTATCTTCATTGAACATCCCTGTTTTCATGTTTCCTGTTTTTAACAGCTTCTCATGAGTAGCTTTCATAAAGATATAGGCAATGAGAATCTTAATGTTGAATATCGTAGCAACGACCGGGAGCGTCTTCCTGTATCCACCGGTGGTTCCACCAGTTTCTATTATAACAACCAATTTGTTCTTTCATTCACCAGTGGTTTCATAATAGAAACCGTGGTTGTCAACCAACTTGTTCTTTTATCCACCTAGTGACAACCGGTAAGGACCGCGAATCACCGCTGAATTCCACCGTGAGATTATGAATGTTAAGTGTGTGTTCTGTCTGGTTAGCTGTTATTGTTGGAATCGTGAATCTCAAGTCTCAACAGTAATCGTACCGTGTGTTTTCCATACAACACAACAACTTTCACTGAAAATAATTTGTCATTTCATTTGTTAATTGTTGTTTCATTTGAAGAAAAACAAAACCCAACGGAACAAACAACGAAACCGTTCTTTTATCCACCGGTGGTTTATGGTTGATGACGTCATTTAATAGAACTGGTGGAATAACAACCGATGAATATAAAAAGACGCTCCAAGTCTTTCAATGCCCGACCAATATTTTTCGTCTATTTTCATTTTATTTGTCTCTTTCTTTTTCATGTTCATTTTGACCTATTATTGGACTTGACTTTGGCTCTCGTGTTTTGCCTCTTTTCATTTGAATTTCTGTCTTAAACATAAGGTAAGATGGTTTTCAAATTATTCAATGTAGTATTGTTTTGGTTATAACATCGGATAAACTTTGCATGAGATACTTCTTTTTGTTTTAAATTGTTGGCGCTATCTTTTTGATTTTCTCAAAGGCTCATAAGTTACTTTTCCTCGTTTCATCCATATTCTCATTGTAGAGCTCTCTATTTTTTTATTTCCTCTGAAATTTGAAACCATGTCTTCTAGCTGTAAATTGAACTCTGAAATCAATGATCAGGGCAGCAACATCTTGAATCAGGATGAAAAACTTGATGAAAAGTTAGGTCATTCTGAATTTTCAAGCCTGATTCTTCTCGCCAAAGAATTTCGTAAATCTCCTTTTAGCGATCTGAAAATTATTAAACAGAGAAAGCGTAGGAAGCGAGATGAATATCCAACCCTATCGCATCAAGCAGCTGCTCACCTTGAAAAAATTTTAAGGAAAAGAAAGAAAGACTACGACGCATCCATACCCAAGTCTATAAAATCGTTAAATCCTAAATTGCCTGCCAAAACAATCAGCTTAATTGACCTTGATTCTTGGGACGAGAAGAATCCTCCTTTTCTAAATGAGCTGAATGTTTTTCAAATGGAAGGAGATGATCATTTGCTTGATCTTATAGATTCCACCTCGGAAAACCTTTCAAAAATATCTATAGGTCATGAGGATAACGGAAGCATTGTAAGTCTAGAGCACAGTGACATTCAAACAGAGCCCTCTGAACCTCATGGAAAGAAAAATGATATTTTGCGAGGGAATGAATCGACCGTAGTATCAAATTACTTGATTGATCTAACCGAGTCAGTGGAGAGAGTCAACCTTAATGATCGGAAAAATCAAAGTGTCTCAACTAAGGAATCTGTTTTAATCCATGCGCCTAGTTTTCCGGGCATTGAGCAAAATTTCTCTACCATGAACCCTGTTGCTCTTGATGGGTCAAATGTATCGCTTATTAAAATATCGCAAAATTCTAGTTTTGGCCAAATCATTTGCAGACGTTGGAAAAAATTAAAGAAACCACGTTTGTGTTATGCCACTCCCAGTAAAATACAACCGTTTCTCTTTGAATGTCCATCACCAGATGATGAAATTTTGCATTATCTTAGGAAATGAGTGCAAAGTCCTTTTGGACTTACTGCTTCTCTGTTGGAGCTCTTGCTAGGTTTTCTGTTGGTAAATAAATGGGGCTCTTACTATTTTTTGCTGTAGGTGATTGATGAGTATGATCTTGCGCAAAATCCACCGAAAATTACGGTGATCTCATTAAGGGGAGTGGGACATCCTATCTCAGCCCATGTTAAACCATCAATGTTTAAGGAACATTTTCTGAGGAACTACTCAACCGATTTTCAAAAACTTTAGCTTGTTTGATTCGTGTTGTTACCCTCTTCACTTTAACACGGGGTTTTTTGAAAATCTTGAATTTTGAGAATTTTACGATTTTTTGAAATTTGGTTCGAAAAATGCATTACTTTTTGGTACTTGAAAATTCACAAAAATTCAGGGAAACAAAATTTTGAAAAAAGTCCGTGTTAAAATATGCAGGGCACTATGACGAATCAAATGAGCCAAAGTTTTTATAAATCGGCCCAGTGGTTGCTGAGAAAATGTACCTCTTGTGTGAAAAAACACAAACTCGGGGAAAACACAATTTAAAAATTCCGGAAAAAACACTTTAAATGCAAAATGCACTTAACACTGTTTTTCTTTTTTTAATAAAATTATTCTTACAGAGTAGACTGACTACTCATCAAAAATAAGTGAACTTGGTCTTAAATTAAAGCTGATGATATATGGAACAACTTTAGCTGAAAAAACGAATTCTTAAAATTTTGACCGAAATCCATGTCCCACTCCCCTTAAAAAATGACACACTTCACTCACAGACTCACAAATCGCCTTTAAAGTTTTAGGTGTAATGGTGGAGCTATGCAGATACTATGGAAGATTCCTATTTAGTTTGGGGTTTTCCTCTGTGTTTCTATAGAGAGAGAGACATAGATAAGGTAGGGATCTCCTATGATACCTGCATAGCTCTGCCATCTTTGCTCTTAAATGGCGGAAGTGCGCAGGTGTCACGGGGGATTCTTGTCTATCTAATTTCTCACTCTCTCTCTTTCTATATCTATGAAAACACACAGAGAAAAGCCTCAAATTAGATAGGAATCTCCCATGGTAGCTCCACCATTACACCTTAAACTTAAAACTCATTTTGTGAGTATGTGAGTGAGTTTTGTAATTTTCAAATGTGCGTAAGGTAATTTTTGCTGGATTTTTTTACCGAAAAATTAACAATTTAATCACTAATAGCAAAAGTTAGCAAGAGCCCCATGAAAAAAATATCAGTTGAATGTTGTTTAAAAAAAAAAAAAAAATTATGAGATGAATACTACTTATAAAACCAATACTACTTTTTTTTTCCCGGAATTTTATATTAGATTTGATAATCCATTTACCCACATAAAGACCTTGCAAGAGCTTCATTATTCTCTAGATTTTGGTCACCTAAAATTTTTAATAGTTTAAAACTCAGTAAGTGTCCCACAATTATTCATACAAATTAGTATCATCCTTACATCATCTCTAGAACTACTCATAGCAATCAAAGTTCTTGTTTCTTATTCCATCAACGATCATTCATTTTTTTATTTTTTTGTCTGTATTAAACTCGACACCAAGGTACGTTTTTTTATAGTTCGTACAATAGACCGCAGAGCTGTGTTCTTTTTCCGTAAAAATTTGTAGGAGTCATTTCAAGGTAGATGAGAACAGTATGTGCAATTTGTAATATTTGAAGCTAGGGTCATCCTGACTGCTAGCAGGCGATGATATCTTCTGGTCAACTCCCATGTTAATTAAATAGGAGGAAATTGGCTTTGCAAGCTGGTCAATGGAGTTTGCCTGCAAGGCTTCCTTGCGAAAATTAAACGGCACATGCCTGGTTTCATCTACCATGGTGTCATTTTGACGGCAGGGGTGTATAAAATCTAAAGTTCTGCTTATAAATTGATGCTGAAATTTTATGGAATTTTTTTTCTTTTCTACATTTCTCTTTTTTTTCCCTTCACATTTGTTTTTATTTGCCTATAAAAAGCAAAGCAAAACCCAATAAAGTCATCATTTTTGTGAAGATGAATGAAAGCGTGGAAAAAAATTTCCGGGATCAAGTGAAAATTTTTTCCTCAAGAATATTATGCATTGTTGCTTGATTGAAACTAAATAGATTATCTTTGAGGTAAAATAAAATAAAAAATGAAAAAATCAGTCAGATGAAAGTGAGGAGTGAGCGACAATCTCCTTCTGGGAGTCTCCCTAGAAGTAGATTCTGCAGGCAAGTGGAGTGCTTGTTGAGACTTTACACCAGTACATTTCTCGTTTTTTAATTTTTGACAGTTGCTGGCTTTAGGGTCTGGTTTTTTTAGTTATAATTCGATCACCTTTTTTGCCAACTATCATATTGTTTCATCATTTTTGTCCTTTGTAAAAATCAAATCTTAAAAGCATGATGTAGATTTATAATGCAGAGGTCTGTCCTTGAGATAGTTGCAATTATCCATTATGACTATTACAAAATAATCCATAACCAAATCACTACCTAAGTCACTGTTGACAGTTTTATCTAATATTTGCCTGTAATATATTTTGTATACTTCATCAAAAACGATTATATCTTTTTATAATTTTCATTTTCGTTTACTTATGATGTTATTTTGAGTAGTATTATTTCTCCTTATTCAAAGCTGGGTGCTAGCCTCACCACACTATCAAGTCTTAACAGAACAGTGGCCAACAAGGACCCCATACATTTTCCGTAAATGTTTACGTTTGATTGACTTTATTAACGTGAAAATGATCAGTCAGTCTTTAAAAATTAGTTACTGATTGCTGCTCAGTTCATGTTGTGGGGATGTTTTAGGTTTCTACTGCAGATAATTCAAGTGTCCGCAAAGTAGAAAATTATTCTGTATCAATTCAAGTATCTGTTCTGAATGAAGTATTCTGTGATCATACGCTGCGCTGCGCGGATCAGAATAGATTGAGATATGTTTGTGTGGGTGCAATGCGTTCACCCCGCAAGAACTTGTCTGGACAAAAAATGATTAGAAAATACTGTTATGGAAATGATAGATGAATTTACGCGATTCAGAGATTTTTGATGACTCATCATGGTAGTGGGTGATTTTAATCTGAATGATGAGATAATTTTTGAGACTCCCAGTGGCAGTTTGTTGAGGGGGGGGGGGAGGCTCTAGAAAATTGAGAAGCAAAAATAAAAAAAATCATCACATTTTTAAAGCCCCCCCCCCCTTTTGAACCTTCAATACATTACATGAAATCAAAGAGTAGAACATTATCGTCAGACTTCCCATCTTGAAAACCCTGCCGGATATGAAATTTGTCGAAAGTCCTTAAAGGTAAAATGTACAGGAAAATTGAAAAGGGGCTGTGAAGCTATGGTTACAAAATGGAAATGTTAACTTTCTACATTGAAAGATATTTTTTTTTTTTTTTTTGGCCGAAGGGGGGGGGGGTATGGAGGCAAATGTGCGTCAATCCAAGCGGAGGTAATATCAGATTATTCTTTCTCACACTTATATTCAAATTGTTCGGTCCTGAATTATTTGCCAACTAATATTTTCCAAATTGTTCGGTCTATTGGTTGGGACCGATTAGAGGGTAATTCAGCCCCGTATTATTCGCTATCTGAAATTTTTGAATGGCTCTTATCAATGGAAATATCAATCCAATTATTAGCGGTAATTAGTTGCCCTACTCTGCCTGCCGATAGTTCAAGGTCAATTATATGGTCGGAATTGGTCAAAATTAGAGCTAGTTTTTGTTGGAAGTTGTTCCTCGAGTGTTACTTATCAACGGTAAAACAGTCCCATTAAATCCAACCACAGCAAGGTCCATTTTGGATGGGGCGAAAAGGCCCCAAAATCGATTTTTTGGTTCTATCTCAAAAATGGTGACAGGTATCTAAAGTTTGTTCTACTAGTTTTATTTCTGAGACAATCTCTAACAAGAGTGGTCTTTTGAATCTTTTTGCATTGACCTCTCCTAAGCCCTCAAAAGTTGAAGGAAAAACATTCTTCAGGCTCCAGGCCTCTCCCTTCAAAATGTTGGGTTTTGAAGGCCCCCTCGAATTAAGATTTATAGGCGTCAAAGTATGACTAGAGATTCTTGATTGGAAGGTTTTCAAAAAGAAAAATAATGCCACCATATGAAAAAGGCTAATCTCACCAATTTTAAAATGACAGCCTCTTAAACCCTTAAAACCTCAACTTTTTTAAAAGGCCGTAATTTTGAAGTGGGTGAGTGTAGCCACTTTTTAGTGGTGGCATTGTTTTCCTTGCTTGAAGACCGTTTGATCAGTTTTAGGCAAGTCATACTTTGACACCTAATAATGTTCGCTCAAGGGGCCTCGAAACCACAAAATTTTGGAAGGATAGGGGCCCCGAGGAATTTTTGAGGTGAACATGTGACTCATTGATTAAAAGCCCCTGCACAAATCGTATTCAAAATGTGAAGATATCTGATTCAGGGCTGCGAATTTTTCAGAAGTGGCATCAGAAAGTGATTTTCTGTTCGCTTTTCTTGAGTTCAATTTTATGAAGGGATGTATCTACTGCAGGGGTTCCCAAATTTCTAGTATCCATTTTTACTCCAAGATAAGAGGTCATGGTCCACCGACTGAAATTGATAACCTCTTTTTTTCCTGTTTTCCGTACTTGTCAAATTGAAGAAGAAAAATAAGTGGATATCCTTGCGGACAGTAAGGACCTCTAGATCTTCCACAAAATTATATTTTAGGGTAAACAGAAGGTCAAAATACAGGGGATGAAAGTTCACTTATCCTTCATAAAGAGGATGACTTCTGTTCAATTTTTGAATATGGTACATCAGGGGGCGGATCATTTACTTCATCAATAAACCATTTGTTAAGACTGTCTATGAGTGATGCTATTGGTACAAAATTATGAAACCAGAATGTTGCTGTAGTAACCAACGTTTAAGTGCCTGTTGTTATTAGGCTATTCATTGATTGACTTTAAAGAACGGGCACTTTAACTATGATTACCATAGAAACAGCTAAGTTTTACAATTTTCGACCAATAGCATCACGCATGAACAATCTTAACAATCGCTTTGTCGTTTGTGAAGTAAATCACCCCCCCCCCCCAGTTAGTCACGGAAAACCCGTGCAGAAACTCATTTGTTAAGTGTTTGCTAGGTGGTCTTGTGAAATACCTGCAGAAATCGTGGTGTGCCTTTTTTATTTCAATTTTGAACCGCTTTTTGCGGCCATTCAAATTATTTTCCAGCGGGCGTCCAAGAACTACCTATTGAGAGCCCGCAATCCCGCATACTACAGTTTGGGAACGTCTAATCTAAAGTGTCGACGTATTTATTTTGAGTCATTTTACTATAGCATTATTTGGGAAAATTTATGTAACACAATTTTGCGGTTGATGCTTTAGATTTTTTTTTTTTTCTTTTTTTTATAAAACGATGCATCCTTTTTTTCTTTTCACTAATGAAGTTAAAAAAATTGAAAAAGTATTGCGATGGCGCAGAGATTTTCAAGGTATTTTATTTCGATTCTTGACCAGCTGCGACTAAGTCAATTATGATAATTTAAAAATAATATTCTCTCATCATGCCTAATACTATCCTAAAGAACATCCATCCATGACATTTCAATATTTCTTAACCATGTGTGGTAGGGAGGGATAAATGCATAAAATTTCTGATATTCTTTTTTTGCCCTGACTGTACCTTGGTAGTTTAGGATGTAGACAAAATTCATGACGTTTATCTATTCTAACAATAAGTCAAGTTATTGCAGTAGCATTTTAAAAACCCACTAAGCTTTAGGAAAAAAATCTATCCAGGTTTTCATTATTTTCATAATGAGAGAATCTAATTGTAAGACTTAAAGTGAACGAATTCACATGGCTTTTAATCAGTTTCCAGTAATGCTGCACCCAACGATGAAAGTTTGGACCCTGCAACAAGTGTGCCTACGATTACAGTTGCGACCCCAAACAAGGCTGCAAATGTCACCAAAGGGTTCAATATTCCAACACCTGGAGGTAAGTCGTCACTCATCAGTTATCTGAGAACAATTCAGTGACTTTTTTAAACTGGAGATTTTCCAACTCGGGACGCTGATTACGAACAATCGAGTCGAGAAGTATCTCACCATCATCCCTTATTCAACATTGCGTCTTATGAGCTTGAGTCAAGTCCACTTGATTTTAATACCTCTCTCTTGACTTGACATAAAAGAAAACAAGTGAAAGGGAAAATGCTGGAAAACACGCAAAAAAAAAAATTGGTGAGGATTTTTCAGCTCAAATCACAGCCATTTTCAACTCAAAAATTTAAAAAATAAAAACATAATTTCAAAAAGTGGAGAAAGTCACTATTTTTCACACTGTAAACATGGGATTAAACGTACGGTTTTCAACGAGCTATACCTATTGCAATAGAGAGGATTTAAGAGGATTTGTGGGGCGTGATATTGAAACTTCAAGGAGGTAACCAGTAGCGTACACAGGAATTTGTCTTTCTCTCTCTTGCCCCATTAGAACAAGTGTGTTAGATAAGAACAAGAACAGGGGCTAAAACGTGACTTCAGCCCCTATTTCTTTCCTTTTTCAACACATACATTCAAACGGGAGAAAAGAAAGAGAGACATATTCCTGCGTACGCTACTGGAGGTAGCCATGATGGAAATCTCTTATGGGCGTTTTTCTTACAGGCTCGTTTCGTTTGCCTCACTTTTGTTACCCTTTAAATTTAAAACAAAAATTGTGACAAATACATTTGAAATTGGCTATAAACAAAAGTGCAAGTGGTTTAGAATGGCTATCTGGACACAGAAATGGATATGACTGTTTCTTCTGGAAGGATTTGCCCGATAAAGAAACTGGCCCATGACAGTAAAAATAAAAATTTTCTCACCTGAATAGTTGTATTATAATTCTGTGTACAGAAAGCCATTCTGAAACACTTGCACTTTTGTTTAAAACCAATTTCCACTGGATTAATTTCAATTTTTAATTTGAGAATTAAAAAAAGTGGGGGAAAGAAACCAGATTGAGATCGCCCATGCTGTCACACTTTGAGATAGGACTTTCAACATGTATGGCAGTGTTGCCAGATCGAGGGTAAAAAGCCGTATCGTCCCCATTTAAATCAATGTAAAACGTACGGCTTTTTCACCCCAATCTGGCAACACTGATGTATGGCCCCCTCTATAGCTATAGCTTGTTGATGATTTCATTTATGTCAAAACGTTGCTGGTTCGTTTCCTACCTTGTTTCTGTTATAAGCCTACCAACTGACGTGGGCATTAATTGCTGTAGGAGTTGATGGACTTAACGCAGGATTCGATCAGGTCGATATAAAAAATTTCCTTTCTAGTTGATCCTTCTGTGATAAAATGAAGATCGTTTAAATTCTGTATGAAGCTCTTCCTTGATAACAACCTGACCCAGTTTGGTACTTTAGTGAAATTGGTTGAAAATGAGATCTAACTTAAGCAATGAATAATACCTTTTGGTACCTTAACGACTTATTCTCGAATCAACTTTCGATTTGAACTCAGCAATCCATTTTGACTCCATTCCTTTCTCGACTGGATTGTGCGTACTTAGTGTCCAGGCCTCTTTAGTTTCTTTCAATTTTTTATGATATAGAATAGAAGCACCTTCAATTCCTGAACAATATCTCGAGCTTAAGGTGATTCCAGGCAAAACTTTTCCAGTTTTCACTCAGGTGGATAAGGTGACAAGTCACGTGGGAGAATTTCGGGTCTGCAGTTTCATGTCATGCTGCAGAAAGAGGCTAGCCATACTGCACTGAAAAAACACTACGGTCTGTATAGGTTTACCAAGGCACTCGCGGTCTTGAAGCCTGCTACTTTTTGTGTTGGAGTCTGTAATTACGGGTTGCACTACCGAAAATTATGGGCGTCACAACCAGAATGCCTTGGTAAACCTATATAGTCTGTAATTTTCGGTCTCCAAAACCGTATCGGTTTTTCAGTGTGTGGGCTCATCTTTGACAAAAGCTGAATACGTAGCTCTTTCTTAAGGTGCACATGAAGGCATTTGGTTAGTTTAAATTTTACGGTCATTCAATGTCGATGCTAAAACATCATCAAAAAAAGTATAACTAATCTTGTGTTCACCTTTCAAAAAGGTGAAGCCGGCAGAGATTTGCTATATCTTTAGGAGAATTGGTCGGAAAAGAAGAAATGTCCGTTGATTACATTCCATAAAAGGATCGAAGAGTGGACGTCTTTACCAAAAGCCGCCATTCACCAGAATTTTGTCGCTTGTGTCAAGCTTCAGGGCTCTTGATGAAGGGGGTCATGTTTTTACTAATCTAGTTTGGTGCAATTTTCTTTTTTAATAAAACTCTGTTCACTTGTCTCAATTTATGAAATAAACCAACAACCTGCCTCAAGGTTGTTTCAATGCAAGACTAATTTTCATCTCTCTTTCTTTCTCAGGTGTTAATGTAAAATTGAATGTAGGGGATAAAACCTCTAGGCCCCAATCTCCAGCCTCTGGACGAGCTAGCCCATTTGACGCAAAAAGTCAAAATGAAAAAAGCACCCCTAAAATTGAAAAACCTTTCAGGAATTTGTACGTTTGTTAATTTTTACTAACTATGCACTTTCATTATTTTCTATCCAAACTATCCTAATATCCCTATTCTACTTTTAATCCACAATCTATTTCTTTCAGTTCATCATTCGATCTTTCTGATTTTGTAAACTTTTGTTATAAAATCATATGTTTATAATATTGTATTCATATAGGTAATATACGAGGGTCGTTCAAAAACACAGTTTCATTGATCTTTTTCTCAGGCCCTATTTAAGGTAGGAATAATTCAATTACACCATCAAATTTTTCATATCCTAAGGTTTTTAATGACAGTTTTTTTAATTTGGTTTATTTTTGATGGAGGTATGGCTATTTTTCTGCACCCATCTTAATAAATTTCCTGCTACCTCCAGCCAACTTTTTACGAATTGAGAGCAATCTTCGAATCAGCGATAAAAATGATTTGTTTCCAATCTACTATCATTGATGCGCTCAAGAAGTGTTATCAACTTTTATCTGATATTAAATCAAGGTGCAGACTGATGGCAAATGGTAAACAAAACATGTCAAGTAAACTGTCACGAGGGATGATGCTTCTCCATGATAATCCGTGCCCGCACACTGCTGGCAAAACAGTGAACCTCATCACACAATTTGGCTGGGATGTTGTCCCCCATGCGGCCCATGCCCAGTACAGCCCTGACCTCGCCCCCTTGGACTATCATATTTTTCTGGAGTTAAAGAAAAATTTGGCCGGCGTGAAATTTCAATCGGACGCAGAGTTGAAAAGTTGTGTGATGTCGTGTTTGAAGAGTTTCAATCGTGATTTTTTTGCCTCAGGAATTGCAAAACTGGTCGGCCAATCTCAAAAGTGCATTGATGTTTGAGGCTATTATATCAAAAAATCTTGAAAGATAGGTTAGTTCAAGTTACTGTTTTACTAAAATTTTCTTTGAACTATAAAAAAACTGGAGAGAGCTCTCGTACCCTGAAAATGTTCAGTATGAGCCATTTTTTTTAAATTGCTGATTTAAAGCTTGCTCTCGTTCTAAAAAGTTGATGGAAAATTTTTTAAGATGAGTGCTGAAAAATAGTCATATCTCCGCCAAAAATGAATCACTTTAATGAAACTATACCTACGTTATTGAATAGCTTAGGGTATGAAAAATTGAGCAGTGTAATTTGATTTTTTCTACCTTGAGTACGGCCTGAGAAAAAGATTGATGAACTGATTTTTTGAACGACCCTCGCATATGCTTAGTATTTGTGAATGTGGCTCACTGAGATAAAACTCCAAATCCGTTAATTTTTTTGAAGTTTTGAGGTCCTTGATGTCCTTTGACTTTTTTTAGGTGCAAACTTTATTTCAGGAAATAAGTTAAGGTGATTCCAGCATCGATTAATTCCAACCAAAGGCACCACGTCGCGCTGCTTCAAAAGTCAACTGTTATTAGCTAAAATTGATGAATATATGCAAAGAGCAAAAATTTAGCGCTTGCAAGTATACCGCAGGGAGATTTCCTGAAAGTTTCAAGCTGAAATACTCAAAAGTAAAGCCGGGATTTTGGATATAGAAAAATTCCCATAAGCCTCTATGGGTGTGAGTGAGGCAGATAAACATAGTATCACTTGCACTCACTCGCAATCACTAAGTTTATGGCGAAATGAATTACCCATGTTTTGGCTTTAATTTTTAACCAATTTTGAGCGTCATGGGTGCAAAAAATCCATGAAAAATTTATGCAAGTGCCGATATGCTTGGATTTTTTTTTTTTCTGCTTTCAATTTAAAAGGCCAAAAAACAACTTTTCGCAAAAGTGACCAGTGGTGCTATCCATCGAATTAAAATCAGGACAATTTTTGCCTGGAATCACCTTACAAGAGTCTCTACTAAAATATGTCACAAGAAATTACTAAAATTGTAGCTCTTAAAAGTGAACAAAAATGGAAAGTGAAACTTTGGATAAAACCCGTTTTTTCATATTGGAACTTTAAACAAACCACACTCAACCGAAAGTAACTAGTTCCATTGTGTTTCATACGTAAAATAATTAGCCTATTGTTTTCTGTTGTTTTATTTTCCTCTTTTTTTCTTTCATTTCCTTTCATTTTGAAGTGATGTTAAAGAAAAGTGGACCAAAGATCGAGGTGATCACAAGGAGAATTTACACTTGGTCATAGTTGGTCATGTTGATGCTGGTAAGAGCACCCTGGTTGGACATCTATTGGTTGAAATGGGTCTGGTCTCTTCCAAAATTTTGCACAAATATGAGCAGGAGAGCAAAAAACTAGGAAAACAGTCATTCATTTATGCTTGGATCATGGACGAAACTGGAGAAGAAAGGTAAACAACTTTTATTTTTATTTGAATGACTTGCTTTAAGAAGTGATAGATGGAGCTAATTCTGTCTAATGTCTGTAAAAGAAATTGTTCTTTGCAGTCTCACTCATGCAAAGGGGTGTATTCAAAATGGGCGTTTTTCGCCCACAGCTAGATTGCGGCAAAACTTGAGGTATTGATTGAGTTTGGGTTTTGGGTTTGGGTAGTGGATCCCCTAAATTTTCCCCCTGTAAATTAATTTTAGAGGAAGGCACAGGGGTATTTTGATGCTATTTTGAGGGCTATTTTGATGTTCTCAGCTGCAGCAATGAGGCCGAAAAAAATCATCAACCTGCATGTAATCAACAAAGTTTGATGTAATTTATACTATGGGGGTTTCTTTGATCGCAAAATTCAATCCTGCTATCAGTTTTGAAGAACTTTGAAATCTAACATGGCTACCAAACAAATTGAGGTTAGGTAAAGAGAGGTAAGGGAAGAACCGAGACATCCCGTTTAGCAGTGCCAGCGGCAGAAAAATTAAAGCAAAAAGCATACATTAGATATGCGTAAAAAAGATCTTATGGTAATAGCTCTTAGCAACTACGAGCTCAGCAAATTTCATTTTATTGTTAACATGATGTTGTTATTCATTGATTATGTTCTAGCAGGGTACCTGTTTCCCTTATTTATGTAATTACCCTATTATCCCTATATTCACTACTATCTTATCTACAATTCTTTGCTTTTTTTTCTCTTTTGCCTAGGAACCGTGGTATTACAATGGATGTTGGTCAAACGCAGTTAGAAACAAAGACTAAACTGATAACTTTGTTAGATGCTCCCGGCCACAAGGATTTTATTCCAAATATGATCACAGGTTGATACTTATTGATTTTGAATGTTGAGAAATTAGCCATAAATGCTGTTAATCGATATTTTGCCCAGAGCAGCTTAACAGCTGGAAATAAGTTTACAACACCCGAGAAATTCTAAAATAAGACAAGAAATGGTGTAAAACCACATTTTGTGGGATGTCAGTACCTTTGCTCTTCACAACAGGCAGGGATATCTGCCGACCTCGGATTATCGTCAGGTGCGCATTAATAACTAGACAGTGGCGTAGCCGGGGGGGGGGGGGGGGGTCCCCAGACCCCCTGGACCCCCCCTTGACACCAAAATTTGTCCTTACAAGAGGCCATTTTTTGTGTTTTCAGACAAATTTTACCAAATTAGTATCTTTGGACCTCCCCCTTGACAATTTTCGGACTCCGGACCCCCCCTAGAAAAATTCCTGGCTACGCCACTGTAAGTAGACGCACCATATTATTGTCAAGTTAAAATGTAGGTTTCATCATAAAAAACTGGGATTTCGTCAGGTTCAACTTCAGTGTTTTTAGCCTTTTTTCTGCAACACAACCAAGTTTGGTTTTTTTTTTTCTTACCAGTGACACAACAAGGGTTAGGTTTTCGGCGTTAATAAGAGTTATCTAAGGAGAAAAAAAAAGTATCTAACTGCAGAGATGCAAAAGTGGGCTTGAAATTTCTGCCAGCGCAATTTTTTGGTTCAAACTCTCCCCAAGGCTTAGAGTTTTTACTCCGATTTTGCGGGCTTTTTCGCGTCAGAGGCTGAATTTCACGGCATTGCGTAGAAAAAGCCCAGATTTCGCGTCATTTCATGTGGCATTTTTGAAATCAGTGGAGCACCCTGAAGTACATACTTGGTAAGGGTCCGGACTGGATTTGAGGTGTTTTCAAAATTTTACGCGAATTGCAGCCTCGAATTTGTGGTTTCTCTAGATAACACTGGACTGCTTCAGCTCTCCATGATATTTTCTTTCAGCCCCTTGGTTCGGTGCAGATAAAACATAATAAACTTGCCATGACAGTATCTTGATGACAGGAGGAAGCTTATTTTACCTCAATAAACCAACTTGTCATATGTATTACATAATAGTTATTTTGATCATGGAATGAACCGATTTTCATTATCGTATGTTATTTTACATTTTTTTTTCCAGCTCAAAATTTTCTTTGTGTCCTATGCTAGATTGCTTTTGACTGATTTTTTTCCTTAAACACTCCCCACCTATTGTGTTGTAAGTACCTGTTTTTTTCCTCTATTTTTGTTTTTGTTTTTTTTTGTCAGGTGCCACCCAAGCAGATGTTGCTTTGCTGGTTGTTGATGCAACCAAAGGCGAATTTGAAACTGGTTTTGAGAGTGGAGGTCAAACCAGAGAGCATGCGTTGCTGATTAGATCATTAGGTAAAGAACCACCCGATCATTTTTTCCTCTGCTAACATTATAAAGGCATCTGGATATGAAAGAAGTTGTATGTAACTATAATTTAAGGTGATTCCAGGCGAAACTTTTCCAGATTTTAAGCCGATGGAAAGCGCCACTGGTCACTGTTCAGAATAGTTGTGTTTTTGGCATTTTAAACTTAAAACAAAGAAAATATGCAAAATCCAAGAACGCAGCACCTGCGTAATTTTTTTATGGATTTTTTTGAGCCCAAAACCAGCAAAATTGGTTGAGAATTATGGCCGTCATTTCAGAAATCATTTCGCCATGAGCTGAATGAATGTGATTGAGTGCGAGTGATAGCAAGTGATATTATGCCAATCAGCCTCACTCGCTCTCACTGAGGCTTATGGGAATTTTCGTGTTTCTTAAATCCTAAATTTTTCGGTTTGGGCTCAGACGATTTTTAAAATTAAGGTTCACAGTTCGGTTTGGTTCAAAACTTTTCAGCGGTTTGGTTGGCGGTTCACTGTTCGATTCGGTTCGACTCCCTGCTTTAAGTATGTCTTTCAAGACAAATTTATGAGACAGTTTTTGAATTTGTCTTAAATCCGTCTTCAAAGACAGATTTGGGCGGAACTAGAAGCAGTTTGAGAATGTCTTTAAGACTGTCTTCAAGATGGACTTAAGACGTTTTTTGCTAATTGAGTGCTGATCAAAACCCTATCCTTTACTTTCTATTAGATGAAACAACAGAATCTGTGCCTGGTGATGTTCTGATTGCCGCACCTCAAATTATTAATTTTATTTATTTATTTATGATCCTTTTATAGATCCATTCATCTATTCATGTATTCGCACATGTATTCATTTTAACTACAGCTTGGGCAAACATGCCCATTAACTAAGCTAACAAACAAAGGACTTGTTGCCATTTTATTGCCTGAACCAATCTCTCCTATAAACAAAGTTATCTGAGGTGTACTCTAATTATTTAAGCTTTACATTTATTTAACTGTGCTTTATCTTTTTTTAGGCGTTACTCAGTTGGCTGTTGTCGTCAATAAATTGGACACTGTTAATTGGTCTGAAGGCAGGTTCAATGAAATAGTTGCTCTGTTAAAATCTTTTTTAAAACAAGCAGGGTTTAGAGATTCTGATGTTTGTTATGTTCCTTGTTCTGGTATGAGTGGAGACAATCTAACGACTCGATCAAAAGACCCTCAGTTTGCCTGGTATCAAGGACCAACTCTTCTAGACATTTTAGGTAAACACTAATCTTCAAACGGTCACATCTAGTCCACTAAGTTTTTGTAAATACCCCATACTATTTTCTAGTCACATGCCAACAATAGTATTAATCCTATTGTTGTACTCTTGCTTTAGCTCTCCAAAACTTTTGATACCTCTACGATTACAGCCTTGCGCCGCAAATGTGAATTAACAGCTTAATTTCCTGAATCATTTTTGGACTGAAAATTTGTAATATTGTAGTTGCCATCAGAAGTTGAATAGATTGTGCTACTTTTTCTTTCCATAACAAATAATCCAAGGCTCCTAAAAGAATGACAATTTTTGCAAATATTTCTCTTGAATTCGACAAATGCTGATTCAAGGGGAGTGCACCTCTGATCATGTTTGATGATATTTACGACATTTGTGCGAAACGTTCTCAAATGTTACTAGTTACATGTGAAAAAAGAGAAAAAAAACACTGCACTCTGTGCAATATACCGCTCACCATTAAAGCCAAAATCAAAAACTCAAGTCCGAACCTGGATGCGGCAAGTGGGAGGGGGTTAGAAGTGTTAGGATCCCTACAAACAATCTTAGGACACACCCCGGAATTTCCACCGCCTCTAAAAAAATTTGTCCTGCAAAAGTTTTGGTCCGAACCCAGGTGCGGCAAGTGGGAGAGAGGTAGGACCACTCTGGACGATCTTAGGACAAACCCTCCAAATTCTCCATCATCTAAAAAAAAAATTGTCCAGCAGAAGTTCGGGACCAAACCTGGGTGCGGCGAAAGAAGCCACTATGTGATGGGATGGGATTCGGAACCAAAAGCACCATAATGTTAAACATTAGGGTGAAGAAATCCGAGGTCAGTTGATGCGTTTATTCTATGTGACCTGTTCCCCAATAACTCACACGATAACAACCATTTACGAGCATACGAAAAATGATCCTTGAGATGTACTAGTATGAGTACCAGTGATTTTTGGCCCCTTAAGATTTGACGGGAATTGAAGATGAAAACAAAACATTGTTTTTAACAATGTGAAATGTCCCAAGAGTGGAAAGGGTCAGGGGTGAATAACCATCTAAGCCTTGCCGAAAATTGCATAGTTTTATGGGTTTAATGGACTATTTCAGTCAGTTAGAGATGCGACAATATGGAGAAAAGAATTTTGGAGAGGAAACAATTGATAGGACCTCACCTTCACAGTTCTTTTGGGAAAATAGGCTGAACAGAGTTTTTATAAAACTGTTGAACCTCGTTTTTAACAAATTTATTTATTATGTTTTGTTCATCTTCTTTCATCAGATAATTTTAAATGTCCGGAACGACCAATAGAAAAGCCCCTCAGAATGACTGTGAATGATATTTATAAAGGAACGGGCTCAGGATTCTGTGTCTCTGGTCAAATTGAAACCGGAGCTCTTCTAATGAATGATAAAGTGTTAGTGTTGCCTCAGAATGAAATGTGCTGTGTCAAAGGTAGGTATTAAAAAAATATTACCATTTTTTTCTATCTTCCTCAATCTTCATACCTCTATGTCTTGTGTATTTTGTCCTAACCTTCTTGTGCACAGAGTTGCTCATAGAAGCAGTTAATATTCTCTGAAAAAATATCTCTAATAGACCTGTTTAGTGATGATGTCATAATCAAAATTGGATTCAAAGAAATGCTCTATCTCGCTCATTCTTGTGGATTTACCTGTAAGAAATCAGATCCAAACTTTCAAATGCAAATTCATGCTAGTTATCAGCCAGTTTTCTCAAATTTTACTGCACCATTGGATTTCTTGTACCTTAAAGTATCTTTTCACTCCGACATAATTCCTAAAAGATCACAAGTGAATGTACAATCACAGCTATACCGAAAGATGTTCTATGTTTTTTCCTTGTCCTACTCACGGTCTCTTATGGGAGTATCACCGCCATATCACTCAATCATCCTAACCTCTCTTCGTATCGAAACTTGTTTAAGGTATAACACGTGGTATGATGGTGCTGATGAGCCTATATCCTAGAATTCTGTGCCCATAAGAAACTGTGACTTGGACAAGGACAAAACATAGGACTTTCTTCGTTATAATTGTGATTGTAAATTAATGAGTAATGTTTCAAAGATGTTGATGCAGCGTGTTTATATTTTAAAGTACGTGGAATCCGATGGTGTAATCGATTCTGAGAGAACTTTTTGTTTACTGCCACGAATTGGCATTTGAAAATTTGGATCCTGTTTCTTATGGGAAAACCCACGAGAGCGATTGAGATGGAGCATTTTTTTGGATCCAATTTTTTTCGTGACGTCACTCCGAACGGGTCAATTGTCAGGTATACATAGTGTAACAGAAGTAACACCTTCCCCTTTCTTTGTCTAACTTTTGAATGTTTTGAGATAAAAACGTGCGTTTTGTGCCAATCTGTATTAATTTGGATGAAAAACTTTTTTGAGGGGCTTGACACCCTAGACTGTCTCATTGGTGTTGCAACCTCAATCTTGTGATACAGTGTTTGAAAAAAAGGGTATACAATTTCAAGACTTTCCATTCAAACAGAAAGTTCTTATTGTTTCTATTTTTGATGTATTGAAGTGCAAAATTAGATTTGCACCCATCTTCAAAATTCCTGTTTAAAAAATAGGAGTTTAAATTATTCAAAAAAGCAAGTACGTTTCAGGAAAAAACAAGTTAGATGCAGAGTGTACATAAATTTTTTTTAGTTTTATAATTATTCTAGTACCTTACGTTTGAGCTTGCAAAACCCCCACTCTCTACTGAGAGGAGCACAATGCTCACATCTGATGAAGTCTTGAGAGATGTAAATTTCAAGTGCCATAAGGAACACCCTTACTTATTTGAATGGGGCTGTTGCAAACTTTTGCTATAAGCGGTTTAATAGTCAATACTGGTGTAAAAACCTCCAAAAATAACGATGGCATCACCAAAAACTTCCAAAAGCCATCCTAAACTCAATAATTGCTTTTATTTGCGCGAGCGTAATGGTGTCTTAGGGCAGTAATAATGGGAGATTCCCATCCAATAATATTGCAACTCCATCAAGAAGTAACCAATAAGAGACGACTTTCATTTTACACCAGTGTCACTAGATGTCACGGTACCATTCATCGGATGTAGATCACTACTCTGATGACTAATTACTCTGTGAATCATCCTTGTCAGCATAGAGAAAGTGACGAAATTAAGATATAGGAATCTCCCATTTTTACTGTCCCATGCCACCATTACACTCGCACAGATAAAATCGCTTATTGAGTTTAGGAGTGGATTTCGGAAGTTTTTATTGCTGCCATCGTTATCTTTGGAGGTTTTTACACGAGAATCAACTATTAAATCGCTTACAGCAAAAGTATGCAACAGCCCCATTGATTATTAAAGGAAAAGAATTATTGATTCAGTAATTTTGCGGAAGTCAGAGGTAAGCTAGAACAGTCTGTAAGAATACAAGACTTGAAATTCATTGAACTATCCCTATTATGTGGATAATCATTACAGTCTCATGCTAATTCTTCTACCTCTGTCTTCCTGTAACGTTTTATCTGGCTTGCTTTCTAGCTCCTATTTATTGTATTTTTTGTTGCTGTTAATTTTCGAATCTTATTTTACTGGTTTTTCATTCAACTTCTCCTCAAAATCTTCAGGTTTATCAATAGATGAAATTCCTCAGCAAACAGTTTACGCGGGAGATAGTGTTAGTATAACTTTGGCCAACTACGACATGCAAAATATCTCAATTGGAAGTGTTTTGTGTGATCCCGTCAAGCCAGTTCCTGTCACATCTAAATTTGAATGTCGTATCGTTGTATTTAACATTCAAGTTCCAATAACTAGAGGATATTCTGTAAGTTCTCTTCCAATTTCTACCCTTTTGGCTTTTTCTTATTTTGTAAAATAAATAAACTGCAGGGAATACCCTACGAACACTTTCTCACATCAAATTTATTCTGGGGGAGACCCCCAGACCCCCCTTTGGTATTTTTATCCAAATCCAAAGATCCATTTTTGAAATATTTAAATTGGATCCCTCTTTTGACCCATTTTCCCATTGATTTTATTGATTTTAATGGAAACCATTTTTCATCCATAACTAACCTAAAGGTTAAACTTTTTTTTAAATAAAAAAGTTCCTCTGGGGAATGTTAAAAGCAAAATCTCTGCAAAATTTGGATGCTGTAAAAGTTATACTGGGTTTCACGTTTTGTGGCTACAGACAGACAGACGCCACAGAAAGTTTCAAATCACTAAAATAATTATGATTGAGGGGGGGGGGGGGGGGTCATCAGGTCAAATTCCTCTTGTAATGATTTATCATTTCCGGTTTTTTTGCAGGTGATTTTGCATTGTCACAACCTGATGGAAGCTGCTACAATTAAACGAATAACGGCAGAGCTGAATCGAAGTAGCGGTGCTATCACGAAAAAAAATCCTAGGTGTTTATCAAAAAATACAAGCGCTCTTGTTGTTTTAGAGACCTCTCGTCCAATTTGCTTGGAAAAGTATCAAGATATTAAACAGCTCGGCCGTATTATGTTGCGTGTATCAGGTTCAACAATAGCTGCGGGTCTCGTTACTCAGGTAAAATTGATGTTTTATCACTGAGACCAATATGTGTCTGTTTTTTGCAGTCTTAGATTTTGTGCTTTTTCAAATCATGTAGTGAAAAATAGGGATTGCCATTTGGAATATTCAATTTTTGGGTCAGGGCTGTAACTACCATAAGCAGGCGGGGCATTGCCCCGGGGCCCCCAACGGACCATTTTTTTTGCAGCGTATGTAAACACTATTGCTCAGATTCACTTAAATCCTTTAAAAGACCCATTTTTGACCTTGGTTTTTGCTGCAATGGGGTGCTTGCAACTTTTGCCACAGGGGATTGAAGAGTTGATTCTTGCATATAAACCTGTAAAAATGACGAAGAGTAAACTAAAAAATCACAAAATTCACTCTTAAAATCAGGCTTAGTGGTGGAAAGATGCAGGTATCATGGGAGATTCCTATCTAAATTGAGACAAATCTCTGTGTTTCTGTAGAGAAAGTGACATAATAGACAGGAATCTCCCTCGATACCTGCGTTTAACCGCCATTACAAATTTTCCATTATAGCAGGTATGTGAGTTTATTACTGAATTCTAGACTTTTTTAGTGTGATTTTCGTGTTTTTTGCTGATCTATACAACAAATTTTGCAAGAGCCCCATTAAGTGCAACTGTGTAGCTGATAATTTTGGGGCCCCTCCTCTTATGAAGAGTTAATGGGGCTTTTTTTGTAAGCTTAAGTAGAATTTTTTTGGGAGAGTGGGCCCTGGGCCCCCGAGGGTTCGGAGAACCTCAATGTAGGATTAATACAGGGGCCTTACATATACGCCTCTGGCAATGCATAGGGCACAGGGACGTCGGGGGCTCCAAAGTAGGTTAAGTAAGATTTTTTTTATCTCAACTCTTAGCTGTTCTTGAGATCAAAGGGGTGGACGGGTGGTCATGGGACACCCGGTACAAGCATAACGGACAAATAGTTGGAGTGGCTGGACTATTACTGCTACTTCTAACTTTCTTCTCTTATTTACAGATTTACTGAATCCTCAACTCAACTCATTTCTATTTGAAGCCTGCATTCCTGCCAATCTAACGGATATAAAGCTCTCGCTCTGTGTGATCCACCTATGGCACCAGTGTGGAACCTGTGGATAATTGTGCATTATGGTCCGTTTTCGAAAATGCATGAATGTACCAAGCAATTTGGACTTGAAAATCTCAAGACTGTTGTATTTTTTATCAAAATTTCTTTCTACCTTCAAATTACAGTTATTCTAAGAAAACCGTGTTTTTGCATCTGATTCTTCTTTTTTCTTGCAATAAGAAAGTATGAAGCCCCTGTCACACGTACTAAGTACTTACTTCTGAATGTGCCATAGTCAGGGTTGCCTGGTCCGCTGGTCAAAATTCTGCACTGTACGAACCAAGAAATCTTCTCTACTTTTCAAAAATGTGCACTTTTGTCTATGGCTCAAAAATCAGCTTAAATTTGACCCTTGGCCAATGACATATCTTATGTTAAGCTCATTTTGAGAGAAAATCTGCCATAAATCACCACATTTAAGGGAATAATCACCGTTTGGTCAAAATTCACCTGTTTTGTGCAATTTTTCCTCCGATGGAAACAAAAAATGTAGCGCTGACTACCAAGGTTTATTCGAGGTGTAAAACAACATCTAATTGTGCCAATCATCAATTTTTTTTTAGTCTTCAGATTTAGACTTTAGTCCAGCAAGAATCAACTTATGTATTACAGAGCAAAGACGCCGCGTGCCATTATAATCGCGGTGCCAATCTCTTTTTGTCAAATTTTTGTTGACTGACAATCACATCCCATGTCCTGTTGTTTAAGTCTTTTAACGAGGATGGTTCATGGATTTGGCAACGTGAGGAACAATGAATGTGAGAGAGAGATACTGTTTCATGGGAAGTCAACGCCTTAAAACTCAATACTTTTAAACAGCAGAATCAAATGACTGTATATAGTGGGTTACAATGTTTTAAGGAGAATAAAATACAGAGCATATTCATCTTAACCGGAGGTCGATATTGTTTTTTATCATTAAGATATAGAGGGTCAAAGTTTTACTACTATGCATTAATTAAAATTGGTCAACATAATTAGTATGACCTTCTACATCTTGATGAAGAATAACGATATGGACCTCAGGTTTGCTTGATTTGATGTATTCTTTCAAGCATGTAAACAATGCATCTTGAAGTGATTCCATGCCACGTGACCAAAGTGATCGATTAGTCAATCGATTAATGGTCATTTACCGGATTTTATGGAGTTTTTTGTGAAGTCCTTATTTTGCGGATTCGAGCATTCAAACTTAAAAGACTTCTTTGTTAGATCTACTTACAGGTGCTGACGATCCGCGTTTTACAAACAAATTCCATAAAATCCGGTAAATGACCCTTAATCGATCACCTCGTCTCGTGGCGTGGAATCACTTTTAGATATGGTCATTTGAGTCTGCATTGTAAAAAGTTAAAATTTGGGGGGTGTTGTCTCCTGCGGCTCCTGCTCCTGGTCCTGGAGATAAGGAAATGAATCTTTTAGACATGTTTGGAATTCCCAATTTTATCTTCTTCCTTTATTCTGAAAGTGCCTAAAATAGAATAAAATCGAAAAGGAATTTAGGGGCCTGAAAATTTATTGTTTATTTGATTAGTATTGATTTATTAGTACTCTGATTTGATTTTGAAATGTTTTATTCTCTATAAGTATCCAGAGTTGAGTTTAGAGAATTTTGCACCCACATTACTTAAAATCTCACAGTATTAAGGGGCACAACAAGGTTTTGTAAATGGGCCAATATCATACTTTGATTTTCAATATCTCGGACACGGAAAACAATATCAAACTTCAGTATGCGCAGATATGAATCCTATAAATCGTAGGTTCTTTTCAGCAATGTAATGAATGAGCACCTCAATCATGTCTAAAAGCACATTATGATACCAGACTGCCAGCAAAATTTCATTTTTTTTTTAAAAACCAATCATATAAAAGTTACAAGGGCGTCCCCGGACTTTTTGAAGACTCACAATCAGTAAAGAGAGTTTCCCAGACCTTAGGGTACTGGAGGCAGGGGAGATTCTTATTTTTTATAATTCCGAACTTTTTTTGCGAACGCGCGATTTTTTGTTCTTTGCGTGGTCTGAAAAATTGACCCATATCAAGAATTTTGAAAAAAAACAATTCTAAATGGGCGCTCAACCGCAAAAAGAGCGTAAGTACCAAATATGAATTTTTGGATGTTTTAAAATCAATTATGGTGTAAAATAGCCACTTTGGCCGTTCAGGCGTTAGATTCTCATTATTTTTGGCCTATCTGCAATTCTAAGGCCAAAAGTCCATTATGTGATATGCGTAAAATGCTCTCGCCGCGCTCCGCCCGTTTGCGCAGCATCACCGGTCACGGTTGGCTTCAACAAAAGTTATTAAATAAAAAATCGCTGGACCTCTCGGATCTTTTCGGGAGCTTAAAGTAGGGTATGAATGGAGTCATTTTAGGCCAAATTGGCAATATGTTCCTCGAGCTTCTCGAAAAAAAATAGATTTTCAAGTTTTTTAGGAAAATCCCGGACAAAAAAAAAAAAAAAAACGGTAAATTTTTTTTTATTTTTTCAACCCCTATCTTGTGATACATCGTTTCAAAGGACATAACATTTTAAGACTTTTGTCGCAAACCAGAGGTCGATATCGTTTTTCGTTTTTGATATATCGAAGGTCAAAGTTCGATTTGGACCCATTTTCAAAAAAATCATTTCTCCTCTTTGAGAAGTCGGATTTTAAAAAACTAAGTGCCTGAAATACTGTAAATAGCAAGCCTCTTCCAGAAAAGAAATGCAATTTTAACAAAAAATGACTCGACATTTGGTTACATAGCCCCCAAACATTTTCAACGTTCTTGCCCATCCCCTTCAGGGGGACTATCTGAAAGATTCCGAGCGACGACCCGCATCTAGCGATACATCGATACATCTCTATGTAACCAAATTTCGAGTAATTTTTTGTTAAAATTGCATTTCTTTTTGGAAGAGGCTTGGTATTTACAGTATTTCAGGCACTTAGTTTTTTTAAAATCCCACTTCTCAAAGAGGAGAAATGATTTTTTTGAAAATGGGTCCAAATCGAACTTTGACCTTCGATATATCGAAAACGAAAAACGATATCGACCTCCGGTTTGCGACAAAAGTCTTAAAATTTTATGTCCTTTGAAACGATGTATCACAAGATAGGGGTTGAAAAAATAAAAAAATTACCGTTTTTTTTTTTTTTTTTTTTTGTCCGGGATTTTCCTAAAAAACTTGAAAATCTATTTTTTTCGAGGAGCTCGAGGAACGTATTGCCAATTTGGCCTAAAATAACTCCATTCATACCCTACTTTAAGCTCCCAAAAAGATCCGAGAGGTCCAGCGATTTTTTATTTAATAACTTTTGTTGAAGCCAACTGTGACCTTTGTTTGTAAATGAACATACCTAAACAAATGTGGGAAAACGCATCCAATGGCAGTGCCAGTAGAGCCTAAAACTCATGACCAATCAGAGGTTGACTACTCTCTTGTCTTAACTCTCTACATGCAGGGACTCTACTCACTCCCGGAAAAGTATCCTCCGAACCATTTTTCTTGGCCCCATGATGTTGCGCAAGCGCGGCGAGAGCATTTTACGCATATCATAAAATGGACTTTTGTGGCCTTAGAAGTGCAGATAGGCCAAACTAATGAGAATTTAATGTCTGAACGGCCAAAAGTGGCTATTTTACACCATAATTGATTTTTAAAACATCCAAAAATTCATATTTGGTACTTACGCCCTTTTTGCGGTTGAGCGCCCATTTAGAATTATTTTTTTTTTCAAAATTCTTGATATGGGTCAATTTTTTAGACCACAAAGAACAAAAAATCGAGCGTTCGCAAAAAAATTTCGGAATTCTAAAAAATAAGAACCATCCTAGCCGGGAAGGGGGGGGGGGGCTTCGAACATATGTTTCGAGTCTTTGTAAAAGAATCCCCAGTTTAGGTATCAATAAGATTTCGTAAGTATTCACTAGGTAGTAGCAAATGCCTACTGCTTTGTTTTGTTAATTTTTTTCAATCCCCCCCCCCTCCCCTTATTGAGCTACGTAGGGAGTTTTTGAAAAAATGTCTCATTGATCACTGAAGCAACCCATAATATTCTTTTCCGAATTTTAAATACATTCTGTAAGTTCAGGTCAAGGGCTTTTCATTGAAGTCGCAGTCAAGGGCCTCCTTGACTAAAGGGCTCTATGAACTTTCCATCTGCTCTTCCGTGGGATCCCGAAGGTTATTTTACAAAGGAAAATGGACTTACAAGCAGACCTTGTCTTCTTCAGGGCTTCCCCGCACGCTTACATGGCAGAGGGGCTCTCATATCTTCCCCTCTGCTCTTCCGGGTCATCGCCAATGTTAGGTACCTACTTAAATGGGGGAAATGACTTGCGAGCAGACCTGTTCATCTCGGGGGCTTCCGAAAGCCTCCTTGACAATCAGCTCTACATAAACTTCCTATCTGCTATTCCGTTGCATCGCGAAGGTTGGGTATTTAGGATTGAAAAATGGACTTATGAGCGGACCTGTTCATCTCGGGATCCGCCTAATTGGCAAATGGCTCTCAAAACCTCGCTCTTCTGCTCTTTCGGGGGATCTTCAACGTTAAATTCCATGGCATGGATAAATAGACTGTCCATGGATAAATAGACTAATAATGCCAGCAAACAGCAAATTCCATGGATAAATAGACTAATAATGCCAGCAAACAGCAAAATGCGAGCGGACCTTCATCATAGGCGGAACCGGAAATAGAGTCCCTATAGGGACTCTAGCCGGAACTCGGCTAATATGGCTTTGCGGGACACCCTGTATTTTTGTCGTCCAATGATCAACCCCATAGTCTTTGCATTTTGGTTCCTCCTAGTTCTTTTCTTTAGTTCCAGGTTCCAGTGTTCCAGTTCAATCCGTTCCTCCGTTGACGTCCGGTGGTGTGTTCGTTGATGAAATGAAAATGGTGGAGCAGATTTACTACAAGTTGTTCATTGTGTGTTGGTTGAATTCGTACGATTTATTTATTTAATTTTACCGTTTACGGACTTTTTTCTTAACCCATTTACGAATTGTGATGATGTTAATTTGAAAGTGTTTTATCAAATATTCATCCCGATGTTGAACATAAACAAAATTCGATGTAGGGTAGTCGCGTCACAAGCAAGGATCATCAAGGCTCGGAATCCTGAGAAAGCTTCAAACTATTTTGAAGCTTTCGAGGCCGCATTCATGGAACTATGAACCTGGACTCATTATATTTTTCTTTGTCACAAATTAAATATTTAATTGCGAATCTTTCTAAAAAAAACTACAAACTCAGTGTCCAAGAAATAAATCATGTAAGTACTTACCTTCTTCCTACTCTCCACCTGCTTTAGGCACCTATGTCTCAGTCAACAGTCAAGCTCAAGATTTGAAAGCTTGGTGGGACCTCCATTCTTTTATTCATTGAACAAAGCTGTTCTTTTTGTCAGCATTATCCTCCAGATAGTAGCTTGAAATGCAGCTGACTTACCATGGTCTCTATTTTGTTCTTATAGATAAGCATTAATAATTGTTCCAGCCTTGTGAAGCTGGAAGTCTGTCGGGGGTTTAACCGTGAAACTTACGATTTGTTCATGAACAAGGTCATAATTATTTACTGAACCCGATTTCTTTCAGAGTAATTCAACTGTACCTTGCAGTGAAATCTTCCCTTTAACTGGTTCTTTTGCTTTGATTATTTGATTGCTAGAAGTTATTGCATTTCAGTGGCAAGCGCAGATGAAAAGCTGTCATTAAAGCAGCTAGATTCTAACCTAATGCCCAATTTCGCTCGGCTCTGGCGGTCCTCTATGTTTAGCGCATCCTTCGTGTAAGCAAAGCAGATGCGAAGATTTGCAACTTGTGCTTGATGCAGAATATGATCAGCTGAAAAAAATTTTGGTCCAGACCGCCATTGTGGGGGTTTAGCTTGTAATTTCATCATACTGGTGTATACTCAGGTTTAAACCTTACTACAGGAGCTTCTCTTGTAAGGACAGAAACAATCTGTAAGCTTGAATCCAACGCTTTGAAAGAGTTTATTTATCATGAAGTTTGGATGGAAAAATAAACTTAAGGTCGGCTGCTTCATGTGTAAGCACCGAAAATGAGTGCAAATAAATGATGATTGTAAAAATTTTCTGCAAGTATAGAGCAGGAGCCATGATGGTTAATCACTTGTGGTGAGGGGATTTTAAGCATTTGTGATGATACTGCATTTTGGAGTCTCAAGGAAGCGGCTTAGTGAGCGGAAAGAAGAGAAGTGGAACGTACTTGGTGTAGTATTGGAACGGACCAGAATGCCTGCAAACTGCCCGTCTACCATTGAACTTAACCTTTGAACTGATTGACTTAGTCAACTCTTTTAAAATAAAATCCAAATGTTTCAAGTTTTGTGTCTATACTCCCTAAGTTAGAACTTCCCACTGAGGGACTCAAGTGTAACCAGGTTCTAATGGGCGACCTTCAGGCGCGCTTAAGACAGTAAAACTTTAGAGTGAAAGTTGAATGTGAAGCTTTAATGAAAGCTGTCTTTGAATGCAACTAGGTTAAAAGCAAATGGATTTTAAATGTAACAAAGATCAAATCTTCAGTTTTAACCATCACTAGACAAGGAAATGATGGCCAAGAAACTCTGGTAATTATTGCTTGAGAAAAAATTATATATCCTTGAGACTGCGAAAAGTGTCTTCTTTGCATGATCTTCGACAGGCAAGGCAAAAACTTGGTTGGGATTCCAATCTTGAAGCATAGTACCCCAAAAAAACCCCTACTTACCATGTGATTCTCCTTTCCGGACTGTATTTATGTTAGCCAATTTTTGTAGCATCAATTTCGACACTTTTCTCCAGGTGTCTAAATTTTGCCGGTTGCCTTTTGGACCCAGTTTTTGTTATCTCTCTCGTAATTGACTGCCACCAAAACACTACTAAACGCAATACTACATCAAGAGACTGATCAGAATTGTCAATAAAGTGATAATGAAGCACGATTATTTTTTCAACTTTTCGGTTTTGTCAGTATAATCTGTTTGGCATCTTGTTGCCTGAGAAATCCACTTTTTGTTCACATGAAGAACACTTTATTCTGGCTATCAAATTGTGATTAGCTAAAAACTTCATTAAATTTTCACTGCGTACAACTGGGGCTCACATTGCTGAAATACTTAGCGCATATTCTTAACACTTATTGTAGGTTGTCTCAGAAAAGAATGGACTTGACAGTTCTACGGTTTTCATGTAAACATCAGCTTTAAACTGCCAATAGCACGACCTGATTGGTCCAAAAGAAAGAAGCTGATGTTTTCAAGCCATCTCTGGAAGAAGAGCCTATAAAACGATGGGTGTGCTCTTCCCAAAAATTTTGCATTGCGAGCAAACGGAGGTTTTTAGCTGATGAGCACACCTCTTGTTTTATGTTGTTTTAAGGCGGCTTCAGTTGTCAAGTCCAATCATTCTTGGGACAGCCTTTAGCGAAAGCAATGAAAAACATGAACAAAATTGACAAAGATCCATCAAAATGGAAGCGCTTTTCTTTAATCAATGGTTATTCATATCAGATTGAGCTTATCTGTAAGATAATGCAACAGAGGATGATTATGAACATTCCCATCGTAATCATACTGAGCTGATGATGTTTGTACATGCTTGTGGGTGGTGTTTTTTTTTTTTTTTTTTTTTTTTTTTTGAGGAAGCATTCTGAATAAAATTCTTTTATCTCTATGATGTGAGCTCAATAGCTGAGGAGTCATCAGTGAGTTTTTCTGGGGACAAAAGAGTCTGTATCAGAATGACAATTTGAAAGATAAACCAGTTATAAGAATGTCAGGCACTCTATGTGATTACAATTTACGATGATACCATCGTTCCAATCACCCCTCAGCGTTTTACCTTCTCTCTAATATCCATCTGTAATCAGCAAATAAGGCTGGTAGCATTGATGGTATTGACAGTTTCACTGTTATCTTCTACTAATATGGTGGTGTAAATTTTTGACTACAGTCCACTATTTGACTGACGTTGGTCAAAAACATTAAAATGCGTAAATGGCAACGTTGAGGTCGGCCCTGGCCAGGGCCCGCGTTCACCACTGCCAGAGTATTTTCTATGGTCTCATTGTTTGACACTTCGTCGGCTCAAACCCTTCTTCACTCCTCATCGTTACTACTCACTCAAAAATTATGTTTTCGCGGTATTTGCGAATTTTTAGTAACTGACTTTAAATTTAAATTCTGCTAGACGTGCTTAGAAAAATGATACCAATAATACCGGCTCAATATGTAATTTTTGAAAGATTACGGCATTCTGAAATCACTCAATTAGGAATGCCACAATCTTTCAAAAATTATATATTGAGCCGTTGTTTGGTATCATTTTTTTAAGCATGGTAAGTAAAGTTTGAATTTAAAGTCATCTATTAAAAATTTGCGAATCCCACAAAAATTTAATTTTTGAGTGGGTGGTCTAAATGAGGAGTGGAAAACGGTCCGAGCCGACGAAAAGTCAAAAATGAGTTTGAAGAAAATACTCTGGTAGTGGTGAACGCGGGCCCTAGCCAGGGCCGACCTCAACGTTGCCATTTACATATTTTAATCTTTGCGGTCAACTGCAGTCAAATAGTGAACAGACTACAAGTCACAACATTTTGTTTGAATTTCATCTTCATTGTGAAAACCGTTCAAACTTTCTATGAAATTGACGACTGCACGCACAAATGATTGTGGCAATAAAGTGATCTGGGATCAAAAGTCGTGACCTATCAAAAAAATACCTTGAAAGTAAAGGATTGTCTTATTTTTCTCACCTGAAATGACTCCTGATATCTTTCTATTTATCTACTTTCCAAAAAATTTTACTTGGTAGATAGTTTGTATGGTTCATTTCTATGAAAGTTAAATCTGATTGTTGAGGAAGAGCTTTTCCTACTTGATAGGGACTGGGCTCAAAAGTTCCAGGCTTAAGGTATAAGCTTAATATCCAAGCTAAGTATTAAGGATAGTTTTCAAACTCCAACTGAAGTGTAATCCACGCTGATTTCAAAAATCAATTATTATTTTCGGTTTCTCTGTAATGTGATTAATCAAAATTACCCTTGATTTTTGAAAAAAAAAAACAAAAAAAAAAAAAAAAAAAAAACAGTTCCACATCACTCTTTTATAACAGTTTGAAAACTGTGTAAATTCTGTGTACAAAATGTATTCGAAGGGTTAGATCGAATACTAAAAGTACTCGGGAGTTTAATCTCTGTACTTGAGTCCCATGTGCCCAACTCTGACAAGCGCCACCTATTGAGGCATTTAGCCTGCTTTTAAGGTAGGTATAAAAAATGAGTCTCGGCACAAGTCTTTGACCTTGCAAAAGAGATAGCAGTAGATGGGAATTCCATGAGAGGGAGAGAGCTTTTATGGGATACTGATGAAGGCTGACTGCTACAGAATGAGTGTATATTTGGATAACTGTTGACTCCTGTGATGTTGCGCTATAACCATCTATTGTAAAAAGCAAGGCTCTTTGGGGTCTGATCATTACATTTCAAGCATCTACCTATTGCCCAAAGTGTGCTGAGTAGCACAAGAGAATCTCTTGGAATGAATTTGAATCGTGACAAGTGTCAGCAACTTGAAATTATAAGCCAACTCTCAACTTTAATATTTTATCCTCTCATTTTAAATTCTTCTACTTTTGTCCAGATTTCTGATTGTGAATATTCTCAAAAGTACTGAAAGAGACATTCCCGAGAATGAATCTCCGAAACCAACTTCTGCAATATTGAATTAATATGATGAAATGAAGACACTCTCAATCTCCCTCTCCCCCTCTGGAGACTATTTTCATAAACACGCGTGCACACTCACACACACACACACACACACAAAACCTGATGTAGAATTTTGATTTGTTCGTTTTGGGTTTATTTTTATCCCCTCCCCCCCGCAGGTTTTACTTTGAAACCATCATAGAACAAAATGAACTTATTTTTGGGCCCACATAATTTTGACCATGTCAAGGACGTATAAACGGATTTGACCAATTTTGTATGAAAACTTAGCTTGATTGGACGAACTTTTCAGGATAAAATGTCAACAGGCAAAACAGCCAACCTATTTAAGCCCTACTTTTAAGGTGATTCCATGCCACGTGACCAAGGTTGATCGATTAATGATCATTTACCGAATTTTATGGAGTTTTTTTGTAAGGGTCGTCAGCACCTGTTAGTAGATCTATCAAAGATTTCTGCAAAGTTTGGATGCTCAAATCCGCAAAATAAGAACGCTTGATCTCTCGTATCGCACTAGGATCGTGCGAATTCCCATTGTTTCGTCCTTAATTTGCGGATTTGAGCATCCAAACTTTGTTGATATCTTTGTTAGATCTCCTTACAGGTGCTGACAACCCTCTTTTTACAAAAAATCTGGCAAATGACCATTAATCGATCACCTTGGTCACGTGGCATGGAAAATCACCTTAAGACTGTTTCAGATTGTTGCCAGGAATTTTCAAACCTGGAAAATGTTTGTTCAGCAGTACTACTGCCAGTGCTGTCGAATGCAGTTATAGGTACTTTCATAGGGTAATTCAGTGTGTTAGAAAAGGAAGGAGAATAGGGCTTAAGTCACGTGATGACTTCATCTGCCATCCTTTTCTAACACATACGTTCAAACAGGAGGAGAGAGATAAAGACAAATTCCTGTATCTGCCCAGAGTTACTATCAACTTGTAATTAGGCTTATTTTGGTTTTTTTGATTTCTTTGTCTTTTCAGTTGGTTGCGTGCCATGGATTAGAAGCCGATAGACATTTATTTCGGTGTTTATTCTCGTTTGTTGATCTGAGCCCGGAAACTGTCAAAGGTGTTGCTGTTTACAAGGATTCCCTGCAGATTCAGTTACTGTCTCAAGAGTGCGCTGCGTTGCTATCTAAACCAGCTCTTGTTTCGGTCCTTTGTCTCGCGTTTGATCAGCCTCTGCATCGCAATAAGGTAATTTTGAGTCAACTTCTCTCAATAGAAAGTAGTAAATAAGATACGTTCAGCTGGGTTCGTAAACATGCCTGAGTAATTTCTTTGTTTATTCATACAGGGTTTTGCCCGTTAACTTATTGAAATAATCGATGCAAATTATGTCAGTCGTGTAATGGCTCTGACCCTAGAAACATAGTTGACAGCTTGGGGCAGCTTAGTATGCAATGAGACTGTTGCTCACTTTTGTTTTAATCAATTTAATAGTCAATTCTGGTGTTGAAAACCTCCAAAAATAAGGTTGGCAGCTCTAGAAACTTCTGTAAAAACCACTCCTAAACTCAATAAACTCTTTTATTCAGGCGAGCGTAATGGTTGAGTGGGGCAGTAATAATGGGAGATTCTTATCTAATAATACTGTAATTTCATCTAGAAGTGATCAATAAGAGGAGACTTTCCTTTGATACCAGGGGTCACTAGGTGTCAAGGTACCATTTATCGGATGTGGATCACAACTCAGGTATCTAATTGAACAGGCTCATGTAAAAACGTCTGATATCCAAAATGTTTTTTTTGAGAAGACAAATATAAAAAAAAATGAAAAAATGAGCAAATCAAAGAATAAAAAATTACAGAAAACTACCAAGACAAGGTAAATAGGAGCAAGAAGCTGAGGAACACGTCTGATCAGGACTTAAACAGACGCAGCGTCTTCTTCAAAGTCATGTATGCTCATAAAGTCAAGAATAACAAAAATGAACAACGGACGTTTTTGTATGAGCCTATTCAATTATTCTGTGTATCTTCCCTTTTCAAAATAGAGAGAGTGACTGAACTAAGATAGGTATCTCCCATCATTACTGCCCTACCCAACCATTGCCCTCGCGCCTAAAAGCATTTTTTGAGTTTAGGAGTGAATTTTGGAAGTTGTTGGTGCTACCATCATTATTTTTGGAGGTTTTTACACCAGAATCGACTATTAAAATGTTTGAAGCAAAAGTGTGCATCAGCCCCTTTAGTTTCGATAAGCATATTGCTAATATTCGATTTTAAGATACCGTCCTTACAAATCTTGAGTCATATTACAGAGGGTTGCCTCTATCACAAAGTATAGGAATTATTTAAAAAAAAAAAAAAAAAAAAAAAAAAAACCGATAACAGTTCGAAAAGAAAAGTAAAAGAAAAAATCAAATCAAAGCTCAACATGTAACTATATCCTCGTGGTAAGCTGTGGGGTACTCAGATTTGCGAAAATTCAACTACTATATTTGCTCTGTCTAAAGTAAGAAAAAAAAGTTATTTTTCAGCCTGTCATAATTTAATATAGTAATTCTAGAATTCTAGGAATTTGATACATCCCAGGACTTAAAGGAAACTAACATTTTGAGCTAGTATTGTCAAAGCACTTATTAAATGGATGTTACCAAGTTATGGAAGCCAATTTCATGTAAATGATAGTTTGCTTTGATGCCGAAACTAAATTCTTGTGAAAAGTATGGATTAAAATTGATTTGATCTTAGTTTGCTGCATTCATTTTAAAAATATGGTCCTTAAGAGTCGCATCATTCCAGACTTGGTGGAAACTAATTTGAAACTAAGTTGTTGAGAAAGAACTAAATGGTCAAACATGTCTGGCGAGCAACTTTTGTTGTTAGTTGCTCAGGTCGACTTCTAACTTATTGCAACAAGATAGTTGCCAGATTTATGCAATGCTTTAATTGTTTTGTGACATCTTATTATCTTAATTTGGAACTATTTTCGCCCAAGTGTGCATTGTTCTGGTGGCAGCTGGTAGCTTGAATGTTTTAACCTGATGTTTGAACTGCTTGAGCTCTTTAGTTTTCATTGCTCTGATGGGAAGGGGTTGAAGAGTTGAAACTGAATTTGCGCTTTTTTTTTCATCAATCACTCAATTCAACCATTGTCTTCTCTTCTTTTTCAGGCTCTAAAACCATCAGTCCAGCTTTTCCCTCAGTTGAGCAAAGTCTTGAAGCTTACGCCTGTGGAAGAAGTTGTTTTTGGTTTGACTCTTCTGAATTCTTCCAATCAAGAATTAGTATTTCATGCAACTCAGTTTGTCAAGTTAAAACTGCCAAATTTGCTACGTTCCTACATCAACTCAGGTATTTTTGGACAATCAATTCTTCTTGCCGTTGTGTTTTATGAATGTCATGGGGATTCAAAAAGAATCTGAATTCTTCATCATCAGAATGAGAACTGAAATAGAATCGATTTTGAACCATATCCAGAGCTGGAACGAAAACCAAAATAGTATCAGAATTGGAGACAATATCGGAACCAAAATCTGTTCCTAAAATTGATTGCAGTTTGCAGCTCTGTAGTAAGAACGATGTTTAGTGCTACTTCCGTGTGTCATCAGAAATTTCTCAATCTATAGAAATGAAACATGTCTATATTTGGTCAGCATGGCTAAAATATGAGTAAACAGTGTAAAAAGACTTAAAAATTGGTTTTTATTTAAGTTTAATTGATTTAGTCTGATTTAAAGTTTGATTAAGATCCATTTGAAAAAATTAGTAGCTCCCCGTAAAAAAGTCAGAATTTTAAAAATGAAAAGCCCCGAGTACTCAACAAAACAATTACTTAAAGAAAAAAAAACTGCTTGTCTACCGGAATGAACCCAAACCTGATTTTTCATTAAAATTTTCTTCCAAAAAGGGTTTGGTTACTGCAAGGACATTTCATCCTATTGGCGCTCCTATCGATTCAAATCGCAGGAATGTAGGTGGACTCAGCGACACCACCGAGGTTCTTCGTTTAACTCTGTGCCTTTTTCCAACTGCAGACGAACGTTTTAGGAGTTTTTTGAAGTTACGGGAAAATAATTAAACCAAAAACTGTGTCTATCAGGAAAATGAACCCATAGAATTTTTCATTGACTTGCTTCCAAGAGTTTTTTTTTATTTTTTTTGTTTTTTTTTTATCACAATGCTGATCTCTGAAAAAGCAGCCCCTTGGTAATGACTCTTTTTAACCACAGCAGTTTTAATTTTTTTACCTCCTCCATGGTTTCAACTCCAAAACGTTGGAAGTTTTTAAGTTTGGCAAAATAAGTGATATTTTCGAGAATTGAGGCCATATCAGGAAAAAGGACCCACAGAACGAAAGACTATGCTGTTCAGAATATTTTTTTTTTTTTTTAATCACAATGCTGATCTCTCAGAAAAAGCATGCCCCTTGTTTCATGAGCTCTTTTTCAGGAAACAGCCTCAATTTAATTTTTTTACTTCCTCACAGGGGTGCGGAATGTTCGAAAACGTCAGAAGTTAACACAGTTTGTAAGCAAAATGAGTGATATTTTCGATATTTTGTGGCCGTTTTCTGTGAAAATTTTATTGCCATTTCTAGATTCTGTGAAAATTTTATTGTCGTTTCTAGAAAAACAAAAAATTGTAAATCACAAATTTCCTCAAAGTTCCAAAAATGTCCTCACTTTCATGCGATTCCGCAGATGGTTAGATTGAGCACTTTTTGTACCCTTGTGTTGATCGTTTTCAAAAAAACGCGAGTGGAAACTATTTTAATTAACCTCCTGTGTTACGTTTTTACGCGATTTTGTGGAAACGAAATTCTGGTGTCTTTCATGCGTAGGAGAACTCCAAAAAGGTCACTTAGTTTCTCCCAAAGTGGACTTGAGCCTTTCTTTGCGAAACTATGTCGATATTTCTATTTCATCCAAATTCACCAACTGTAAGCCAAGCACGGTCTCTATTTTCAATTGCTGACTGTAATGTTATTTTAAATATATCGAACTAAAATCAATTTTTCTTTTTGTTGGCTGTTAAGGTGTGAGTGGCGATACCAAGGAAGTACTGATAAAAAATTTGCGACGAGACTTTCCACGCGAGCTAGCGCCAATTGTGCTCGCTCCGTTGATTTATTCAAATTCTACAGATTTGCTTATGGATAAAATTAACCAAGAGCCATCATCACTAACTAATGCAATGGTAAGTGCCTGAACAAGTTATATTCAATCCAGAGCTCATCATTGTTTGATACTTGTTAAACTCTTTACTTGAATGGGTCTTTAGCAAACTTTTGCTGTAGGGGATTGAAGAGTCAATTCTTGCATAAAAACCTGCAAAAATAAAGATGAGTATGCTAAAATATCAAGAAAGTCACTCTCTGAATCGGACGTAATGGCAGAGAGACACAGGTATCATGGGGGATTATTATCTAAATTGAGACATATCTTTGTGTTTCCGTAGAGAACGTGACGTAATAGTCAGGAATCTCCCATGATACCTGTGTTGAGCCGCCACCATAAACTTGCCGTTATAGCCGTTATGAGAGTTAATTTCTGAATTTTATACTTCCTCAGTGTGATTTTTGCTAGTTTTTCATCACATTGAACTATTCATTTGCTCACAGCAAAAGTTTACAAGAGCCCCATTGTTTAAATAAAGTCTAGTAAGCAAGCTTTCAGTCTTGCATCTTTCAACTTCTATTCTCCTCTTCTCAATCATTTGAGTTGCGTTCATGGCTTTTCATAGTACAAGAATGAAATAGAATCCCTTGATGGAAGTATATACTGTCTTAGTAGAGCGATACATCGTATCGATTGCAGTCCGAGGCAGTGGCGGCTCGTCAGGTGTAGTTAGTGTAGTGGCACTACACCTACTTTTTCAAGTTTTTTTTTTTTTTCTCTTCAAATTTTCAAAGATAATGGTCGCTCTTGATTAAAAATTACTGGATTTTGGAGAAATTAAAGGGGGAAAAGAGAAAAAGAAGTTGTAAAGAGCACCGAATTATAAGAACATTTGTATGAGAGCAGCGCAACAAGAAAGATGAAAGACGCGATCGGAGAGCACGATTATACGCACTACGCAGAAGCAGTCGGGCTCGCTCGGGTAGTGTAGGGTAGTGGAGTTCGAGTCAACCACACGGTTGTCATGACAACCGCGACTCGCCCATGTATACGCTACTCGCTCCAGTGCTGTGACTCTCTGTCAACATGCTAGCAAGTGTAGTGGCGGAATGGAACTCCACACCATCAATATGTTAGGCGTGGGGGAAGCTGTCTATGCTCTCGGTAGTCTCGGCGCGCCCGGCGCCCGCGCCACCTCAGTCCCTCACCTCACGGCTCAGTCTATTAATTTGCACTAATTTGGCGCTTGCATTTATAATTAGCTTGAGTTGTTCCTTATTATCGAGTTATTGTTGTCGTTTTCAGTCCCCCCCTAAATTATGAATCCCGTAAATGATGCAGTTTTACTATTGATGATAAAAAAATATGTTTTTATTGCAGGTTTTGCTGAAAAATTTACTTATATTTTTAATGTTTTTACTTTTTTAAGTTATTAGCGGGGGGGAGGGGATTTGTTATTACTATAATGTTGCAGGAGAATTTTCGTGTCTCGAAATAGTTAAAACAAGCGAAAAATTAAATCTGAGGCAGGTCAAATTTTCGAAAATTTTCGCGGGACCCCCCCCCCCCTTCCTACTGGGAGCGTCCTCCCAGACCCCCACAACTACACCTAATTTTTCAGTCACGAGCCGCCACTGGTCCGAGGGCCTCTGGTTCCTAAATAACTCTGCTTCAATGCATTTTCCCCATAAGCGCATTTTTTAATGGAAATTTAGGCTAATAAATCAAACAATTATTGGGGCCTTTTTTGGAATTATGAATTCTACGTCCTCAAAAATGCTTAGTAATGCTTGGTTCCTCGACTAAAACTTCGGAAATTAACAAGATAGTACAGATTAAACATTGCATTCGGAGGTTGAAATCACCCAAATGTTATTGTTGTTGTTGTGGAATTGGCGGAGTTTCGGGCGATTCTAACCTTCAAATACAACGTTTACTCCATAATATCTTATTGATTTCGGCCGTTTTTAGTGAAAGAACTAGGCATAATGAAGCTTTTTCGAGGATGTAGGATTCTCAATCGCACAAAAGTCGCATTAACTTTTTGAATTAATAGTCTAAATTTCTGTTCAAAAATCTGCTCATGGGGAAATTACATTAAACCAGAAGCCCTTGGACGGCTATCGATACAATATATTGCTCTACTAAATCAGTCTATTGCCTAGGTCGTACCAACACGAGCTCAATGAGTCCTGATTGGCTGTTGATTTAACACGGGTAGCTCCACAAGACGATGCCATCTAGCTGCGACTCCTGGAAACCGGAGGAGTCGATTTGCTATCTTGCCAACGTTAATTTTTCAACTCCTTTGGAGCTCCATGAAGGATTGTGTCGGTACTTCCTATACAATATTTACATCAAGGGACTTCAGAGTGAAACAAAGAAACATAAAAAAACTGGAACAGAAGCAGACAGAGGTTTAGTGAGATCTTAAAGTCTTCTATGAAATAGAAGGAATGAGATTGTGTTTGTGAAAACAATAGAAACAGTGAGCTTCATCATCTTACTTTAGTATATTCCTCTAAGAACTTAGAGAAAAATAAAGGAAAATTAAGGAATGTCTTTGTTTTTCTTATAATGGAAGGTTCAATACTTTGAAGCTAAGTTGATTTTAGGGCCGATTAGTTGGAACCAAGATCACCGTGTCGTGCTCTAAAAATCAACAGTTTTGGGTTAAAATGAATGAATTAATGCAAAAAGCATGAATTCGAGGAATGTCGGCACCTGCGATCATACTTTAGGAAGATACCCTGAAAGTTTCATGCTGAAACACTCAAAAATAAAGCAGGGATTTAGGAAATACCAAAATTCCCATAAGCTTCAATGAGTGCGAATGAGGCAGATAGACATATTACCACTCGCACTCACTAAGCTTCTGAAGAAATTGATTTCCTGAATTACAGCTTTAATTCTCAACCAGTTTTTCTCGTTTGGGGCTCCAAAAATTTGTAAAAAAAAATTACGCAGGTGCTGATGTTTGTGGATCTGGTGTTTCTTCTTTGTTTTCAATTTACAATGCCAAAAACACAACTTTTCGCAGCAAAAGTGACAAAAGCGGCGCTACCTAGAGGATTGAAATCTGGTTAAGTTTTGCCCAAAATCACCTTAAGTTCCAATGATAATTGTATTATTCCTTCTTTTTTTTTTCTTCTTTTGAGAGAATTTATGGCCAATCTGTTACTGTTCCTCTGTCTCATTTTATTTCTGTACTCCTGTATCCCTCTATGAAGCCCTCACAAAGGGGGGAGGGGTGTCGAATACAGGATTTTCACCTCCTAGTGACCCCGTTTTTCTTATTTCTCTCTTTCTTTCTCCCTCTTTTCCCCTTATCCCCCCCTTTTTTGAGTGAACGGGGGAGGGGAGATATTGCTTCAAACCTATATGTAAACTAAGACAGTTTTCTAAATCTGCGAATTCTAAAGCTTTAACAATTCCACAGAATCATTTAAGACGGTGACCAAGTGGGCTAGTGAAGCAGCTGAAGTGCTAGACAAAAACCGGGTGCTCTATCAATGAGTCTAAAAGACTTGAGCCTAAATTTCTCTTATCTTGGTAGCGCATCGTTAAATTATTCCATACTATTACAAAATTTGCAGGAGTTATAGGAAGATGGTTCGGGATACTTAAAGCTAGACTTGATAAGGAGGAAATCAAATAATGAAACTTTTCTACAGTGGTTAGACCTGGGTTTTCATGAATGAGGGCTTTAAAATTTTCATAAAAAACAGTGGTTGGTACATAGGAACTTTACATGAGCAGCCTCAGCAGTGGATTGAAGTAGTCAAGGGGCAGATCATTTACTTCATCGTTAAACCCAGTGGTGGATCTACCTGGGGGGGGGGCAGGCACGAGAGCATGTGCCCCTCCAGTAGCCTCAAATTGTGCCCTTTGTCCGACACAATATAGCCCAACATTTCTTACTGCACCGCTTCAAATTTAAAAATTTATGGAAGCCTCCCCCCCCGAAAAATGTTCTGGATCCGCGACTGGTTAAACTAATCGTTCAGATTAACTATGAGTGATGCTATAAGTTCAAAATTGTAAAATGTGGATGTCGCTGAGGTAACCATCGTTGAAGTGCGCATTTTTTAAAGCCATTCAATGAATAGCCTTTAAATAACGGACACTTTAACAGTGGTTACTATAGCAACAACCAAGTTTTACAATTTTGGACTAATAACATCACTCAAAGACAGTCTTAACGATCGGCTCATCGATGAAGTAAATGATCGGCCTGCAGATGTTTCAAGAACCACCTATAACTCAGGTACGGGTGATTTTACGGTAAAAGTCTCAGAAGAAGGAAAGGATCATATTTACTTATAGTTTTAGTTTTCGAAGTCAAACATAGCCATTTTATTTGATTTTTTCAGCTTATGGACCCCCCCCCCCCCCCCCCCAGAAAAAAACCCACCAAGGGGTCCTTTGAGAGGCTTAAAATGTTTTCCTTGAATTCTTTGTACGTAATTGTGATACACATGTCAAAGTTGAATTATCACCTATTGTCAAAATTTAATATTTTGAATGTAAAAAACAATATTGACCTTTACTTCGTGCCGAAATGCTCAGTTCTGTGTGCGCACTTGAAGGATGCATCGGGCATCCCTCGGTAAGGTACATATCTCAGAATTTAGTGGATAGTCTCCTGAGGGGCAACATTTTTAAAAATTATCAGGGGGGCTCCAAATCTAAATTTTGACTGAATATGTGGCAAAACTTTATTTTTTCTGGTAATGATTAGCTTTTTAGAGTGTATTTGACTCCTATTTTTTTAAGCTCCAACTTTTCATAAGGGAGCTAGCTTTGATTTTTAATTTTTTGGAAATGAGTCTACAGGGTGTGAGGAAAGTCTCCCCCCCCCCCTTGTCTAACTTTTGAACGGTTGAAGATAAAAGAACGAAACTTAAGGGATGTTTATAACTTAATGGGAACTACTTTTTGGCGTATCCGAAATTTCCGGGGGGCGCCTCTAAGGGGGGATTTCGCCCCCTAACTGAAAATTTTCAAATGGCAACCCCTATCTTGTGATACCTCGTTTTAAAGGGCAAACAAATTCTAAGACTTTTGGCGCAAACCGGAAGTCGATATCGTTTTTCGTCATCGATATATCGATAGTCAAAGTTCGATTTCGACCCATTTTCAAAAAATCAGAACTCCCATTTGAAATGTCGGAATTTAGAAAACTAGGTGTTAAAAATACTCTAAAAAGCAAGTACTTTTCAGAAAAAATACGGTTTTTATACTAGTCTAGTCTTAGAGCCCCCAAAAATTATTTAAAAAATGACCCCTCAGGGGGGCTATCTCAAAAATTCCGAGCCGCGACCCCTATGAAGTGTTACATCGCTTGAAAGGGCACACAAAACTGAGCATTTTGGCGCAAACCGCAGGTCGCAATCGTTTTTGGTTTTCGAGATATCGAATGACAAAGTTGGATTTGCCAATGGGTAAAATTGCAACTTTGTCATTCGATATCTCGAAAACCAAAAACGATATCGACCTGCGGTTTGCGCCAAAATGCTCAGTTTTGTGTGCCCTTTCAAGCGGTGTATCACTTCATAGGGGTCGCGGCTCGGAATTTTTGAGATAGCCCCCCTGAGGGGTCATTTTTTAAATAATTTTTGGGGGCTCTAAGACTAGACTAGTATAAAAACCGTATTTTTTCTGAGAAGTACTTGCTTTTTAGAGTATTTTTAACACCTAGTTTTCTAAATTCCGACATTTCAAATGGGAGTTCTGATTTTTTGAAAATGGGTCGAAATCGAACTTTGACTATCGATATATCGATGACGAAAAATGATATCGACTTCCGGTTTGCGCCAAAAGTCTTAGAATTCTATGTCCTTTAAAACGAGGTATCACAAGATAGGGGTTGCCATTTGAAAATTTTGAGTTAGGGGGCGAAACCCCCCTTAGGGGCGCCCCCCGGAAATTTCGGATACGCCAGAAAGTAGTTCCCATTAAGTTATAAACATCCCCCAAGTTTCGTTCTTTTATCTTCAACCGCTCAAAAGTTAGACAGGGGGGGGGAGACTTTCCTCACACCCTGTATATTGAACTTTGACCTTCGATGTTTCAAAAATGATACATGATGTTGACCTCCAGTTTGCCTCAAAAGTCGTAGAATTGCATGCATTTTTTAAGGATATACCACAAGATGGAATTTGCCGTTTGAAAATTCTTAGAGGACGAATCCGCCCATAATCAGGGGGGGGGGGGTCTAAACCTCAATTAGTTCCCATTAAATTACTAACATTCCCAAGTTTCGTATTTGAATATTTTAAACCGTTTCAAAGTTAGACCGGGGAGGGGGGGCCCTTTTGAAAGAATCTTTTTTTGCGACTTTAGTTTGCTCCGGTTTACTCGCTCGTTGGTCCCTTCCAGCCTCCCTGGGGTGTGATTTGCGATTTTCCGACTTTATTGTAATTATTCCGGTCATATCCCTCCCTGTGCGCCGAGAGGAATCTAGAGACCCAGCCGAGCTCTAGTTTAGCCATGATTTTGGACCCCCAAGATCCGGGGCTAGGCTTGAAGTATGTAAGTACTTACATACATACCTCCGGTAAACACCCCCCCCCCCCGGACATTCCTGCGAGGGACTCTACCCGACTTCGATGTGACGAAGGATGTGTTTCCTGAATGCTTCACGACACGGGATAGGTACGTCATAATTCAAAACAGTTGACGGTGGTTGATCTCTAGCCAACCGATGCAGCATGGGTGATGAATAAGTCTGTACTATGTAAGTTGCTACAATCGATCCTCATTGATCAGCGCGAAATTTTTCAGAGTTTTTGCTTTCAAGGCGGTAATTTCAGTGTAAGCTGTTTCGGGCATCCAAGTTCGACTGGCTAGTAATCGCGTACCCTTTATAGTGTGTACCTACAGTGAACACCATTTCCGTATTTTTTTATGTCCACAGTCGTTCGCGATTCACAAAACGCGACCATGAAACTATAGAATCTCATTGCATCTAGTCTAATTTGAATCACGAAACCTTCCCGCATTATTTCCTTTGCGGTCCACGAACGACTGAACGTTCGCAAGCTCAAACAGAGTTGCCAATAGTGGCTAGATTCGACCACGCGTGGACTATTTTGATGAGAATTTAGCCACGCTCCCGTCGTCGCCGTTGCGGCTCCTCTTGCATCCTCCCATCCCTATCCACAGCGTAGCTAGAAACCAACTCGAAAACTGTCCACGCGTGGCTATTCCACCCCGTCCAAACCTGGCAACACTGAGCTCAAAAGCACTTGAACGCAGACTTGGGCACGAAAATAAGTTTTTCGGGCAACTAAAAATTAATTGAAAAATAAATCGTCGAATATTAGTTAACTAACCGGCAACTGAAAAATTAGTTCAGTTTTCTCGCCGAACTAATTCGAGCCAGCCGACCGACTAATTTGCGATGAGAAAAAATAAGTTGTTAGTTCCAAGGGTTAGTCGCAACTAATTTTTTCTCGATTAGTTGCGTTCCAAATTATTTTCGACTGCGGATGGAACTAATGTAATAATTTGTTTCAATTATAACTAATCAATTCTTAGTTTCAACTTAAACTAATCTTTTCCCCACACTTGTACATTTTCTGATCAGCGTGATTATGCTTGGAATGCTTGGATGCATTGTTGTTGTTTGAGTTGATATTGTGCGTCTTTGTTGTTTCGGTTTCTTCTCTAAACTCGATGCTTCTGCTTCAGTTGACGAACGCGCCGTGCGTTACTTCCCCTCGCCCACCACAACGTGCTCCGTCTTTGTTTTTCGGCACTTCTCTGTCTTCTGTCCTCTTTCTTCTTTTCCTTATCTTATTATTACCTATCGCTCACGGACCTCCACCACCGGCCGGCCAATTTCCTTCTCAATTACTCACCCATTTGACTGCCCATCTTTGCCTGCTGTTATCGTATGGTTACTCTCAAAATCACACTCACACATCCTCGCCTCTTGATTGATTCTCCTCGATCTTCCTACTATGAATTACCCTTGTTTCTCGGTTCTTCCCTCGACGAGATTACTACTATTTATTTTGTATTCATTATTTTTTTTTTTTTCACTGACCACGTACAACTTAAAAAAGGCAAGTCTACGACAAGGCTCTTTTAAACCCAAATATTTTCATTTGCAAATATCTCGAGATGTACTCAACTGATTTCAATGAACTTTTTTTGATATTTTCTTAACTCGTTCGTCTGTAATTTGGGATTACAAAATAAGTAAAATTGTTACGTATCAATATTGATGTAATTATTCATCACAATGCACGGTGTTTCGCAACAGCCCCCCCCCCCCCCCCCCGTTGGTGACTTTTGAACCGTTGCAGATAAAAAAAAAAAAAAAAAACAAAAAAAAAACAAAAACAAAAAAACAAAAAACAGAGATGCTCAGTGTGGATCTAGAAATAAACCGAGAGATTTTTTTTTCTTTTTTTCTTGCTAATTGAGATAAAGAGTTGCGGTTCGGACCATCATTTTGGACGAATTTTCTTTTCATGGGGTCCGAATTCCCCCAGCCTTCCTATGGCGAAACCACAGAGGGGGGGGGGGGGGCTAAATAGCAACCCCTATCTTGTGAAACATTATTTGAAAGGATGTAAAATTTTAAGAATTTAGGCACAAACCGGAAGTTTATATCGTTTTTTCTTTTTTATGCAATGAATTTCAAAAATCGATTTGGACCCATTTTGAAAAACTCATTACTCCTATTTAAAGAGTCGGAATTGAATAAGATCAGGGTCCAAAATACTCTAAAAAGGAAATACTAATCAGATAATGAAATGGTTTTGACACGAATTTAGTCCAAAATCGATTTTAGAGCCCCCCATCAATTTTTAAAGAAATTGCTCCTGAAAGGGGCTATCTCAAAAATTCCACTATGCGACCCTTATTGAATGATACATCGATCGAAAGGGCATAAAAATTGAGCTCTTCGGCACAATCTGGTGATCGGTATCGTTTTTCGTATTCGAGATAGCGAATATTAAAAGTTTAATATTCACCTATCTTCAAAATTCGTCATCCATCTCGAATAAGAAAAACTGTATTGATCTCCGGATTGCGCAAAAATGCTCAATTTTGTATGCCCTTCCGATCGATGTATCATTCAATAAGGGTCGCGCAACGGAATTTTTTAGACAGCCCCTTGCAGGGGCAACATTTTTAAAAATTATAGGATGCTCTAAATTCTATTTTGGACTAAATTAAGTCAATACCATTTCGTTATCTGAAAAGCATTTGTTTTGCATGAGTATTTTGGAACACTTCGTTTTTTTTTAATGTCAACTCTTTGAAAAGGAGTAATAATAGTTTTTCGAAAATGAGTCCAAAGCAAACTTTGAAATTCGACATATCAAATAAAAAAAAAACCGACATAAACTTCCGGTTTGCTCCAAAAGTCTTAAAATTGTACGTCCGTTCAAGCAATGTATCCCAAGATAGAGGTTGTTATTTGAAATTTTTGAGATAGCCTCCCTGGGAGCCCCCCTAGGGAGGCTGGGGGAGTTTTGACTTAAAAAAAAAAGAAAATTCGTCCAAAATTATGAAGAATGGTCTAAACCGCAACTCTTCATCTCAATTTGCAAAGAAAATAAAACCCGAGGGGGGGGGGAGGAGATAAAAAAACACCCAGTATTACGGAGGCTAGAGATAGTTTCAGAAGTGTAGGCGCACCTTTTGACCGATAATCTTCGGATTTCATCAATATTATTTCTCATATTACGAAATGAAAGTAAATGAAAGTTAATGAAAATTAATTTTAGCTTTGGATTTTCATTGAGGAGCGCATATTAATCAAAGGTTCAAAGTCGGATGCAAGTTTTGTTCTGATTTGAAGGAATGAAAGTTGAAAATTCGCCAAAGATTATGGTCTAGGTGCGCCTACACTTCTGAAACGAGCTCTAAAGCCTTTAAGGAGAAAGGGCTAACATCTACTTTTTTAATGAAAGCCCAACACTAGCTTTTCCAAAAATCCCCTCAAATACTACGTCAAATTTTGATTCAAATGGGGGGGGGGGAGGCACAGCTCCTTTATTACCACCTTGGTTCACCTGATGTGGGGATGTTCGTACCTTATGAGAGCTATTTTTAGGAGTTTCCAAGATTTTCGTGCATGGGCATCTTTCAGACGGGGGGGGGGGGGTGGAGGACGGGCGTTAGCCACAACTTAAGATTTTCGAGTGACCCTTATCTCGTGAAACATCGTTACTAAAGAGAACAAAAAACTGAGCAATTCATCGCAAACTTCAGATCGAAATCGTATTTTTTTTATTATTATTATTATATTATTTTCGAGATCCGAAGATTATAACTTTCTATCTCGGGCTATTCTCAAAAAATTAAAACTCTTATTTAGAAAGTCAGACTGGGGCTCCTTGCAAACTTTTGCTACAAGGAATTGAAGAGTTGATTCTTGCATAAAAGCCTATAATAATGACGATGAGTACACTGAAACATCACGAAACTCACTCTCAGAATCGCCCATAATGGCGGCTCAACGCAGGTATAGTGGGAGATTCCTATCTAATTTGAGACATATATCTATGTTTTTGTGGAGAAAGTGACAAACTAGACAGGAATCTTCCAAGATAAGTACCTGCTTTGAAGCGCCGTTACGATCTTGCCGTTCGAGCAGTTTCGTGAGTTTATTGTTGACTTGTAGACTTTCTTAGCGTGATTTTCGTGACTTTCACTGGTTTTTACATCAGATTGGACTATTCATTTCCTTACGGCAAAAGTTTGCAAGAGTCCCATTAAAGAAGAAAAAAAAAAAAAAAAAAAAAAAAAAAAAAAAAAAAAAAAAATCAGGAGGTAACGTCTAAAAACTGAATAGTGATAAGTTACTTACAGAGAAAAAAAATTAAGTTTTGATGTGGTAAACATTTGGTTTTAATGCCCATTTTTAAAATGTTTGCCTCACACTCGAAAGCTACCTCAAAAACTGCGATGGACGACGATCGAATGATAGATGCAAAAGGAAATGTTCGGGAGCCCTAAAATCAAAGGTTGATTAATTCAGTGGCAATCCCGCATTTTTTTCTGAAAAAGTACTTGCTTTTTACTGTATTTTAAATGTTTTGCTTTGAAATGCTGACTTTTTAAATAGGGGTAATAATTTTTTTGAAAATGGGTCAAAAGCGAACATTTGACCGTTTGATATACCTACATGTCCTACATCGGAAACGAAAAACGATAATGATCTCCGAATTGCACAGAACTGGTTAGAATTTCATGCTCTTCCGAATGATGTATCAAAAGATAGGGGCTGCTGATTGAAATTATTGCGATGTCCTCCATTGGGAGGGGTAATGGCCCGGACCCCCACTCCCTCTTTAAAAAAATAAAACTTTTAGATGAGCTTCTAAACATATTAAGGAATGTTATTCATTATTTTCATTATTTTCCTTTCCTTTCCCTTTATTCTTCCTGTTCATCCTAAATATGATACCCTTTAAAATTGCGATTCAACTCTTACGAAGTAAGTTAAAGTAAAGCTACCTATAAAGGTAATAGCCCCCTCCATCACCATCAGGAGGGCTCTCTTACATCAATATATTAAGTGCGGCTTTTGACCTATCACTTTTGTCAGAGTGAGCCTTGAGAATCAATCAGGCAACGTTGTATTTGGTCCATTTAATAACACATTAAAAAAATCGAATTCAATTGCGACCACTGTTAATCTTGTACTCGCCTGCAATTTTCTTTAACAGTACGAAAAGAAACGTTGCCAGATTACACACAACGTCGCGCCGCGGGGGGGGGGACTTCAGACGACGCGTTATGAAACGTTTATTCAGTGGTAATGAAGAAGAAGAAATTGCATGGAAAGACAGACAGTACATCCATGTTTAAAAAAGAAGCTCTGAGGACCCTCTGATTTGTTGCTCGTTGTTCCTAATGTAAGTCCTAATAGCCAAGTTCGGGCGATTGGTTAGTTCGGAACTCATTTAGCGGATCTCAAGCGTGCGACGCGACGCGACGTGGCAACGTCGCATTCAGTGAATGGGGCAGTGGCAAGGGTCTGAAATGCTGTGTTTTTAATAAAGAAAATTACGGTACTTGAGCTGAGAACAATGGTGCTTTTGAGTTTTCTTATGTGTCCCAGTTTTTGAGATACACACACGTAAAATGTAAAAAATCGCTATGTAAAATGTCGCTAGGCGCCATTTAAAACAATGTATTTTTGGGCACAATCTCATCTCTGAAACAATGGGACTTAAATATGGGACTTTAAAAGGCATATTTGTTCTCAGCTCATCAAATGCTATCATTTTCTTTATAAAAAACACAACATTTCAGACCCTTGCAACTGCCCCATTTAAATCTGTAAAAAAGATCAAGTTCCAGGGTGTTGTGTAGGCTACAGTGGCATATCCAAGGTGGGGGGGGGGCCTGTATATCCCCATCCCCCAATGCCTCAAATTTTATATTTTTTCTACTGAAAAATAGCCCCCCCCACATTGCTTCCTCCGACAATTCTAATTTAAAATTTCATAGGCGTGCACCTGTCCCCCCCCCCCCCCCCCCCCCCAAGGAAAGTTTTCTGGATCCGCCACTCGAAGTTGCCTTCCTACCGTGCGCTTAGAATTAATTGTCAATGGACAAACAGCAACGCAGCACAGATCGCAAGCTTCACTACTCTGCCAAAAGCAAGCGAGGGGGGAGGGAGTTGCGCAACTAAGAACGCTTCGAAAAGTAGCATGTACTATCAGTCAATTAAAGATTGGGACTAAAATATGCGGCTCGAAATGTGCGCGCCCGCTTATCTGACTCGATTTGCTCAGAATCTAGAGCGGTGTTGCCATTCCCAAGTAAATGTGCGAAAAAGCCGAATCAATTGAGGTGGGCTATAACTGAACAGTTACAGGGGGAGATAACAACGCACCGCAAACCTTCTCGCATGAGGAGCCAATTCTCCGCCGCTCGCCGCCGCGCCGCCCGCAGCCGCGTCCATTCACTAAAATCTTATTCTCTCACAATCAGCTCATCGAGATTCGGTGGTCGGTTCTCTCTCCCCTACCTTCTTCCCCTTCCTATTGGCCCTGCCTCACTTTATCACTCATGCAGTCATGCCACTTTTCGTTCGACACTTGACATTTAAACGTTTTCCTCCGGACCATGTTTCTTTCACCGTTTGCCTAAAAATGAATGAAGAGCTTCCCGAATAGGAGCATATTGTAAAAATAGGGTAGTCAACTTCTGATTGGTCGATGAATTTTAGGCTCTACGGACGCCGCCATTGGATGCGATTTTGCACTTTTGTTTTGTTTACTAACGGTCTTTTACAGATAAAAGAGTTAATTTGCGATGAATCTGTTAATTTTAATCATGATGCACCAAAAGAATGTCTATAAATCTCAAAAGAATCATTAAAAGCGTTAATACAAGTCGATCAACAAAAGCAGGGAAAGATTACATCGTTACGAACTTAGCGGATCTGTAATCTTTGCAGTGGAGCAAAACACAACAACGGCCTCAGAATGTAAACAAATGTGCAAAATCGCATCCAATGGCGGCGCCCATGATTTCACTTGTCTTAACTCTCTACATATAGGGACTCTAGTTATGACAAGACAGGGGCGGATCCAGAAAAGTCTCAAAGGGGAGGCCATTTTTGTAACGTGAAGGGGGGGGGGGAGTGGGGCCCCCCATAAAATTTTGAAAATTTTAGCTTCTCTTAAGCCAATTTGAGGCATCTTTTAACGGTTCACTCATCATTTTATACTACCTCATTTCAATTTTTGTTAGTAAAAGGGGGAAAAGTGTAAAAGTTTGGAACGGCTGATATTTTACATCATTGACCTCTCAATCAACATAAAACTATTTAATCAGCGACCCCCCCCCCAACTCCCCCCAATTATATTGTTCTTATGAGCTCGAGTAAACTTTTCCTTCCTCCTCACTAGGTTTGCTCCCGGCTCCCACTTTACATTCAAATTTTGGAATGCCAGCTACCTATTTTTTTTGCATTTTCGTGGAAAATGGATGTCTAGTGAATGAAATTAAGACCCTATTCTCCCCCCCCCCCCTCAAAACCTAGTCTAATATACCTACGGTTACTTAAAGGCTTTTGTTTTTCTCTTCTCTTTTTCTTTTGCTTTTCCCTCTCTTTCTCTTCCTCTAACTGCTTTTTTTGGGGTCCAAGGGGGGGGGCATGCCGCCGTGGCCCCCTCTCTGGATCCGCCCATGAGACAAGAAGGTAGTCAACTTCTGATTGGTCGATGAATTTTAGGCTCTACGGTCGCCGCCATTGGATGCGATTTTGCACTTTTGTTTTGTTTACTAACGGTCTTTTACAGATAAAAGCTAGCTAGTTAATTTGCGATGAATCTGTTAATTTTAATCATGAATGTCAATAAGAATGTCTATAAATCTCAAAAGAATCATTAAAAGCGTTAAGTGCAGTTTAGTGTATGAGATAGTAATGCACGAATATATTCGTAGTCGCATCTGTAATCTTTCCTCGACCGGTGGGGTCGTCGATGACTTAAAAAAACTTGCGGATATTTTAATTAATTTACGGCGTTTCCACCGATTGAAAAAATATTACGGATCCAAGTATTTTTGTGCAGTGCAGTCATACACTGCACTGAACTGTGTAATCTTTTTTCAACTGGTGGAATCATCGGTGACTTGAAAATTGGCATTAATTACACGCAAAACGGCAGCTCTGCCTCATATTCAGGGACTCTAATTTTCTCTTAATTCGATTTACTCTCAATTTTTATATGCCAAGGAGGGGTGTGGGGGGTGTGTTTCACGGGCTCTCTTTGGACTTCCATGATCTTGAATAATGCAGATTCTCATTTCTTCAGAAGGTAATGAAAGATGGGTGGTATATCGATTGCAATTAATTATTTTAAAGCAACACATCTAGCCCTCGCGAACGGGGGGGGGCGATCTGGGGAATTACGCCCCCGATGATCCCCTTTTCCTTTCTCTCTCTTTTCCCTTTCCCTCCCTTCTCCCTCTTTTCCCCTTTTTTGGCTGAACGGAGGGTGGGGGGGGGGGTCACACCCCTTTCCCCCAGTATTCGCCAATGATTGTCTTCGTAAGCGCCGAAACCTTTCCTCTTTTAAATGATTTAACTCATTTGAGACTAATAATAAAGCTTATACTTTCAGAGGCAGCTTTTGAGGCGGGGGGGGGGTCTTGCCTCGGGCGGCATTATGTTATGATCTATAATCTTTGACAAACTGGGTTTATCGATTTCTTTCATCGATCACTTTTCACAAGTAATCGAGGTGGATTTCAGCCTTAATCAGGTGTTCCGATTTCATTGAACTTATGATGAAATTCAAAATACAATCAATGTAATTCATCAAAACACGATTAGTTCCATTGAATTCAGCACCCCTAAAAACTCCCACCCCAACCCATATCTAAGAGGTTTGAAAATCAACCCTGATGTGAGGAAGCGATTACCATTTACCTTGCCCACCTCTGCTTTAAACCCCTCCTCCCTCCCTGAAGTTGATTAATGGGTTCTGGTGAATATTTATGCAAGTAGGAGAAAGAAATGCTTTGTCAGAGGGGCGAATACGATTTAGTCGATTTTAGGGCGAATACGATTTAGATCGAGAAGACGAGTTTCCTGCAGTCAACAATTGACAGTTAAATCAAAGGAGAAAACTAAACTGGGTCATGAATTTTGAGACGGGAAAAAATTAGGTCCTGATAAAACTGCAACCTCAAAAATTGAAAAATATTCTCCATGAAAAATTTGAGTAAAAGTTTTACGAAAGGCAATGCTAATTTCTACTCCATAGTCCACCTGCCTGTTAATTACGTTTGTTTTTATCATTTATGACCCAAAATGTCCTTCGGTAACATGTCTTACAAGGGGACCTTACGGTGACTCCGCCTCCGATTTTGATCAAATTTTCAGGGATGGTAGTTCATGACAAAATATTAGACCCATATTTTTCACTTTTTGTGAATAGGCTTTAGTTTCGTCGCAAAAAATTTTCAAAGTTTCGGAAAAATTACGACGAAATCGTCACCGAGACAGCGCGCAGCGTTAAGTTGGGCAATTTCGGCTGCGACACTCAACTGCCGCGGTGGGGCGGTCGGTAGCGTCTCTGACCGTCTTATTGGTGGTCGCCGGTTCGAATCCCGCGACTATTGATAGTTTTTGACTTTTTTAATCACACTTACATTAAAAAAAAACGACACCACCACCACTAACAACAACAACAACAAGATTGACGCCGAAAGTCTCAAATAATAATAATAGAACGCATGTTTGATATTTTATGAATTTGGAAATACAAACTCACCAAAGTAATGTAGTTTAAAGCATTCATTCTATAGAATATTCGCCGTCCAATTAAAAGCATACATTCAACCATTCATTGAAAACCACAGCTATCCCACCATCCAATGAAAGCCGTTTCATCCATTTCAGGCCACTGTTTCGTGCAAACTTCGGTGTTCTTTTTTTTTTTTTTTTTTTTTTTTTTTTAATAACACAAATTAAATCCAAAAAATAAATTAACGAAGAAATTTACTTCAAGAATTTAAATTGTGTTATAAAAAAAAAAAAAGAACACCGAAGTTTGCACGAAACAGTGGCTGAAATGGATGAAACGGTTTTCAATGAATGGTTGAATGTATGCTTTTAATTGGACGGCGAATATTCTATAGAATGAATGCTTTAAACTACATTACTTTGGTGAGTTTGTATTTCCATTCATAAAATATCAAACATGTGTTCTATTATTATTATTTGAGACTTTCGGCGTCAATCTTGTTGTTGTTGTTGTTGTTAGTGGTGGTGTTGTTTTTTTTTAATATAAGTGTGCTTAAAATAGTTAAAAACTAGCAGTAGTCGCGAGATTCGAACCGGCGACCACCAATTAGATGGTCAGAGACGCCACCGACCGCGCCACCGCGGCAGTTGAGTGTCGCAGCCGAAATTGCCCAACTTAACGCTGCGCGCTGTCTCGGTGACGATTTCGTCGTAATTTTTCCGAAACTTTGAAAATTTTTTGCGACGAAACTAAGGCCTATTCACAAAAAGTGAAAAATATGGGTCTAATATTTTGTCATGAACTACCATCCCTGAAAATTTGATCAAAATCGGAGGCGGAGTCACCGTAAGGTCCCCTTGTTAGAGGAGTTTTTGATATTGAATGTAAGCGCTTGACTTAAACTTAAAAATTCAAATGAGCTTTGAAACCCATGGATCAAAGCAAAAGAAAAAAAATGGATACACTTTCTTTTCCGCTGAAATCACTTCCCTTCCATGCTTCAAAACGTGACAAGTTATTGCTGTCCCTTTGCAGAAATTCTATCTCATTGTTAATTTGCCTTCGGTCCAGATGATCAACTGCACTTGAAGTATGAAAAGAAGGTATCAAAAGCTAAACCCTTGATGAGTAAAAAGTTGTATTTGTTAGTACTGATGAGGCTAATTTTTTAATCGGAACAAACCGGAATTTTTTAATCGGAACAACGGAACACTCCCGTCTTTTTATTGTGGTTAGTCAATGCGGTTCGAGTGTTCCATCAAAACAGAACGGAACACTAACCATGCCAACCAGCAACGAGTCGATCCATCGATCAAGCGCAGTTTTTTGCGTTCTACTGAGATTTAACTTTAAACACGTAAGTTTCGCTGTAATCCTGGGTTTCTTGACCTGGTGTTTTTTTTAACGAGTCCCAAAACGATGATCAAAGTCCAGTATTTTGTCGCTATGATAGTATTTTTTTCCGTGTGATGTCAGGGGAGGGGGGGGGGGGTACTAGAAGGGAACCAACGAGAGGGGAGAATGGTGGCGGCGAGCGTGTCTGCTCCGGAAACCCTTAAAAGTCGCCCTTACTTAATAGAAAATTGCCAAAATATTCTTTCAAAGACACTACAAATTTCAAAATCTAGAGGGGTGATCTCCTCCCTCCCCCAGGAAATCTTCTGGGTCCGCCACAATTGCTGCTCCAAATTAAATTCTGAATGATACTTTGAACGTCTCTGATAATTAAAAAGTTTCCCGGGCAACAGATCATAATGTGTCAACAGTCATCAGCCTAATGAAAGATCCACATAATTTTTCTGAAGGGCGAGGGGGGGGGGCACGTTTTAGACATGGCAGTTTTTATCGTCCAAAAAGCATTTCAAGATCATTATACGATAGAAAAGGGCAATTTTTAACGCTTTTAGAGAATGGGGAAGGGGGGAAGCACATGCCCTCGTGCCTCCTGGATCCACGCAATATCATCATCGACAGAAGCGCAACCCAACATAAGTCGTATTTTGCTTTGTCATCGCGATGGCGATTTGATTATTTTTTTACGTAAATATGTTTTGGCGCATTTTAATTCTGTTTGGACGCTCAAAATGTGCTCATTTTGATTGTGTTTTAGGACCACTATGAGCTTTTAAGTCATTTTAATGGCAATTTCCGAATTTCTCCGATGGCGAATTTCGGCGTTTGATGGCCATCGCGGTTGACTTCCTCAGGAGGTGGTCAACCGCGATAGCCATCAAACGCCGAAATTCGCCATCGGAGAAATTCGGAAATTGCCATTAAAATGACTTAAAAGCTCATAGTGGTCCTAAACCACAATCAAAATGAGCACATTTTGAGCGTCCAAACAGAATTAAAATGCGCCAAAACATATTTACGTAAAAAAATAATCAAAATCGCCATCGCGATGACAAAGCAAAATACGACTTATAGTCTTTCTATAGTCTTAAGGGAGGATTTGTCCCAAAAATTGTCGGCACTGACTCAATGATATTTGTGTTGTGAAGGAGGGGAGCCATCATCGCTGAAAACCATTTTTACAACAAACGAGTAACGAGTCACTGAAAGTCTATTGAATGAAAAGAAGAAATAATGAGTTGAACTGACAATGAGAGTTGAAGCAGCGTGGAAGGAGTAGGGGAGGGGGAGGAGGGGTTGACGACAGTGCGACTGTGTCGTTTGGACACGATGGCCAGCTTTTTGGTGAAACTGCACTGGTCGGAAAAGAGACGGCGCAGATCGGAGACGGATAGCTGCTCTCGACGAGGCACGCTTATCTGCTCGCTCATATTTGTTATGAGTGAAGGCCCTGCGGTTTATATTCCACTCTCCTTGCTACCCCACCCTTATCGCTCACCGTTAGCACAAGCTGGCAACACTGCTGCGAATTTCCGAGAGTTTCTCCCCTTATCGCTAATTCCTCGAGCGCCGAGTGTCGGAGCCCAAATAGTTTAGTCCCAATCTTTAATTGACTGATAGTACGAACCAAAAACTTAAACTCGCCGCATTATGTTACACAGGACTAAATTTCGATCCAACCTACGAAAATTCTATTGAAATCGGTTCAGTGCATCTTGAGATATTTGCAAATGAAAATACATATAGCTGTCTATTGCAGCCAAATTGGAGACGGGTAGGTATGTGTATGTGCTACGTGTGATTTTTCGTCTGATGCCGGGCGGCCGGTTAAAAGAGGTAAAAAAAGTGAGGAGAGAGCAAGATTATAAACATGGAAAGCAGAGAACAAAATACGAGGCGAATGACAATAGATAGTGCGAAGAGTGAGGGTGAGCCGGTGAGAGAGAAGATAGGCAAGCAGACGAGATGCAACGTCGGAATCTACGAATATGTTGCGATGCAGGTATAACAATTTCATTAGCGGCGGGGTGCGGTGGAGTGGGGGGAGTTGAGCGGGTGGAGTAAGCGAAAACCGGAAGTTATGACAGAAGGGGGGGGTTTGACAATTCACGTCAGTTTTGTGATTCTTTTCAAAACAACTTTTTCTTCAGTTTATTAATAAAATTTAGTTCGGATGGATCCCTACTTATTTTTCAATCGATAACCCGCTTGATCGACAACTAAATTAGTTGTTAGTTCCTACGAGCAACTAACAACTAATTCAGTTTTCAATCGACCATTCCCCTACAACTAACTTAGTTCCTTAGTTGCCTACTGAGCATTGACCGACTAATTTAGTTTCTCGGGCAGCAACTGAATTGACGACTTAGTTGTTTTTGACGATTTATTTTCAACTTATTTTTGCCCAAGTCTGCTTGAACGCTTGTGGACCGCGGTACGATTTTCATCCGCCCGTCCGCAGTGGACATCAAAAAAGACGGCTATTGCCTTTGATGCTGGCTTCACCGCTGCAGCGCTGAATATTTTTATTGCGTACCAGCAGTAACGCTGCTACTCATCAGAACAGAACGTTTCCATCGCTTTGTTTACATTTATGCCATCGTATTTGCGTGACCTTGATCGAGCAGATGTGGTTTCGCCAATACAAGCGTAGCATTTGAGGTTTTTTGAGGTAGTCACTGACCCGATGCGATTGCGATTCGATGGTTTGCAAGGAACACCCCCTCCCCCGGACCATGTGCGTACTTATCTCTCGCCGCAACAATCTCTCATTATTGACCATGGGGACGTTTAGGGTTAATCACTCGTCTATTGTTTGGAGAATTCGGCTCTCCTCCGTCTATCTGTGTCGTAGTCGTAGTTCATTCCACCCCGCGAGTCCATGTTCTAAAATAATTTTAAATGAATTCACTGAATTCGTGACACAGTTAATCTTTACGGTTTAACGTATCATGAATCCTTTCTTCAATGCAAATCCTTATTTAATTTATTATCAAGTGCCGTTTATGGAACACCCACCTCTCGTGCAACCCTTTAATCACGACTGTCGTACCACTCATAGCCCAGATCATGCCAAGGTGGTTTTTATTTAACTTCAGTTTTCCAGCTCCTCTTCCTGTTATCAATTTATCAATTTCTAATTATGATTGACATATTTCTGGAAAGCTACGTGAATTGTTTATGACGCGGAACAAGCTACATCCATTATTCAAGCACTCACGTAAATCATGAGTCACAGTCTCAACTAGGTTCCTAGTGTTTTAGGGTAAAATAAAGCAATAACGATCAATATGATAAAATTTATTCAGTAATGGCTCTGTTATTTCAGTTTGGTTATTTTCCCTGAACTCATCTCCACACCTTGGAACTTGTTAATTACACTCGAAGTATCAGTCAAGTTTTCTTCTACAATGTATCCTCACCTCTCATGATACATAACCTGTCTTAGGTCTCGCCTGCTTCCCCCCCCCCCCCTCCCCCAGTTTTGAGTTTTATTCTTCAGGAAATTTGGGTAGGTTGTATGTTTCTTTATCGGAGCTCATAGTTGTGAGTGGGTTTTTGTTCTTTTTTTCCCCCTTTATTGGGATTTAAAGGTGCCTTTCACTCACATCTTCAGGAAATCTTGTTTCACTGGTGGGTTTGTCTACATTTCTCAAAAAGTCCCCTATTTGTCTCTTTCGAGGCGTGTTCAAGGTTAAGATAATTGCTAACACTCAGTAATCAAAAGTTACGTCTCATTCTGTTTCATTTTTTAATGCACATTTTTTTATTTTTACCTACTGACTTACCTCTTAAATTTTGCGTCCTGTTTTGACAGTAGAACAGCCTGAGATTGGACTTTACTTTGTTAAATTCTACTATTTGTCTCTGAACCACTTATTCGGGAATGATTATGTTACCTTTCTTGAAACCCATTGGGAACTGACAATACTTTGTCTTCTTTTAGTTTAAAAGTGACTTCCCCCCCCACGTTCTGTGAAATGTAATGGAGCCAAACTGTGCTGTTTAGTCTAACTTAATAGTTTTTGTCATTGGCAATTATGTGTCTGCAAAATTCTGGAATGAAACCAATGAAAACCTACCAAAGTCATGAATCATAAATCCGCCCTTGTAAGAATGTTTGTCGCTGTTTGCGGGCATTTAATCACTGGAGAATCAAGTTACATAAATACGATGGTTTCAGCATCTGCTTGATTAGAACTGCAGATTTCCTGGATTTGCCAAAACTTAAAATTAAAAATTAGGTTATTTTTTCCTACTTTATACTGTCTTTATGGCCGCGAAAAGAAGGGGGAAAATCAGCTTGGTTAAAGCATAAAGTATAAATGCAGCATCTTTCATGTTGATGAAATCTTCAATCGTATTGGAACTAATTGAAGTGATATTGAACTAATTTGTTTTTGTCATGACCATTGCACTTTATAGTTCGATTTTATTTCAAACGGTTGTGGCTTTCATCCTTTGGTTTGATCGAAATCCTCTTTCAAACTGGTTTTTGGTTTGCAGTTGAATCTCCGTTTACATCCCCATCCTCAGACAGTCGATCCCTAATTGAGAAATCTTTTTTGAATTTGACTTTTAGATTTAACTTTTTTGTTCTCACTCTTAAATCCAGCCGAGTAAAGTAATTGATTTTAAAATTTGAGACTTTCCAAGTTGATAGCTAGTTTTCAATGACCATTTTCTATTGCTTTCAGTTGGAAAATTCACTAGCAGATACCATGCTCGAGGTGGGTTACAGCTGGACGGAAAGCTTAGAAGGATGTCGGGAGCGCCTATCCAGTATGGCTGGCGAAATCAAGCCGAGCGTAGTTGCTCGAGTTTTAGGTATGATGGCAAGATCTCATACTGGACTACCCTCTTCTCTGTGGCCTTCCGACACAGACAAGCCTGATCAGTCGCAGCTTTCAACGTGGAATGTTGAGGTTTTTGTTCAAGCTTTAAAAGAAGTGGTAAGTTTATCTTGGAAAAGCTGGTAATTAGATCATTGCAAATGTGAAGTTTTGTGTTTTTTCTTACATCAGCAGCTTAGATTTCAATCTAGCTGGAAACTAAAGGAATTATCACATTTAATGGATGAATTCAAAAGCAGCTGAGTTAATAGTTGTCTGATTTCCTTTTATCTGATGAAGTATAATATCAAAGTATCGAAGCTTGCTCCTGAACTATTTGTTAGAGTCAACTAAAGTGAGAACGATGTTGATCTAAGTAACAGTCTCTGTTTTGAATTACTCCAATGTCAGATAGCCAATCAGAGATCAAAGCCAAGTAGCAAAGTTACGTGGTCTATTGTTAGAGGAACTATTTGTTAGAGTCAACTAAAGTGAGAACGATGTTGATCTAAGTAACAGTCTCTGTTTTGAATTATTCAAATGTCAGATAGCCAATCAGAACTCAGAGCCAAGTAGCAAAGTTACGTGGTCTGCTTCTTGAAAAGCATGATGCGTTGACATTAATTAAAAGCAGTAAATAGTTTTTTTAATTTTTTTTTGACGAGTGTTATCTTGAGTCTTAGTAATCTTTGACTCGTAAGAAACTCTCTATTTTGCACCTCATTGATATGGTAAAAAAGATCCAAATGAGAAACCACGAATACAGCAAACCGTTCTGTATCATTAAAGAAACGCCATGAGATTTATTGTGTTCATCGAGACAAAAGAAAGAGAAAGAATGTAAATCAAAGATTAGCACTCTGCCAATGCCCAGAGTGGAGGAGAGGGAGAGGAAAAAAAGGAAGAAGGACACAGATGCACCGAGAGTTGAGAAGGGGATATCCTTATCCCATCCGTAAGTTAAGTACCTCTGTGCATTATTTGTTTCCTTAACTGTATCGGAATTTTTGGAATTTTTTTTGCTTCATTATATTTATATTCATTTTGTTTTCAGGCTCCCAATCTATTATGGCCAGAAGTTATTCGTGAACTAGACTTCCCTGATTTTGTCATCAAAGATAGGCGAGGTCTAAGTTTAGTAATGACTGCTCTTCGACTAGGATTACAATCACAAGGATTTCCGCTCGAAAGGTTTCCTGTCGAGTTATACTATCGACCTTGGAAGTATGCTGATTGTCAGGTGCGTTTAAGACTGATACTCTCATTTGCATTCTCTTTTCATTCATTGGGTCTTTGACTTGTCAGGGTCCTCGCATTTTTCCTGATCATACGATGGGGCAGTTACAAGGGTCTAAAATGTTGTGTTTTTTATAAAGAAAATGATTATACTTGATGAGCTGAGAAAAATGGTGCCTTTGGTTTTTTCTCAAGTGTCCTAGTTTTGGAGATGCACACGTGTAAAGTTGTAAAACATAGTGTTTGTAGTGATGTCGCTATGCGGTATTCCCATTTGAAACAATGTATTCTAATTCTAAATTTCATCTCTGGAACCATGGGATTTAATTAGAAACCAAAGGCATCTTTGTTTTCAGCCTGTCAAGTACTTTCATGAGGATTTTTGCCCAGCATAAAATGGTGGATCAGATTTCGGAGAAAAATAAAAAAGTATCTGCGTCCATTTCCCTTTAAGAGTGTGCACGGTTCTGTAGCTATAGATTGTGCAGTTGTGTGAGCTGTTATTCACTTTCATAAAAAGAAAAGAAAGAACTTTGTATTGTTTTTAGGACCTTTCAGAATTTGTTTATAGTCTGTTTGCTCTAACTTGGGACCTGGGGATTCAGGTAGATTTTCCCTCTGTGGTAACGTAGGAGTGCTCACCCTCGCCAGTCAGCCGAGGTGATAGGGCTGCTGCCCTACTCTCGGGCTACGACAACCTATTGAAGTGTTGCCATTCTCAATTTTCCGAAATTCATTAATCGCCCGCTCAGGTCTCAAGTTGGAGCGAACAGACTATAGTCATGTACTGTTATTTTTATTAGTAATCTCATTAAATCCATTTCATCAGGGGACAGAACTTATCACTATACTGCTGTATATCTTGCTGATTTACTAGAAAAATGGTTTTAAAATGGCTGATTGTAAGGATGAAATTTCACGCATCAAAGGGGCCTCAAATTTCCTTTTAAGACGGTGCTTTTCCTTGGCATTTTGATTTTCATGTTCAGTCTCTTCAATTTTACTTGATTCCATCAAGGCTCCGCTTAGATTATCATCAAATCATAGAAGAACGAGTTGCTGTCGTAACATGAGTTGAGTTTCTAATCCATCAACTATTCCAGTGTACTAAATTGTTTCATTATCTCTGTTTTTAGTTTTCACTATTGAAACAAATTTTGAAAAATCCAGATGTCTTCTGTTTTGCTGACTATCCCTCTCGAACTGTACCTGTTGAAACTTTGAAATCTCCGCCGGAAGGTGACAATAAAGAAATAGCTTCATGGTGAATATTTTCTATCACTAATCTTTGATGATTTGTTTTTATCTATAAATTATACAAAATCATAACCTTACAAGGAGCTCATCATCACACGCAACTGTGAAGACCCTGTGCCAGTATTCATGAAACATTGAAAGTGCTATAGTCTTTTTTTACAAATTAAAAATTTGCTCAGAAGTTGGAAAAGAGCTCATCCATTGAAGCAATGTGTCTGTTTCATTGATTTTTATAAAAACTTTGATGGTACATGTGGAAAAAAGTTTCTGGAAACCTCTCGAATTTAGTGGTTTTTTCCCTACTAAAATGTCTATGACTTGGTGAATTTTCATTATTTTGTGAAACAAATTTAGGAGCATGCTCTTGAGGGTACTAGAATTTCAAATCAAGCATCTCCTATAAAAGATGTGCAAAAATGGGCCAATGTTCTGCTTTTCCGGAGATGGCCTTAAATGATGTTTAATTTTTTTTAAAATTAAGTGAACTTTTTCTTGCAAGTTGAATAAATACCTATTTCACTGTAAACAAAGCTATCAAGTTTGACCCAATTTTCTTGAAACAAAATCAGCCAGAAAATGTTATACTCCTGTTGGTCTTTTTTAAGTTGTAGCTGTACCACTTTTATCTTTCGTTCAATCCAAGCTGCGACTTTAATCAATTTTTGCTTTACTTCACAAAAACTCTACCTTTCGCTTTTCTTTATGATAAAAGCCTGAGTTTTCAAGGTTTAATTATTTTTTTTGCCATCTTCAACAGGTGCTGTGTAGATCTAGTAGAAACAGTTTTGCAGCTAGCTGAGAGAGGTCTGTTCAATCAAGTACAAGATTTACTGAAAACTCCAATGCAATTGTGTCCTGATATTTTAACTCTAGCAATTTTACATGGCAATCTACCCATCACTCCATTTCGACAAGAGCTGTTATCAAACTTGATGCCAATTTTCTTCAGTAACCATCCGAATTCTGCCATGATTCTTCATCATGCGTGGCATTCACAGGTATGTACATCTATATTCTTCCCATTTCTTTGAATTTTCTACTGGCCGTGTCCTTTATATTGTAGTCTCCCTGGGGTGTTCTTGTTGGGATTTATATGGTATTTGATTGACTCTCAAACGCACTTCGTCGATTAATATCAGAATTTGTGTATTTAAACTCAACTTATCTCTAACAATCACTAAATGCACCGCAGTGCGTACACCTAACTTATACCTAATAATCAAGACATTATCTTAAATGCACCGCAGCGCTTACACCTAGCCTATACTTAACAATCTCTATTGCACCGCAGCGCTTAACTTCTGACCTGTACACCGCAGTGTCACTCTAAAAAGGCCCCGAGGCGACGAAAACCCCCGGTATATAACTTCTCAAACTTCGGATGATCGGAAACGCTAATCGCGTCCACTGACCTCACGCTACTTACGCGATTTTCCAAACAAACCTTCCGAAATCCAAGATGCCATGACGTGCGTGCACGAATGCCCAAAGTACAGCTTCCGCGAGTAGCCAAGGTATCTACTCGCGGCGTTGTCAAATGGACGCGGCACCGCCATACCATTTCAATATCTCTCATTAGTTTTTTTTCATCTGAGTCAACCTGAGAATTTTTTCTAAAAGGTCAACAGTTGCTCCTTTTACAAATTATTGCAATGTAGTAATTGAGGATTGATCCGTCAAGAGGGAGGATGTTGCATTAAATGTCTATTCTGATTCCTTACATCCTCAATATACTACTTACTAAATTTTGTAAATAAAAAATCTTCAGAATTGAGCTCATAGTAGATTTAATAGCACACACAGGTGAGGAGAAAGTGGTGCATACGAGCTATACCTTACTCAACAGCGCAGCCCAGCGTGGCACGGTGAACCATGAAAGAACAACCTGAAACGTTCAATGTATAAGTACCTGAGAAGGAATCTTTTAGCTCCTATAAATCATCAGAAGATTGTTCTCATTTTTATTTTTTTTTTTCATTTTACCTTTAAAGCTTTGGTTTATCATTGAAAACTGTTTATTTTCTATTTCATGCTAATTACAACTTTTTTTGGAATGAATTTTTGAAAAAAAAAACTTAACGTAACATGAAAGATGGAGGTTGTCATCATTATATTTCATTTATTTTATTTGAAGTATTTAACTTCAAAACTTTCGGAGATAGAATGCTTTTACAATTTTTCAAAACCAATTTTTGTCACATCCGCCCTTTTGGCGGATCAGTCCTCAATTATTGTAAAGTATCTGCTGAAAATCTTTTACTATTCCATTTAACACGAAGGTAAAAAGTCATGACTTTGATCAATTATTGTTATCTTAAACTTTAATCTTTTCTTGTACCGTAACTCAAAAAGAGTATTTTTGTATGAATTTTTTTTTACATAAATATATCTTCTTTAATATCATGAATAAATAAGTAATCCTCTCCAGTTAAGAGATAAGTCAAGACTCACTCAATGACAGAAAAATTGAAAATTTAGTCACTAGGACTCAAATTTCAGGATCCCTGATGTCTCCCTATAATTTTTTTGACATGGTGTCTATAGTTTTTCCTGAAATTCTAATTCTAATTCTTTTTCATATCCAGAGTATGTCTGTAAAACAAATTATCATGCATGCAATGGCGGATTGGTATCTACGTGGTGACTATGATCAAGCACGACTGTCACGGATTCTAGATGTCGCACAGGATTTAAAGGTAAAGTTCAAGCGTACAGCTTCTTGAATCAAAATTGAGAGTAGTGAGGATATTATTTTGAAGATACTCGAATTTCATGAACAAGCTATGTACTGTATTGATCTGCAGATGAACCGCTTCCCAAATTTTAAGGGGGCAAGAAAAAAAAAGGTCCTTCAAGTTTAAGTTGCACGTTTTGAAGATGGAGAATGAAAATAGAGTAAATAAAATATAATGTTGTAAATTTTCTTAGCTAATTTTTAACTTGTCTGTTTTAAAAACCTTCTGACATTGGTAAGCTCACTTGGATTTCTTTAGCAGATTTCGCCAATTTTCAAAGAATTCCTGACGCCTCGCTTTAAGAAGGCTCATAGGCAAATAGTGAGAAACGTGTGTCTCTAAGTTCAATTTAGCTATATTTTCGGGCAATCTTTCCAAAATTTGAGGCAACAACTTCTGAACCTCCCCTTCTGAGTCCTGGAAATTTTGCTGTAATTCGCAGCTGCCAAATTTTTGAAGCTAATAATAATTCTTTATTTGTTGTAAAAAAAATTGCACTTACAAAGTTATGGCAAGTACAACATCGTCTTTTACGTTGCATGATTAAATAGTGCTTACAATCACATCTATAGCAATAATAATTAGAGCTCGTTTCATATGTGGAGGCGCACCTAGACCATAATCTTTATTGAACTGTCAATTTTCTTTCCTTCAAATCGAAACAAAGCCTGCCTCTAACTTTGAACTTTTGATTTTCAAGCATTCCTCAATGAAAAGTCAATGCTAAAATTCATTTTCCTTAATTTTCGTTTTGTTACAAGAGAAATAATATTAAAAAATTCCAAAGATTATCGGTCTGGGCGTACCTACACTTTTGAAAGAGTTTTTTAGTTCTTGAAATTTCGAATAGCAAAGTTGAATCTTCACCTTGGTTGTCAATTTCGATACATCTTATTTATCTGCAACTGGCTAAATTCAAACGATTTTAACAGTAAGGTTATTTTCTCTCTTTCCAGGCCTTGTCTCTTCTGCTGAATGCCCAGTCATTCCCGTTCGTCATTGACCTAGCATGCCTTGCATCTCGCAGAGAGTATCTCAAGCTAGAAAAGTGGCTGAATGATAAAATTAGAGATCATGGAGAGCCTTTCTTAACTGCCTGCGTGAATTTCCTTCAGGTAATACTTTTTTGAGAATTGCATGCACGGTGCGTAATAGAATTACATGTTTTTCTGTGATTTGAATGTGAGTATTTTAATTTTTTCCCTCAAATCACCTTTATAGTCCAGTAGTGATGCGTGCTGGGAATATTCCTGATCAGGAATAATGGTTCTGTTGCAAACTTTTGCTACAACAATAAAGAGTGTTTCATCGTACGTAAAATTGCCTGAAAAGTCCATTGGTGCCATCAGAAAGTCATTAAATGCGATAATAAAATCACAAGAGACGTTTAATGAAATCCAAGATGACAGTAAAATATTGAGCAATCTGTATGCATGCACCTTTAACATCCAAGGATTGCCAATGTTGACAACCTCACAGCCTCAGAGGTTATTTGTTTATTTACGTTGTGATTGGGTGTGATCGATATTGTGCGGTTGGCTATCCTTGGATGTTCGTGGTGCATGCATACAGGTTGCTCGATATTTTACCGCCATCTTGGATTTCATTAAACGTCTCTGGTGAGTTTCATACTGCATTTTATGACTATCTGATGCCACCAATGGACTTTTCAAGCGATTTTACATGAACTTGAACACTCTATAGCGCTGTAGCAAAAGTTTGCAACAGACCCTATTCACTTGGTTTTTTCAAGGTTTTTTTTTTTTTTTTGGTTTTTCAACTGATTTTCAAATTCCACATATTGGAATGCACTATACTGTATCGTAATCTCTATCTGTCCGAAAAAATTTACACCCTTAAAATGGAGAAAATTCTAGCTACGGGAATATTCCTGCTCAGTGAATCCCCAGGGATAGACCAACAATATAGTCCAGAGAATGGAGACATGGAAAGCGCCTTACCTTGCTTAAACAGAAGAAGTTGATGGACCCGTGGTAATATTCTTTGACTGACTGGCATTTGAGAGTTTAGCAGAGCTGTTACCTAAATAAACCAGATATGGTTTGATCCGCAGTGTGTTTTTTTTTAAATTTTTAAATTTTTTTCAGAATATTTAGCAGTTGTAGACTGTTAACGGCTAGGAGACAGTCCATTACACCTTTTTAATATTTTTATAACTGTGTTTCCAGAGGAAAGTTGCATTCATTTTTGGTGGACCGCTCAAAGATGATGTTCCTAAATCTGCCCAATTACCTCATGAAACGTTGAGCACTATCATTTCAACTCTTCAAAAATATGCTGGGTATGTTACGTTTCAGCTTTATTTCCTTTACACATGATGGAAACCTTTACAACTTTCTCTCCATGCAGTTTTTTTTCAAAACTCTTCCTTTTTTTCAAATCTTTGTAGGCCTTTTTCATTTAATTTTTTTTATCATGATAAATTGGATCCTTTCACGTACTTGTTTGTAACTTAAAGCAGTGGTTCCTAGACTTTCCCAGCTGCGGACCACTTGTCGCTTGGTCAGACCACCCGCGGCTCACCTGCGGAATTGTTTTTTTGTAAGGGTCTGGAAAGTTTAAAAGCAAATGAAAAAAATTGATATTAATGCACCATTATCAATTTTGTGTACTATTAACTCTTCCTCCTACTTGTTTTACTTTTTAAGTTCCTTTTCACCCAATTCAATTTAATGAAACTTATCAAAAAAGAAATGGCAATTTTACTGAAATTGAATGATGAACCAAAAATTTATTTCCAAAATTTTTGAATCATCGCGAAGATGACCGTAAAGTCACGTAAATCAGTGATAAAAAAATTAGTAGGAAGCACAGCTAATAATTGTAAGCCATAATAATAGGGTGTCAGACCCTCAATCTATCTATCTATTTGTTTTAGCCTTGTGTATTTATTGTATTGGGCTTCGTAAATTGTGCCTCATCTATCTCTGTCTATCTATCTATCTATCTATCTCTCTATCTATCTATGAAATACACCTTATAATCTTTGCCTGTGCGGAGTTGTTGCCTTCTTTCTGAAGTTGGCATGTTTTCTCCAAGCTGATGGACCTCTTGGACGGGCTCAAGGGACCACAGTTTGAGAAAATTAATCAATCAAAAATTGCTGCATTTGCCTCAATGGATCATGAAGCAATCAGTGAACAATCTAAGAAATTCCTAATTGATCGGTGGAACTTTCTCTCATTGTTATATAAGCGCATTTCAACTGTGTTCAATTTTTTTTGGAATCTGCATACTTGTTTTCATCAACAGGACGGTGTCACAAGATCTGTCAGATGCTATATTGCAGCTTGTTTCCAATTCGGCAATGTTGTTGTGTAAGCCGCGACAGCCTCCTCCGGGTGTCATTCGATCTCATCAAGCATTCTCCCAGGGTGCTCTTTTTCAAGGGACACCTCCTGACTCAATTGCTTCACTCGGTTCCTCATTAGCAGGCATAAGCCTCTCAGCTCCTCCATCCAGCACTGCATTTAGTTTACCAGGTAAGTAATTAGATATGGCCTGCAGTATTAAAGAATACCTCAACTACCTATGGATTTTTTGTCGGTAGCTTTCTTACTGTATCAATCTGGAGCATAGCCGAATTCCACAGCCATAATTGCTGTGGCCCTTGTCTCTGCTTAAGTTTTGAAGTGCGAGCCGCCTATCTACAAAAATTCTAGGAGTCATATGACATTTCTTAATTTAGCGACTGTATCTGTTCAATGAAGCCTGTTACATAGTATAAACACAAATCATTTTGAATTGTTAGAACATTCGCTTTGCAGCTTACCTCATACATGCCTAACGTGACAAGCTTTACTCGTTTGAGAGAAAATGTCAGGGCGTTCATAAAGTAGTGAGTCACCTATTTTCTGAGACCCCCCATGCATAAATAACTCTTAGAGTGAGGGCGACGCATGGCGTATGTCGCAATGTAGTTGGCTGTTCATTACGGGCAACGTATGACATACTTTTTTGGATTTTCTGGGTTTTCAAATAATTTTTTTGTTTTTTTTGGGGGGGGGTCCCTTTATCTTTGAGGATTTAATTTCAAGACCAATTTACCCGGTCATAAACCATAATAATTTGTTCACTTTTTATGGAGTTTGAGTCAGTACATTTCTTTATTTTATACGTTCCAGTCTCTATTTTTTTTTCAAAAGAGCAAGTTTTTCAAGTATAATTTTGACCTTTCACATCAAACATTCATGTTTTTTTCAATGAATGTACCCAAATCTACAAGATTTGTTCTTTAAAACAACACCAAAATGAACCTTATATCTTATTTTGAAGCAATTGTAAAAAACTATAAAAAACACCATGAAATAATAGAACTGAGTGAAGGATGGGTGCAAAAACCTTCAGCCAAAAAAAAAAATTGTTTCATTGTTAAAAATTGCCAAAATTTAGGAAGTGTTAATTACCTCTGGGGGACTTCTGGGAAAATACTTGTGAAAAAAGCACACCAAAAAGTCACAAAATCCACTCCTAAACTCTTGAAATGCTTTCAATCGCAAGACCGTAATGGCAATGATTACCGTCTAAATCATATGGCTAATTGTATGCTTCTTCTTCTTGTGTGGTGTCAGATTGAAATGTGTGAGAGTTTTGCCTGGAATAATGTCATTATGATAGGAACAGTGAATTATCTTTTGAGTATCTAATTTCTTTTTTTGTTGAATTTTCAGGAGCTTTGGGACCTCTAGTATCAAATCCAGGATCTCCATCTAGGCTGATTCCACCCTCTCAGAACTCAGCTTACCATGTTCTTCCTCAACTAGCTGGACCTGTGGGAACGCCCACACCATCATTATTACCAAATGTCGGAGTAAGCACTTTAAGCAGGGTCAGCTCTCAGTCTGCAGATAAATCAAAACTGAGTAAGTTCCGTCACTAGGGCATTTTTTTTTTGAAGCACCTTACTTCTTTCAACAACTCAGTGAGTCGATCGCAAATCACCTGCAAAGAATATTCAAAGTAAAACAATTTAAAAATTGATTATAAATTAAATTAATTAAATAATTAATAGACTGTTTTAGTAGAGCAATATGTTGCATCGTTTGCTGTCCGAGGGCCTCTGGTTCCACATAATTTCCCCATAAGCAGATTTTTAAATGGAAATTTTGACTATTAAATCAAGGAATTAATGGGACCTTTGTTCAATTATGAATTCTACTATGTGTATTATGTTTAAGCGAGGACAGTTGTGCTTGAAACTGCTTTTCTCTGAAGTGCTCCAAATAGTTTTTTGAAATTTTGATTTAACTTCTCTATATGTTTCAGCTGATAACGCAAGTCTGTATCCTGAAATTGCATCTAATGTCTCAAAAGAAATTGAAGATGAAGCCAATAGTTACTTTCAAAGAATTTACAATCATCCACCTCACCCAACTTTGTCAATTGAGGAAGTCCTTGAAATGCTCAAAAAGTTCAAGGATTCTCAGAGCCCTCGAGAACGAGTACGTATTTTCCTTTCTTGCCACATTGAAATCCCAATGCTAGCCAGGGGCTTACAAAAAAATAGAAAAGAGAGATTTTGTATCTATAAAATTTTTTGTCAAGTTTACAGGGCTATCCCTGACCAAAAGCCCTATAATTTGCCTGGAATATAAAATCATTGAAGAATAGGTACTGGTGTGCAAGCCTTAAGATTCAAACTGAATGCCTGTTAGAGTCCAATTTAGCTCAGAATCACGACTCTTTCGATCGAGTTAGAAGTCTGATGCAGTAAATGCTTGATCACACGTTCTGCTGAAGGGGGCAGATTCAAAAGGTAAATTTGAGGAAATGGGACAAAGTTTTAAAAATGGGTTATTTCTTGCATAATTTCTTGGGAGTTTTAGTGCGGCCGTCTGTTAAACAAATGTGGCAACTCTTTAAATTGCAACTATTTATTAGTAATTGGATAAAGTATGCCATTCTTACGGGTGGTGTTTATCATTGAATTGGCATGGCCTACCGATAGAAGCCATTTTTTCTCCTCAATGTGCACTCTCAATCTGTGGTTTGATTTTAATCAATTTTTCATCAACCTTTTAGCATTCCTTGTTTCATTGTGTGATTGGTTGTGTTTTCCCTACAGGAAGTTTACACCTGTATGTTGCGTAATCTTTTTGAGGAATACAAATTCTTCCCGCAGTATCCTGATAAGGAGCTGCATATCACTGCACAACTGTTTGGAGGCATTGTCGAACAATGTCTTGTTGCGTAAGTTATTTCTTTTTTCTTCAATTAACTTATTTATTTTGATTGTCTTTCCTACCCCTTCTTTTTTTATGCTGTCCAGTCGTTCGCTGTGAAATATATCAGCGTAATGAATCACATGATTTATTTATTTATAGGATATTTAAAATAGAAAAAAGTTTAAACAAAAAAAAAAAAAAAATTGGAGTTACGCAAGTGTATAGAGAAATCAAGCAAAAATAGAGAGTGGGGTATTATTTCATATGAGAAAAGAGAGATTAAAAAATTTAGAGCTCTTTACCTCCTTGAGTGCTTGAGAATTGAGAGAGAGTAAAATACAAAATACCAAAGCACTATAGCTGATGCCCTCCCGACGGTTGTTGGAAGTCCTTTCCTGTGCAGGAGCTACTGCATGTAGCGGAGTACTCCACCGTGCTCTTTCCCATCCTTGCACCTTGTTTGTCCCCGAAACTCATTGAATGCTTTAATTATGTGCGAAGAATTTGCCAAGTGAGTCTTTACACGGGAGTTGAGTGCCCATCAACTAACATGCTATCGGATGATGATCAGTGCACCTAAAATCCACCGACATCCTTACTTGACTAAACGGTTTGAAAAGGTATGAAGGAACCTCTCAGAAGTGTGTTGTTTGTGGTGAATGACCCGCACTAGAGCTAAGACTGCAGCAGGGATGACAGACGGATTCTACATAATTCTAGAAGGAGTGGACCAATAATATCAAAATTATCTTTCAAGAAAAATGTAGAACTCGTTTGTCTGGAAACTTGACATGCTTGGATCGACAATAATTAATTATAATTTTAAAAGATTAAAATTTAACAAGATGATACTTTTTTTTACTTACTTGGAGGAAAACAATAGTGCCTATACCATGTTATGATGTTAGTGATCTTAAATTCCTGGGAATGTACCCTATTAGGAACTTAATGTCTCAAGTTGATATACTTTTTTTACATCGAACAATATTTTGGTGAAATCTGAAGACAATCACTTTTAATTTAGCTTATCTTTGCTAGTGTTAATTTTTCTTATTTTTTCTTTTTCAGGAATTACGTTGCTCTTGGACTTGCTTTACGATTCGTTTTAGATGCTTTGAAGAAGTCTCACGGGAGTAAAATGTACTATTTTGGAATTGTAGCGCTTGATCGATTTAAATCTCGTTTAAAAGAATTTCAGAAGTATTGTGAACACATTTCTGGAATTCCTCATTTCAATGAGTTTCCGCCACATCTAGTAGAGGTAACTTTCTCATTGATTCCAAACTATGCTCACTAGGGGAGTGCACGAACCCGGACCCTCAAAATTTGATCAAATTTTCAGGATCGGTAGCTCATATGAAACCATTTGACACATGTTTGGCCGTTTTTGTGAATGGGCCTTAGAAACGGAAAAAAATAATTGGCTGCGCGCATGACCTCAAAAAGCTGCTACTGACTGCCCTAACTTCAACCGGCAGAAACAATAGACAATATACAGGAAATAACTATGTCGTTGCGAACACGCAGTGCAAAAATGGAGCGGCCGGAGCCAGATTCGAACCTCCAACCTTTTGGCCCGGAGTCAGAGAATTTGTCCCTTCGGCCACGCTGCCGGTTGAAGCTAGGGCAGTCAGTAGCAGCTATTTGAGGTCGCGCGCGCAGCCAATTATTTTTCTCCGTTTCTAAGGCCCATTCACAAAAACGGCCATACATGTGTCAAATGGTTTCTTATGAGCTACTGATCCTGAAAATTTGATCAAATTTCGAGGGTCCGGGTTCGTGCACTCCCCTTGTCAGTTATGTTTCTTCGTCTTTTTTCTAAAAAATATGGATTTAAACATTGTCGCTTTTCCTTTTCTCTGAAGTAAACTATATTTTGGAGATTTGATGTTTTTATTAATGTAGTCATACTATCGTATGGGCAGCAGCTCAATAATAAATCAAGAGTAGAAAGTAATAATACGTAAAAAATGTTTCTGTGGATTTATTTGTTGATTAATATGGTATTATTTTTTTCCTTACCCTGTTTGTCAAGATGAGAATTTTCTTTCCAAATAGTTTGAATGAATACAATATTTTTGTCTGTTTCCCCAACTGATTCTAATCTACTCTGAAATGCTAAGAATTTGATGGAATATGTGTCTTGTTTATTTTCCAGTACATTGAGTATGGCAAACAGTCTGAAGAACCTCCTAATCACCCCTCAGGGTCAGTCATACCTCCTCCTCTAGCAAGTTTGATGACTACTGTTTCCGGAGGATCTTTCAAGACAATGGCAGCGACCACGACCACTGCTTCTGTCACAACTGCAACCTCTGCGAAAGCGGCCAGTACTCCGGTACTCTCAACACGAGTAAGTAATAAAAATGAAAGAGGAGCGCAGCACACGATTTTAACATCACTAATAAAGTATTATAACTCAGGTGCACCAATCATTGACAAGTTCATTGAAATGAAATTAAAAAATGATGAAAATTTGATGAAATTATCAATCGTCAGTGCACCGTGAGTTATTATACTTTATCATTTTCTAGCCTCACCTCATTACTTCCTCCTTTCTGCTCATCTAGTTGAGTGAAAGAGAAATGAGTTCAAAAATCTTCCGAGTGTTTTGAGTGGCTGCATATGAGGCTAAGAGAAAATGTCCTAAAATTAACATCCGCAAATTAATTGGTTCCAATTTTAGTAAAAGTTAAAATTAAAAAAATGTCTAATAGGCTTTAATTTTCCAAACTAAAAATAAGCAATGTAATAAGGTGTTTGTGAACTATTAGAGTCCAATATTAAAAATGATGCCCTAAGCAGCATAAGGGATTCGGGCAAAAATTTGCACAAAAGAGGCGCGATTATCAAAAGAATGAAATGTGTCTTTAAAAGCCAAAGAGTAGAGTTAAGATGGCAGTCAATGAGATAGAAAGTGCTTCAGGTCTAACTATTTTGTGGACATTTTTGATGAAAATTGATTAAGGCTGTTGATAAGATTTAACCTCTTCCATTATGGCGGTTAAAGTATGCCACAACATTCTAATTTGTAGTCATACAGAATTGCTAATAAACTTGACATCTATGAAATTATTTGCGCCAAAGTGATTCGTTCACTAGCATTTTTACTATGGTGGATCCTTTATAATTTATTGTAAGGAAAACACATAATGCGATGATTACAGATCAAAAAGCTTTTTTACTAACCAAAAAAACAGCAAGACAATCACACACTGACACAATCGAAACGTTGTTGGCCTCAGCCAGCTGATCAACAGGCTTGCCACTTGTGGTAGCCCTAAAAAAAATCATCTCATATTTTTAAGATTGGCGGAACTTGATTTTGATTTTTTATGACTGAAAAGGTGAAGAAGCACTTTTTCATTTCAATCGTTGATATAATTTTCTTTTTCCTCTTTGCAGCCATCTATAGCAAATGCTACCAATATTGATACTTTACTTGTAGCAACAGAGAAAGATGACAAAATTACTTCACCCCCGGAAGCTATGCAAGACAAAGTAGCGTTTATTTTCAACAACCTGAGTCAACTTAATCTTCAAACAAAGGTAAGATTTCCTGTTTTTTTGTTTGTTTTTTTTTGTTTGTTTTTTTTACACACAATCGTTTGTCTTGGAATACCAGCATATTGAACCACCGTGTTTGAGCGGCTGGACTTTACTAATACTACTCCTCCTTAATGGTGGCTCATGCAGTATCCAATGTGGTATTCTCTCCATTTAAGGTGATTCTTCAGCGTTTAGTGCCGATTTCTACCACCAGAGTGCTACCGTTCGATTTATGTCAAATCACAGGCCGAAAGTAATTTATATTTAAGAAAATGGAGTGTCAGTCACTAGATAATCATCTGAAGAAGGTCTCTGCTTAATATCTTGTCAATAACTTCAAAAATAAGGCTGAAAAACAGAATATCACAAATTGATTCTTGCATCAAAATGGGATGTTTCATTTTTGGTTCTCTCAGACTTATTTTTGAGGTTATTGACGAGATATTTTGCAGAGACGTTCTTTGGGTGATTATCTAGTAACTGACACTCCGTTTTCTTAAATATAAATTGCTTTCGGTCCTTACTTTGACATTAATCGAACGATAGTGCTCTGGTGGCAGAAATCGGCACTAAACACTGAAGAATCACCTTAAAACTATGTAAAATAATTGATCAGGGGGTTCACTTAATCTGTGGGAAATGGATACTTTTGCAAAGGCTCAAATGGCCAAAAACATGGTTGCTGTTAAATTGAATAGCTCTGGGAAGTTGCGTTCAAGTAGGAGAAATCAGGTGAATTTTATCCTGCATTTGAGCCCTATGCACTAACTTATCACTCACGTTACATCAATTACGTTAGAGTCTGGTGGAGAGAAGAGGCTAGTAACTTCATTCACCAGTTGCTAAGTTCCTTGAGTCGCCTCTGCTACTACCACTACTTCTAATTCTAACCTGTTTGAAAGTTTCCAAGTTAATTCAGCCGAGTATTTACCCATGTATGCATAGCACCCCAAATCTTTGTGGGGTCCACAAAAAAAGTTTCGTCTTTGTCAAAGCCGATACTTTGTATACTTTGCATCTCAACTGTCATGCGGTTGAAACTATGTTTCTTGTGCGTATCATACGAAGATGAAAATGGGTTTTCTTTAATGTCTCATGACCCAAGTATTTTGCAGTCCTTCAAAATCTTAGTAATATTAGTTTCTGTATTCATATCATCTCTTTTTACTTCGTGAGATTCTATCTTCAAAATTTCATTTAATCAGAACTATTTTGTTTCTTTTTTTCTCATAGTGTGATGAACTACATGATGTCCTGACAGAAGAATTTTGGCCGTGGATGTCGCAGTATTTAGTCATGAAGCGTGCTAGTATTGAGTTAAATTTCCATGTTTTATACTCAAACTTCCTTGAGGTTTTCAAGGTGCCCAAAATTAATGAAATGGTGCTCAAAGAAACTCACCGAAATATCAAAGTAAGTTTCTCTTGTTTTTGTCTATTTCTCAACAAGCCGTAGCATTATAGAAGCTGACACATGTTATAAGTTCTATCCCAAAAAGTGACAGCCTGGACGAACTGATTCTGGTTTGTTTGCCTCATTTTTTTTTCAACCATAAATCAAAAATTCTTATGAATTCAAAGGACATTGGTTTTAAACGAAACTGTAAGTGTTCTTAAAGTGGCCATCTTTGCAACATCCCCCCCCTCCCGTACACTTACGCAGCTCTTCGGGGGCTTCTTACCGCAATAGTGGCCATCGGTCGGAATACGCTGACTCAAGCTTATTTCAATGGAGACTTCAACAAGGAATATGAAGGTATCAGCAGATATGGGTAGTCAGAAGACCACATGCGACTTTAACTTGGCGCGTATGCGATAAAAAGAGTCATCTGCCAAAGAGGCTCTTGTCACATTGTAATCACCGATCGCTGTGCAGCGCTAGTGCCGCCAGATAATTGGTCTCCGCGCGCGACAGGCACAGTCTGCACAGTGATGAACTAACGACAGAGGGTGCCGAGTTGGACGGCTGATGCAAGCGCACTGCAAGTGTAACAGTTGCGCAAAAAGTAGTATGGCGTCATTTCCCTCTGAAAATTTGTCGATTGGAAATTGATCTCTAAATGGCAAAAAGTCGTTAAAATTTCTCTTGGTTGATCAAAAATTCAACGTTACTTTGAGGTTTTTGCGGACCCAAAAACGTTGAATCAAATTTTTTTTTTACATTAGTCTTATGGGGAGTTGGACAGGACCAACGGAAATCATTGTTAAATCGAGAAAAACATTAAATCGAAGAATGTTATATCGAGGTTTTACTGTTTCAATTTCTGTGTCCAGATAGCCACTCTCTAATACCTGCGCTTTCGTTTGAAACCAATTTTAAGTGGATTTGTCACAACTTAGTTTTTAAGGTTAAAAAAAAATGACGCAAACAAACCAAGCCCGTGGAAAATGTCTGTAAGAGATTTTCATCATGACTGCCTCCTTGAAGTTTTGTAATCACTTCCCATAAATCCTCTCTATTGCTACTTTTTGCTGATATTTCTCTTTAGCCTCTTGAGCTGCAGAAAGAGAAAATATCTTTCGAGAAGAGCTTTGAGGGTCAGTTGTAAAGAAACTATTTTTTAATGTGCACAACAACAATTTTGTTTTTAAATCATTAAAACTTGCCAATGATTCACTTTCTTTTCAATGATTTTATTTCATTTTTTTGATGCCTTTTTATGTAGATATCCTCAAGTTAAACTCTCTGTCTTCTCTTGGAACGAATTCTTCTTTTCTTTCGGTGATACTCTATATTTTTTATTAATACCTCAACTTTGTAAATTTCTCTCTTTTCAAGGTACTATTAAGGAGTGATAAAGGAATTGCAAATTTTTCCGATCGCTCATTACTGAAAAATCTTGGTCACTGGCTTGGGATGTTAACACTCGGCCGTAGCAAACCTGTCCTGCAAATCGACTTGGACATCAAGTCCTTGCTTGTCGAAGCGTATCAGAAAGGACAACAGGAGTTGCTGTATGTTGTACCGTTTATTGCAAAAATCCTTGAATCTTGTGGTAAAAGTAAAGTAAGTAATGAAAGTTTCTCAGATATCTTTTTTTCTCTTCTTAAAAAAACCTGTCAAAGTCTTTTGTCGCTGATTGTTCAGCACTGTTTCATGAATTTGAATAAATAATGTGATAGCTTTTTTTTAGAACACTTTCAATGATGATCAAACCATTATTTTAAGTGATTTAGGTAGCTTTCATTGAAATTTTTGACCAAAGATCATTCGTACTCAGGCACTGTTATGTTGGTCATTATGCCTAGCTTAAAGTTATTCCCACCACACTAAAATGGGCGCAGTACCCACTGTCTTCACTTCGCTGATTTTTAAGTCGTTTCTACAGTAATTGTGATGGTAGTATCCACAATCTTGTCTTGCAATTACTCCTGCCCTCTAAGGTTTAGTGATTCAAGCTTACTTTGACGGTTGTTAGAAATGGTCTTTTATCCCCTGTTTCTCTGGTGGGGGAAATAATATGTTGAGACTCTTGATATGGTTCTAAAAACAACCAACTGAGAAAAAACAGGTGTTAACCTTCACGCTCTGCAAGTACAACTTGCTGTTCAGGGAGCAAATGATGTGACCCAAATTATGGCCAATAGACTCTGATGTGTTTTTCAGATTATTCCTTTCCCATCGATGTCATGCTTGTTGCGGTATGGTAGCGTTCTAGAATTCATCGGGTCGGGGAGCTGTTGAAACTGAGATTTTAAATCAATGATATGCAACTTTTCAAATTAATTAATAGAGTATCCATTTCTATACCGTTCCTTACGTACAAAATAAAGATTTTGTAATGTACGAGCTTCCTAAGCGAAATCGAAAGCACATCTCTGGTGAACTGGGGTACCCTGACAATGCTGGAGTAAAACTCTGATAAAACCAGGGTATGCTGGTACAAAGGAGATGTACTTTAAAATTTGCCTAGAAAGCTCGTAAATTACTAAATCCTGATTATTTTTGTAAGAAATGGTGTAGGAATGGTTAGATTGATTGATTAACTTTAAAAAATGCATTCCATTTACTACAATCTCAGTTTCACCAGCTCCCTGATCCGATGATTTCTAGAACGCTCCCTTTCCCTCTTTGTCGCCTATCCTTACTGCAAAGATTCATGTTACCCGCCATTCCTCCCACTGAAATTTTATACTCTGTCCTGTCATTTGCTATGAAATATCAGCCTAGTATAAACTGGTCTCGGCAGCTGAACTCTGCTACTGCTGTTAAAATTATCACAAGAGAAGTCTGATTACTTCTCTTACTAAACATCTCTAGGTCCCTTCCTTTCGCCGTGTATTCTTCATTTGCTCACCTCCATCCTGTAATATTCTGTTTTCAGGTATTCAAGCCACCGAATCCTTGGACCTTGGACTTAATGAATGTCCTTGCTGAGCTACATCAAGAAACTGACTTGAAACTTAACCTCAAATTCGAAATAGAAGTGTTATGTAAAAATCTCTCTCTTGATGTTACTGTAAGTATGATCTCACCAAAAAATATTGTGTGAAACATTTCTTGCTAAGTACAAGATTAGGATCTTATGATGGAGTTTTCCCATTTTAATTAATCTATTGTAAGAGCTGCACCTTGTCTTATTCTTCTATAAAACCAGTGGTAAGAGGAAGAAGAAGTACGGGCTTACTTCTGGAGCGATCAGGAGGCAAAGAGGTTTTGTTGTCTACCAAGCCAAAAAATTATTTTTATAAGTTTACTTTAATATCTGGGGTCTGTTGCTTCCAGAGACAAATGGTGATGGTCCACTACACTAAAATACATTGCGCAAATTTGAGACACGCTGAATTCTCGCAGATGCAACAAAACAACAGTCAATACCCTTCTGATGTAATAAGGTCTTGAATGGTGACATGCGGTTGACATAGGGAAGATGGGCTCGGAAGTGAAGAGGAGAATGCTCACTAATCACCATTCAACACCCTGCGACATCAGAAGCGTGTTGATAGTTGTTTCGTTGAATCCTCAAGAATTCAGCTTGCCTCTGCCGCTGCCAGATAGTGCTCTGTCTCTATTTGTCTCTGGTAGTTTCTAAGACAGTTGAAGCTCATTATGTGGAACTATCTTTTTACCAGGATTAAAATTCCACTCCATGAAAACTCCACCCAAAGAAATTCAGCCTGTGTTGAATTTTCTGTAAAAATCAGGAAAATTTCACTTCATGAGTTTTCTCAAAAAAAATGTATTTTTTAGGACGATTTGTCAAGTAAGCGGCTAAGAGTGGTAGACCTTCAATCTATCTATCTACAATTTGTCAAGTATACTCTTCGATAAAAATAAATGTGCTTCTTGAGTTGAATTTTGACCCAGGTCTACTTTCAAAATCTGAGATGATATATTATCTAGATAAGGAATGTAGATGATCAGGGAATGTGAAGAGTTTCGGAATGTTCAAGATATGGGAAGCTGATAGTTAGTGAGCTTTGAAAGCATCAGTAAAGAGAAGTCTGCATGGAGATTTTGCTCTTTAAACTTTCCATTAGTGCTTTTACCCGTGGTTTAAAAGGATAGAAAAATCGAAAAGTCAAACCAAATTTTTTTGTTTTGTTCTCATGAGAGGATTAAAGATGCTGGTAAATTGTTCCACTTATCAGAAGTTCCTCGCAAATGAGCTTTTGTTGTAAACAAATGAAGATCACATCTGAATGGGAGAGTCCATCCTGTTGGGTTTATAAAAGGAGCATGATCAATTAGGTTGTAGTGGTCGAGCTTAGAGTACCTATATAAGAGAGAGTATAGCGGTCTGTGAATCCTACACTGATTGACTGTAACATTTTAGGTGTTCAAGGAGCCCTTAGGGCCCAATTACAAGATGGCCGACTGGGTCGATCGTGTAACTGGTGTAACCGTTGAACATTTTCTTGCGGGAAACGGTCATCAAACTCACCGTTCACTGACACCATTCTCATCAACAATGTAACATGTCCTCAAACAACACGACCGCCGCCATCTTGAAATTGGGCCCTGAGAGATCCATGATCGCAGACCACCATACTCTCTCTTATATAGGTACTCTAGTCGAGCTCACACTTTTCAAAGCCAATTCCTACTTCTGACCGTTTATCTCAAGTTTCGCTGTGTCGATCATTATCGACCGCTGCTCCTTACGGGCCACTAATTTAGAACTGGTCTTAAATTTTACTGGGGGTTGTTCATAAAACAGATACCTTGTCTCATAGTTTTGTCCCTTTGAGAACGTCAATTTAGTATCTGTATTTTTTTTTATGGAACTAACGTATTGAATTTCTGCAGGAGTTGAAGCCAGGAGCTTACTTGAAAGACCCCGAAGTTGTGAAACGCATTGAGCAACAGCTATCCTCAGGACCACCCAAGAAACCGGAACCTCCAGCTACTCCTACCGCTGTGATGACCACCAATGTACCTCCTCCAACTGGTGAGCATTCCATGAGCATTCCGATCGATCGTAGTTTCAAGATGAGAATTTCTTCTCTCAGAAGACATTATCATTGGTTTAGACAAATTATTGGTTAAATCTCTTTTCTAAAATGGAACAATTCAAATTTCATTTTGAAGTGAGTTAGGCTATCGGGTGGGGTTGTTACCGGGGACACACATCTCGCTTCTAACCAATATGGTTAACAACTTTTTGTTTTTTACATCTCAAAAGCCGCCAAATGGAAGAAAATATTGCTTTTTTTTGTTTTCTAAGTATAGGGAGAAACATACCTAATACTTGCTTTTCAAGGTCTATGACTTGAAGTCAGTCTGGTAATAAAGTGATCCTTTCCCACAAATTGGAGCAGACAAAATGAAATGAGAATTTATTTTCCGACATTTTTGATCGGAACCCTCTTATTTACCATCTTACTGTTGAAGAGAAGCTTTGAAACTATAGTGCTAATGAACGGAATATAGACTTAGTGTTCAAATCATTACTCGAAATCATCCCCACTTTGAAGACCAAAGTTTTAATTTTCCTGGCAAAATAGTGAGAAAGCTTTTTATGTAATATTTTATGCAACCGTGCCTAAAGCCAATTTTTTTGGCCGAGGAGATTATCGTTTCATTCTTGAATGTTTTTTCAAGCTGAAGACAGAAAATCTCCAATTAATTCAACCAATCGATCTGATATTTATTCTTTTTCTTCAGCAATTTCTACACCTGTAACCGAAGAACGCATGGTAATGGAAACACAAGGATTTTCGGAAATGTCCCGAGCACCGTCTGCCACTCCTATTATGGCGCCGCCTCCTGTTTCCTCGCCAACTCCGCTTCCTGTGATGAATCCGCCTGTTGAACCAAGATTCAGTTACAACAGTTTGAGCGTGTCAGTGTCAGCTGCCATCGAGAGACACTGCATCTTCAACCCTCAGGTAAAGTATCCAAGAATTTTCATGCTTCGTTTGTTTCTTTAACTGAGATGTCCACTTTCAGAACTCAGTTTTTGGACTCTGCCAAAATACTACAGGAATGAGGAAAACTGCCTGTGTGTTAAAGAATAGGAAACATGCAATTGAGAACAGCTCTATTGAAAAGGCGGATGTTCCATGTTATTTAAATGGAACATCCACCCTTTCGACGGATCAGTCCTCAATTATGGATTTCTTTGGTGTTGAAGGTGATTCCAGGCAAAACTTTTCTGCATTCCAATCCAATGGATGAAACTGATATATTCACTCTCTGGAAAAGTTGTGTTTTTGGCATTTTAAATTGAAAACAAAGAAAAAACGCCAAGCCTAAGAACATCAGCACCTGCGTAACTTTTACTATGGATTTTTTAAGTCCATAACTAGAAAATTGGTTGAGAATTAAAGCTGTAAATTATGAAATTCTTTTCGCCATAAGCTAAGTGAGTGTGTGAGTGAAAGTGATGATAATATATCTATCTGCCTCACTCATTTTCATTAAGGCTTATGGGAATTTTTGTATTTCTTAGTTTTCCGGCTTTATTTTTGCTCAGCTTGAAATTTTCAGAATTTCTTCCTGAGGTCTTTTTGCAGGTGCTGATGTTCCTCAAATTAATTCCAAAGCTTACAGGGTCTTTCCGCAGTTTTTGTTGATTCAGTCTCCCCTGAGTAGCCATCACACAACATGATGCACTTACAGTTAGATACAAACTTTTTTTGAATGTAGGTCATATAGAGCTTCAAAACTCCACTGAAAGTTGTGCTTTTTGGCCAATCCTTCTGTTAAATTTACCATTCTTCTTGTTGGTGAAACTCATTATATTTGTTTGCTTAGAATTAGATTGCTACTCACTGACTGTGAAGATGAAAGTGAAAGGACCGATCATCTGAGTGTTGTTCACTATGATGGCATGGTCATTAATACTCGTCCTTGGTCCTGTTGGTGTCATATAATTTATACTTAAAAATTAAAATTTAATTAGACTTGTTGCACTGCAAAGTCTCCTCCAGGCCTGCAGAATCTTCCACAACCTCTGTATTCTTCTGCAATCCCAAAAATGTTTTGCCGCACGTACTCTGTTTTGCCACACTTTTTGCAAAAAGGTTGCCACTAAACTTTTAACTTTTGCCACAATTTGCCTCACAATTTTTAATTTTTGCCACAATTTGCCACAAAATTTCCTATTTTGCCACACGGATCACGCGATCCAAGATTGCCGGATAGGGAATATTCTGCAGGCCTGGTTTCCTCATTTATCGTAAAATTTGTTAAGTTGTTGCAATCTATCCGGGTGTCATATGATTTATACTTAAGAATTAAAATTTAATTAGACTTGTTGCACTGTAAAGTTTCCTCATTCATTGTAAAATTTGTTAAGTTGCTGCAATCTTTCCAGGTGTCAAATGATTTGAATCATATGAGCAACTATTTGGCAGACTTGCGAGTCCAAGTTTAAAATTTTATTTTGAGAAAAAAGCAAACTGTGCACTAAGAAATGATTAACTTAGTCTTGTTTTCTTCATTTCCTCATTTGAATATTTTTTGTCACAGTTGGCTTTGTTCCAAGCCTATCCTGGTCTCAAAGGTTTAGTGCGTCAGGTTGTCGAAAGAGCTGTTCAAGAATTGATTCATCCTGTTGTTGAGCGCTCTATCAAAATAGCTGTGACAACTGCTGAAATTATTGTTAAGAAGGTAAGTCCTCTTTTTGTTGTCAAAGCTTGACCCTAAAAAACTGCAAAACTTTAAAGTTCCATGTCTCGAAAACTGCTCTATGTGCCCTAGAGAACTTTTGCTTAGATTGGCCTCTAGAATAACATATTTTTATCCTAACAAAATTCACGGGGAGCCCATCGCCACAAGATCTGTGCAGTGTTCTTTCTTCTAAAATTTGAGAAAATTTTGAATAATTTAAACTTTAAAGTATTATGTTTTTCACTTTTGTTTACTTAATCAATAATTTTGTTTTGTTTTATTAGTTTTTAAGTGTTTATGTAGAGGAGTGGGCCAACATTGGCCCTAAAATTTTACTTCAAAGTAAATTGATCACTCTTCCCATCTCTCTATCTATCTATCTATCTATCTAACCATCTATCTATCTATCCATGTATCTATCTACCCATCTATCTATCTTTCCATCTATCTATTTATCCATTGTTTTTGGTCTACCGTATTTACCCACGGATAGTGCGCACCTAAAAATCAAGTTTTTGCCGAAAAATCGGGGTGCGCACTATACGCGGGGTCTTCGCGAAATCAGCCCCGTAAACAGTCGGTGAAGCATGAATACAAACACCAATGCTTTCCTCTGTTCAACTATAGCGGAGCACGCCCGTTATCGCGACGAAAAACTAGTTTCTTATCGGGAACTAGATCGCGAGATCGCGTTTCAAATGCGCGCATGCTCGTATACAACTTGTTTTGTTTATTTCGCTCCCCGTAGGCCCGTGCCCGTACGAAATCAGAAAGTCTTCCCCTGGCCCGAGACGGGTGGCGCGTCGTGAGGGTGTAGGCGTGGCTACAACAGAGATAACAGGGTGCCGTGCATTATGATGCGTGCTCTGCCAGCAAGCGCTTGCACGCGCCATATGTCACGGGTTGCGGAAGTCGAGGTCAACCGGTTTCTTATCAGAGAGGGGAGGGTTACCTATCTTATCTGCCATCTATTCGTATTGTTACGCAAATTAGGGTTATGTTTTGATTGACAGGTGTTTGATTTATTGCTCTGGTGGGCTGTATTAGTGCGCACTATACGTGGATTATGGTTTTTTTTTTTTTTTGCTCCAAAATTTAGGGTGCGCACTATACGCGGGGGCGCGCTATCCATGGGTAAATACGGTAGTTCCCATTTTCGAGTCTTGATTTTATCTATCAGCGCTTTTGACTTGTTTCATCCAACCTCTTAAATTTTCTTTCATGCTTGTTTTAGGACTTTGCTCTTGATCCAGAAGAGGCAAGAATGCGAGCCGCTGCTCATCACATGGTACGAAATTTGACCGGAGGAATGGTCATGATATCTTGCCGCGATCAACTCCTACTTACAATTGTCAATGGTTTGAAAACCACTCTCACAAATGCCCTAGCTGTAAGTAAACAATTGAAAATCCAATCTGATCACAAATTAGTACAAACTAAGACCACTGAATCAGCCCAATCAGTTTAGTCTGATGTCAATGAGACTCATTCAGTGGTTTAAAGACGATATTTTAAATTTTTTTAGATAAATTGTCTTTGTCCAATGAGAATTTACCCTAGACACTTGGTACTATTTGTCAGAGTTCAGTCAGAGTTTTAGTTGAAGGGTATTTCCAACCTTTGTTTACTCATTCTGTCGCCTCAGTTTATGTAAGATCCGATCAGGGATTTGAGGGATCAAATCAAAAACTAACTTGTAAAGTTTAAAACCAAGATAAAGGAAAAGAAACCAACTCCCAGTGTTGCCGTTTCTCTGCTTTACTCCAAAAAAATCAATTTATTTTAGGTGGCGACAATTACTTGTCCCTACGGTGGTGAATTAACCGCTGAAACGTTCATTATCTAAGTCGGTGTTCACGTATGCGAAATATGTGCTTCGACATCAGTCAATTTTTACTTTCTCTAGGGATGGGCGAAGATGACTTTTTAGTTTTTTGCTTTGAATTGAATAATTCAAAAAAAGCTCGAAATCGAATATGGAATATTTAGGAGAAAATTGTCGAATATCCTTCGAATATTGAAAATTTTTACTTCTTCTACGCCAAAACCATCTTGCTCGTTGTTCAGAGAATATATTCCACCGAATATATTCGTATATTCGAGATTTTCAGATTCGAGCTCGAATCCAATTTTGTAAAAAAAAAATCGAGCTCGAATATTCGAGTTTTTGAATTTTCACTCATCCCTAATTTTTCACAACTAACAAAGTTAGAAATAGAGAAAGTATTGCAATGGCGCAGAGATTTTCAAGGTATTTTGTTTCGATACTTGGTCCTTTACTTTTAAGTAAATCATGATAGTTACAAAATAATTGGCTCTCATCATGCTTAATACTATCCTAAAGAATATTCATCCCTGAAGTTTCAACAATATTTAACCATGTGTGGCTTGGAGGTGTAAATGCACAAACTTTCTGTGGCGTCTGTCTGTATGTCTGTCTGTAGCCATAAAACATGAAACCCAGTGTAACTTTTTAGCTATTGATCCATTTGCATCCAAATTTTGCAGAGATTTTGCTTATTTATTTATTTGTTTATTCCACATGTACAAAGAAGCCAAAAGGCTATGGTACAGAGTCACAGATATGAAGAAGTAAGAAAATAAGTAAGAAACACATTCCCCTTAGAACATTCCCCAGAAGGATTTTTTGCTTTGTTTTTTTTGAAATTTTAATTTTTAGGTTAGTTATGGATGAAAAATGGTTTCAATTATAATCAATCAGACCTGCAGAATCTTCCACAACCTCTTTATTCTTCTGCAATCCCAAACATTTTTTGCTGCACGAACTGTATTTTTCCACACTTTTTGTGAAAAGGTTGCCACAAAACTTTTAATTTTTGCCACAATCTGCCACAAAATTCTTGATTTTTGCCACAATTTGCCTCAAAATTCTTAATTTTTGCCACAATTTGCCACAAAATTGCCTATTTTGCCACACCGATCACGCGATCCAAGATTGCCGGATAGGGAATATTCTGCAGGCCTGTAATCAATGGGGAAATGGGTCAAAAAAAGCACAAATATAAATATTTCAAAAATCAATCTTCAGATTTGGATAAAAATATCAATGGGGGGGATGGTCTGGGGGTCTCTCCCAGGATATTATAGGGGGGTCTGGGGTTTCCCCCAGGATATTAAAAGGGTGTCTGAGGTTCTCCCCCAGAATATTAAAGGGAAATCTGGGGGTCTCCCCTAGATTAAATTTGATGTGAGAAAGTGTTTGGAGTGTATTCCCTACAGTTTATTTTTACACATTGTCTCGCTCAACTCTTCCATTTGTTTCCGTCAACTTAGCCTCACCTTTTCTTAAGAACTTACTAAAAATTGTTGCTTTTTACAGGGTGCTACTGCTCAACAAAAAGAACTCATCGAACATACGGTCACTGTCTGTGCTCAAGAAAATATGGAATTAGCCTGCGCTATCATTCAAAAAACTGCCATGGAAAAAGCATTAGTTCAAATGGATAAGCATCTAACTTCGGTAAGTGTAGAACTTAAAGGCTTGGTTAGACGCTTTTATAAGAAAGTGTATGCTTTTCTTTCAGAAATGTTTCAAATTGGGTAAAAAAGTACAGAAAAATATAAAGTGTCCCAAAAGTAAGGAGAATGGTGCTCCCATTTCTGAATAAAGCTAGAGGCTGTTTAATAGGGAAAGGCAGAAAGTGGTATTATATTGGTCTCAATTGACAGCTAATGAATGGACCTTTTACAAATGTTTAGAAGATCAGGTCGCTAATTAGCCTGGTTTTCAAATGGGAGCACTGGTCTCTTTACTTTAGGGATACCCTTTGTGCTTCCATCAATATGCAAGTTTCGACTGGTGTTTAATGGAAAGCAAACTTTCCACTTTGCAATAAGTCTTGCTGCAAGTATAAAACGCTATGGGCGCAGTCAGAAATAATTCAAAAGGGGGATCCAAGGTCTGAACGTAGCGGAGAGGAGGGAAGTTCAAAATTTCTCAGAGTAAATTGAAAACTCCCTGTTCTAGGGAAAGTTTTGATGTCAAGGGATAAGGGGTAGCAGACCTCCAGGAATCCTCTCTTGACTAGTGCAGTTATCCAGGGCTTCCATCAATATGACAAATTTTATATGACAAATTTCAGTTCCTATTTTTGAAATTGGTTCTACTTTGGTGTTTTTTTTTCCAGGAATACGAAAGAAGAAAATTAGCCAGAAATGAAGGACGTCGTTACTGTGATCCTCAGGTGCTAACGTATCAGGCCGAACGCATGCCTGAACAAATCAGATTAAAAGTTGGCGGTGTTTCCAATCAACAGATGGCTGTCTACGAGGAATTCTTCCGCAATCTACCTGGATTTCAAACCATTTCAGATCGAGAAGTCTCTCTTTATGTCCCAAGACCAGATACCATGTTCCTGCTTTCTGCGTATCAAAATAACGGCTCATCACAAGTCGCTCCTCAAATGCCGTACAGTGTAACTGACGAAGTTGGACCAGTCTACGATAAACTAGTGAGTGATATTGATGCTTACGTCTCAGCAGTTATCAACTCACAAGGTGCCATGTCGAGCTGTCAAGTCAGCAACATGCACAGTGTTCTTGAAGCGTTGATGATGGTTCGTCGCTTGCGAGAGCCGCTTTCAGCCATTCAGTTAATTCAGAAGTGTGTCGAAGGTCTTCTAGACAATTTGGCTCCCATCCCAAATGATCCAGAACTTGCAATCCGTTATCGCGATCTGCATCTTCGAGTTTTGAAAACGCTGCAAGATCAAAGAGCTTTCGGTCCTCAGTGGACCAGTAAATATGTAACTAAGTGTTTAATGGAATGTCGCGAGGAATTCAAATATAATCTTGAAGCCATTGATGTGTTGGTTCGTTCGCATCTAGTCAACATCCCTCAGTATGATTTGCATGTTGCTCATTCAATGGACAACGGATTAAATTATGTAGCTGTTGCTTTTGCCATGCAATTGGTACAATTATATCTTGTAGATGACCGCAACAATGGTTTCATTAGTGATCAAGATTTAGTCAACACTATTGAAGTACTCATTAGAATTGCAGCCCACTCAAGACAGCCTCCCGAAGGATTGACCTCGCTCATAGACATTTTACGCACAAATCATGATCAGACTTTATTACCTGAAAGACTTCATGCAGGACCTACCTCACATATTCATTCTGGTATTCTTCAAGTTCAAGCAAGAGACTTTGAAGATCCTCCGGATCTTTACGAAAAAACAGAATTTTTACTGAGAGAGTGGGTATCCATCATCAATAGTCCTAATAACAAAGAGCCACCATCTAAAGCCTTCAGCATGTTTGTTCACCAAATGAATGTCCAAGGCATTCTTAAAACAGACGATCTAATCACAAGATTCTTCAGATTGAGTACATCCATGGTTGTTGAATTAAGTTACCGCTTACTCTCTGAGCAAACGGTCACAACATCCGGTCAGATTCGCGTGAAAATCTATCATACTCTAGATGCGTACGTCAAATTAATTGCTATGCTTGTGAAACACTCAGGAGATACTCAAAATACTCAAACCAAGATCAATCTTTTGAACAAAGTCTTGGGTATCATCGCTGGAGTTTTACTCCAAGATCATGAGTCTCACCACGCAGATTTTCAACAGTTGCCGTACCATAGAATCTTTATCATGCTCTTCCTCGAATTGAACTCGGCTGATCCCGTCTTAGAAGCTTTTAACTTCCAAATCTTGACTGCATTTTGTCACACTCTTCATATTCTGCGTCCAGCCAAATCTCCGGGCTTCGCATACTCGTGGCTCGAGCTCATCTCTCACAGAACTTTCATTGGCCGCCTACTCCAAATCACCCCTCAACAAAAAGGTTGGGGCTTGTATGCCCAGTTGTTGATGGACCTTTTCAAATTTTTAGCTCCTTTCTTACGCAATGCTGAACTTGCAAAGCCAGTAACGTTTATGTACAAAGGTACCCTACGCGTCTTACTAATTTTGCTTCACGATTTTCCAGAATTTCTTTGTGACTATCACTATGGATTCTGTGACGTTGTGCCTCCTAACTGCATTCAAATGCGCAATCTTATCTTGTCTGCATTTCCGCGCAACATGCGACTTCCTGATCCATTCACTCCCAACTTAAAAGTTGATATGCTTCAAGAAATAGCACACGCACCTCGAGTTTCTCCAAATTTTGCAAGCATGATCCAACCTCTTTCATTCAAGAAAGAACTTGATTCCTATCTTAAAGCGCGTGCTCCAGTCACATTTTTGTCGGAACTTAGGAGTAATGTTCAAGTCTCTAATGAGCCTGGTGTCCGCTATAACATCTCCCTATTGAATGCTTTAGTTTTATATGTCGGAACACAAGCCATCTCATTTATCAGGAGTAAGGGCTTAAGCCCGAATATGTCAACCATCGCGCATTCAGCTCATATGGACATTTTTCAGAATCTTGCTGTTGATCTTGATACCGAAGGAAGGTATTTGTTCTTAAATGCAATAGCCAATCAGTTGCGTTATCCAAACAGCCACACCCACTATTTCAGCTGTACTCTCCTTTATCTCTTTCACGAAGCCAACACCGAAGCAATCCAGGAGCAAATCACACGAGTACTCTTGGAAAGATTGATTGTCAACAGACCACATCCTTGGGGTCTCCTTATAACTTTTATTGAAATGATCAAAAATCCAACCTACAAGTTTTGGAATCACGAGTTTGTTCATTGTGCTCCAGAAATTGAAAAGCTCTTTGAATCGGTTGCCAGATCATGTATGGTCCAGAAAGCTGCTGGCCCTGACCGAGAAAACGAAATGCCCGAGATGTAAATCTAATCCGTGCTTTCTATAGCTCAGGCATTTTTTTTTTCAATTCATGATAATCATTTTATTTGAACACACAATTACATCTGTACACTCACATACTCTTGTTTTTTATAAATACTTTTGAGCATTTATCTATCATTGTTTATATTTCTGCCTTTTTGGGTCTCTCATCAAACTTTGATGAATCTTAGCTTTACAGAATGTAAAATAAATGAGGCAAATTTGTTCAACGCTTAATGAAATTAAATTTTGAGGGTTTTGTTTTATTTTTAAAAGATCTAAACTTTTTGTTTCCATTGTTTTTTTTTTCTTTGAAAAAAAGTTCGTGTTTTTAAATGTGATGGATAGAATTGTTCTTTGTAATATTTTCTCATCTTAACCTTGTTTAGTTTTTTCGTCTGTAAATAATAACATTAGTTTCACATTCAGTTATAATACTTGTCATTATTACTCATTATCTTACATTTTGTATCACAAATTTTCAAGAGAATTTTTTTTTACCTATTACTTTTTTAATTTATTTAATTTATTATTGCTATTATTGTTCACGATTGACTCAATAATAGTGGAAGCAAAATTGTGCTATAGGAAGCAAAAAAACCCTGTTTTGGAAATCTTACATACCTCAACGTTTTAGTCTCTTTAGATTTTAGTGACTTTTAAATTCACTAAGTTCTTGAAAGAATGTAAATATTTTAATCTTTTAATTGTAAAGGAATAGAATATTCTCGATCGCCGTTCACCGAGCTATTTTGTTTTTTCTTTTGTATCCATTGTATTATTGCATATCAAGCTGATATTGTACGTTTGTAATAATTTTTTTTAGGAACAACTCCTACCTAACGTAAGGTATAAAAAATGTAAATTTTTGAATTTTAACACTCGATCTCCTCAATTTTTACTGATTCTTGATTTTCTACACCTACATTTTTTGTAATCAAAGTAATCTGCCTCTGCGTTTTATCAAGCATCTAGAGGAAAGAGTCAATGTGTGAAGTAGGCAAGTAAATAAGGAGTTTAAATCACTACACAAGAATAGAATTCCAGATTAAAGAAGTGGAAAACTTAAAAACTCATGTACGTAAAAATAATAATTAGTTGGTCATGTTTCGTGACGTACAATTTGTATCTTCAGCAGGCATCATCTTGGTGTAAACTATTCAGAGTTCTCAAGGCAGACATCCCCCACAAAATGTATCTGACTAATTATTATTTATACAAAACTGAGTTTTGAAAGTTTTTGCGTGAAGTAACTTAGCTTTTGACCTTGCAGTATGCCTCTAAAGAGTTTGGTTTTTGCTGTTTCGATCTACCGTTCAATTCAGGAAAAATGTTCATTTATTTACTTTTACTAGGATCATTGTTTTATTGCTTGGTCAAGTTGTGTTCCATGTGTACTTTTTATCTTAAGTCAAAAGCAGGTTAAAAGTCTGTACTCAGTAATACTCTTGATCAGATATCAAATGCAGTATCTGAACTTTTAAGTTGATTCCACTAGAACGCTGGGATCTTGAGTCCATGAGACGGTGCCTCTTGTTATTTTCTGAATTGTTGTATTTGTTTGTATTGTTTGAATGGAACAAGAGATGATAATGCTATTTCGCGGAGTGTCACGGTGTTCCTGTGTCGGCTCTTGCCGTTTGGTAACAGTGTTTTTTCTCCATTTGAATCTATCTAAAACAATCGATTGGAGGTGAAGTGCTGCTTCACTATTGAATTGGTTGTTTTGCATTGAATCAAATGGAGAGGAAACATTGTTGCCAGATTGCACGAGCCGCTGCTGCGGTGATCCTCTATTTTATATGAATTTTTTGTGCCATCATTTATCCAGGTTGGTTCAAAAGTGAATTTATAATTTTGAGAAATGATTTTATCCGTCTCATTGATGGGTGTTTATTGTTTGTGAGATATTCTCTGTCTTACTTGCAGCCATTTAAGAAATACCCGAAATTCACTCTAAAAATGGCGACCTCATTTCAGACCTAATTTTCATGATTGATGACTCAGAAAATTCATTGAAAATTAAAGAAGACAGTTATGTTCTTCATGAGCATAGTCGTCTGTTATCTCATTCTAATTACCCAAGAAAATATGATTTTCGGAAAGTGACAAGTGGCACCATCTAGCGGATTGGAAGATCCCCAACATCCGTGTGGAATCACCTTAAACGTTGAAGTTTTTTATGCAGTATTTTCAATTAACCGATTTTTCCTTCAACAGTTCGCACAAGATGTTTTGCTAAAAAAACAACATTTCCTAACCTCACAATTCTTAACATTGTGACTCTTACTAAAATTCTGTTTCAACAAGTTATCTTTGCCAAATTCAAAGTTAAAACAAAGTAGTGTCTTGCCTGCGTAGTCTTTGATCTAATTTTAGTTTTATACTGTATTTATTATGTCGGAGCTTCAACACTTTCTCCAAAGCACTTTGCCTAGGACCTTTTACAAAGAAATTTCTTTGAAGATTAGATTGCAATTAATGCAATTATGTGATGTGTATAGAATTAAATTGTGATGTTTATTGATGAAGTATCATGTGATAATAATTGTGCATAGGTTTATATTTTTATACATCCCTCTTCTTATTTATTTTTCAACTTGTATATTTTAAATGTAAAATGAGTCCGTAAACAACTAATTTACTGATTTCAGAAATTGTTACTTCAAGTATTTAGTTGGAACAAGATATTTATGTCTTTGTTTTGTAAAATGTAAATGATTTTTTAACTTTTTCTTTTTAATTTTATGGATTTAAAGTCTGAATAAAAATCTTATTTTCCTAAGTATTGTAACCTAATGTGTTAAGTTTTATTGTTTTGTATATTATATTATGTTGAAGAGTATTCTATGTACAATAAATTGAGTGATCATCAACTTTTTAACTTGCTAAATTTTTACTTCATCAAGTTTTCCTGCCCTTTTTATTCAATCACACCTGTTTAATAGTCAGGAGATGAAAAATTGCCGAGGAATGGATAGAAATTAACCAAATAAACAACTATCCGACAAATCGGTTTCCTATTTATTTATTTAAAAATTGATACATAAAACCATACCAAGTATGTAGGTAACAGGTTATTGTACAAGTCAAAGAGAACTACAGAATTAACAATTATGAGGACAGTGAAAACAATTCATCAATGTGATAAAAAGATTTTTCATTTGAGGACAGTGAAAACAATTCATCAATGTGATAAAAAGATTTTTCAATCAGGAAACAATCAAGGGACGCAAAGGAGAAAGTAAATTCACTCTTCCTGAGATGTTCCTTGATCGAGAGGGCCTAATTACTGTTGATACAATCTGACAATCTGACAATCGTGAATCACTGTGTGCAGCACTGTCCTGCTATTTGTCATCATCTTTTTTGTCTAGTAGCAATTGCCAGTTTTTAAAAAGACATGAAGGAAGAACTTTGTCCCAAGAATTTTTATGTCTTGCAAGTTAAAGGCGAAGAGTGCTATGTCATGGAAAAACAGCAATGAGTTGTATAGTGACTACCTAACTTTCATGGAAAATTATTGTCCAGTAAAATGAAAAATTGAATTGTTCAAATTAGTCTAATTTTTTTTTTTCTTTCTTTTCTTTTCTTTTATGAATACCTAGATGTTACTTGTGCCTGAATTTTCTTTTCATTTTGTTTACTGACAGGAAATGGAAGATTCCTATTTTCCCCTTCCCTCCATTTTCCAAAACTCTTTGCTTTGACCAGCCAAGTTCCTCTGCAAATCTTTATACATTAATGCACTTTTTCGGTTTTGGTTCTACTTACACCTTATTACGGGCAGAGACATCAACATTTCCATTTCAAGCCAGAGGCATTTTTTATGACTTCGGCCAGACTTTCAAGGGTTGGGCTCTTGGGATACCTATTTTAGCTTGTCCAAACTTTGACTTGAATTGATGTCATCACTTTGCAAACTGTGTCAAAATTTCTCTCAACATGTTTCCGAATTTTCCGGTTTAGCCATTACCTACTTTAAATAAATAAATAAATAAATTAATGAATAGGTAAATGAGTCAATATGACTCCAAGAGTAGGTGTCAGTACTACAGACAAAAGAACTAAAAAATCGAGTAGGGGAGAGTAATCAAGATGGGACAATGATATCTCTTCTTGAGCTGCATTTCAGAAGTTTAGGCGCTTCTAGACCAATCAATCATCTTAGGCAAATTTTCAATTTAAAACAAAACTTGCATGCGACTTCATCTGTTTATTTAATAGCGTTCCTTAATGAAAGCCAATACTTGAAATGCATTTTCGTTTGTTGTTAACTTGTAATATGAGAAATAGGTAATTTTGGTAAATTCCAAATAATCGGTCTTGGCGCGCCTACACATCTGGAACTCTGAAACAAAACTAAAGTCAGACCATGAAGTAGGTAGGTAAGTAAAGTTTACTCACTTACTCTACTTTACTCCTTTCTATGTAATTCTTTTAAAGTTACTTTTTTTCTATTAAAAGACTTTTTGAAAAGAAGACTTGGCAATCTCTACCTACTGCTGAAAATATCAAAATATCATTACTGTATGAGTCTTATTTTTTTTTTTTTAGTTCTGAGAATGCTCTACTCTTTATGTGAGCCAACAACTAAAAGAGGATATTATTTATGAAGTGACAGTGGAAATTCCCTTTTTATTTATCATCTGACTCTGAGGTAAGTAGAATGGGTAGAATCTGAAGTATTTTTTCGAGAATGTTACAAAAATTTCATGGAATTTCACAAGAATTTCATCGCACTTTTTCTCAAGAAATTTCGCAGCCCTGTAAAAAGCAAAGCTTTCATATTGGTAAAAAGTAAAAAATTGTGCTTCCATACTATAATGTCTTTGGCGTCTGGCGTGCGCATGAGGATTTGACCTAACCTCGAAATTCGGTGTTGTTAATTGTTATCGGTGTTATCGTTTTGATTCATTGGATCATTGTTCATAATTATCGCAATTTAATGTAATTCACGCTTGTCATGTCCAACAGTCATTTGTTCAATAAATCTGGATTTATCCGTGCACCACTCTACAATGGAATCAATCGTTATGTCTGTCAACTCAAAAGGATTACCATCAAATTTTGCAAAGCCTGGGGAGCCAGTGCGGGCACACGGTAAGACTTTCCCTCTTTTGGCTTATTTTCTCCTCTTTATTTTGTTTTGACATTTTATTACTGTCCGAACTGGCAAGAGGCAGGTTCAGTTACATGAATAGGGTAGTTAAAACTGCGCCTTGGTATTGATAATGGTGCCGATACTACGGTTTCGTTACTGGCATCAATACTTAGAGGAAATAATGATTATTCGGTTTCCAAGAGATGAAAGTAACAAAAAATTCAGCCCATAAACTTGTAATAGAGTGTTAGAGAAGAATTGTTTCGAGTGTCCGGTTCTGACAAGCAGTGGTGCCTGCTTCTGAACTGCATCAGCACGCACAGGTGACTGGCTGTTTAGCGCAACGTTTGAACTCTTTGCTAATTAACCGCTCACCAATGCGCTTTGATGCAGCTCCAAAGCAGGCACCTCTACTAGTCAGCACCTGATAAGCAAAATGTTCCTACTCAATACAATGGTAAGGTAAACACCCCAGTACCCGGCACCTCCGCACCTATAAGGAATTTTTGCACTTGAAAAATCATATAAAATCACCGATTTATGCAGCGTTTTAGTCAGAATAGTTGGAAAGGAAATTTTATCAGCTCTCTATTGATAGACACAAGTGAAGAAAAAGAATTAATTTTTAAGCTAGCTACGATGATAGACTGGAAAATGTCAAAATCCCCAAGTAGTACCCGACACAAAAATTTCGGATTCGGTGATTCTGACCTTAAAAAATTAAAAATGCTGAAAAACTTGAGAGGTATGGATTCCTCACATCTTGCTGAATCCACAGAAACAAACAAAACCAAATTCATCGATAATTAAAGTTATAAATCCTTATTTTCACTCTAGGTTCTAGGCCAAGTTGCTTGCAAAATGGACAAACACTTGTGTGTCGGGAGGTTAGGAAACTAAACATGAAATTTTTTTCTGGAGAAAATACAAAAATAATGAAACTTTCACTGATTTTTAATGCACTCTTTGTCTAATTTTCAGATTTAAATCGCAAGCCGGCCACGTTGCCAACATTCTTTATTTTCCACTGATATGTCAATAGGTGCCGGATACTAGCGTCAGTTCTGGGGGTGCCGGTACTATAGTCGGGCCAATATAAGTTGACACCTGAAGAATCAGGCAGGTTTGCACTATGTGGCAACGCAGTGTGGAGCAGACCCTTGTCAAGCGGCGTGCTCCGTCTTGACAGGGGGTGCCGCATTCAGTGCATTGTTGCATTTCTCCATTTTTATTGATCATTTTCTCTCTGCTTCAGGTGTCAACTTATATTGGCCCAACTATAGGTTGTTAACTTTAAGTGGGAGAACCATTTGAGCGAAACTTAAAATTTATGTAGGAAAGAGTTTGTATCACTTTTCTCAACTGACCCACATCAACATCCGACAAGAGATGGTATCAGCATGCCATACCATTTGGTGCTGTTGTTACCTGGCATCCAGTTCCCAGTATCAATACTTAAAAGTAATTCCAGGCAAATCTTTTCCAGGTTTCAATCCGATGGATAGCAACTAGTCTCTTTTGGGGAAATTTGTATTTTTTTGCATTTTATAACGAAAACAAAGAAAAAAATCCAAAATCCAAAAATGTCAGCTCTTGTGTAATTTTGTATGGATTTTTGAGCCGAAAACAAGAAAATTTGGTTTATTAAATTAAAACCATGAAATTGGAAATTCATTTTGCTTGAAGCTTAGTGAGTGCAAGTGAGTGATACTGTGTCTATCTACCTCACGCGCGTCCTTTGAGACTCATAGGAATTTGCATACTTCCAGTACCCTTGCTTTATTTTTGAGTGTTTCATCAATTATTTTCCTTGTTTATTCATCAATTTTAGCCAAAAACTGTTGACTTTTTGAGCAGCGCTACACCACGGCTACGGTGAGAACTATCATCTAATCGACCCCAGAATTACATTAACCTACTGACATTTATCGCCATGAGTCAAGATTTTTCTGATTGAGACTCAAGTGCAATTTGTTGATGAAGTTAGCTATGTGCCATTTTTGTTCCCCTAAACCGAATGTAACTTCATTTGTAGGATTGTTTATTTATTTTTCAGAGATTTCATTGAGAAGAATCTTATCGAGTTTTCGCGTGAAAATCCTGGAGTAGTTGTTTACGTAAAACCAAGAAGGCATCGAAGTCCTGTGGTAGTTGCTGAATATCGTACGTTTTCATTTTTCTTAATTTTCTATTGTAAATTTTTGTGTTCAGTGTTGGAGAACTAACTTTAGTGGAGGCTTGACTTCCCCTCTTGAGCGTGTTGAAAATGATTTTTGCAAGCAGCGATGCTGTAAATTGCTTAAAATTTTAACCACGAGTGCGAAATGTGTCGGATCTGTCGACCACGATACGTAAAAAATGTGGAACGCTCTGCAAAATGCAAAAACATGAAGATTCAGATGAGCGCATTATGAGATTTTGATGTTGTATTCTCGGCTTAATAGAAATGCGCAAGTGCATACTAAGGCAGTAGCACAGGGCATCGTGTAGAAAAAGCAAGCACCTTAAAAAAGCCCCACAAAAAAGGTCAGCTCAAAAAAAAGGTCAAAATTTTTGTGGAACTGAAATTTTTTATTTGCGGAATATCAGTCACAGGCTGTGAGAAAATGTGGGAAGCAGGGCACATTTTGCACCCTTGCTTTGAACGGGCTCATAACTTGGAACACTTAATGACTTTTTTGTTTTCTGCCACTAGTGGGCCCCTGCTTGAGAGCTCTGTTATTTCATTACTTAAAGTGCGCTTTTATATCACAATTTCACAGTCTCAAGCAAGTTTAGTTTTGATCTGATTTGATTTGATTTAAAGGAATGAAAACTGAACCAAAGATTGTCAATTGAGCTCTACCTTTTCTTCTGAAATTACCTCTAACTTATTATTTATTTTTCATTCATTCACTTTGTATGTTTCAGTGAATGGAAGCAGAGATTATTTCAGTCTCCACGAACTGTCTCGAGATGAAATTTACAGGTGGATCAACATTATGGTTACTCAGCAAGAACCCCCTGATCTCAGACTCAGAAAACTGTGGCATACTGAAGCACCCTCAATTCAAGGAGTTTGGAATCCGTTCACGAACAGAGACCCAGCATTGAACATTGCAACTTTCCCATTGGTAAGAATATCAAAGCAATGACAAACTCTATGGCCAATAACACAGCACACGTAAAATATTCAAAGTGGGAACCAGGCCTACATAAATAAATACAGCTCTGATTCATTTCGGTGCGCTGACAGCACCATTTTCAATTGGAAAAAAACAATAAATAAAAATAATACTCAAATGAGGAGCACACTCCACTCAAGTCGGAAGAGGCACTGATCAACACTCCCTCAACTAAATCACTCCCTCTTCCAACTTGAGTGGAGTGTGCTCCTCATTTAAGGTGATTCTATGGCAAACTCCCAAAATGTTAATCAGATCGATGGCGTTACTTGTCGCTGGCTCCGAAAATAGCCGTTTTTTGGCAGTTATCGGCTGTTTTCCCTGAACAGACGAATAATGGACAAAAAAATTGGACTGTCAGCACCTGCTTAATTTTTTGCTTGATTTTTTGAGCCATAAATGGGCCACATTGGTTCTAAAATAAAGGCGTAACTATGCAAGGAAAAAATCATGTGTAATTTGGAGTTGTATCAGTAAAGATTACAGTTGAAACAGAAACCTGTAATCTTTACTGATACAACTCCAAATTACATATGATTTTTTCGTTGCATTGTTACGCCTATATTTTCGAACCAATTTGGCCCGTTTATGGCTCAAAAAATCAAGCAAAAAATTAAGCAGGTGCTGACAGTCTGATTTTTTGTCTATTATTCGTCTTTTCAGAGAAAACCGTAAAAAACGGCTATTATCGGAGCCAGCGACAAGTAACGCCATCTGTCGGATTAAAATTTTCGGGAGTTTGCCATAGAATCACCTTAAGTATTATTTTTATTTATTGTTTTTATCCGATTGAAAATGGTGCTGTGAGCGCACCGAAACTTTTCAGAGGTACATTTATTTGTCTTGGCCTAGTTTCCACTTTAATTGTTTTGTGTGCACATATTAGTATGCAGAGTTAGTAGAATTTTAAAAGCCAACCCTCTCTTCGCAATCACAGAGCATATTATTTTAGATCGTCTCAAATACGGTTGCATCCAACTGTTTTCTGAATAGGTTAGGACTTATATAAATCCTTCATTCTGAGGATTTAACCTCCTGAGACCCAGATATTTCTGGATTTTCATAGTGCTCGAGACCTGAGATGAGTTGCAATTTTTTTTTTCAGATTTGGTTAGCGCTATGCGATTAGTACAGTGCTCAAAGCAGCCAGAGCTGAAAACAAGAATATCAAGACAATTAGCCATCATGCCGCTACCGTTATAAAATTTATTGGCAAGGCGCTTTGCCCTGGGCCTGGGGGTATAAGGAGGTTAATTGGGCTATTTATATATGGGCTATTTATTAAGAAATGAATTTACTTGAATTTTTAAAATAAGAAAGATTGACCTAGTGCTAATTTCTCAAACTTTCAAGAGCTTTTTCGGGTACATCAATTGTTTTAAATGAAAATTGCAGCTTTAGTGACCGTCATTTTAAGCAATTAAAAAGTCAGTATTTGGCAATCTCAAAATACTAGGGAGGCTAAAACAATATGCACCATTTTTAATGTCAGTACTATCATCTTTTTTCCATAATACCACCCTATTTGAACATGCAACACCATTGATTTTATTTAAGGGCTTTGGTAATAATTAACCAAATAACTTTAAATTTAAAGGAGAAAATTATTTGTGCCAAAGAAGTTCTAAACTTGGCACAGTTTTCTTGCTAAAAACCTTTTAAGTGAAAATCAAGCATAAAAAATCCGAAATTTACTTTTAGAATTAAAATTAATGAAGAGGCGCAGGTAATTTTAGTAGATTCCTATTAAATTAATATTCAATTTATGTTGAGAAACGCTTACTTCCATACTTTCCCCCTATTTCAAGTATCAACAACCATATGATTCGGTTATTTTGTTAGTAGTGTTGGTAAAAATTTAACATCAAAATAACTTTAAATTTAGGTAAAGGAGAATTGTTTTTCCAATAATGGGGCTCTTGCTCTTGGGCAGAGTTGATTCTTGCATAAAAACCTGTAAAAATGACGATCAAGTACGCTAAAAAATCATGAATTTCACTCTCAGAATCAGGCTTAATGGCAGAGAGGCGCAGGTATTATGGGAGATTCCTATCTAAATTGAGATATATCTCTGTATTTCTGTTGAGAAAGCGACACATTAGACAGGAATCTCTCATGCTACGATGAACTGCCATTATGATCTTGCCATTAAAACAGTTATGTGAGTTTATTACTAAATTTTAGACTTTCTTAGTGTGGTTTTCGTGATTTTCGCAGCATTTACATCAGATTGGTCTGTTCATTTGCTCACAGCAAAAGTGATCTTCACATGTACTTTCAGTGAAAGTGTTGATCGTACCAGGGATATTGTCTTCACAGAAAGTAAAAGAATATTCTGGAACTGATAATTTTTATTTTAACTGATTCCTTATTTCTTTTCTTGCAGCCGGACTTCAGAAAACCTCAAAATATGGCACCTACAGCAACAGAAGTGATCTTAAAACTAGCAGCAGAAAAAGAAAAAATGAAGAACCCAGCTGGAGAACCAAAGGTGCAAGAGTCAAAATCAGATGTGGCATCTTGAGTTTCGCTATCTTTCGCTTTTCAGTTCTTTTTTCTTCTGTTCATGTAATTTTTATAGTGTTTGTACATTTTTATGTTTTTGTTAATTTCAATTTAATTTGTAAATTATTGTAGTTAACAATTATAATTATTAGATTATTTTAATCTAGGTTTCGAAGTTTTCTTCCTATTATTCCCCTTGCCTTATTATAAGTTTGATTTTGGGTGACGGAAATAGTCTCAACGCTCTTGTTCCTCTCCTTTCTTTTAGAAAGTATAGTTAAAAGCTTTACCAAATTCTAATACTCCTAATGCTCAAAAGTTGAATTCGATTGCTGGAGATTCTCCTTTTCTGTTTTTTACTAGGTTGGCAATAATTTGTGAGACAGCAGAGCTTGGCCCTTCCAGGTGTAAACCCAGTGGCATACTGTACCAGCAAGCAAGGCAGGTACTCCCATCCCCAAGATTTTCTAAATTTGTCATCTGGTAAACCTACTAATTTCCAACAATTTCCTGTCATTCAATTGAATTTAGCTCTTAGGAAGTGCAAATCATCTAGATTTTTCTAAAAGTAATCTTTGAATACTCCTCGTAAGTAGTACGCCTACCTTAATTTCATATCCACCATACCCAACCGTGTGAATCTCTGAATGGGAACTAAAATCTTTTTACATGCAGAATATATTTTTAAAAAACAGCACCTGAAAAAGGTATTATTGCAATTTTTTTTTTAGCAACGGCTGAAGATATCAAATATCAGCAAGACCTGTTTCTAACGTTATATTTAAAGGCACATTCAGTGACCCCCAGTAAATGTGTCCCCCTTAGTAAAATTAGACACATGTCTAGCTCTTTTTCAATGGTTGCAGCTGTTGCAGAAAAAATTGCAGAGGTGGTACCTACCTTTTTTTGAATGTACCTACCTTGTGAAAGACACTTATAGGCTGTCTACACGCAGCACCGTTGCAATGCAACGCCAAATTTTTTTGTTTAAATCCATGCAAAATGTCGAAATATGCACTGTAGTGCACCTCCAATTTGTCAACCCTTTTGCTGGGGTTAATAAGTGGACCACTTGCAGTGTTGTTAGGCCAGGATTTACCCTTTTGCCGCCTGTGGGCGAGGACGAAAGTGCCGCTCCCATCGTTTATTTATCCACGAGTGGGGGACTGGGGGACACCACCCAGGAGAAAGAGGTGTCCCCCCCCCAGAAATTTAGGAAATTTTTAGAGCTCTAAGATGCAATTCTGGCCAATTTTCGATGAAAAAATCTACCCCGTAGTGATCTCGTTTCCCCGCCTATTTATAGCTAGTCCCTCTTCCCTCCCCTTTTCCCTCCCCTTTTCCCTCCCTCCTGAACAAAATCCATCTAAACCCAGATGCACTGATGGTGATGGCTGATCTGCATCCTTTGAGCGGTAATTTGCTCGCACCGCCACTCGCCACCGCGCACCGAAAACACTCGCGCTCGTCATGGCCGTGGCTTGCGGGGGTGGAATACTTATTATTTTATCATCGCCCTGGAGCGTGTCGAGGAGGAGAGGGCGCATGTGGATTCCTTTTTGCTCTGGGCGTCACTCTCTGAGGGCGGCAAAGTTAGGGTGAACAAGCAAAAAACGAAAACTAAACAAAACCAAAAAGTGAGATCAAAGTGAAAACTTTGTCTCACAAGGCGGCAAAATCAGTGTGTACAAAGAGAGACAAATGCAGTCATCAAATTTATAATTTTGATGGGCGGCGAACCGGCAATTTGCTAAGGGCGGCAAAATGTCAACCTCCCCCCACCTCTGGAGACCACGGCACCCCCTGTCATCGCCACACGTTAAGAACTAAAATTTTGTTTCACCGTAGAATTTCTAGGATGTGGGATTTTTTCTTTTTTCTCTTCTTTTTTTGCTTTTTCCCTTTTTTCCCCTTTTTTTTCATTTCTTTTCCCTTCCCCATCCCACTTTTTTCCGTTCACCTCCCAAATTTGCCGCTCCCAGAATTTTGCCGCTGGGGGCAGCCGCCCTCTCTGCCCCCCCTAAATCCGGGCCTGAGTGTTGATAGATTGCATGCAATTTCACTGCACACAGGTTTCTTGAAACAGAATAGCACAGGGTGCCAAAGGTTGCAATTGATGGCTCCTCACATTCCTGAGCCATTTCTTAGGGTGAAACCCTGCAGTAAATCTTGATAAAATATCTGTTCATCCCCTTCAATCTATCAACAAGATGTAGGAGTTAAAGACAATTTTTTTAGAAATTCACTTAACATGTCCAAAACTACGCCAAGAAAACAATCGAGATTAAGTATAATTTTCGAAAGTAGGAAATAACAACAAGGAATTTGACTACCTTTTTGTTGCAATTTTATTGAAATATTATTGATTTGTCATGCATGCAACAAAATTTCGGTTTAAGTATTGATGAGGTTCGGGCCTCACGGGAATTTGTGCTACTATGGGGTACTAATAAATCATACAACCACTTTTGAAACTCATTCCATTTTTATAAATTCCATAGGCGAAGCGCAACCTCACGTTCTATTGCAACTGGGATAAGAAAATATAAAACTTTAGCGAGCTATAGATGTATATTTTAAAGCCAGAATTTTTTTGTTTTGTAAATTGTTTAGTCCTCGGCACTTCTTGAGAAAGAAAAAAATAAAATGGGAGAAAAAGCATCATGTGAGCACCTTTATACTATCTCAAATTTCGAATTTAATGAATGAGCGGATAATAAAGGTGGACGAGCTGACGAGCATAAGTTCTTCTATATCAGCAGAAAGCAACTCACAGAGTTGCGAACTGCTATCACTCGACAATCATATTTTGTAGGTATGTAGTATGACACACTACTTACAATCATATTTTGTAGGTATGTAGTGTGACACACTACTTACAATCTATTTTGTAGGTAAGTAGTATGACACACTACTTATTACAATCATATATTTTGTATGTAGTATGACGAACTACTGTTGCCGTTGCGAGTTTTTAAAATTGCGCGCGAAAGCACCGTTGTCACACTTCACTCAACGCACTATAATTAGTATAATTACTAATTTAAAATTGAGGCCCTTCCACGGAACGTTGTGTATCATTTCATTGCCTCAGTTTTATTACTTGGTTCTCTACAAATTCTTGTTCGAACGATTTCCTCTCGCTGTGTGAAGTGTGAAGTGAACTCATTATATTATTGCACTAGCTGGCAACGTTGCTAGTTCGTTGCCATCCGTTGTGTCGTAGATGACGCAGGTTCTTGTAATCTTTGCGCGGACTTTTCGTAAACGGTAAAAATATCACCAATCATCTAAAACAAAGACTTCTAATACTATCTAGACTGGACATAAGGCCGATTTTAGGGCGGGGAAAGTGAATACCTGGGGTGGGACAAAAATCGCATGTTGCGCCTGGCTACGCCGCATCCACGATTACAGTATGTGCTAAGATTTTCAGAAATACATTGATTTAAATGGGAAAATGACTTTTTTGAAAAATTAATTAAAAATACTAAAAAAAATATTTTTCCATAAAACTTGGTACCGTTTGAAAGCTCACGATATGCAGATTTCGGTTCGGGCCGGTTTTATATGTGATTTTGGAACGAGAAACATTCTACAGGGCTTAAAGTTGGGTACCGATTTTCTACAGGGTGTTTTCAAAAAATTGTTTTCTTTGTACTTTTTTGAATGGTTACAGCTCAAAAAATAAATTTATGCGATAAATTATTGAGATACACAAAACAATAACTTTAATCATAACTAGATTACGTAAAATTGAGTATATACAGCTATGTAGGTTGTCTCACGGGGTACCAGAAATTTTTTGTGGAAATCACACTACTTACAATCTTTGTAGGTATTAGTATGACACACTTTTACATTTTTTGTGGGAATGTTTACTTATTAAAAAATGGTATAAAACACTGGCCCGAGAACCGGGGAAAGCCCTTTGTCACATTCATCACGCACTATAAAGTATAAACTTTTACTGATTAAAATATTTTTTGTATCATTATTGCTAGTTAATTACTTGGTTCTCTACAAATTTGTTCGACGTTTCTCCCTTTAAGTGTAAGTGAACCCCATATCTTATTGCACTAGCTGGCAACGTTGTGTTCGTTCCATCCGTTGTGTCGTAGATGACGCAGGTTCTTGTAATCTTTGCGCGGACTTTTCGTAAACGGTAAAAATATCACCAATCATCTAAAATGACGAACAGTGATTACTGATTAGTTGTAATAATGTCGTCGCTTGAGACGTTACTCGCAGTATTCTTGTCGATTTTAATAACACCTTTCTTATTTTTCTTCTTCGGGATTGTGTGTTTGGCCTCTATTGGAAAATCTATCGGACTTCGAAGACTGTTCGCTAATTTCTTGGTCAAAGTTTTTGAGGTAAGGGTCTTAAATTGTGTTTCCGAAATTCGAGGGACACTCGCCCCTCACATTTTATTTTGTATCGTTATTCACTCTGTACTCATTGAGCAATTAACCTTTGACTCAAACGCAGTCGCCAGACAGTAAACTCATTCCTTCTCTCCTTCCCCCAATGCATACGATTTATACTGCGTTCAAGTGAACTTTTGTCTGGTCAAGTTCTGTTTCACCCTGTGAACCACACCAGTTCATTCTCACTTATATACTTGCTCCTTTGTTTTAATAATTTCATTCATCGATCAAATGGGTGCGGGTGATGAGAGTGTCATCCACCAATTTCTCCTCTGCAAATCCCAGGTGTTTGTTTATTTTCTTTGCTTGCGAAGGAAAGCTCTACGTCTCTGCTGGCTAGTCTGTGACGGTGTGACGATTGTAAAACTTTAGTGGATTTGGCTTTGTTGATTTTTTAACATTTCCTCAAGATAAAAAGAGCCCTATCAGATGTATCTTGACTTATTCTTGGAAGAGTATGGCAAATGCCATTTCCTGTAAACCAAATCCAGAGAAGATATTTGCGTTTGAAAATGTTACTGTCGGTAGAAAACCTTTCATTGGGTGGAAACGGATCATCTGTCAGGAACCTAGATGAATTATTGCTCTTAGAATGTGATATAGCCTGTCAAGCCTGTCTACAGTGTTTGGAGCCTGTCTAGTAGATTAGTGTATCCAATGTGCATGAAAAATCATTGGTGAGCAGTTGGTTAGCCCTGAAATTTGACTAGTTCCTAACCAATCGCTTGCCAATGTTTCATGATGCAACTCAGATGTAGGCACTGCTACTTGTTGACTCGATACTCCAAATGGTCCTGCTCAAACACACGCTACACCTTCTACTTGAGTTTAGAACTCGGTGCATGATGAAAGTAAAGAGGTGTAGGCTGATAACTGATTCTTGTACCTTGGTGGCGCAACAATTTAACCGACACCAATCAATTCTCAAGGTCTGTACCTTCACCACTCGGTACACAGCACGGTACACTGTCTTTCTTGGATAAGTGATTAATGCCGACTAATGCGGGTCAGATTTGAATGGCCTGCACCTCTCTACTTCCATCGTGAACCCAATACTGCCGTGCTAAGGAAGAACGCCGTAAGCGCCATGTGTTACTTAGACTGTTTTTGCAATGTAGCTCGGGGTCCCTATCCTTCAGTTTACCCTCAATCTTTAACCTCCATTGCCTTGAATATAAACTCCTGAAGAGGAACTCGGTATAAGAATAGAGGCCTGAGCTTTACTGTAAAAACAGTCTAAGTAACATATGTCGCCTATGGTGTTCTTCCTTAGCACGGCAGAATAGGTGTTTTGGAGTTTTGCACGGGTCTCTACCTGAGGGTAAGAATGAATCTAGTTTGATAAGATGAGAGAGAAACTAGAAGTGTATCTCGGAAGGAAGTGTAGCTTGGTGACTGATATGAGATAAGAGATATGAGTGGTTAAAGTTAAGAGGATGATTTGAGACTCTGAGCAAAGAGCTTGGTGAATTAATGAGCTATACCTTCTTACATATAGATAGAGCAAATGATAAAGCAGGACCATTTTGAGTATCGGGTTCTGACAAGTAGCGGTGACTGCTTCCGAACTGCATCAAACCGCATCGGTGAGCGGTTGATTAGCAACGAGTCAAAACTCTGCGTTCACGAACCGCTCACTGATGCGTGTTGATACAATTCGGAAGCAGGCACCGCTACTTGTCAGAACTCGATACTCAAAAGTGGTCCTGCTCTAGAATAGAAAAGTAAACAAATGAAGAATGAAGGATGAGTGTTTAAATATGGCTTGACCATAACCCATTTTACCTACCAACAAGAGGAAGGCACACAGAGGTCTATTCGTTTTAATGAACAGGTCTTATTTGAAAATATTTCAGATTTCAGATTTTTTGATTTGCAAAGAAAATAATTCGTACAAGCAAGAAAAATGTGCTCCACTTGCCAAAAGTCAGACTTTGTGTGGCAAGTTTCACTTTAAAAAATACGTAATTAAAAACTCATTTTAACAAATAAGCAAGTCAAAATTAATTAAATAAACAATGCAAAATTCAATAAATAATCAATAAAAACTAGGTAAATAAATCATACAAATTAAACACAAATTAATAAATAAATTAAATTGAACAAAATGAGATAATTGAGAATGATCGTTGATAGTTTGGCAACGCTGAAACACATGTTCAATTATTTTGAAGGGGACATCTGTTTAGGGGGTCACATGGTCACCCAAGACCCCCATTTTTCATTTAATAATCAAAAAGAGGGTGAAATTCTAAGACTTCTGGTACAAACCGACGGTCGATCTTGTTTTTCGTTTTTGATAAATCAAAGGTCAAAGTTTGATTTGGGTCCATTTTCAAAAAATCATTACTTCTCTTTGAAAAGTCGAAATTTAAAAAACAAGGAGTCTAAAATACTCTATAAAGCAAACCCTTTTCAGAAAAAAATTCAATTATAACAAAATTTTAGTCAAAATTTGGTTTTAAAGCCCCCAAACATTTTTAACGTTTTTGGCCCCCACGGGGGGCTATCTGAAAAATTCCGAGAGACGACCCCTATTGAGTAATACATCAATTGAAAAGCCGTAACAAACTGAGCATTTTGGCGCAAACCTGAAGTCGATATCGTTTTTCACCTTCGAGATATCACAATCTGCAAAGTGACATTCGACATTCGATATCTCGAATGAGGCGGCGGCTCGGATACCTCGTCCAGCAGGGCAGACTGAAATCTTTGGCGTTGTAGAGTTGTTGTCCTCCTTTCATGCTTCAATCAATAAAAATTCTTCAAAATAAACTACTGATTTCATACCTCAATAAATCCAATAAAATAACCTCGGAAAGGGGGGGACCCAGTATTTTCGTTAGTTCTTGTACGAGTTATTTGGTTTTGAAGGTGTTAGATGGTTAAAAGCAGAACCCGATAAATGCCAAAGATTAAAGTTCGACTAGGCCCTCAGGCGTAAAGCTGAAAAAACATCAAGTGAGGTTTGTGAACTCTCCATAGGTGCTACCGTAAACTTTCGAAATCGGCGCTAAACCCATTCTACCGAGACAGCGTCAATCTATCCGATAGTTTTCTCATCCCATAACAACCCTCCCCCTCCTGCCACCCTCCCACTCGTCCCTCCTCTAGGCGATATGGGAGTCTCCTGCGATGTTGAGGCGTGCGCATTATTCCAGAGAATCCAGAGTGATCCCGTTGTATCCCGCCTCATCTCGCATTTTAGCCCTCGAGCAACCCGTATCCGTCTGCCGCTTAAATAGTATCAAACAAAAGGTTAGGGTAGGTCGCATGCAGCGTGACCTTTTTGGAAATCTTCGTTCCGAACCTCACGCGAATCTTCCTTCAGGCATTTGAGTTTTGTTTAATCTATATGAGAATTATTTTCTGATTTATTCATGCAGTTTAATTATCCTCTACGCGACGGCTTCTAGGAGTTCCATTATCCCAAATTGAATGTAACGGGGGGGGGGGGGGGGGGTCGAAGGTTGCCCCCACCCCCGATAAACTAGCAACGTGGGCTGATTGTTTAGAAGTCATACTTGGGTGACTACCTATATACACCCGTAAGAAATGTCCAGCCCACGATCACAATGGGGCTGTTGCACACTGTTGCTATAAGCGATTTGGTGTAAAAACCTTCAAATATAACCATGTCATCCCTAAAAACTGCCTAAATTCACTCCTAAACCCATTAAACGCTTTTATTTGCATGAGCTTGATGGTGGCGCACGGCAGTAATAATGCACGGAGAAAAGAAAATCGGTTATGAGAACTAAACTTCGGCTCTCATGAAGCGTTTTTTTATTGTCCGGAATCCGCACCGGTGCAATAACCCGGAGCTTTTGGAGCTGCTCCGAAGCTGTCTGTGCAGCACCGGTCACGTGCAGAACCTCCAGTTCCAGTGCATCGGTCTTCAACTTCGATCAGGCATCGGAACCGAAAACGAGAAAAAAATCGATTCGGGTTCGGTTCACGGTTCACACTTCAGAAAAAAAAGTCGCGGTTCGGTAGGTTCACGCGACTTTCCAAAACCGCACAACCGGTTCAGACATTGGTTAACCGGTTGGAGCGGTTGGCTCGGAGAAAAAAAACTGGTTCGAGTTCGAATATTTCTCCTTCAAACCAGAATATTTTCCCCTTCTTTCTTTACTCTGAAAATTAGATACCGTGACTACCTTCGTTTTCTCAAAATGCATTTGCCCAGTCTTACGTAGAAATCTGTGTTTGTAGCAAGTGGGCGCTGAACTGCAACCCGTATTTCACGTGACTCGGCATCCAAAGACTTGAGACCCTCATAACTTCAAACGAATCAGCAGACCAATTTAACGCAGTTGCTTATAACGAGTTTAGATCGTGACTGTGTAATCTTTTTATGAAAAGTTTTGCGATTTTGAGATCCTCGAAGTACCACTCAGTACGCACAGATAAATGCTCAAACTTTTCTGCTGGCTTCAAATTTAACAGTTGTTTTTCAAGACCTCGTTTCTAAGCCGTAGAACCGGTTCGAACCGGGTTCAGCCAGTTTCGGTTTAATTTGGAGTTCGAGTTTCTCGCCTCAGTGGGAAAAAGGTTCGCCCATTCGGTTGTCGGTTTCCCAAATGCCAGGTCGCGGTTCCGGTCGGTTCGGTCCGATGCCCTGACTTCGATACACTGGAGCTTGCACCGGGTCCGGAGCAGCTCCAGGCGCATCACACCGCTACTAATAACTGCAGTCGCTCCACAAGGTGGGAAAGTCAGCGCTTTTACTATGGCGGGCGGCCCGAAGTAGCAGCGGAGTGGCGGGTTGCATACTTACTGCCGCTCTTCATGGTAAAAACGCTGACTTTTCCACCTTGTGGAGCGATTATCTCGCTTAAAACTCGTCGTATTGAAACAAATAAAGAGTACCAAATATCTTGCTAATAGTTTTTTCCATTTGATTTCAATAATTATTTGTCAAATTTCTTATCCTTAACATAAAATTTGTGCCGTTTAAGGTACGAGATTGCCTTAAAAGTACAGTCAGACCTAGGTATTTTCTATGTTGTCGAGGTCATTAATGGATTCTACACTTAAAATTAACCTACGACACCAATTTTCATAGCATTTGGTTTATAATGGTGGTCGCTATTTCGAAAAAACCATCAATTTTTTAAAAGTTAGGGGGGCTCTAGCTCAAAAGGAGGGCATTTTCGGACGCATGTTTATTTTCCAAGGAAGTCTTATTTTGCCCTCTAGATTACGTGGTTACACGGACGACTTATGTTTCTGATACACCCTATATATTTATACAAAAATAAAATAAAATAAATAAGAAATAAAAATTGAATATAAAAAGATAAAAAAGTGAAAGAGGAGGGGGAGAGAGAGAGGGGGAGAGAGAGAGAGAGAGAGAGAGAGAGAGAGAGAGAGAGAGAGAGAGAGAGGAAGAGAGAAAGTGAAACAATTTTTAACCTTGTTCCTTCAGTTTAGGTGTGGACAACGCAGCGGTGCCTCTTCCAACTCAATTCGTTATTTGCCAGACAGACCTAGCCGCGTTAAAGTGTCCCCGTCACGTCGTCGGTTTCAATAATTGGTGGGAGATTTGTATGACTCTTGGCTCTTGGATCGCGTCTACAGCCTCTGCAGTCTACAGGTGCTAAAAAGTTTCATCCTCTTTTTAATGAAAGACGGTTGACGGACAGGACCGGTCAAAAGGCGTGTGCAGCGTGTGCACCGCACACTGGCGCCAGCTTCTCAGGAGCGCCAAAAACAGGAAAAAGGAAAGAGAAAGAAAAAGGGAGAAAAAAGAGGAAGAGGAAAAAATAAATTTAATAAAATAAGGTCCATGAAAAGGAAAGAAAGTAAAAAGTACCCAGGTGTTTGTGAACACGAACTTTTGCTGGACAATTTTTTTTTGAGATGGTGGAAAATTCGGAGCGTTCTCCTGAAGCTTTTCCATAGTGGCGCTCCCTCTCCCCCACACTCGCGGCACCCAGTTTTTTTGTTTTTTTTTTTGTTTAGGAAGTTCAAGTGTCCTCTTTCGCCAACTAGGGCCCAACAGACGAAATGAAAGAGAGAAGAGTTGTATCCTTGTCCTTCCGTGATGATCAGAGATCTGAGATCGTCAAATCCTGTCGCTTCAGCCGGGATTCGAACCCGGGATCTCAGGGGTAGTGGACAGTTGCGCTAACCACCAGGCCACGGAGGCCGACGCGACGCGAGGCCCGCCGCACCGCACCGTACCCAGGTTCGGACCCGAACTGCTGGACAGTATTTTCTTTTAGATAGTGGCTTTGGAGGGCTGATCCTAATAATTAGATCTTTTGCAGTGGTCCTACTCTCCTCCCACTCGCCGCACCCTGGTTCGAACCTGAACTTTCACTAGGCACAATTTTTTGGAGATTCTCAAGAATTTTTCATCGAAAGATGAAAAATTCGGACGGTCCATCATAAGATTTTCCGTCGTCGTGCCCCCCGCCACACTTAGGTTCGAACCCGAATTTTAAATGGACAATTATTTTTGAGATGGCGGAAAATTCAGGGGAGTCTCGCCAAGATCGTCTTGCTTTCAGAAATAATGTAATGATAATAATATACAATTTCCACCCACACTACACTTCTTCTTATTAAAACAAGCTCATTTGAGAAGAAAAAAAAAAAAAAAAAAAAAAAAAAAAAAAACAGGAAGCGAAGAAAATCATATTTAACTATTCCCCAACTAGCTTTTTTTCAAATATGACATCTCATGAACAACCTAAACCGGCTACCAAAAAGCTATTATTTAAGATGATGGGAACGCTTTTTCCTACACTTGCGTGCTAGAATTTCATTGCTTGTTTTTTGTTTTTTGTTTTTTTTTTTGTTTTTTGTTTTCTTTTCACCAGAGAAGAATCAAATTATGCATTGTTCTCGTTCTCTACTTTTCTCTTATTCTTTCTCTTATTTTCCTCTTCTCTGTTTTTTCCCTTCTATTTTTCTCTCTTTCTCTGTTTGTCTTTTCCCCTTTCTTTCTCATTCTCTCTTTCTTTCTTTTTCTCTTTTTCGGGTTGGGTGCACTCCAACGGCTTTTTAATGATGTTTTCTAACACCAATGTGTTTAAAGTCGCGGCTTGTTTGTTTTTTTATTTTCTTGCAAAGTTTTGTCCGGTCATACCTTCTCTTTGAGCTAGAGCCCCCCCCCCCAAAGTTTTGAATATTTTGTTGTTTTTGCTGTTTGTTGTTTTATTGTTTTTTTTTTTTAACAGTGAAGCGTCCGAAAATGTGAGCCAAATGCCTATTTTGTCTATTTTAGTACTTAAATGATGAGTAGAGTGCATTAGGAGAAACCGTCTGATTTGAACCAAATTTCGATGAGAGGCAGTCCTATGAGGGTCCTCATGAAGGAAGTTGTCTCCATTTTTGTGTACGGGCTCAGTACTCCCCCCTCCCACTTTAATTTACCATCAAATTATTTTTTATGTATGCATATAGGCAGATCTACTCATCAGGGCCAAAATTGTGTAAGCCTTTCTCATACACGCTCAAAGTAGGATCGTCAAATTGGCATCGATGAGCCGAGATCCACCACAAAACGGCAGGTGAGCCAACCATTGTATTTTTGGTTGATCTTCCGTTTGTCAAACAACAGTGCAATTTGACGGCCCGTCAAACTGCAGAGTTATTTGACGATGGATGTTGTCTCATCTGTTCACCAATCTACACTCAACAAAACCAATGAACCCGTTTTGGAGGTGTTTTGGTCAAGGTTATGTTTGAATTTTAAAAATGTCAGGTTGGAAATTCTACATTTTGCGGTGGATTTCAGCTCACCGATGCGAATTTGACGATCCTACTTTGAGCATGTACGAAGGCCTTATGGGACGGACGTTCCTCACCGACTGCTGACTGTTGAGAATTCAGCATTGAAACGCAATACGTAAGTCTCAACATTCATCAGTCAAGAGGACCGTCAAGTCCATATGTATAAAATATAGCTACTGTAGTCGCTCACTGTTTACCAGCGCCCACCTGGCTCGCGGGATGCGGTCGGGGTTCGATTTACACTATTGTTCCAATCAATTTGCACCTTTTTCAGTTTTTGAATAATTGACTTTATTAATCATACGTGATTCCTTGTCTGAACCCGATCTTAAGATTACGCCACTAGGTATTAATGGACCAACTAAAATTTTCCCCGGGCCCCCGATTCAATGGATCGTGAATGAGGGCCCAAAATAAAATGTTCATTAATGGACCAACTTGAATTTTCCTCGGGCCGTCGATCCAAAGGGCCATGAGGAATCAGGCATAATTAAGCATTTTCGACCATAGACGTAGAATTCATAATCGCAAAAAGGTCGCATTAATTGTTTGATTTAATAGCCTAAATTTCCGTTCAAAAACGCGCTTTTGGAGAAAATACACTGTATCAGAGTTTGTTTGAAATCAGAGGCCCTCAGACGGCAATCGATACGATATATCGCTCTACTAAAATAGTCTATACAAGGAAAATGAGATCAAGTTGTGATAATGGAGATATGGAGATTGAAAGGTGGAGGAAGGGAAGGGGCAGTGATCTTGTCCCAAGTTCTAAGTGTGAGCTTTAACGACGGCTGTGACTTACAGTGGTACGAAATGTGTGCAAGTTTGGAAATTGAAATCTTTGGAGGGCGAGAAAGGTGGAGGGGATCTCCCATCCAAATAATAAGACGGCCCAGGGGCCGAAAAAAGTTGGTCCGAAATGGTCAAACTACATTCGTGGATGGTAAGGATTCAAGCATGCTAGTAGATAGTTTACCGCCTCACCATGCATCTAGGCGGAGTAGTATTTTGGACCAACATTTTTCGGCCCCAGTGCAGAAGGGAATGAACTCGTCTCGGATGAAGAATGACATGTTTCTTGACCTAGAGTGGCGAGTAGAATCGCCCTATTGGGCGACGATGTCTACTGTCTAGGTTCCAGCTTTAACAGCTCAATAGCCGATAGCCTTGGTGTCTTGGTCAAATCAAAGCCGAGGCAGATGTATTACTATTTATTCGCTAGGTATTTCATACTGTCATAGGCGCAGCCATCGTGTTTATGTTTAGGATTTTATTAGTCCGTTAATTTCTTTCTCGCTCTCACTCTCATGCATATTCTTGTTCTTAATTATTACGCCCTCGGTCCCCTCCTTCTTTTCCTTAAGGCGCGCGTACGCGCATGCTGCGGTACCACCTTTGCATTTTTTTCTTCTTTTTTATATTGCAGTCTGCAGGTTCATTTTGAAAAATGTTTGCTCGGCCAGTTTTTTTTTCTCCTTTTGGTTTCCTAAATATTTAAGCTGGAACTCAGCTTTTGCTTGTGGGGGGGGGGGACACTGATGATGATTTTTTTTCTTGACCCCTGAAAGCTCTGATCATTTAGGTCTTCGATGACCCTAATGTCCTTTTTCACTTACAATAATTTTTTAGGAAAGTTTCGGGCGGAAAAACATTTAGTACACATTCTTTTTCTGACATTGAAAGCTTTCTTAACCTTCACGCGCTAAATTAGACAGTCTCTTTTTTCGAATTTTCCTTGAATGTCGAGGCGTGTCCAATCCATGGGGGGGGGGGGGATAAATGGCGTCCCTTCATATGTATAAGCTAGGCGGTAGCGGGTAGCTGCAAGATTGTAGAGGAAAAAATAGTAAATGCGGCTTGTGAATAAAATTTTCAGCTATCGATTTATCCTCTGAATAGATAAATGTATGGAATAGAATTTAGTGGTGTAGCCAAGTGGGAACGGTGTCTCCACCCCCTCCCCTTCACTCCTCCCCAGCATCACAATTAATTCTCACCGTAATTGTCCCGTCTTTCAAAGAATTTTGGCGTTATTTCACCGTGGCAGCTAGAACACTGACTTTTAAAGTTTTGCGGTGTCAAAACTTTTGTATGGGGTATGGTATGTTGAAATAATTACCGACAGTATACTCTGTTCAATTTCGGAGCGACCCTGGCCAGGTAGTCGACTTTGCACACGCTGGCAACGCAGCAGTCTCGGCGACACAATAGTTTGCCGAGGAAGGTTCAACAGCTCTGCTCACAAAATGAGCCGCGAGTTGCATCCCTTTTTTCAGCTTCCATCAGATGTATTAAGCCCAAAATCTCGAAATTTTTTACATCACCTTTTTGCTTCAACTGATTTCAAATTTGAAATCTGCTTGAAAAATTAATGGGTTTTAATGTAAGTCATCAGGCCCCTTTGAATTTATCGTATAGGCAATTCCAACTCCCCAGAGTACGAACAGTTAACTATCTTCGCTATAATATAAACAGATTAGTAGCGATCTTACGAACTAATCTGGTCTTTGAAGGGTTAGCTAGGTCTTTTGCCGTTTTCCGATTTTTTGTGCATTAATACGCTATTTCTCAGGGTCGCTCCGAAATTGAACAGAATATAGGTCGGTATGCGCCAGGGGTTCAAAATGTGCCCGATCTAGCGATCCGCGGATCGCGTGAAAGTGAGGAAATTTCTAGAAAACTGAGGAAATTTGTCCAAATATTTTTGTTTGTTTTTGTTTTTTTTTTGTTTTTAATATTGGCAACAAGGATTTCCCAGGAAAATAGTGTAAAAAATGAGAAAATATAGGTCATTTTGAGTATATTGGGTGTTGAAATGTTAAAATAACCAAAAAAAAGTAATCATTTTCAAATTTTTGTGAGGAAAATTTTTAAAATCCTGTGAGGAAATAAGTCATGGATCGCGTGAAATTTCCGAAGTTTTGGAACATTTTGCACCCCTGGTATGCGCTAAATTAGTCACTACCGAACGCTGACCGAAGTACCGAAAAAATGCCGACAACTCTCCCGAAAAATACCAAAATACCGGATGATATCGAATTACCGCGCTAAATTACCGATGTAACTGAAATATTACTAATTTTTCCCGGAAGCTTTTTGCGTGGTTTTTTCTTTTAAAAAGTTACTTTAGAGAACAGATTATTTTTTTTTTTTTTTTTTTTTTTTTTTTTTTTTTTTTTTTTTTTTTTTTTTAAAAGTAGTGGGAAAATAGGAGAAAATAGGGATGAATTGTAATAATTGGAAAATGGTCGTTTTAAGCCTCTAAGGGGCAATATATAGGTGCGATCAATCCAGGGAATGGAATGAAAGTGAGTCTGCAAACTTGAAAAGTTGAATCAACAGAAATTTAAGAAGTGTCGGAATGAATTCTGATGAAAATCGGCAGAGGCGGTCCCTGGGGTTCAAGGGGGGGGGGCTTGAAAAAAGTTTCCCTCTTTTCTTGTTCTTCACTTTTTTGAGCCCTTCTCCATGTAAAAGTGGAGGGGGGGGGCAAAGTGTTATTACCTTTTTTTTTTCGGCATTTTACAAGCCCTTTTCCAAAAAAGTGGGGAGGCTTGAGCCCCCAAAACCCCCCCCCCGGGCTACCACTGAAAATCGGCACACACAATCTTTGATATCCATAGTGTACTGAAAAATTATCCCCTTTCAGCATGGGCGACCTTTAAGAACGGATCGATGGCGAATAGCGATCTAACAAAAGGCATGAAAAACTAATGAGATTATAATAGATTAACATAATAATTCGCATAATTGAAGAATTTGGTTCGATGAGTTTGAATGAAAATTGGCTCCCGCAGTCTACTTCAAAAGGAAAATACTCACACTGGACCAATTCCACTTGAATATTTGCAACGCAAAATGATGCGCTGCAGGCCGCAGATAAACTGGTCACCTTGACTCCCTTTCCCACCTTCCTTCCAAGAGCGACTAAAATGATGCGGCACTTTACTATACAGCTAGATAATAATACGTACTTACGAACTGTGGATGAGTGGATGCCATTAGAATGAAAGCTACGCAATGTTTAGGGAATAGATGAACAGAGAAAATCGTAGAGAAAGATGAGTCAGCAATGGACTGGAAGCTGTAGAAGCTATCCAGAAGAATTTATTTTTCTCGGCAACATCTTGAAACAAAGTGTGAGTAGAGATGTCGGCCTCTGTGGTCTGGTGGTCAGCGCAACTGGTTACCTACTAAAGTCCTTAATGAAATATACAGGGTGTCCCAAAATTCATAGTAAATATTTTTACCACGTATTTTTGGGGTCAAAATAAGAATTTTTTCCCCATAAATATGGGTCCGAAAACGTTGTCTTTTCGAGTTACAGTGTTGCAAAGTTTTCCCAAAAAAAAAATTTAAAAAATTTTCATAACTCCCTCGTGAATTGTTCTGAATGCTCGTAAAAAGGTACTCTGATGTAATTTTAGGCGCTCTTGCTAATTTTGGCCGTGAAGATGCTGTATGCAAAAAATTTTAGGGGGGTTTCGGGGGGGTTTTTTTGATTTTCCCCACTTTTTTTTGGCCAAATTATGTGAAAACATGCTTTTGGTTTCATTAAACCCAAAAACGATTAGCATTATTCAAAAGTTCGTAAAAAATATGCATTTTTGGCCTTACAAGTTTTTCCATTTCGCTAAACCCTTTCCGAGAAAATCGTCCCTGAAGTTGGAGAAATCGGCCGATAAACGCCTTTTTTTGATTTTGTCAATTCTTGACTGACTTCTCCAACTTCAGGGACGATTTTCTCGAAAATGGTTAGCGAAATGGAAAAACTTGTAAGGACCAAAAATGCATATTTTTTTTACGAACTTTTGAATAATGCTAATCGTTTTCGGGTTTAATGAAACCAAAAGCATGTTTTCACATAATTTGGCCAAAAAAAAGTGAGGAAAATCAAGAAAAACCCCCGAAACCCCCCTCAACTTTTTGCATACAGCATTTTCATGGCCAAAATCGGCAAGAGTGCCTAAAATTACATCAGAGTACCAATTTACCAGCATTCAGAACAATTCACGAGGGAGTTATGACAATTTTTCAATTTGTTTTTCGGAAACTTTGCAACTCTGTAACTCGAAAAGACAAAAATTTTCGGACCCTGTTTATAGGAAAAAAAAGTCTTATTTTTTACCCCCAAAAAAACTGGTAAAAATATTTTCTTTAATTTTGGACCCCTGTATAGGAACTCTAGCTCAAAGTAGGATCGTCAAAGTGGCATCGATGAGCTGAGATCCACCACAAAACGGCAGGTGAGCCAACCGTTGCATGGTCTGTTGGTTAAAACGTTGTCAAACAACTGCGCAATTTGACGGCCCGTCAAACTGCAGAGTTATTTGATCATGCATGGATGGTGTGTCATCTGTTCACCAATCTACCGTCAGCAAAACCAATAAATCCGTTTAGGAGGTGTTTTGGTCAAGTTTATATACGTTGGAATTTGAAAAATGTCAGGTTGGCGATTCTACAGTTTGCAATGGATTTCAGCTCACCGATGCCAATTTGACGATCCTACTTTGAGCGTGTATATACGAAGGCCTTTAAAACCCATGTATGCCCATTGGGTCGTTAACGACCCACTTATAATGGTTTTTTTGGGCCCAAATTTACAGAAAATTTAGCCCAAATTTTTACTAAAAAGCCATTTTGGATCTTTCAGCCCCTTTAATTTAGCTGGACCAGAAAATTTTTCACAATTTTTAAATTTTAAATGGAGCTGTTGCAAACTTTTGCTACAGACTTATTAATAGTTGACTGTGGGTAATACCTAAAAAAATAACGATTAGGCACTAAAAAAATCACGAAATCCACTCCTAAACTCACAAAATGCTTTAAACGGGAGACCGTAATGGGGGCCCGGGGGCCGCGGTTTTCTTTGGGGTGCCCTATATTCAATCAGCGCCATCTACACGAGGTGTTCTCGAACACCACCAAGAAGAAAAGAAGCATACAATTGCCAAAAAAAACCGCGGCCTCGGCCGCCATTACGGTCTCGCATTTAAAAGCATTTTGTGAGTTTGGAGTGGATTTCGTGATGTTTTAGTGTGCTAATCGTTTTTTACAGGGTATTACCCCATAAACAACTATTAAATCGTAGCAAAAGTTTGCAACAGCTCCTTTTTTAACTTTTAAAGGGATATTTTTTTTTTTTTTTTTTTTTTTTTTTTTTAGATAAAAGCCAAAAAACACCCGCAACATGTTCAAAAAAAGTTTGGGGATATATGGGGTTTCAACAGACGATCCAAGTTCAAATCCCGGCTGTGGAGACTAGATTTGACTATCTCGGGTCTAGTAATCTCGGAAAGACATGGCTGTAACTCTCTCTTCTTCATCTTTCCCCCCGCTTCTCTTCCATTTTGTCTCTTGGGTCCAGGCCCAGGGGTGTAACTACACCTCTCGGGGCAAGACATAAAAGACGGGGATCCCTCTATTATTTGATAAGTTCAGTGGGAGTGAAGGGGGGTTCCCACTAAAACAACCAAATTCGTTGCTTGCCCCGGGGCATTGCCACAAACGCCCTATGGTAGCTACGCCCCCCCTCCCCGGTCTGAAATCGAAAAGAAGTGGCCAAAAATCGTTGAAAAAAAGTAATCAATAATCAGATTTTCAAACCCTTTTTAAAATTAAATTTTTAAAATTCCAGTAACTTGACAGAGTGTGATGGTTCATTGATAGTGTTTTCTGAGATTAAAATTGGACCTGAAAGTTTTCAAAATGATAAATTGATGGAAAATTGACTTTTGATGATTTTTGACCATTTTTTGACAGTCTCAGACGATTGTGCGGCCCTGCAAAGGCGGGCTCTGAAGACTTCCCCGCGACTCTTCCGGGGTATCAACGGCGTTACTTTAAGTGGGAAAATAGACTTACTATAGCAGACCTGGTTATCTCGGGGGCTTCCTAACATTTACGTATGGCAGAGGGTTCTCCAAACATCCTTTCTGCTCTTCCGAGGCATCGCCAATGTTATTTTGAATAGGAAAAAAGACTTACGAGCAGACCTGTTCAATGTTCATCTCGGAGGCTTCTTAACGCCAACTTGGCAAAGGGCTCTCCAAACTTCCCATTTGCTCTTTCGGGGCATCACCTTTGTCAATTTAAATGGGAAAATAGACTTGCAAGCATACCTGGTCAGTGGTGGATCTAGAAATGTGTCTGGTGGGGAGGGGGGGGGCTGCACCCATGAATTTTTAAATTTGAAGCGTTTGCAGTATGAAACTTTTAGCTTTTTTCTGTTGAAAATAAGGCAAAACTTGAGGCTTCTGGGGGACGGGGGGGAGTCGTGTACCCGTGCACTCATAAATCCACAGAAGGCGTTTTAAGGAAAGCCTAAGGTGGCGGTTGAAAGGGCGAATCAACCCTACATGCTTGCACCACGAGCAGCAAAAATGGCCGACGACGGCATTCGAGAAAGTAGGTTCTTGCCCGGCGTTTCCTTTTCAGAATTCCGGACACATTCCGGAAATCGACACAGAACGTAATATATTCACCATAGTAATCACAAACAATAACGAGATAGTAAAATTTACCGAAAAAAAAACACACAGCATGACACAAAATGTAGGTAGGTGGTAGGTACTATGAGGAAGTGAGATGTTTGTTTACATGTTCTAACCAACAGTATTAATTGCCGTCATCGGCCATCTTTTGGTGCTGGTGGTGCATGCATGCACCACCATTTCAATCGCCATCTTAAGCTTTCCTTAAAACGCTTTTTGAGGGTTTATGAGAGGATTTTGAGACCATATTTGATGCTCTCTCAATGAGATTTTCTCGCGATTTCAAACCAGAATCAACCCTCCATATTGCTGTAGCAGAAGTATGCAACAGACCCATTGTTTACATATAATCTTTCTATTCGGTCAAAAATATTGAAGTGAGAACGATGGTTTTCGAGAAATTGGCGTGTTAACCCCTTAGGGACCAAGCCCGAGTATACTCGTATATCTCCTCCAAAGTGTTTGAAAAAGTTTCAGTGTTTATTCCAGATAAACGCGACTATCGATGAAAACACTTACAGGATAAGGTCTCTTCGTGCGCCTTCAATGGGTCTGTTGCAAACTTTTGCTACAACGATAAAGATTGTTTCATCGTATGTAAAATTGCCCGAAAAGTCTATTGGTGGCATCAGAAAGTCATGAAATGCGATGATAAACTCACAAGAGACGTATAATTAAATCCAAGATGGCGGTAAAATATCGAGCAATCTGTATGCATACACCTTTAACATCCAAGGATTGCCAACGTTGACAATCTCACAGCTTCAGAGGTTATGTGTTTATTTACATTGTGATTGGGTGCGATCGAGATTGTGAGGTTGGCTATCCTTGGATGTTCGTGGTGCATGCATACAGGTTGCTCAATATTTTACCGCCATCTTGGATTTCATTCATCTCTTGAGAGTTTTATACTGCATTTTATGACTTTCTGGTGCCACCAATGGACTTTTCACGCGATTTTACGTAAGATCGAACACTCTATAGCGCAGTAGCAAAAGTTTGCAACAGACCCATTCATCGTGTAGGCAATTTCAACTCCCCCGAGTTCGAACAGTTAACTACCTCCCCTGCATAAACGGAAGAGAGGCTTTCTTTTGAACTAATCTGGCTCTGAAAGGGTTAAGCGGGATAGGATCGACCGCCGTGCAAGTGCCATTTAAAGTAATGCGGCCGCAAAGGTTTTTATGGACACGCGTACACTGGACCGACGCGACTTGACGTCAATGGAGTGCCTACGACTCCTCCGAGTCTGCGCCTTCTTTCCCGCCAAACAGGTCGTTTCAAGCTTCATAAAAAAAAAATTGACCGCTAGGCCAGTCGTCAGGTACTTAAGAAAGGAAGTAATTGCTGGAAAGCTGGAATTTTTTTTAAAACGTTTCTTATGACCTCAGGATTCACCACCTAAGTTTGCACCATTTTTCCGATACGGCTAACGCCGCCATCTTGGTTTTTCCAGCCAAAAATCGCTCTTTTTTCGGTTTTTTACTTGTATCTCAGCCAATAATGGTTTTTTGACCAAAATACCTCAGTATGAAAAGAAAGTTTACGGTATTTACTACAAAAAAGGTTCTTACCAATTTTCTTCAAACATGATTTTTCTCGGAGTTATCAGCGGTTCAAAAATCGGGTTTTCCACAAATCTTCCCAAATACCCGTTTTATCAGCAGTAGAGAGCTCAAAATAACCTCGTAATAACTGAGCTATGAGGAAAATCCATTTTTTTTTTTTTTTTTGTCATTCTATCATAGTAAGATAACTTCTCGGAGAGGAGAGAGGGTGATTCCAAGTTACCCCCCCCCCCCAAATGTCAAGGGAAAATAGCCTAAACAAGGGGCTAACCCAGAATGAATTCGAACAGAAGCTTTTATGGCTGGAAATTGTTTATCGGTACTATCTAAGCAGCATGTAAAAAGTTCGCGCAAATTCGAGGACATGAAGGGGGGGTGGTTCCACGCACCTCCCCCCCCCCCGAATTGGAGGATTTATACGACTTTTCTCACGGTTTTCCTCAATTAGCGTCCAAACAATCACTCCAACCACCAACGCTAAAATTTGACTCAACAAATTTTAAAAATGATGACATTTCTTACAAGATGAGTTGATCGGATCAAAATTTCATTCACTGAGCGGTCGGAAAACAGCAGACTTTCATTTCTCGGGAAATCGCAAATTCGTGGTAAAAGACGCGTTTTTCTGCGATTTCTCGAGCAATTGGAATTTTGCAGCAACTACTGCGGAATAATCATACACTGGGCTTCAGATAGGTATTATAAAGGTCCATCTTGAGTATAGTGGAGGTGCGAAGGGGCCAGGACCCCCCCCCCCCCCCGACCCCACTCTTAATAGGTTGTTCACTTGTTTCTCGTTAGAATTTCCAACGCATCAAAAATCGTGAACGTATTGCGTCGCACTGTTTTTGACAGCGGATGACTGAGAAAAGAGATTGAGGATTAATAGGCCGATCCGTAAGTCTAGGTAGATATTATTTTCCCTTGGTGAGCCATCCCCATGAGGTGGCACGGTGGCTTCCAGGTCGTTTGTGTTCATCCACTCCTGAATTTAAAAATAAGCTCGACAAGAGTGATATTAGACGAGTGATATAGTTTCTTTAATATTAGACGTCCAGTGAAATGAGTAATATCTTTTTTAAGTTTGACGAAAGTCTTTGTTGAGGCGACTTTTTCTTTAAAGAGATGAAATCAAAGAACCTCTATACCTCTAGAGTGTCGTATTTTTTGCCTCCATCAAATTGAAAAATCGCCAGTTTACTTTCATTTCCAATGACTGAATGGGGTTTTTTCGGGGCACAAAATACATCTGTTTATTTTTGCAGCTCTTTATTTGTCACAAGTAATTGAAAAGTAGCAATTTTCCTTTTCCAAAAATTTGTAATATAGAGTTACAACCTGTGAAAGCACGGAGGAAAATGAGATGCTTGCAAAGATGGGCTCCAATTTAATGTCTGTCATGTACCACGGATGGTGTTTTTTGACGTTGAATGTCATTTCTTAAGTGCAATTGAAAACTACTATCTAAGGATCTATTGGCAATAACAAAAGTAGATCTGAATCTTCGCCAATGAAACGATGGTATCATCCGTGGAACAAGATTTGAAGCCTTCGTTGATAATGTCTATGTTTACGCCACCTTTAGTGTAAACGGCACCACCGATCAGCTGAATAATTTGAGTTTTATTTGTACGATTTGCCAAAAAGGTCTTCCTCTTTCCAGTAAATGTCGTCTTTGGCAAGAACTTAATCAAAGGTGTGGAATTAACCGTCATGCTTCGTTTTCGATGAGTACAATCTTTCATAGACGGTTGAAGTATCTGTATCGTACCCGTCAAACCTAATTGTCGCTTTTCCATACTTAGACTTCGTAAAATATACGTATGATTCAGATATAACCATAATTGATCACCAACAATGCATGGACTCTATGTAATCCTTAGGGAGGGGGGTGTTGGTTGATCCAAGTACGCAAAGTCCAGAAATGAACAAGACGTTTTTTGCCGAGAAACAATTGGATTATTTCACTGATATCAATCTCTTCTCTCAGTCGTCCGCTGTCAAAAACAGGACGACACAATACGTTCACGATGTTTGATGCGTTGGAAATTTTGACGAGAAACAAGTGAACTATTTCACCGATCTACCGAGCATTTTCTCTCTATTTATTCTGTATTAAGAGTGGGGTCGGGGGGGGGGGGTCCTGTCCCCTTCGCAACTCCACTATACTCAAATATGGACCTTTATAATACCTATTTGAAGCCCAGTGTACGATTATTCCGCAGTAGTTGCTGCAAAATTCCAATTTCTCGAGAAATCGCAGAAAAACGCGTCTTTTACCACGAATTTGCGATTTCCCGAGAAATGAAAGTCTGCTGTTTTCCGACCGCTCAGTGAATGAAATTTTGATCCGATCAACTCATCTTGTAAGAAATGTCATCATTTTTAAAATTTGTTGAGTCAAATTTTAGCGTTGGTGGTTGGAGTGATTGTTTGGACGCTAATTGAGGAAAACCGTGAGAAAAGTCGTATAAATCCTCCAATTCGGGGGGGGGGGAGGTGCGTGGAACCACCCCCCCTTCATGTCCTCGAATTTGCGCGAACTTTTTACATGCTGCTTAGATAGTACCGATAAACAATTTCCAGCCATAAAAGCTTCTGTTCGAATTCATTCTGGGTTAGCCCCTTGTTTAGGCTATTTTCCCTTGACATTTGGGGGGGGGGGTAACTTGGAATCACCCTCTCTCCTCTCCGAGAAGTTATCTTACTATGATAGAATGACAAAAAAAAAAAATGGATTTTCCTCATAGCTCAGTTATTACGAGGTTATTTTGAGCTCTCTACTGCTGATAAACGGGTATTTGGGAAGATTTGTGGAAAACCCGATTTTTGAACCGCTGATAACTCCGAGAAAAATCATGTTTGAAGAAAATTGGTAAGAACCTTTTTTGTAGTAAATACCGTAAACTTTCTTTTCATACTGAGGTATTTTGGTCAAAAAACCATTATTGGCTGAGATACAAGTAAAAAACCGAAAAAAGAGCGATTTTTGGCTGGAAAAACCAAGATGGCGGGGGTTAGCCGTATCGGAAAAATGGTGCAAACTTAGGTGGTGAGTCCTGAGGTCATAAGAAACGTTTTAAAAAAATTCCAGCTTTCCAGCAATTACTTCCTTTCTTTGCCTTTTTTGACGACGCGACGACTGGCCTACGCGGTGTGTCCGCAATCGCGCGTCGCCAAAGAAAGAGGAGAAACGCGGAGTCCTTAAGATGATTCCTGGCGAAACTCTTCCAGATTTTAATCCGATGGATAGCGCCATCGCTTGTAGCTTTTTCGCCAATTTAAACTGAAACCATCAAATAACCGCGTAATCTCAGAACGCCAGCACCTGCGAAATTTTTGTATGGATTTTCTGAGCCCAAAACGAGCAAAATTGGTTGAGAATTAAGGCCGTAAATTATGAAACTAATTTCACCATAAGCTTAGTGAGTGCGAGTGATAGTGCTAGTGAAAATATTCATGTCTATCTGCCTCACTCGCACTCATTGAGGCTTATGGGAATTTTCGTTTTCATAATGCCCGGCTTTATTTTTGAGTCTTTCGGCTTGAAATTTTCAGGGTATCTTCCTGGCGTATGCTCGCAGGTGCCGACGTTCCTACAATTATTTTTAGCGTTAAATTCGTACATTTTACCCCAAAAACTGGTTGACTTATTGTTAGTGAGCAGCACGACGCGCGACGGGGTGGTCCACGGTTTGATCCAATGGACCCTGGCAGTGGCGCACCAAAGGGGGGTGGTTTTAGGGTCAACCCCCCCCCCCCCCCCCCCAAGCATTAAGATTTTGCTCTAAAAAAGGTCATCTTGGGCCCAAAAATTGCTTTAAACCCCCCCCCCCCCCCCCTAAGGCATCAGAAAATAGAAAATTTGCAGTGAAACCCCCACCAAACTTAAGTCCTCGGTGCGCCACTGGACCCTGGAATCATTTTATTTTTTTATGTACATTTTCATATAATGAATTAAAAAATTCCGTGAAATTGGCCATTTCCTGCAAAAGAAAAAAATATGTACTTTTTAAAAAAATTATTTAAATTATGATTATGTACAAAAATTTAAAAAAATTAACAATAATTGATGCCGCTTAGTTTTTCCTCGAACAAGGTTGTATTAATTCACGTCATAGAAAACATTCGTTTCTTTACCGCCGTCATGGAAAATCAGGTAGGTACTTACTTCAAGTGCGTTTTCTGCGAACAACGGATGGAATTTTTTTCAATGGTCGTCAGTGATCTTTTTCACTAAAAAAATCTACTGCGTGACTGAATTTCAGCTGACGCGCTTACAAAATTTTTCGTAGCTCGCCGATACTCTTTCTGAAGCGCGTCTGATAAAGTGTGAATAGAGTATTTTATTTGATTCATTTGGCCCGCATGCGCACTCAGCGCGTGCTGTATCAGGAAGCAAGGCATGCACTCTAGCGCTTCGCACACGGTACACGCTCAAACGGATTTGATCTAACTGCAAGATAGCCAACTTGACCCTTGCAAAATTGAAACATAAGCTTGACCGAACCATCTCAAAAAACCCCGGGCCGCATTTCCCGTATAAGGCAAAAGAGGCACGTGCCTATGGCGGCAAATCTTGGGGAGCGGCAAATTCGGCCCTCTTAAAAAAAAAAAAAAAAAAAAAAAAAAAAAAAACAAAAAAAAAAACAAAAAAAAAACAAAACAAAAAAAAACAAACAAAAAAAAAAAAAAAACAAAAAAAAAAAAAACAAAACAAAAACCAAGGGGAAGGAAGAAGTTGAAGTTGCTGTTTTCTTTTTCATATTGTTCGTAAAATGCCAAGCACAGGCTTATGGAGTTTCGCGGATGGTGCGAACCACTGTGACCAGTAGCGTACGCAGGAATATGTCTCTCTTTCTCTTTTCTCGTATGAATGTATGTGCTGGAAAAGGAAAGAAATAGGGGCTGAAGTCACGTTTTAGCCCCTGTTCTTGTCCCTTTTTTAACACACGTGCTCTAATGGGGGAAGAGAGAGAGAAAGACAAATTCCTGCGTAAGCTACTGACTGTGACCGCGGTATATCGTGATTATCGTCCACTTACTTACGCGGGTGCTAGCGGGCCTTTTTTTTTTTTTTTTTTTTTTTTTGCTGTCATTTGCTGCTCGAAATCATTTTCTCGACGATTTAAGCCAAAAAACCCCGAAAAGACACGAGAGAAAAAAATAAAACATAATAATAATAAAACAAAATCAGTATTTTTTGTCCCAATCGTCCACAGTCTTCCGTAACACTCCATGTAAAAAACTATATGGACCGCGGACCGATAAAAAAAGGCGCCTTTATGGTTTGGAGCACGCTAACCGTAGTAAGCGCGGAGAGAATATCATGCGCAGTACGCAATCAGCACTCTGATTTCTCGAATAATTCTCGTCTTTGATTTTTCACTGGTCGCCTGCAACCGCACGTGACCTTTGTAGGCGGAGTCCACACTACGTAAGCTGTGGGCGTTCGCAAACTCGTTGTGGACTTAAAAAAGACAGCTTAAAGTGTGCAACAGCCACATGAATCCCAGCAAGGTACTATACCTACCTTGGAATCCCATTAGGTATGCATCTTTGAGAACGAGCGTACCCTCTGTTTTATGCGTAGTTTTTCCAAAAGAACTCGTCAATTTTATTCAATATCACAAATTACAATTACTTACCCTATAAATCTATTATTTTTCAATAACTTTTCGGTCATTCGACTAAACTCTGCGCTTAGGAAGTAGAACCTAAAGGTTTTTCTAACATTGAGAGGAGTCTTTGAATGCCAATGGTGGCTCGTGCGATTTTCCATCAATGGATTCTCTCCGTTTATAACTGTGCAAAATATCGAATATTATGTGAGGCTTCCACGCCTCATCCTGTATCGATCTTTTTATGTAGATTTAAATGACAATAAAGCACGGTTGTCCGATTGCACACGCCGCTTCTGAATACTTATCTTCGCTAAACGTATACTCCCTCAATGCCCTGAATGCCTGCTTTATTTTCAATTTTTCATATCCACCGCACGCCTTTCATATGCGCAGTCATCTCTCGCGCACCTTCAAATCTGATTTGCCTGCCGATAGTATAATTATTATTGTGAACATTTATACATGCCAAACGGGTGTAAGTACCGTAAATACGGTACTCATTGACTCATTGTCAGTAAGTTACTAAACCCACCAAATAGAGGATGTAAGTGCACTTGATAACTCTTGACTTTTAAAAATTATAATCAGTGCAACTTTCGTGTCTTTTTCCTGACCTCTCGGACTCATTATGATCTATCGTCTCTCGACTGTTGTTGATACATATTTCCTTTGTTGCCGGATCGATCAAAACAAAGCGAGGCAGGAAAGAAAGAAAAGAAAAAGAAAAACACTATCGTAATTTATTTATGAAAAAAGGTAAACAAGGCTTTCAGCCAATCAGATAACGCGTCAAATCGATAACGCGCAACATTCGATTCTAATTTGATCGAGCCGCATTTTTCTAATTTCTTGTTGGGACTTTTTGAATTTTTTGTATAGACAGTGGCGTCGCGTGCAATTTGGCAACAATGTATTCTACCCCTATAACCTCATGTAAAAGATCGAATTCAGGGGGTGCACAGTGTACAAGGAAACTTCGATATATTTAATGAGTTTTAAATGGAGCAGTTGCATTGTCGCCAGATGGCACGCGACGCCACTGTGTATAGATCACACATTACACATCCCAGTTTTTGACATGCTTAAGTACTTAAAGAATACCTATTTTGTTTTCCACCCACACGGCGGACGGTGGTGTGCGCTGCAAGAAAGAAACATTTGGACGATGTCACGCCAAAAATGAGTTGAGCCAGGCAAATTGAAAAATTGATCCAAGGATTTTTATGACATAAATCGGCCATCTCAAAGAGGTTTTTTTTTTTTTTTTTTTTTTTGTTGAATCTCTGAATTGCGCCCTAAGCATTTTGACTCAAACTCGAAGTCGATATATTGTTTTTGGTGTTCGAGATAGCGAGGGTCCAAGTTTTAGTTGACATATTTTCAAAAATTCACTACCCTCTCTAAAAAAGTCGGATTTAAAAAACCAATATACTTAAGCACTTTTCCGAAAAGAAATACATCGCTTCACTAGAAGTTGCCTACCAAAACCTGTCGAAGAAGTTGGTCGCGGAGAGGAGAGAAAGAGGCACCTTTCCTTGAGAAAACCTGGTTTTCCGTTCATGACGGCCGGGCACATTATGTCGTGAAGGTGGGTCCTCAATTTATGACCCTCCAATTTTTTGTTTTTTTTTTAAAATTGTCAAAAATTTAGATGTGGCTACGTTTTGCTATTCCTGCGAAAAGGTTTTTTCTTTCTTTCTTGAAATTTTAAGAGGATTCTCTCTTCTCTTCATCATTATGTCGTTAAGGCAAATCCTCAATTTATGAGCCTCCAATTTTTTTTTTTTCCAAAATGGTCAACAATTTAGCTGTGACTATATTTTGCTATTCCTGTGATAAGTTTTTCTTTCTTTCTTGAAATTTTAAGTGTTCTCTTTTCTCTGTTTCAGTACGGTCGTTCGTGCATAGAAAAAGACAAGAAAGCTCAAAGAGTGGTCGAACGAGAGCGAGAGCGTGAAAGAGACCGAGAGAGAGAGAAAGAGCGGGAACGAACGAAGAACAGCCTCTCTCGAAGCGGTTTCATCAGCGACGATGACGAGACTCATGGAATCCACTCCCCAATATCTCCATCGGATCCACCGAAGATCGCTGCAGATCAATTGGATGACTCGACGTCATCGTTACCGGAATGTAAAATCGGTGATGCGAAGATGAGGAATGGCTCGGTGGTCTCCACCAATAGTGTCATTAGCCGAGAGGGCTTAATACTCGTCCCCGATCCAGAACTCAATAGTATCGGCACTGTAAATCTAGATGACAGCGTGTCCAGTGTAAGTTGGGGGAGATTTAAAAAAAAAACAAGCAGCCAGCAGATTTTGTATCGCAGTCTAGCGATACAAAGATAACATGCAGTCAATCAGTGTAAGCTGCTTTGACTGCGTTGTTATTCTGGTAATACCGCTTTTCATTAAGTTTCATAGCATATAGGGTGTCAATTAAAAAAGGAGCTAGGCCAAATATCTCGAGAACGGCTCCGGATTTTGAAAAACACTGAAACACGTGTTCAAATGCTTGAGGGGGACATCTTTATAGGGGGTTTCCGATTTCGGGGCCATCTCCAGGGGGCCCGCAGGGCGGATACCACGTCCCTAAATTCAATACTTCAAACGGGGCCCCCCATATTTTATTTATTAATCGAAAAGAGGGTGAAATTATCAGACTTTTGGTGCGAATCGAAGTTCAATATCGTTTTTCGTTTTTGATACTTCGAAGGTCAAAGTTCGATTTGGACAAATTTTTTAAAAAATCATTACTCCTCTTTGAAGAGTCGGAATTTAAAAATCAAGGACACAAAATACTCTAATAAGTAAGCCCTTTTCAAAAAAAAATTTAATTATGACAAACATTTAGTAAAATTTTTGGGTTTTTGAAGCTCCCAAAACTTTTAGACGTTTTTGGCCCCCAAGGAGGGCCATCTGAAAAATTCCGAGGTACAACCCCTATTGATTGATACATAAATAGAAAAGGCGTAACAAACTGAGCATTTCGGTGCAAACCGGAGTTCGATATCGTTTTTCACAATCGAGATATCGCAATCTGTAAATTGACATTCGATATCTCAAATGTAAAAACGATATCCACCCCCGGTTTGCGCCGAAATGCTCAGTTTGTTACGTCTTTTCGATTGATGTATCACTCAATAGGGGTCGTGATTCGGAATTTTTCAGATGGCCCTCCTTGGGGCCCAAAAATGTCTAAAATTTTTTTGAGCTTAAAAACCCAAAAATTTGAATAAATTTTTGTTATAATTGAATTTTTTTCTGAAAAGGGCTTGCTTTTCAGAGTTTTTTTGTGTCCTTGATTTGTGAATTCCGACTCTTCAAAGAGGAGTAAGTAATGCCTCTTGAAAATGGGCCCAAATCGAACTTGGACCTTCGATATAATCGAAAACGAAAAACGATGTCGACGTTTAACTTGTACCAAAAGTTTTAAAAATTTTTTCCCTATTTTTGATTATTAAATAAAAAAAATTGGGGGCCCCATTGAAGTATTGGATTTAGGGAGGTGGTAGCCCCCTTGGGGACCCCCCAGAGAGAGCCCCCAAAATCGGCGCCCCCCTAAAAAGATGTCCTGCTCAAAAAAATTTTAACACGTGTTTCAGCTTTTTTCGGAGCCGTTCTCGAGATATTCGGTCTGGCTCCTTTTTTAATTGACACCCTGTATACATGGTGATCCAGAGCACCTGTACCAGGCATTTTTCTTGAGAATGGCTGATTGAAATGTTTTGAAACATGGAAGTCGCATAGGGAATCAACCCTAAATTTTTCATTTATCATATTATCGATAGCTTCCAATACTTAGCCCTTTGGGGCATATTTGAAAGGGGAGGCTCAATCACATCTATATCTCAAGTTTTTTTCAAAAAAGCTCTTTTAAAGTTATGAGAAAAGCTCGTGTCCTTAAAGTTCAGGCAATTTCCTACATTTTTGCTCTCAAGGACATTTACCAAAAAACCTAAATTTTTTTGAGCTATGGCGGATTTTTGGAAAAAATTTGAATTGGCTTTTGTGGCCACCCTGTTGAGAATTCTTCAAATACATAACAGCTTCTGATCAAATGGTTGGAACCATTTTGATTGATGTGAACTAGTTTGGTACCTTAAAGTGAAAAAATTAGGTGTATTTCGTTAAATTAAAATTTTGGGCAGTCCATGTCTCAGACCATGGAATCGATCCGATTCTGCCCTTGAAGCCCCAAAAATTTTTGATTTGAAAAAATACACCTTATTTTTTCTCCTCAAGGTAACATGTTGCACATCGATCAGAAGGTTTCGATATATTTTTTCAGAATCTGTCAAGATTTGTGAGAAATTCTCAACTGGATAAGCAAAAGGGCTGATTCAAAAATCTTCCAAGTCCCTATAGCTAAAAAAAATCTTGGTGTTTTGGTAAATGTCTATGGGAGCAAAAATGTTGGCAATTGCCTCTGCTATGAGGATATGAACTTTTTTCGTACTTTCAGAAGATGCTTTTTTGCAAAAAACTTGATAAAAGTGTGTGAGCTTCTCCTAATATGAACGAGGAGCTGATGAGGGCTTTTGAAAATATCAAAAATGAAAAATTTTGTGTCCATTCCGTAACCGATTTTTTTGATTCAAAACATTTCGATCAGCCGTTCTCGAGAAAAATGCCTGGTGGTATGGTTCCTCTCATCTTGAACTCTAGGCCACTGTCTCTTATTTCGTCATTTGTGAGTGTCTATATTGAAAGTTCTCTTTCATTTGGTTTTTCTCTTAAAACTCTGTGCAGTGTGCTGGTTCCTCTTATCTATATAGTTATCATCGCTGCATTATGTTCTGTATAATTTCAATGGGTATGCAGAGTTAGTGAGAGTGGTGATTTATTTTCTATGTGAAACTTCTGAGAGCAAGTGTTTTTGTTCATTTTCTTTTTTAATTTCTATTAATTTCATGTCACAAATTATTTCACCAAAACTTTCAGCTAAACCTCAAGTGATTGCGGCCAAGATCCAAAATTTTTCCCCCCAAACCAGCTCCATTTTACTTCACCTGCCCCAAACACTTCTTCATGAAAATTTGCTCGTAAAAACTTTTCTTTCAAATATCTTCCTATATTTATTTCCCTACACCCGGAGGACGTGTCGTTCTGATTCAACTTGCAAGTCATGTGATATCAGAGCGACCAAGTCTTAAGTTTCCTCGATTAGGTGGCTTCAGAGCTCCTTCAAATAATTTGATACTTCTCCTGATCACATTTTCTTTTTTTCGGATAAAGCGCCTTCAATAATTTGATACTTCTCCTGGTAACAGATCTTCCGTATGAAGCTCCTTCAAAATATTTGATACTTCTCCTGTAAACACTTTCGTCTGAATAGCCGCATACAACCGAAAGACATGGTAGCTCTGATTCAACTTGCAAATCATCTGATATAAGAGCGACCAAGCCCTAGTAGCATCGACTCCTATTTTGTTCAAATAAAATGGCAATTTTATTTGAAATGTTATTGATATTTCCAAGAAATTTTACTTGAGTAAATCTCAGATAAATCTTAGTTAGGTTGACATTTTCTTATATTTTATTTGAATAAATTGCAATTTTTTTTGAATAAAGTGCAGTTTTAATTAAATAAATTGCAATTTACTCCTTTAAATTGAAATTTATTTTGAATAAAAAGTAATTTTTTTTCAAACAAACTTGAACTGTACAGAATTTCGTACTTTTCGTGAGGTGCTTTGCTTCATGAGAACTGTGACTGTTAGTGTAATTTGCCTTAACATTTAACGTTCAGATCCCAGGTAATCTCGGATAAAGCTTGAACTTGTCTTTAGGTTCCTCTATTTACCATTTTACTGGTGTGAGTAAAGTTGGTACAGAAGTGCATAAAAAATCAGAGACTAGGAAAAAATAAAATTCAACCACAAAATCTACACCTGAGGTCACACCTACCTGCGATTCAAGTTAATCTGCGCGTTGACTGGTTGTTGAGTTCCATCGTTGATTGTACTTTGAACTGACTTTAGCAAATTATAATAATGTATTTGAAATTAAAATTTGCAGCAAATCTGATTTCAAAGTTGAACTTCAGTCAGTTTGGACATGAAGATGCAAATAACAGGATGACTGACTCATTCGTGGTTCTGAAGTTTGCACGGACCGAACGGAAGAGTTTCATTTCATTGAGAAATTAAGAGTATTCTTCAATAAGAGAGCGTTTATAGTTGAATTGAAAGACTAAAGTACCCACTTAGCAGAAATAAGAAACTACTGTCATCATTATGGCAATAATGGTGCAAGAAATCAATCACAACACTGACTTAGAATTACCAGTATTAGGTTTACGGTTAGGTACTCCGTAGAACTCTGAAGTGACCAAAATACAGTAATTCACTGACACCTTGTTATGAAAAAAAAACCAACCTAACTTTCTTTGAAAGTGAAGACAACACCAGGTCGTGCGATGCACGAAACGGGGTACCAATTCATTATAATGTTATGTTCTTTTACCAAGGATATAGGTGTGGACAAGAAGGCTGTAAAACGGTGCCATACTAAAATTTTGCTGTGAGGTTGATCGGAGAGCATCCATCTTGCTCCACTCATCTATTTTGCCCAAGTCAATTCGATTCATCCTAGTCAATTGAGCCACTTGAGTGAATGTTAGCATGAGATTCGAGTGAAGTTCAGTCACAACTTCGTAACCACTTATTTATCGACTGCTTCCAAACAAGAGGGGAAAGTTACTTTATCCTACTTAAGAATCTTAGGTGGATATGCCGCTAAAGTAGTCGACAATTTTATCGCAACCGATTGGACCCAAGGATTCATGATTTACTCACATTTTGGAAAAACTGATTTGATTGGTCCAGGTCAAGATTTGTTTCGACTTAGGTTACATCGAGTAGAATTAGACAAATCGAGTTGGCTTTCCCCGATTAGATCTAATGTGTCCAAATTAACACTATCTTTTGTACTTGGCTTCTAAGTTTCTCTCTTCAGACTTTGTAAGATTATTGACAAGATTATGACCATTTTCCCTCATGCCCAGAGCCAAAGCCTGGCATCATAAACTGTGCTGTTCAGTGTCGAACACACTTCTTGCACTTTTTCAGCGTAGCTTCAGATAGCTTCATAATGAAGCTTTTTTTCATCCTCGCAAAACTATCCGTTTGCAAGTAAAACATGTCGAATCATCTTAAGCAGTTTCAATGAAAGATGAGTCACTGTAACCATTCTATTAGAGGGGGACCATTTTGAGTATAGGGTTCTGACAAACAATGGTGCCTGTTTCCAAACCGCATCAAAGCGCATTGATGAGCGCTTGATTAGTAACGAGTTGAAACTCTGCGCAAACCAACTGCTCTCCCATGCGCTCTGATGCAGTTCAGAAGCAGGCACCGCTTCTTGACAGGACTCGATACTCAAAATGGTCCTGCTATACTAAATAATCTCCTCAATCAATGGCTGCTCTTCATGTGAAGAATCTGCATTCATGAGCGGATTTCAACTTTAACATTGTTTAAACCGTAAGTTATCATAATTTAGATATGAATGTACCACAGCAGAAGCATTTTGAGTATCAGGTTCTAACAAGTAGTGGTACCTGCTTCTGCATTGCATCAAAGCGCATTCTTGAGCAGGTGATTATCAATTAGTCAAAACTCTGTGCTAAACAACCACTCACGGATGTGTGCTGGTGCGATGCAATGCAAAAGCAAGCCCTGCCACTTGTCTAAGCCTGATAGTTAAAATGCTTTAGTTCTAAATAAATATTTGGTAGGTATTACTAAAAACTCATGAGTAAATCATGAATCCTTAGGTCTAATTAGTTACGATTCAATTGTCGACTTCTTAAGTGGAACAGCCCTCAGGCTATATTCACCTGACATTCCATTGTAGAACAATGTGATTGTAACTTTCTCATCTTGTCGGACAGTTGTACTTAGGTAAATAAATACTTAAAAAAGTTCTTACCAAACTCCAACCAAACCTCGTAGTAAAATTCACTTCACGAGTGGCTCAATCAACTTGGGCAAAAGAGATGAGTCAAGTGAAATGGATGCTCTCCGATCGACCTCGCAGCCCAGTATTTCAGTCGACACCATTTATCATTGGATGAATGCATCACACAACTTGGTGTTGGTGCTGACAATTAAATAATTCTGCTCTCCATGACTGTCATGCAGGCATAGGTACAATTGGTCTGAAATGTAAAGGTCCACCCTTTGCTTTTTCTTTCCTTTCGGTACCTAACTTCTCTAGACCACTGCTAGGTTAACGAAGTTATCTACTTCAGATCACTCAACTTAAGAGATGAACATGAGAAAATCTGTCTCAGGAAGAGAGAGTTTGCTGAGAGAGGTCAAACTACAAAATTTTTGAATAAACCACCACAAACATACCACTTTCACTCGTCGAAATGCCAAGAAAGGCGATGAGTTACGGCATTACGAGGCAATAACACACTGTAGAATCTGACCAATTAAATGAAAGCTATGAAGAACTTGAGTAATTCAATTCGTAAAAACTGAAGTTACGGCTTTGATTGACAGAAAACACGCACAGTTCATAAAGAAATTCTAATTTTAAAGTCTCTGATAGAATTCGAAAACACGCGAAAATACATTGCGGGGAACCTTCGGTTTGTTTTCACAACACACATCTCTAACCTTAAAATCTCCGAGGCGGTTACGCATGTTTACCTGAGTTTCCGAACTAGATATAGCTCGTTAGTAATCACAGACAAAATAATGAAACTACCAAATTTATTCATAACGGAGACAATCCTTATGAAAAACTTCGGGTCAATTCTCAGTCAAAACCTCACTCAAACATTCAAACATTTCAATCGGCGCACGATGGATCCAAATCGAGTCCTAAGTGGTCAAAAATACAAAGACATGAGATATCACAAGAACTGTCGATCCATCAAATGATATTCTCCGATAAAATGGGACAAGCCAGGATAGAAAAACCGAGCCAAATAAACCCCTTAAAATCAACTATAGTACCCAGCTAAAATACTAATTTTCCAACTTTGAAAGGATCGAATTTGGACCGGCAAAGATTTGATTTCTGTCCATTGTGCGGCGGACCGAAGAATATCGAAAATCCGATATGGCGCGCGATACGGATTTTTCCACGTTAAAGGATAGGGAGACTTTTGGCGTTGCCGCTCCGCAATATATCGAACGAAGGGAATCCACCGTAAAACGAGACGCGATCATTACGTGCGGAAATCTGACAACGCACGTTTGCGACCAAGCCGAAAATTGTCGATTATTTTGCAGGAAGTTTATGGCCAAAATCGATACGAACCCATAACAAAAACATGCAGTACTTACTGCATGTTAAAAAAAAAAAAAAAAAATTGCGATTTCTAACAATCTAGAGTGAGTGATGATATTTTTCATCAAAAATAAAAATTTGACTTTTATGATCTTATGGCAACCTGCCTCCCTCAAACCGTCAGAATTCTCTTGACCCTGATGTAATACATTTGTAAGATGTATTTGAAAGATTTACAAAAAATTTTGCGCCACCAAACGCTGAAATCGTCAAATTGTTGCTGAAAAAGGGTCTCAAAACTATTTTGTGTCTGTGTAACTAAGATAACGTTTAAAATTTTATGAAGAAGTCGGATTACTAAACAGTCTCCGTTGAATTTTATTTTGGACCTATAGTAGGTACAATAAATGTAGGTATCAAAATTTGAAAATTACAATTTGATGTATCGAATTTTGATGAAAAGTCAATGTGTGTATTAATATTTGATGTGTTGATGTGTTTGAATGCATGAGAAACAATGTATTAGTAAAAGGGTCATGGCACCCTCAAGAATGAATTGTTTCTTTTACATTCTGAAGTGATGAATTCATGGTTTCCAAATTGCTGGATCCGCCCATGATCACTGTTCGATATATTGACATTTGATGTATCGGTATTCAAGATAACCAGTATTATATTATGTAAGGTATGTGCTTAAAGGGTTTAAAGATCCCTTCCCCAATTTAAATTAATTAAGTTGTCTTAGGTAGACATCGTAGTCATTCATTGAGAAAAAATTTAAGTTTCTAGTATTTCTTAATGCCTTTAAATTTGAAGAGATTTTGTTCTTTGTTCAGGGTAAACGCTCTTTATCAAGAAGATGTTCTCTGGACGATCTAAAAAAAGACTTTGGGCTGTCAGATGTTCTAGCTTTTGTCAAAGCTGGCGTTGAATCCATAATTGAAGACCAAGTTACCTCAAGATTTGAAGCAGAAGAACTTAAAGTAAGTCAAACTCAAGAACGATTACGCCAATTACCATAGAGAAATTCATTGCAGGAAGGTTGTATACTAGGTGGGCCGAAAAATGGCTTTTTCGGCAATCGGATTGCCTCTACCTGGGTGATTGTTCTATCTGGAGAGTTATGAAAGTGTGTAAAATTTCAGCCTAAAGTATTGACCCCTTGAGGTTCTGCAAGAGCCCCAAAGTTTAGAATTTTTCAAAAAATTCACGTTTTTTCCAAGAAAAAAATTCTACAACCTGTAATATCAAAATTTCGTTAATTTTCTAGCAAAAATATGTTTCTAAAGCATGTAAAGAATGTGCTGTAAAAATCTGAGCCGTATCCGTCAAGTTCTTGAGGTTCCGCTTAGCCAATTTTGCAATTTATGGGAAAAAGGCTCAAAAATAACAATTTTTTCCGATTTGGCAACGACGCTTCAAGCTAGTGAGTAAAATCTTCATGCTCTAGGTCCAAATCGGCATTAGACATGTTGTTGAAGAGGTGAGCGAAACTGCAGCGAAAAATATTAACTCTTTGAGGTTCCGCAAAGGACTGGAAGCTCAAAAAAATTGGAGCTTACCCGTTACCCTCATATTTTTTAACCTTTAAATTTTTAAGATAAAGTTTAGACAAATCCATTTGAAATTGGTTTTAACCAGAAAAGAAACCTAAACACAGAAATCGATTTAACTGTTTCTTTTGGAAGGATTTGCACGATAAAGTGAGTGACACATGACAAAAACAAACAAAATTTTCTCATGTGGATAGTTGTATTAGAATTCTGTGCCAGATAGCCACACTTAAACACTTGCACTTTCGTTTAAAACCAATTTCCACTGGATTAGTTAAAATTTTCATTATAAGGTTAAAAAATGTGAAGCAAACAAACCAGAATCAAGATCGCCTATGCTGCCTTACGTTGAGATAGGACTAGCCTCTCTATCGCTATAGCTCGTTGTTGTCTTTCCTCCCTTTTTGTTCTAACCAGTGCAGTCGTTCGCTGTGAAATATCAGCATAACGAACCAATGTGTTTAGGCCGGCTGGACTCACTACTACTACTTCTACTTCTTAAATATTTACCTACTTTTTCATTTTATTTTTTGGACTATTCTGTGTGATTCTATTTTTCAATATCAGCATAACGAACCAACGTGTTTGAGCGGCTGGACTTTCCTACTACTATTTCTTAAATATTTACCTATTTTTCATTTTATTTTTTGGACTATTCTGTTTGATTCTATTTTTCAATTGTCATTTTTATCTTTTCCTTTTGCAGTCATGGAATCTATTGACGAGAACAAATAGACACTATGAATTTATCAGTTGGAGGCTGACCATAATTTGGATGATAGGATTCATCTTTCGTTACGCTTTTCTATTACCAACTAGGATTTTAATTTGCTTTTTTGGTGTAAGTTGATCTTTCATTGATTCTACAAGGGGTTTTCTATGAAGACTGGCAGTTCTTCTGTAATTAGCTTATTTTAGAATTTTGAACTTGAACACTTGAATCATATTCATAAAAGTGGCCATGTCAGTGCCTGGTTGGTGGTGCTAATAATGTAAATTTTACATGTTACGCTGAATCTTACCCACCGATGGGGGGGGGGGTGATCTGAGAGGAGTGAATTGTAGTGGTTATCGTAATCGTAACAACTGCATTATAACCATAGGGGTGGCTTCACTTATTAAATCATTTCAAGCTTTCCATTCGGATGAAAATGGACCATGGGAGCTGATAAGCGGAGATCGGTTGAAATCTTGGTGACCAACAATCCCTCGGATCCAATGGCCCACCGTTATTAGATCTTCCGAGTAACGAGTTTGCAGGCCAAAAAATAAATTGCGGAGCTTTGAACCTGGGTTGTATTATCACAATGAGAACTTTTAGCTAGTTGTGCCACAATGTGAATCAAGAAAGTAAATAAATGCGATCAACCAGTTTGTTGAAATGAATGGAAGCGCTTGGCAGAGGTAGAAACTAGAAAAGTGTGATGAGAAATGGGTTCAGTGACTGTCATCCAACTCTTCGAGTACGAATGTGTAGCGTGCTGCAGCACAGGGGGGCATTTTAAAACTTGCATATCTTTTGCAGTCGCACATGGTCGCATAGATTCCGAAACAATCTGGAATCTACATAATTTTCTGAACGCACACTGGAATATTCTTCTATATCATTTATCATGTCAGCACTATGTACTATGGCTTTCAAAAGAAAGTATCCTGATAGAAATTTTCATTATTCCATTTCTTGATCAATTTACGAATTTTTACTGTTTTCAGGTATTTCAAAGTCTCACACTATTGCCACTGGTGACATTATGCCTCAACAAATTTAAAACGATGGAAAATAAAGGAAAAATCCATCAAGAACAATTTTTATGAGACTTCCTTTTGATAGTCATAGTACCTATTTATGATCAGTGTTGTCAGGCGGCATGTTTGACTTTAGCACAGTTAAATCGGTCATTTGCTAAGCTGTGCGACACTCTTATTGATTTGTTGCAAAGAGTGGCCTCATCCAGCTATCCTAATACCTCTTATCCCTTATCTTACGTTTATTAAATTTTGATGTTGATTCTTTTATCAGATAAAATCATATTTATGGCATGGTTGTTTTCTCTTCGTTGAAGGTCATGTGGTTGACGCTTTGTACAGCTATAGTAGGATATGTGCCTGAAGGCAAATTCAAGCGGTGGCTCAACTACCATGTTTCCATTATGTGCTTCCAAGTTTTATCAAGCGCAATCTCAGCGGTCATCAATTACCATAACCCAGAGAATAAACCACAAACTGGGATCTGTGTAGCCAATCATACATCACCCATTGATGTCCTAGTCTTAGCTTGTGATAATTGTTATGCTTTGGTAAGCACACTCTATTCTCTCTTTTTTTAACTACACAACTAACTTTTTTAACTTTTAACTATTTTTAATATTGGAATAGTTGAATTGAGTGAGGTAATCCATGGTTCGCCGGCCAGGTCGGTCTAGTGGTCATGGCTCCTGACTCTAGATCAATAGGTCCCGGGTTCAAATTCTGGTGTGAACCCTAATTTTCCCAATCGAACTGATTCGGAGGACGGGTAGAAGGACTGCGCGGCCTCAATCTCAGAAAATTAGGCGTCTAGAGCAAGCGAGATCAGATAGGGGGCCCTTGGGACACCGCTCGTCCCCCTAGCAATCTACATCTCCCATGGCTGAGCTATTTACTCTCTGAAGTTCAAGCTTGTGATGCCGTTGACGTCCATACAGATGCTGCCATCTGTGAGACACGAGGCTGAAATAAGTTGACTCAGCAGAGATGGGAATTCCCGAACATGCCTCAATCACGGTCATCATGTCAGCACAAATCTGGAATTACTGTCTATAACCTGGATTGTGAAAGCTCAATAGATCTTGTAGGTTGCAGTATGATACCTCTTCAGGGGCGGTCCTTAAGTAAAAAAAAAAATCAATGGCTCAAACAGCTGTAAATAACTTGAATGGTCAACCTCTCTTTTTATCTTTCTTTTTCAAGTCTATTATAAGTTTGCTTTCTGTTTTCACAGATTGGGCAGTGCCATGGTGGGTTTTTAGGTATATTGCAAAGAGCTCTTGCCAGAGCGTCTCCTCACATTTGGTTTGAAAGATCTGAAGTCAAAGACAGAGAAAAGGTGGCTCAAAGGTAATTATTCAAATATGAGTGGTGGGAGCCACCTCAGTCAATTAAAATAGAACAGATTTCTACAAATATTACGAAAACAACTCTGAGCAGAGTTTCTTGTCAGCCCACTGAAATACCTCTCTCACTGTAACTCAGAACTCTATCTACCCTGAAATCTTGACTTACTGGATCTTAGGGAGCCGGCAAAAATGTTGTGTAAATTGAGGATTGTGGTGTATCAAAAATGGCGTTTTTTTCGCAGAAAAATCAAAAACCTTTAAGGTTTGACTGCTTTGGTGTTATCAACCAACTATAGTGAGCTCACAAGGCACCCCGAAAGATGCTCGTACACCAATTATATTGCGGTCAAGTAAATTTTTGTAAAGTCAGACATCGTGTGTCTCAGTATTTGCAGCTCAAATAGTAAAGGGCTCAGCCAAACAACATTACATCTGCAACCTGCTCAACTTTTCAAGATACTTTTTTTTTTTCAATTTCAATCTTTCACCATCTAAAAAGTTTTTCATGTCACCTGAAAAGTTGAGTCGGTTGCAGACGTAAGGTTGTTTGGCTGAGCCCTTCAAACAGTAAAAAGCTAATAAATTTGGCTACGTCAGATATCCTGCTGAGTGCACCCGACCATTGTCCAATCCCCTTGCGGTTAAAGTTGTGAATGTACAATAGACTGTTTTAGTAGAGCGATATATTGTATCGATTGCCGTCCGAGGACCTCTAGTTCCAAAGAAACCCTGATTCAATGAATTTCCCCATAAGCACATTTTTGAATGGAAATTTTGGCTACTAAATCAAACAAACCCAAATATTATTGTTGTTGTTGTGGAATTGACAGGATTTTTGGCGATTCGAACCTTCAAATGCAACATTTAATCTGTAATATCTTATTGATTTGGCAGTTTTAGTCAAGGAACCAGGCGTAATTAAGCATTTTTGAGGACGTAGAGTGCATAATCGCAAAAAGTTTGCAATAATTGTTTGATTTAATAGTCTTTTTCCGTTCAAAAGTTCGCTTATGGGGAAATTACATTGCACCAAAGTTTTTTTGGAACCAGACGCTGTCGGACAGCAATCGATACGATGTATCGCTCTACGAAAACAGTCTATCTTGTCAGGACATAATTTTTCCCGTTTTGAATTTATGACCCCCTAAGACTTTTCTAAGAAGAGTCTCTGAAAACACATATTTGCAATATGTATTGCCTGCCTTAATTTCAGATCCACCACGTACCACTGATGTCAAGTACAAGATAAAAGTACAAGGTAGTAACCCATAAAAATATCCAACTTTGGACTTAGTCCTCCTGTTTATTGAAGCTCAAAATATTTAATTGAAATTTTGTTTTTCAGGTTAAAAGAGCATGTCTCCAACAAGAATAATCCTCCTATTTTAATTTTTCCGGAGGGAACTTGTATAAATAATACATCTGTGATGCAATTCAAAAAAGGTAGCTTTGAAGTAGGAAGCGTCATTTATCCTGTCGCCATTAAAGTAAGTTGAAATTATGTTAGAAAGCCATATTATAAATTTTTCATTTCCTACTTTTCAATCAAGGAATTCTTTTTCTTAAAGTTTTCTTTTGGTCAAAATTTTATGTATTTATTTTATTTCTTTCCATGAAATCTTATTCTGTGTTTCCTTAGGTTCATTTTCATGCATACTTTTTACAGTAATGGGTCTGTTGCATATTTTTTCTACAGCGTTATGAAGGGTACATTCTGGTGAAAATCGCCTGAAAATTGCATTGAAAGCATCAGAAAGTTTCAAAACCCACTCATAAACCTGAAAGAGGCGTTTTATGGAAAGTCTATGGCGTTCATATGGGCGAATCAACCCTGCATGCATTCAGCAGCAAAGATAGCTGATGATGGCATTTGGCAAAATAGGTACTTGCCCGGTGTTTCCTTTTCAGAATCCTGGCGAATCGACACAAAACGCGTTTTATTCACCATAATAATCATTAACAATAACCAGAAAGTAGAATTCAATGGAAAGAAACACACAGAATGACTCAAAATGTAGGTACTATGAGGAAGTGAGTAGTTTCTTTACATTCTAACAAACAATATGAATTTCTATTGTCGTCCATGTTTTGGTGCTTGTAGTGCATGCTTGCAGGGTTGATTTGCCTGTTTGACCGCCTTCTTAGGCTTTCTTTTAACCCATATGTGGCCAGAATTATTTGAAATTCTTAGGTGTTTTTCCAAGAAACACAATCTGAGAACTGAATAGGGGAAGAAAGCTAATTACTCCCAAAATTGGTTTTTGAGTAATATTGGTTAAAGTTGACTGAAAGTTGATCCTAAAATAACGCAGCAAGTGGCCCACTGAATGAGTCAATTTTGAGACTGTTTGATGCTTTCAATGTGATTTTTACGTGATTTTATATTACCATTTCTCCACAACGCTGTAGCAAAAGTATGCAACACACCCATTCTGATCATTTTCGGATTATACAGGTTGTCCCAGACTACTCACCTGTCGCTTTTTTCTCGAGAATGGCTAGTCATAAAGATTTGAAGCAAAAAGTCAGACAGGAAATCTCCTAGGAACTTATTCGTGATGTTTTCAAAAGCCCCTAACCCGTCATTAGGGATTTGAGAGGGTTCGAATCTTATTTTTTTTGTTTTCTCAGCTAAAAGAAGAGAGAGAGATGAAAAGAAAAGTGCTTAGTGCAAATGTTTTGATAAATCCAGATTGGAACGGAAAAATTGTTCGTCACTATGTTCGGTTTTTATCAATTTTTTATTTCAAAACACCTTTTTTTTTTGGAGGGGGTAACTGCGTGCTAGCCTGAATGTTGTCCTGTATTACGTTATCCTGTATAGACTGTTTTAGTGAGATGGGAAAACTCAAAATTGAGCAAACAGATGTCTTTTTCTGGTTTAAAAACAGCAGCTAAACTAATCAAGATTTCAAATTTCCAGCTCGTCACCCAAACAGTCAATTTTTTTTTATGTTTGTTTCATTCCCATGAGTTATGGAATCTCCTTTCCTGTCTTTTTTCTTTCAGTATGATCCAAGATTTGGCGATGCATTTTGGAATAGTAGCAAATATTCAATGATGCAGTACTTATACATGATGATGACTAGTTGGGCAATAGTCTGTGATGTTTGGTATTTACCGCCAATGTACCAGGAGCCAGATGAATCGGCAATAGATTTTGCCAACAGAGTCAAAAGAGTCATAGCCAAGCAAGGAGGTTTGGTGGATCTCATGTGGTACGTGTTTTTCAACATTCACATTTCACAGAAACCTTTTCGATTTCTCTTTTCTATTACCTGTGGTATTTCCTGCCAATGTCCCAAGACCCGATGAATCAGCAATAGATTTTGCCGACAGAGTCAAAATAGTGTCTTGTAGCCAAGCAAAGAAACTTGGTGCAGGGCTTCGAACTGAACGGAACCAAAAACTGCTTCAAACTGCCGAATCTCTAAACCGTGAAGCGAACCAGAAACTGTTTTTCGAAAAATGTCTTGAGCTGCAAAATCGAACTGAACAGGCTGAACTAGATTTTAACCAGTTGGACAGTTTTCCAAAAGTGGTTCAAGCTTTGGTGGCTATAGACTGTTAATAAGACTATTTTCATAAATGGAGACATCAATCTATATTGTAAACAGCTGCAGGAAAAAGTATTACAAAGTTTATGATGTTTTAGCTCCTGAGAGCAAAAAACAAGTGTCAGCACGAAAAGCAGCTATTAAGTGAACGAGGAAAAAATGTGGAAGCATTCTTGTTATAAATTATTTTTTGACTATTATATTTTTTACTTTGACCGGTGGGAACTGGTTCAATAGTCGTTGAACCATTGTGAATGTAATAATGAAGGAATCTTAATCTTACTTGACCTATGACAGTATACTGTCCACCCGTTGAATTCGCTTAGCTGACAATGAGTTAAAAATCCATTGTCATTGGTAGCATCATCAACTGTCTAAGACTCAATTAAATGATAAAGACTTATAGACAGTAGGTTATCAGGTGATGAATCCTTTGTCCACGCTTTTTACCGTGTTATTAAAGTCTCAAATTTCTCTCATCTCTAGAACAGTGATGATCTTGCGTGCTGTTGTAGGTTCTAAAAAATAGAAAACAGGGAATTTTGACGGAAAAACCGTCACATTATTTTTTCACTATTTTTCCCGTGTATTTGATCACCTAGTGAATTGAAAAATTTATAATTGCTAGAGAAAAAAAAATCATGCAGTGAAGGGTCAAAGAGCAATGACTTACAATGCTTTTTGGAATTAAAAAGTACTGAATACTTGGTTTCTAACATAGTTATGTTCTTATTAATGTTTTCAGGGATGGTCAGTTAAAGCGAATGAAAGCAAAGAAAGAATGGAAAGAGAAGCAACAAGAAGAATACAGTAAACGGTTGAAAGTGGAGTAATTTCTGCACCAGTGGCCGCCGCCCAATGAGCGTGCCAGAGCTCATTTTCAAAAGTGATATTTGTGCCTGAAAATAATTTAGTACAACTTGAGGGAAAAAGAAAAAAAAAAAAAGATTTGTACAGTGTATTTATTTATTGTTTTATGCATTCATCTCATATTTGTTTTGTTTGATTTGTCCTCTTTTTCTAATTATTCTTTTTTTTATCATTCTTATTCACCAACACTTTTTATTTTAAATTTCCCTCAATTTTTTTCAAGAATTAATTTATCTTTCAACAAATAATCCTGCTGATGAAATCTGGTCACTGTATTTACTAGTCTGTATCGTGCATCCTGGATTTTTAAAGAGGAAAATAAGACGGAAATAATCATTGATGGAAACAAAATCTCTAAAAAAATTAGAGATTTTTTAATTTTAATCCCATCGATTTTTGTCAACTTTCTCAAATTTTGATTTCATCATCCTGAATACAGTTAAAAATTAGAAATTTCTTGAATATTCAATTTTTTTTTCTTCAAGTTTTGAGCAATTCATTGATGGAAACTTTGACATTTTTGAAAAAAAATGTTGTGCTAGGATGATGAAAATTTTCTATGAAAGTTTCTATGAAATGCACAAACCTACCCACATCTATAAGGAATGAAAGCGCCTGTGACAGAAATGCATAAAAATGAAAAAAAAAAAAAAAAAAAATTCTAGGTAGCGAAAAGGCGAAGTGATAAGAGAAAATCATTGGTGAAAATGGAGATAGATTATAGAGCATGCTTTCTGTGTTTCCTCGTAGTAATTATAGACGACATCATTTAATTGTTCAAGCTACATGTTTGGCTAATTTTTGATTATCTCATGCAATAATACAATTTTCAAAAGAAATTTTAGTCATTAGTGTTTGTGTCACAGGCGATATTAATATAAACGAGGAATGTAAGAGGTACAAGATTAAGGAGAACAAAGGTTTACTCACTAAAACTGAACCTAAAATTTTGATATTAACGAAAATCTTTAGAAACCAATAAGATGCTGAGTCTAAATCCATGTAATAGGGTGAGATAATCCTCACAATTATCTTACTCAATGTGGATTGCACTGCAGTCCATGGCGTTTGATGTCAAGAAATATTAATGCACATTTAGAAATGCATGCACACAAAGGAATTTAGCTTTGTTTGTGCAGATGGAGGACGTTCTGTACCGTTGGTTTGGGTTGCGTCCAGAACTCTGTTTTAACTGACTCCTGGTTTTTCCAACCTATCTTTTGATATTTATGAAAGGCTATAAAAGGTGCAGGCTCCATTCAAGTAAATACAGTATCATTTTTTGCTTACCCATGAAACGGTATAATTTAATTCCTTTCTACCATTTTCTTTGCGATCTTTTTTGTTTTGCTGTTTGTAAATAACCTAAGTTTATAGTCTTACCTATTACCTTTTTATTTTGGTCATCTGCTTTTATTACTAATTTCAACATTATTCAGCTTTATCAATTTATCATCAATCAGAATTGAAGAGTTGCCTTTCTTCTTGGAAAGGCCATCACCAAATATTATTACAAAGTTCAACTGTCTTACAGTTAGTAAATACTTACTAAGATTCTTAAAACAAATAACTGCTAGGTTTATACCAATATGATTGGATAAAAATTTTATTTGTCCCAAATGATCACAATTTTCTAAGAAGAACAAAAGATGTTTCAATTTTTACAAGTTGGAAAATTACTATCAATTTTCAAAGAAAATTACTCTTCCTGTTGTGGTAAATTGTTTGGTAAAGCTGGATATGTTGACAGCAAAATGCCAGATATGTTGCAAAGTCTGAGGAATTCAAGTCCAATAGTTAATTTTTGTTCTTCGGAATTGGTCCAAACAGCAAATATTAAAGGAAAAATAGAATGCATCGTTAACAAGTCAAGTATTTATTATAATTAGATTGCATACTGTAAATTTAGATAGATGGACGTGAAGATAAACCGCCATGAGTCTTACTTTTAATGAAAATAAGAAAATAATGCTGTCATTATTTTTAACCAGATTTGTCGTTCGCAGCTAAACATCCTCACAAGAGCTACTTCAGCAGCTGGAGCGGCAGTTCTCACATCTATCTGTCTAATTTGTGTATTATATCTTCAAGTACTTGAATTAACTACACCTTTGACTATTCAGTTGGACCCCCATATTCGCAGGGGCTACATATTAGAACCATCTGCGGGTGCATAAATCCGTAGTTAAGGGAGATATAATAATGTCTTACCAACAGAATCAAACATGGCTTAAAAAAAAAAAAAAAAAATTAAAAATCATCAAAAGTGGATCATTAAAATTGGTTTTCTTTTGGATAAAGCTTCATGTAAGCTCTGGAAAGCTTTGCAGGAGCTCAGAAAATAAAGCTTCCTTAGAGAAAGATTGGTGTAAACTATTTGAGTATTCTTTTGCCATGGCTATTCTGTTAAACCTTTCAAGAAGTCAAAAACCCTTTCCTCGTTTTGGAAAATCAAGATTCAAGAGCTCTAAATGGGTTTAAGTTGGGACTCGGAGCTGATGCCATGATTGAAATCAGATTTTGAGTCTCTTCTGGTAGAAAGCCATGCAAAATCCTTTCAGACCAGCAATTTTACATTCCAAAACAGATTTCAAGTATTCTTGCACTGTCAGAAATTAATTTCGAAGATTAGAGTTTCAGCGAGCTCATTTTGGGAGATGGCCTGGCTTAGAGCTCCGTTTGCAATAATTCAAACTGTTATTTATGAAATCAATTTTTAACTTAAAGAGAACAGTTGAAATTAGTTTGAGAGCCAGTATCTTTGGTTTCAAGCCATTTTCCTTGGTTTTCTGTGGTGAAAAACGCAAAATTCAATTTCAACCATGGCTGCGGCTCCGGGACCATAGTTTTAAGGCTGCTTGAAAGCACTTATCACTTTTCCGGCAATCTGCCAATGATCTACGGATGCGGAGATCCAACTGTGCTTTCTTTAGGAACATCATGTAGCATGGAACATTTCATTATCCAGAAAAATTCTCAAGAAAAAACCTGGGGACTAATCATTTACTTCATCGATGAACCGATCGTTAAGACTGCCTGTTTTTTTTAAAGCCAATCAATGAATAGCCTATTATATTAATAACGGGCACTTTAACGATGGTTACCATAGCAACAGCCGAGTTTTCCAATTCTAGACCAATAGAATCACTCACAGACAGTCTTAACGTTCCGTTTATCGATGAAGTAAATGATTGGCCTCCTGGTTAGGTTGGACTTTCCTTTCTTGGACTTAATTTTTTTTAACAGTTCCTTGGATCATAAACTCAGGAGTTCTATCTGATTCTGTTATTCTTTTCAGGAGCTGTGCAAATTCATCGTCCATGCTTTAGTTCTTTCATTTCTCCAATTTTGAGTTTGAATTATTTTCAGATCAATCTCTCTATGTATCCTGCAAGGCTCATGATCATGACTATCATGAGATAACCAGTAGCTTTAAGGAAATTATTACTAATACTTTATCTTTAAGGTGATTCCTCAGTGTTTAGTGGGGATATCTGCCACCAGAGGTCTACCGTTCGATAAATGTCAAATTACAGGCCATAAGTAATTCATATTTAAGAAAACGGAGTGTCAGTTACTAGATAATCATCTGAAGAACATCTCTGCAAAATATCTTTTCAATAACTTCAAAAACAAGGCTGAAAGTACCATGAAATGAAATATCGCATTTCGATACAGGAATCGATTTGCGAAATTTCATTTTTTGGTACTTTTAGCCTTATTTTTGAAGTCATTGACAAGATATTTTGCAGAGATGTTCTTCAGATGATTATCTAGTAACTGACACTCTTTTTTCTTAAGTTACTTTTGGCCTGTAATTTGACATTTTTCGAACGGTAGCCCTCTGGTGGCAGAATTCAGCACTAAACGCTGAAGAATCACCTTATACCATGGCTACAAGTACCTACTGCCGCTCTAATTTTCTTGAGGCTAATTTTTTCATGCATGGAATATGAGGGAACAACGTGGAACGGGTTACTCTCAACTAACTATGATTTGTCCAATGTTCCAGTTTTAAAACAAAAACAAAAACTGAGTCTATCTAAACTCTCGCGTCCTGTGTTTGTTTACTTTTTAGAACGGCGCTGTTTATTTATTTTCTGCGTATTTTTTTTTTTTTTTTGGAGAGGTTCTTTTAATTTGTTTTCTGAAATTGAAGTTGAGGGAACTCAAAATTCAAGCGAAATTGACAGATTTGAGGTTCCATCTTAGTAAACCACAAGTAACTGCGTTAAAAGGAACGACTCATCAGAGTGGTTAGTGTGTTCTGTTCCGATTTGATGAAACACTCAAATTGCACTGGCTAGTGGCAGTAAAAAAATGTAACGTCTCTTTGTGTTCCGACTTAAAAAATTAGCCTAAACTGTACCTTCGTTATCTTCCTCTGTTTGCTCAAATGAAACCCTCTCATAAGAAAGTGGGGTTTCTTTATATTACTGTTCCTTTTGTTTTTTATTATCTCTTTCAGAGAAAGTGTTAGTTTTTATCAATTATAATTATTTACAGCAGTAGTTGACTTTTGTTGAATTAACTGAAGCCAAAATGAATGTTCCCGTGACAACACCCTTTTTTGTCTCAACTTGAAAGAAACAGGTGTATGGGAAACTGCTGGAAAACACACCAAAAAATGTTGGTGAGACACTTGGGCTCAAATTGCAGCCATTTTCCACTGACAAATTTAAAAAAATAAAAATTTAATAAAAAAATAATTTCAGAATGTGGAGAGAGCTGCTGCTCATACATACTGTAAACACAGGGGTGAGGAAACAGGTTTACAGTGTGTAGGAGTTGTGGCTCATTTTTTTATTCAATTTTGAAAAATGGCTGCAATTTGAGCCGAAATGTCCTCACCAAAATTTTTTTGCGTGTTTTCCAGCAGTTTCCCGTACACCTGTCTCTTTTTTGTCAAGTCGTCGCTAGTTTGTTTTCTATCTTGTTTGTTTTCGTTTGAATTTTCTATTTCTTTGAAAAAATTGTACTGCAATCCATGAGCACTCTTTCCTGCATTTTTAGGGTGTTAGGAATTTATAGTAACCCCACAGCCTCGCAGAACTTAAGTTGGTGTTACGGATGTCCCTACCCTTGGAAATGTTGCACAGCTCCACTCATTTCTTTTTTTTTTAAATCACCAAATTTCGTTTTTATGAGCTTTTTACGTTTTAAGTTTTTACTCAACAGCTAATTGATTATCATTGTTAACTTTACCTTGGTTTCTTTTGAAATGTTAGGCCTTGTCTTCTGGCAAATGCTCACTGATCAAGTTGTGCAACTGTTTGGCAATACTGTTGTTTGTGTAATGTTCGAACATAACATTTTAGGTCAAAAGCTCTGATCAACAAACATTTGTCGGGTGACCAGCAGGAATAACCAAGGAAATAAAGTCCAATGCAAAAAAATGTCCGCGATGAAAAAATCTCCAAAGCATTTTAAGTCATATGTAATTTTATGTCCAAGTTACAAAATGTTCTGTGTCATTTTACGTTGGAATAATTACATGTTTACTGTAATTTTTGGTCCATATGACACTATGTTGTATAAATTTTTCAGTCCAAAGTAAGAAGTATCCACAAAAATATTTTGCTGAAAATTGCTTTGAGTCGAGAGTGACGCTAAGTCCTATTAAGAAGAGTTTCAGGGCCTTTAGAAATAAAAAAAGTACCAAAAATTATTCGCATCTAATAAGGTCTCAAACATGTTAGACTTTCTTCAATGTTGGGGAAAAACTGTGTTCGACTGTATATAATGTTAGATAAAAAGTGCACAGGACCTTTTTTACACTTGGACATTTTTATAGCAGGACTAAATTTTCTTGGGCTTTAAGGTTTTGGACTTATTTTTTTTTGGACTTTTTTAGTGGACATTTTCCCAAGAATCCAATTGTGCTCTCCCAGCTTTCTAATTCTCAAAGCCTCAACACATGAACAAAGTGACACCTATTAATAATGGAATCAGCTCATGCGAAAGCGTTCCATATCCAAAATATTTTTATTGAGAAGACAGGTATTAAGAATAAAAAAAAAGCAAAAAAATAATCAGTTTTCTTTAAATTGCCAAGACAATGAGAATAGGAGCAGAAAGCCGCGGAATAAGTCTGATCAGTACTTACATAGATGCAGCGTCTTATTAAGAATGATGTACGCTCTCAAAGTCAATTATAAGAAAAAATGGACTAAGGAAATTTTCGCATGAGCCGATTCAATTTATGAGGAAGTTGAGTTTTTATTACTTTAATCACTTTGAGCTGTGCAACTGTGGAGTGAATCTTCGCTGGTGAAGACAAGGCCTTGTAGAATAGTGAAAGATTCGTGAATTTTAAGCACAATTTGCATTTTTGTAGGATCGCAAACATGATGTTTAAGCAGTTGAGCTAGTCAAGATGTGAATCTCAAAACGTGTTTTGTCTGGGGTTACACATAAAAAAAAAAAAAAAAAAAAAAAAAAATTGAATCTACAAATCAAGAACTCTGGTTTAATTTACTGTCTAAATAATTTGGAAGGTTTTGTCAGGATTTCCTTGCATTTACACATTTTTGCAAAAGTTTTTTTCTTTAGAATTTAATGGCTGAGATTATTTTTGTCAGTCAAATGTTTTAGTGTATAACGACACAGCACGTTTTGCAGTTTTCAAGTAGGTTAAGATAGAGGAAGCATTTAATTTGTATACCTACTTATTAAATATTGTGAGAGGTCAGGTATTTTTGAATCTCACTTGATATCAAGAATTCAGAAAATATTATAGATCGTGTTGAGTCATCTCAGTCTTAATTAGATTCAAACAAATGTTTTTTATCTCTCACTCTGTTAAGTCTCATTTAAGAAAATTAGTTCAATAGTTTAAGTTGAAGAAAATGTTTGAAACATCTCCTACCAAGTTACAATCACGGTTTTTTTGTTTTATGAAAGTCGTATGTTTTGTCCCTCCTGTCTTACTCTTGATCCTCATTGAGCACAGAATTCTATTTTGTGGGCACATCACCATCATAATATGGCAGGAAAGATGCCACATGATTTTTCAGGAAAGTTTTGAGATGACGAGCAGTTGTAATGATGAAATTTTCTTAAAAGTCATGGCAGAAGTTTACCTATTAAACAAACTGTTTATAAGATATGGACAAAACGTGGAGCTTGATTCAATATAACTTTGCTTTTTATTAATTTGAGATAATTCAAGAATGTTGTTGGAGTGAGAAGGTAGGTACTTATGTAAACTCGTTGGTGGCTTAAAATTTGAGAGAACTAGTTGTTTATTAGCATGAAGTAGGAGTGGACAATTTGGGTCCAGTTACTTGTGAGTAACTTCACATGAGTGAGCGAGATAGAACAATTCATTGTTGCTCTTTTTTTTCACAGGCGCATTTTTGCATGAAAATGCCTAAAAATCTATAAGATCTTTCCCACAGGTATAAAGAAACACATCCTAAATTTTCAAGAATTTTGATGCGAAAATGCCCTTGCGAAAAAATAGAATAGGCACTAAGATTTTGAAATATTTTGAAACATCGCAATGGAGATACGTCCCTACCAAGGAGTGATGACAAACTGTTTGTTTGAATCTGTATTTGAAGGAGACATCATCTTTAAAATGATCTATTGTAGTTGTTTTTTCTATGATAGTATGTTTTCTATTCAAACCAAGTCAGACTTGAGATTGATTTAGACTTGAACTGATACATGACTTTCTAGTGTGCACACAAGTTTAATGTGTGGAGTCGTTTTTATATATCTTATATTACAAAGGAAGGGGATAAGTTGTCTTTTTCATCATCTTCCACATTCAAAATGAAGTGTGCCTGAGCGAACAATTAAGTTTAGTATATCTTCATTATTCTTCCTAGAGTTACGCAGTTTGGGCTTCTATCAAAATTATTGGTCGGCATGTCGATCAGTATCTGGTATTTTTACTCAGAAGTTTTCAGTGTAGCGGTATTTTTCGATATAATAAACTGAACTTGACTGTCAAATTGTTCATACCGCACAACTCTAATTCTACCCTGGCAATATTTTATTTTATTAATTAACTGCAGTGAAGCTATTGTTTGAGGTTTCTACGTGTTTAATGCTGTCATTTTTTAAAAACCTGTGAAGCTTTTCAAAGGTTTTTTGATACTTGTCACCAAGATATCTGTCAACTTTGGTGTAACCAAATTGTTTTCTTTTTATGAACCAAGGTTAATTGTTTTAGCAAGCTCTCTCACTTTAAAGTGCGCGAGATGTTCCGTGTGTTTTATTTAAACTGCATGTTATCTTATCATCAGTCTTGTTTCAACAAAATTATTGGTCAACGGTACCTTTGTTTTTTTGGCTCCCTAGCCTAGAGCTAATGTTTTGGCTTTTGATACTTTGTACTGTACGTGGACCATCCAAAAAAAAGCTAATCCACACCATCTTTAAATGATGATTATGAAAGATTTTTCAAATTAGGCATCTAGGGGGTGATCACTGATTAAGGAGGATCGAATCATATTTGCTACCGTAATCAAATTGGCTTGCTACTGCGCAACTCGATTGCATAGGTAACCACTTCCTCACCTCTTCGGACTTTAGTCGACAGCGATTCTAACTGGTCTACGCTCATTGGCTTCATCAGTCCGTTTTCATCAGTATGGAGAGTTGGAAACGATTCCATCAGTGAAGCCATCCGTAGGTTATAATGTATTGGATCCAATTACAATAACGATTACGATTTGATCCTCTGTCATTGCTTCCCTGATACTGCGGTTTTATATTTTGTAAATACCTCTTGCCAACTGTGACTGACGAAAGCAATGTTTTTAATTTCCTTTTTCCTTGTCAGAAGAAATGAATTCTCCAAGATATATGCCTTTGATGGTCAAGGAACTGGAACTTTTTCTACCAACATTTTTTTTTGCCTTACCTTTTGGTATTATAACTTTGTTTTGAAGGAGCACTTTGTAAAAACACTTTAGGACTGGAGCCACATTGCAATGAAATTGAATGGGCTGTAACTGTTATCAAATCTAATTCATGAATTGAACAATTGTTGAACTGTTTTGTTTTTATCACAAAATGTTATGGAAGTATTAATGTTTTATTTCTTTTTATTGAAGGAATCGTGGTCTATTCAGAGACTAGATTTGTCTCTGGTTTTGAACCATTTTTTATGTTGGTAGACTGTAAATTGGGAATATTGATTATTTTGAACAATTTTCATATCAGTTAGGGTTTTAACTTTTTTTTTTCTAAACTCTTCATAAGAATTATCCGTGCAGAGTATGATGGACTAACCAGTTCACAATTGAAGCAGTCTCATGAATAAGGGTCCTTAAAACAGCAGGTGTGCTCTTCTGAGGAAATAAGACTTACGGTCTCATTAGAATTCACTCAAATGAGCACACTCATCATTTTATGAGCCCTTTTTCTCTTCTGAGGAAATGAGACTTACGGTCTCATTAGAATTCACTCAAATGAGCACACTCATCATTTCATGAGCCCTTTTTCTTTTCTGAGGAAATAAGACTTACGGTCTCATTAGAATTCACTCAAATGAGCACACTCATTATTTTATGAGCCCTTTTTCTCTAGACAGCCTCAATTTATCAAGCTCCAAACACCCTTCTTTTGTAATTTTAATTTAATTAATCTTTAAAAAAAAAATTCCTTTACTGGCTGCACTTGTGTGTCAGTTATTCCTGTACCTTTACTCTTTTTTTAGACCATCTTTTTTCTATTTTTATTTCTTTGGAATAGTTTGTTAATAAATTTTGTAAATTATTTGTAAATTTTATCGTGAGGCATTTGTACATTTTGTTTTTGAAAAACCAGTTTGTATAGTAGCAATGAATATTAAATAACTAGGAATACAGTTTTTTGATAGTTTAACCAAAGGCTTTTGAATAATTTCCTTTTTCAGTGCCCATTGTTGTAATGTCAATGTTCTAATAAGAACATGACGCTATTTCATTTATTCATGGGACATGATGGAGCAAGATTGAATGGGTTTACCTCGGATACAGTTAGCTGGTCTTAAGGTGATTCCAGGCGAAACTTTTCCAGATTTCAATCCGATGGATAGCGCCACTAGTCGCTTTTTGGAAAAGTCGTGTTTTTGGCGTTTTAAACTGAAACCATAGATAGAACGCAAAATCCAATAACGTCAGCACCAGCAAAATTTTTTTATGGATTTTTTGAGCCCAAAATGAGCAAAATTGGTTCAAAATTAAAGCCGCAAATTATGAAATTCGTTTCGCCATAAGCTTAGTGAGTGAGAGTGAGCGCGAGTGATGATACGTCTGTCTGCCTCACTGGCACTCATTGCGGCTTTCGGGAAGTTTCCTATTTCATAATTTCCGGCTTTATTTTTGAGTGTTTCAGCCTGAAACTTTCAGGGTATCTTCCTGAAGTATGCTCGCAGGTGCTGACGTTCCTGAAATTTGTGTTTTTAGCACGAATTCGTCAATTTTAGCCAACAAAACTGTTGACTTTTTGAGCAGTGCGACGTGGTGTCCAAAGTTGGAACTAATCGACCCTGGAATCACCTTAAAGAACCGCATGGCCTTACTTGGCTGGTTCCATTTTGATGGAATGCAGTTTTAAATGCTACGCACCATCATGTTTCATCTTGTTCTAGTTAAAGAATTTGCTGAAGATCACCCTCTCCCCCATAAAAATATACTATTTTTCAATGAGGATACATAGGGCTGTTGCTAGCAATGGGGCTCTTCCAAACTTTTTCTATATGCGATTGGATAGTTCATTCTAGGGTAAAAACCAGTGAATGTTGCGATGAGCATATTGAAAAATTATGAAATTCACTCACATAAAGCAATTGAATGTTTAATTCTTGAGTAGAAGCTAGCCAAAATTACAATGAGTACACTGAAAAATTACGAAATCCACTCACAGACAGACAATATGACTTTAAAGCTAAGGGCTTAATGGCGGAGCTACGCAGGTACCATGAGAGATTCCTATCTAATTTGAGACTTTTCTCTGTGTGTTACTAAGGAGAGAGAGACAAATTAGACGGTACCTTTGTAGCTCTGCCATTGCGCCTTAAGCCTTAAATCCATTTTGTCTGTCTGTGAGTGAATTTCGTAATTTTTCAGTGGGCTCAATATAATTTTCGCTGGACTATATTCAAGAATTGAATGTTCAATTGCTTATGGCAAAAGTTAGTAAGAGCCCCGTCACCACACATGAATTGAGAGTAAGCTTTCATTTGAAAACCTGTAAATATGATGAAGATGACACTAAAAGTTTTAGATATCCATTCATTATTTCAATAAAAACTTTGAAACTTCTCTGTGTAAAAGCAACATTGCACAGATACTTTTGGGGACTTATCTTAATTTTAATACTTTCTCTATTTTGGCAGAGGAATACAGGGTGTCCCAGACCACCCGTGTAGGTACTTTTTCTCAAAAACGGCTGGGAGTAGAGAGCTGAAACAAGAAAGTCAGATAGGGAATTGACCCCAAAGAATTCAATGAAAATATTTTCAAAGCCCCCCGAGGTTCCCCGGGGGGGTTTTGGGGGGGTTCGAAACACATTTTTCCATTTTTGGCGGGAAAAAGCCTATAAAAGGTACAAAAATAAGTTCAGATTCTGAAAGAGCAACTCATTGCCGACATTTTTACTTCAGTAATTTTTTCCAGAAAACCCCAATTTTTGGGGTTATGGGCCCTTTTGGGGGGAAATTTTCATTCGGCCACTGTGACCACGCTATTCAATATTTTTCAAAAAACTAAAATCCATCTGAAAGAAGAGATCAAGACCTTTCGAATGATGTGCCACATAATACCTGAAAGTGAAAAATTAAGGCCCCCACGTAGATTCCAAAATTTGGGGGTCTTTGGGCCCCCCCACGTAAAAAAAGTCAAATAGCAAGGTATGGCTTGTGATACATCGATCAAAAGCCCTCAAAGAGTAGAATAAGATGACGCAATCCAAAATTGTCTACAACCATTACTTTCAAAATGGCGGCCATTTGAAAATGATGGGTGTTCAAAGGAGAGTCCTGGGAAAAGAGTCCAAGGATGAACGATACATGAATTGAAAGGCCTTAAAAAAAGCAAACGAATGGCGCAAACCGCAAATCAATCCGCCTCTTCAATCAAAAGTTATGACCGATTGAAACTTAAAGGGCTCAATAAGGCCTATTTAAGGCTGCTTAAATTTCAATCGGTCATAACTTTTGATTGAAGAGGCGGATTGATTTGCGGTTTGCGCCATTCGTTTGCTTTTTTTAAGGCCTTTCAATTCATGTATCGTTCATCCTTGGACTCTTTTCCCAGGACTCTCCTTTGAACACCCATCATTTTCAAATGGCCGCCATTTTGAAAGTAATGGTTGTAGACAATTTTGGATTGCGTCATCTTATTCTACTCTTTGAGGGCTTTTGATCGATGTATCACAAGCCATACCTTGCTATTTGACTTTTTTTACGTGGGGGGGCCCAAAGACCCCCAAATTTTGGAATCTACGTGGGGGCCTTAATTTTTCACTTTCAGGTATTATGTGGCACATCATTCGAAAGGTCTTGATCTCTTCTTTCAGATGGATTTTAGTTTTTTGAAAAATATTGAATAGCGTGGTCACAGTGGCCGAATGAAAATTTCCCCCCAAAAGGGCCCATAACCCCAAAAATTGGGGTTTTCTGGAAAAAATTACTGAAGTAAAAATGTCGGCAATGAGTTGCTCTTTCAGAATCTGAACTTATTTTTGTACCTTTTATAGGCTTTTTCCCGCCAAAAATGGAAAAATGTGTTTCGAACCCCCCCAAAACCCCCCCGGGGGACCTCGGGGGGCTTTGAAAATATTTTCATTGAATTCTTTGGGGTCAATTCCCTATCTGACTTTTTTGTTTCAGCTCTCTACTCCCAGCCGTTTTTGAGAAAAAGTACCTACACGGGTGGTCTGGGACACCCTGTATACAAGGAGGAAGTGACAAGATAGGCAAAACCACCCCAATTCTGCCCTACTAACTTTTGGACCATTTAAATGCATTTTCTGCAATGTAATGCTCCATCTTGTCAAGTACTCGGATACCTACCATGTTGGAGAAAGGGTTTTATGTCTTGTCAGTCAACTCACTCTATAAATCAGAGCAACTCTGACTGCTGAAAACACATTGAAAAATAAGCAAAAAAAAAAATAAAATGAAAAATCTGAGGAAATTAAAATGTTGGCGGCCAAAACACGCGCAACGAACGGTACACCTGACTCCTAAAAACTAGAAAAAGTTGGTAAAAATGTTGTAAAAACAAGTCAAAACAAGCTGAAGTTGTGCCAAACAGTGCTTTTTAACACCTCAGAAAGTTTCTTTTTTTTTTCGTTTTCCGTTGAAGAAATATTTTGACTTTTAGGGTGTGACGAGCGAGACAGCTGGGAGGAACTCATTTTTCATACCATTAATGCAGTGTACAATTCGTCAGCTTTTATAGGCCTAAAGAAAAACCAAAGGCATTGTGAGATAGCCTATACCCATAGTAATCCGTTCTTGTAATTGGCTATGTGATATTTGCGAAATTCAGGTATTAGGGGCAATTTTTCCGAAAAGGGGTTGTAAGGAATGGGACATTTTTCCTTCGGAAAAAAGCATGTGAGCAAGAATAAATGATGAGATAAAAGGGCATTAGCAATTAGCTTGACACGTCCATACAAAGCGTAACGAACAGGACAAAATTTGGCCGAAGTAAAATATATCTAAAAACACATTTTTAACCGTATATGAATAGAGGCTCTTATAAAGATCAATGAGAACCTTACTTTCACTAAGTTTCAACTTTTTGTATTGAGTCACTGAGAATTTATAAGCTTTTTTGAACTTTTCCGTATCGAACGGGACATTGAGAGGGACACCACTCAATGTCATATGTATCATATTATGGCTTCAATTTACTTTTCTGGACAAATGCTGCGAGTATTTTGATTCTTCAGATGTTATTGCTCAATTGGCAATGATGCAATGATATAATGTTAAAAATATGACGGTAAACAGTGATGCCAACTTTACCATAAATTAACCACCACAAACATAGTTCTTAAAAACTGCAAAAAACGAGATAAAATCAGAAATATTTGAAAAAAAAAAAATAAGGATTCGTAAAATTGAAATATCAGGAAACACATTCACAACGTATTTCTTTTTTTCTAAACAAGAAAAACAAGTGATTTTCCTTGCTAGCACGTTATGACCCTTACGGAATCAGGGTTGAAGTTTGAAAAAATACTGAACAAAGATTTTTTAAAAAATTGTTGGAATATAATTAAACACAGTACATTCTTCCACCATCTATCACATAGGTACCTACACTTGAAACAATATTGTCAAACAACAAAGTAATTTAATAAATTAAAGATGAAGGATCAAAAATCATGATAGTAATAATGCAAGTTAATAATTGTCTTTATAATAATTAAAGTAATGATGATAATGATAATGATAGTAGTATTAATAATAATAACATAATAATAATGATGAAAATTATAATAAAAAATTGTGCCTAGTTTAAATTATCATTCCTTGGTATACATCACAGATTTTTTTTTTATTAAGTTCATTTTCACAATTAAATCATTTTTGTCTTCCTTCTTGTAACAATTTGTGAGCAGAGAATGTAGGATGTTGAAAACAATGACGCATAATGTTAAGGAACGGATGATTTTGTGACAGTAACACTCAAAAAGTAGCTCTACAATATTGACAAGGGATGAACGGAAATGATTTTAGAATTTATTTCTCAAATCATCCCTTCATTTTTCAAATAGGAAACTGGGGCGAGGAAGGAGAGGTAGGAACGGTTACACAAGCTTTGCCTCCATTATACCCAATACAACTTCAATAAATAAAAAAACATAAAAATAATAATAAAAATATTGGCCAATATGCCAAAAGTTGTCCGGGGGCCTATTTAACATAAAAAATTCCAAGACACTTTAGTTCTGAAGAGCGCCACCTTCCAGTCCTCCTCAAAAAATGTATAGTTGTCCGCAAAAAATAATATAAATTATAAAAAAATCCAACAAGTAGATCCTAATAATCTTTGTCTCATTTTCATTGATCAACCATCAAAATCAGTTGAGAAATAAAGAAGTAGATATCCTCAGAAGTTTTTTTTTTTTTTTTTTAAAGAAATGCGAGCGAGACAAAACTGTATCTTTCTCTCTCACATTAATAGTCAAATTTAGATGGTCAGATTTACTATCTATTATTATTAGTTGTCATCAGAGTTGAGCAAATAGAAGTTGAATCGATTGCACTATACTGGGTAATCAGTAGTCGTCAAACCTTTGAATGGTAATAAAAAAATGTCTTCACAAATTTAAAACAAACTTTAGGGTCATTTCAATTAGACCTAATTCTTCAGCAACTAATATGATGGGTGACTTGTAAAAAATTAGTCCTGATTGCCGTTAAATCAGACTCTGAAAAAATTACAATTACAATTGAGGCAGTCCCAGCATTAACAGCCCATGCGCGTATGTGCTGTTTTTGCTCCCTACAGCGCAATTGAAAATTGCGCTTAAGAAGTATCACCCTTACAACAATTGCGACATTGCGATGATTCTACGAGGCGAAATCAGGTCGATGAGTGTAAAAATAGCACATACGCAAAATGTGTGTGTGTGAGTGTATTCCTATAGTGGCAATGAAGAGGCCCTACCGTAAATGCATGCCTGGCCCCTAAATCTACATATTACTACTAATCGAGCCAAAAGGAACCGATTTATTTTTTGGTTTTTACTTTTTGCTTCATTTGTAGAAGTTATTTTACTTTAAATTTGATTGAGCCAATGATACCTGATTTATTATTTAGTTGTTACATTTTTGTTTCATTTTGAGTAGTCATTTTACTTTGACTTTTTTATACTTCAATGAACTGTGGAGAAAAAATTATTATTCTTTCATTCAGCTGTCAAATCCTATTAAATTTGCGATGCTTCAATTGTTGGGTGCAAAAACCGCACAAAACTTACTTTTTTAAAATGACCGCAAATTAACCCCAACCAATTTTTTTGAAAATTTGTCCTTGGATTCTTTTTGAAAACTTTACATGCTTTCTCTTGAAATCAGGTTTTTCTGTGTGTGCTGTTTTTGCAGCCACCGCCTCAATTATTTAATAGAGCTCATTTCAAAAGTTTAGGCGCACCTAGACCATAATCTTTGACGAATCAAAACAAAACGTGGCTCCAACTTTAAACGTTTGATTTGTAAGAGTTCCTCAATGAAAAGCCAACACTTAAATTCATTTCCATTAATTTTCACTTTGTAACATTAGAAATTATGTTGGAAAATTCCAAATATTATCGGTCTAGTTGCCTTTACACTTCTGAAACGAGCTCTTACCGTGTTATCGATTACCACCCCTATTTGCCGAACTCTGATTGTCATTTTATAAAAAATAAACGAAAACTGCAAGTCTCAGAAAATAAACAACTAGTGGCGCTTTCTAGAAGATTGAAAACTCCAGGTGTTTGCCATGGAACCACGTTAAGATAGAAGCCTGAACACTCTTCAAGCGAAATTGATGCCGTTTTCAGAAAAAAGAGCCCATAAAACATTACGGGCGCTCTTTCAAAATATCAGCATTGTGATTGAAGTGAGATTTTGTCTGAAGAGCGCATCATCTGTTTCATGGCATCTTTCTCTGAGAATGGCCTTCATTGTTCCGCGTACCTATTTTGATTGAGGTATCCACAGCACCTGCTGCTGCTCTTGGCTTACTTGAAAAGCAAAGAACAAATAGAGAGCAAAGAAATAAGGATATAATAAAAAAAAAAGAGTGCTAACGAATTTCATTTGTGTGTAAGAGCCGACACTCTTAGGCACCAAGAAACAGTAAAGCATAATAAGTGAGCAGGGCAGCGTTGCCAGATTCTCCAATTAATTACCAAATTTTACAAAAGGCTAATTTCACGATAATGGCAATAGTTGAGCGAATCAACTCTTGAAAAATAAAAGATGATTGAATTCCAATAATTACAGAGACCGAGTCTTACTTGTTGGTGTCAGCTCATCTTTCTAGAATGTATTGGGCGCCGAGTGGATGCCGTGGATGACAACTATAGTCTGTTTGCTCTAACTTGAGTCCTGAGCGGGAGATTAATGAATTTCGGAAAGTGAAGAATGGCGACACTTCAATAGGTTGTCATAGCCCAAGAGTTGGGCAGCAGCCCTGTCACCTCGACCGACTAACGAGGGTGAGCACTCTTACGTTGCCACAGAAGGCAAATCTACCTGAATCTCCGAGTCTCAAGTTAGATCCAACAGACTATAGTGCTGTCCACTGCTTCAATTGAGCACATTTTTAATGCGTAATAAAGTGTATACTACAGGTCACCGCTCGTTCTGATTATGATTTCCTCTGCTTTGAAACTCATTCAAAGTCCAGTTTTGACGTTGAAGTAACTATTTAAATCAACTAAAAATAAAAATTGGTGCAGGAAAGGTATTTTACTGTTTTTCATAGAAAAAATGCACTTTTGAATCTAAGATTCACTCTAGGCGACAGTAACAAAGAGTACAAAGTCCGCCTGAAAAAGTGTGATATATTCCACTGCAATGATAATTTTTTTCTCTATTATTTTTTTTCTTCCTTTGTATGGAGTTATGATGAAAATTGCCACTATTTAACTTTTTATCCATCACATATGATCCAAAAAGCCCCTGGCCCGCCTAGCGGCAAAAAATTCTTGTTATCGTGAAATCGCCGAAACAGTCAAAAGGGGAAAATCGGGTAATTTTCTGAAAAATGGCAGTACTGAAGCCAGGAAAAGGAGGGTACGCCTTGAGCTTAGGTGCTGTGGATTCTGGAGTCAAAACACTCAGTGTTGGTAGATGATCCGCCTGGATACTTGGCCTTCCTTGACTGCAATGTGAACTTCAAACACAAATTACTCAAAAACTTATCATGCTCTTAGCTGGTGCTAGGAGAACTTCAGCTCAGCTTCATATATTGCAAAAAATGAAAGATCAATGGGGAACTATTCCCAAAATTTTGGACTATGAAGTTGAAAAAGTCAAGGAACAAAAAAAAAAAAAAAAGAAGAAAAATAAGGTCTGCAAACTTTAACCCCCTAGAAAATTTTCTGTCTGTGCCCTAGACAGTCACGCTTGGAATTCTTCAAAGAGATGTATAAACCTGGGAACTATCGTAAAGAAGGACTGAGAATAAATTGAAATTTTGTTTGGAGATGGTGGCGATAATAGCTGCAGAGGAGAAGGATTGCAGCAATACACTTAGGTTTTGTGCTTCTGACATTAGAGGGTATATATTTGGGTTCCACTAAAGTGAAACAAGTGGAGCAAAGTCAGGAAGTTTAAGGTGATTCCAGGGCCGATTAGTTTGAACTGTGAACACCACATTGCGCTGCTCAAAAAGGCACCAGTTATTGGCTAAAATGGGGCAAACTTTTGCTGTGAGCAAATGGCTAGTCCAATCTGCTGTATAAACCAGCGAAAATCACAAAAATCGCTCGATGAAAGTCTAAAATTTAGCAATCAACTCACATAACTGCTATAATGGCAAGTTCATAATGGTGGTTCAACGCAGGTATTGTGGGAGATTCCTGTTTATTATGTCACTTTCTCGACGGAAACACAGAGATACGTCTCAATATAGATGGGAATCTCCCAAGATACCTGCGTCTCTTTGCCCGATTTTGAGAATGAATTTTGTGATTTTTTAGAGTACTCATCGACCTTTTTACAGGTTAATATGCAAGAATCGACTCTTCAATCCCCTGTAGAAAAAGTTTGCAAGAGCCCCATTGATGAATGCCCCCATATGCAGAAAGTACACATTTAAGGAACTTGGGTTGTCCGCACCTGCAAGCATACTTCAGGAGGATACCCTGAAAGATTCAAGCTGAAACACTCAGAAATAAAGCCAGGATTTATGAAATACAATAATTTCCATAAGTCTAAATGAGTGCAAAGGAGGCAGATAGACATATTATCACTGACTCACTCGCACTCACTAAGCTTTTGGCAAAATGAATGTCTGATATCGCGGCTTTAATTCTCAACCAATTTTACTCGTTTTAGGCTCAAAAAATCCATACAAAAATTACGCAGATGCTGACGCTATTGGATTTTGCATTTCTTCTTTGTTTTCAATTTAAAATGCCAAAGACGAGACTTTTCCCAAACAGGACTCGTGGTGCTATCCATCGGATTGAAATCTGGAAAAGTTTTGCTTGGAATCACCTTCAACGGAATGCTAGATGGTGCACAATCAACCAAGAGCAACCCGCTCCATCTTGTTTTATTGTGTTTCATGAATAAAAAAATTAGCTTTAAATGAGATTCCGATTGAGAAGAAAATAGGTACAAGGGATTAGTGCAGCACATACAAGGGCAACAGACAAAGGAACAAACAATAACAGTCAGTGCAGTAACCTCAACTCAACTACATGATAAAATGACTTAGATTCAATGACTTTCAGACCATTTTTGAAAAAAAAAAGAAAAGAAAAAACCTGAGTCAATATTTCAAGAAGAACAGTCTAAAAAATTAGACAGACTGATGGGTAATTACTACGCAGACGTTTTAAAAATAAGTTCAAATTATTGAGGATTGTCCGCAGGTGATTGATAATGACCCAAACACGTTCATCAGTTGTAAGCTTTTCCTACGATACTTCCTCTGAAGGACTTTGCATCGTTTAAGAGCAAGTTACTGGTGAGGGTGGGTTCCTTGAGCAAAGGGGTTTATTCAAAATCGGCATTTTTTGCCCACTGCTTGTTTTCGACAAAACTTAGGGTTTCAATTAGGTTTACCATTAATAGTGGATCCCCAAAATTTCGCTTTTTGGTGAGTCGCACTGATGATGGGGGAAAAGTTTTGCCCGAAACGCATTTGATCAAATAGTTTAAAGGTGCACAGTGAGTCAATTTATTATTTTTTATTTATAAGAAAATCGTAAGTAACCCAGTTTCACTTTTAAATAAACTTTTAAGGCCTTGAAAAACAACGAAACCCGAGCGTAATCAATGGACATTTCAGAACAGGGGGACAATCATTTTTTCCGTTTTATGGCATGAAGAAAGATAATTTGCAATTAACAAGGGTTTCTTCATGTTCTTGTGGTTTTTTTGAGCACATTCATGCTCTTCAATTTTCATTTCAGCTTGGATTTGGTATCAAAAACTTGGGTTGAATACCGAAAATTGTGTCAGGGATGCATAACCTAAATCAACGTAATTGAATGACTTTTTTAAGTCTCGCCGCTGTCGCTGACTGAGAACACCAAAATAGCGATTTTCGACATTTGAAAAATTCAGTACTCGGAAACGAAAAGTTTCCCTGATCGTTTCCCTGACAAGCGGTTCGGACAAAACTACGGCAAATTTTCTAGAGAATAACGTACCTCATGGAGATCAAAATCGAAGAAAGAGTTTTTTCAGAATTTGAAACTTTGTAAAAAATGTTGGGCTCAAAAGTAAAAAAATCGCAAATTGTAAGTTTTTGGTTAAGAACACATGGGAAATTCAAAGAAAGGAACTTTTTGTGTGCGCTTTTTCGTGCAAACCACATTTCAAAAACTTCATTTGTTAGCGAAATATTTGGGTTTGAAAATTTCAAGTTTGACCCCCATCCCCCCTTTAAAAATCATTTATAGGTCGCGAAACATTGGGAATCCTCTACTAATGGTAAACCTAATTGATACCTAAAGTTTCTTAAAAAACAAGCAATGGGCGAAAAATGTTGATTTCGAATAAACTCCTTCAATCAGCTTATTTACCTAGTTATTTTTTATTTCATTTTTTGTTTGTTTTCCTTTTCCTCCCACAATAAACAAAATTGGTGAGATAGAAAGGTTTGCAACCACCCAAGCATTTTCAATGGATTGTGCAATGATTGATCCAGTCTTACATACAATCTAGTTAAGCTTACATAAAATAAAACTAAATTAATTAAAATGCTTTTATAGACAGATAATATGCTTAGTATTGAGTTATAAACTGCTGTAGCCAAATTTCAGGAGACAAATATAGAAGGAAGGAACTGAATTTACCAAAGTGATGTTGAATATACTAAACTTTGCATGCCAAAGGGGGGGAGGGGGTAAATTTTCATCTCAGGCCAGTTTTTCAAGATAAAAAGCTAAAAAGTCAACAAATCACTGCAAGCTTCCATGTATTCCTTACAGAAGCTTTCGACTAAAATTCGGTAATTTTCATAAATTTTTCTGCATTTACAGGCAAGGAAGTAGGTGGGGTGAAATTCAAACTCTCCCCTCTCCCTCCTTCGTGATCAACACATTTTCCTTCAGGCTGGAGGGGGAAAATTTTTTCTTCCGGTGATCTTATAGCTTACTACATTTAGTTTCAGAATATGCATTTTTTTTTTTTTTTTTTTTTCAAAAATCAAAGAAATCAAAGAAACGTTTGTTACGGTTTTTTGGAATACTTGAAATTAGTACTTTTCCGAAAATTTTCTCCCTAAACATTTAAAATTGAAACAATTTGAAGAAAAACTGGACATACAGTAGTATCTCAAAGGATACAGAGCAAGATAATTTTTTATAAAATAGAAAATTATTAAAAAATAAGCCATCAGCAATAGTTTCAAGTTGAGATGAAACATCACCCCCCCCCCCCCCCCCCCAAGTTGTCAGAAGGTGTAAAATACCTACGGCACACAACGGTTAAGTTAAACTGACAGATTACTTTGAGTTTTTCTCATTCCTCTCCAGTCTTCATACTTTATCTTGTAATACAAACTTCTTCTCAAATATAAAAAGGAAGGTCATCACAAGTGGAAAACATATCCTTTACAAAATATCACAGCAGCAGTTAGATTTGTAAAAGAATAGAGGTACTAACATATTTCATTATAAAAAATAAAAGGAAAAAGAGAAAACTATTATGAATAGGCATGATTAAACAACTTATCTACTACTATAAGTAAGAATGTGCCTTTTCAATTTAAAAGTTGCTTGAAAAATAATTATTATAATTACAATAGATCCCCTTGAGTATTACTGGATGAGGATCAAGAATTTTATTAGGTGGTATGACAAATAGGAAAGTTGTTTCAACATTAATGTGCAGGATGTCTTGAAATGCATGTGCCAATCTTTTTGAGCATATGTTCGGAGTCAAATTATAAATTTTTCTCGTAGAAACATGGGTTCAAAAATGCCCCTAAATGCTCGATCCTCCCAAAGGTAAGTAAAATTGGTGGGTTTTATTTGAGTAGCATTTACAAGTTTACTAAAACCAAAAGTCACGAAGGTTTATCTCTTAGGATAAAAATTGTTTAATGAAAGAATCAGAAATTAAGTCTGAATGTAAGTTCCTACTTTTCAGGCAGTCTTGCACCTTTTTCAGCAAATATTTTATACGAAGGATAAATAATTTGAAAATAACTGATCTGACTGCTTAAAACGGGATATTTCAGACAAAAGCTTGAGACCAAAAACCTTTCTGAGAATTCTTTCCATCAGATTATTACTTTTCTTTTACAGATTTTCATCCTTAACAAAAAAGTTTTGTTGTCAACGGTGCAAGATTACCTGAACAGTAGAGTCAGACTCAATTTCTGATTTTTTCAAAGCAATCGATGAATTTTCCTTGTAAAAAAGACGGAAAGCCAATAACGTCTAATTTTGACCCTGAAATTATGCTCCCGAAAATTGGCACATGAGTATAGAAACACCTAGCATATTTTTAACATTCAAAGGAGGAAAACTTTTCTACAAGTAAATTATGATTTGTGGAAAACTTGAGCATGATGAAAGTAATGTGAAATTGAAAAGTTTTCTTACAGAAAATGATCAACATCTACCTAATTACAGCTAAATTCTGGAAATTTATTCACGCTTTTCCTTGGAAAAGTGCATTGTCAAGTCTTCAAAATTAGCAAGTGGAACACAACTGCACAATAGCTCGGGCAGTTCTAAAAATTAGAGCTGCAGTTGTAGTTATCTCTGTAAATTATTGACTGAGCGTTCGACTCGTACAATAGTACGGCAGATTTTTGTGCTTTTACCTTTCATTTTATGCTTCAGACATGTTTCATATGGTCTTGAGATATGTGTACCAAAAGTTTGATACATTAAAATGTTGAAGATAGGGCTTACAACCTCCCCTTAATTGTCTTCTCTTAACGGTTAAATCTTGAGATTTTCAATGATAAAACAAGGCTATTATCAAGTTTCGCAACTTTTCAAAATGCTCAATTTTTACTTCAAATGTTTCAAAACTTGAATGTGGCATGTTCCAACTCAATGTCAAACATGAAATTAATTATTCGACTTGAGGATTCGAGTCTTACAAATATTCACTGAATTTATGAAACAGAAAGACCACAGACTTAGATGGAAGACAAAGATGAGTTCCTGTTTACACAACTAATTATTGTCTCAACTTCGAAGATGATATTTTATGGATTTACATTACAAGTGAGTATGAACTAAACCAAAAAGGTGAATTGTTGTATCAAACCTACCTACTTAGAAAATTGAGCAAAGATGATTGTGCCAGACAAACAGAAGTATCTATTTCAATGTACACAACCAAGCTCCGTTTTAAAAAATACAAAAACATTCAGATGATATTTTTTTTTATGCAAATTTTGTTAGTGAATAAAAACTGTTAAACATAAATTATGGAAAAACCTGCTTTTTAGGGTATAAAAAGTCTGAGTGCTCTCTACTACTGAGCAATTTCTTGAGAGAAGGAAAGAGACGGAAACTTCTAAAATCAACTCAGCGTTCACTTTGAGGAGAATAATACAAAAAACCATTTGCTAGAAAGATTCTAGTCGGCCATGGTAATATCACAAAATTTATGATACAAGAAACTGAGATCACAGTATCACAAAAGAGAAAGAGAGAGAGAGAGAGAGAGAGAGAGAGAGAGAGAGAGAGAGAGAGAGAGAGAGAGAGAGGGAGGGAGGGAGGGAGAGAGTAAGAGAGAAAGAGAGAAAGAAAGAGAGAGAAAACAGTAATTTGATAAACACAGGAGTTGAGGCCAATTTTTCATTAGCATTCAAATTAAGTACTGTTTTTCAAAAGAAAAGTTATAAAGGAGGATCTAAATTATCTCATTAAATCTATCAATAAGTATCACAAAATACAAATGTAACGGGGCAACATCAATTACAAAGATAGAAGCCAACGCTACACTAACTAACAACCCTGAAGAGACTAAATAAATTCTTCTTTCAATATTTATAAGGTGTCAACAGACTGAATTCCGTTTACACAGAATAAGAAATCAACAAGTACAAGAGGTGTACGCAAAGTAATGCCTCCTATTGTCTAATTGCTCGCCAAGATGAGGTATCTTATCGAGCAGCATATTGTGCAAACTCTCGTAAGGTCACCTTTACGGAGAACAGCAAATCATGAATATGTAAACCACTTGATCAGTAAAAACAAAAACATCTCACAACGCAAGATTCCAGTAATTTTCCACATTTCCTTAAAATACATCTGAGCAATATTCATATCATTGACAGGTTGGACTGTAGGAAAATATCCGCTCACTAGGTCCCAAAAACATTAGAGGCCGAATTAAAAGCTGAACGTGTTGAAGTTTGCCGAAAACTTCTGAACCGTTTCGAACGAGAAGAAAATCTTTTTCTGTGTAAAGTGACAATTGATGATGAATCTTGGGTACATCATCATGACCTATACAATAAACAATAATCTATATAGAGTACAGGCAGCATATTACCCTTCCAGTAAAGTTTATGCTCGCAAAAAGTGTTGGGAAAGTGTTTCAACTGTGACCACTCATCCATTTACATATTATTGGCAATAACTTTTGACCAAACGCATTTTACAAAGTCATGTTACACTATCTAGAAAGCTGACTTTAACACACTTTGAATGATGTGAAAGGTGATGAGATAAATCATATTTGTGAGCGATGAGATGGTAGGAGGCATTGCTTTTCGTACACTCCTTTGTAAGTAATTTTAATACTCAGTAAAACATGAAACAAGCATTAGGACTTTTGAAAAGAGACACCTCGGATGACATGTGAGTTTAAGCTCTCAATATTTAAAAAAAAAAAAGATTCAAAGGAGACTAACTTGTTCCAATAAATTGATAACTTGATAATTACAAACAAAAATAATTGTATATATGTACTTTAAACATGGAATCACACTTAACCTAGATTTTTTATAAAGATTAGTTAAACTAAACCTCAGCCATCGTTTTAAACAGTGAATCACAAAATGAGTCATTTTTTAACATTTAAAATTTTACAAAATGTTCTCAAGAGTAAATTAAATTAATAATTGAAAAAAGTACGATGATAAATTTTGGACGCTGTCCTTTTGCTTTTTGAACACTTGAAAAAATACAAATAACTCTCAGCTGAATAATTCTGAAACTATATGAAAAGTTTTCAAGAAAATGGAAGCAAAAGGTTCTACATTGTTCTTGGGCTTTCACTTTTATGCTTTTGTAATTCTTCAATTCTAAAAAAATAAAGAACATGAAAGCTTTCACAGCAAATAACATTTCAGAAAATTGCATCCCACACGTTACATTAATTAAAATAATGGCTGACCTCTAATTTAATTAAATTAGCAATATTTTAACAATTTGATCACAGGAAATGTGATGTGCATTTGCTTACTTGGACAAAAAAATTAAATCCACTGTTAAAAGATAAGTACCGATAAGGTACATCACAAAATAATTTTTCCTATCAATAAAAATAGGACAAAGCTTCAAATAACAACAATACTAAAAAATCGAGGAAATTTAAAAGTTTGAATTCAAAATTCTCATAAAAACAATATTTTAAACCACTGCTAAAATTTTCACAAAAATTAGTAGTAATAGTAATAGTACTAGTCCAGCCACCCGAATAATGTGTTCGTTAAGCTTGCATTTCAAAGCAAGCGACCAGAAAAAAAAGGCCTGAGTTTTAAAACGAAGAGCCAGTAAAGCCACTGTTTACAAAACATACCTGAGACCTGAGTACAGAGAGGGGAATCATTCTTTCTTACCTCAGGAAAAACTGATTTTTTTTTTATTTATTTCACTTGCCTTCTGGCAACCATTTTCCTTCATTAGCAGAGAGCTCAAGTGTACAAATACAAAGTTCGGCCATAAGTTCTGTTAGTCAAAATACCGTCACTCTTTTGTGATTTATGCAATATCCTCCAGGATAAGTATAACGACCCCTATACTTCCTTAAAGCGCATGAAAAAACCTACGAAATGGTGTCAATGAAATTTAAAAATTCTGCCTTTTAAGGTGATTCTTCAGTATATAGTGCCAACTTCTGCCACCAGAGCGCTACCGTTTGATTAATGTCAAATTACAGGCCGGTAATTTATCATTAAAAAAACAGAGTATCAGTTACTATATAATCATCTGAAGAACGTCTCTGCCAAATACCTTGTCAATAACTTCAGAAATTAGGCTGAAAGTACCATAAAATGGAATATCATAAATCGATTCTTGCATCGAAATGCGATATTCCATTTTTTGGTACTTTCAGCCTTATTTTTGAAGTTACTGACGAGGTATTTGGCAAAGACGTTCTCCAGATGATTATCTAGTGACTGACACTTTGTTTTCTAAAATATAAATTCCCTTCGGCCTGTAATTTGACATTAATCAAACGGTAGCCCACTGGTGGCAAAAATCGGCATAAAACGCTGAAGAGTTACCTTAAATCCTTTAAATTAGGCATCAAAGTTATGACACTGCATGACCTATCCAAGATAGCGTATGCAGAGTAAAATTAGGTGTTTGACTTTTTCAAAAAGCAGTAGTTGATTAGAATTCAAAGGTTTAATCTACAAGTTCCCCACTTGTACAAAGAATAAAATTAAAAAATGGACAACTCTGAAGATAACCCTGCTGTGTAAATGTTAATGTCCAGAAAAAGAAAGAAAAAAAAAAGAAAAGAAAAAAGATTAATCGCTTTTCTCACAGTTTTGATAGGAATTTCAAGCGCTGCTGCTAAGATTGCTGCCTTCAAAGATTCCAAATTTGGATGTTGCCTTTGAAATGTCTTTTCTACTAGAAGTGCCTACAGTTTATAATCTAGAGGATTAACTCCTAACAAATACTGATCTAGTTCCTTTGATAATCATCTGTACCTCCCAAATTTCCCTCACGTACAAAGAACTATCTTAGTAAAAGCAGTGCGCAAGTTTTACGCCTGATATGAAAGATTCAGTGGAGGGATATTTGAATGCAATCTAGATCATTTTGTAGGTTTTTTAGCGTACTTTCAGAATATATAGGGGTTTGTATACTTATCTGAAACAGTATTGCATAAAAACGCACAAAAACAGTATCTCGACTGACGGAACTTGTGGCCAGACTGCGTAGGTACATTTTACCAGTGATATGGAAGCAGTAATACAACCCAATACCCAATAATTAGAGCAAAGGTTACCAGAAATCATTAAAAACATCAAAACTATTCCCAACAACTTTTACCTCACTTACACACAATATACTTCTTCATCTCTCTAATTCATAAGGAATCAGAACTTTCAGATTACTGCAATTTTCTTATTAAAAAATAGACAGAACGATTTTTGCAGGAAGCAATCATGGAGTTAACGCTTTAGCATGGAATATTGTTTTAGATTCAACATCGATACTTCCCAGAGTACCTTGAACAAGTTATGGACAATGCATCACGATTATAAATCAGAAATTTACCTCTTTCTGTACAAAAAAAATTGTAGTAGTAGTAGCAGTAATAAAGTCCAGCCGACCAAACCTGCGTTCGTTATGCTTGTATTTCAAAGCGAACGACTGGACTGAGAAAGAAAAAAGAAAAAAAAACAGTAGGTTCCACTACCATAATACTGTCTATGCAAAACCTAATCAGAAGTCTTCAACGGAAGTAATGACTTTAACAGGGGGCCTAAATAGATCCAGAGGTCCAAGACTAACTAGAAACTCTAGTTCTTGAAAACTAGAGCAATGAAAAGGAAGATTTCAATGGAATGATAATCAAGTGCTTGGGTGTAAAGGGCAAGTAGCACGTAACTGAAAAATTAAGCAAGATTCGTTTAAACTTTCCTTGTAAAAATGTGTACACCTATTTTCAGCGGGAAAAGGTTGAGACATACCCCTTGGAACCGGTGATAATCAGCTCTTGAGGTATTTTTTTTTAGCTCAAAGTTCCAAAAATACTGGAAGTAGATGAAGATCAGGTAGCTGTAAAGAAGAAAAGATGAGTTGACTAAAAATTCTTCTTCAAATACTATTTTACGAAGGAGACAGAGGTTTGAGAGGCGCACTGTGATCTGAGATAAATAAAGAGTGGCCAGAAATCAGTGGAAAAAAGTTATCAAAAACCCATCTTTTTTGGCATTGTAAGTAAAATTTATAACTAGTCAAAAGTATTTTTAGGTTTAAATTACTTTTAGAAAGTGTTTTTTTGTAATTAAAATTGATTAAAAAAGTTTATAAATGATAAATTGATGAGTTAAGTTATGGTTTTGGCATTTTTTCGGAATTATTGGATTTTTCCAACCATTCAAAACAAACGATTGGAAAGTATTTTCCATAATTTTCAATCGAAAAAATTCCTCGCATTACAAGAACGCCCTTCTGCCATTTAGATTCAGAGAAGTGGCCAGGAATATTTTTAGATCAAACTGTTCGGTATTTTATCCTGATTTAAAAAAAAAAAAAGAACAAGAATGGATTGTAAAGGTTTTTCAAAAGATGAACTCACAATAAAACTCGCTCAGTTTAACAATTATAGGAAAAGAATGAAAGTCAAGAAATTTTACCGTTTAACTTTTTTGTTCAGCTTCAGTTTCTAAATCTTTCTTGCGATGCTGCTTGTAGACATGAACGCGTAGACAACTCCTGTTCTTCACAGAGCGGAAACAAACTGGGCAGTTGAATGGTCCTCTTTCATGATGCACATCCCTCAAATGGATACGTAAATTATACTTGCTGACAAATTCTCGATAGCAGATTGAACAGAAGACAGGAGTTTGAGGAAATTTTAGGCGACCTAAAAATTTTTTTTGCAAAGAAAATATACATTAAGTAGTAGTTTAGTAAAATACTATACAGTAAAGTAGAAGAAACAAATAATAAACTAAATTGGCCAAAAATAAAATAAAATCAAGACACGAAAATGGAAACTAGACAAAAAAACAACACACAAGACCCTACAACACAGGAATCACCATCAGTCGGAAGAATAAAGAAATAAAAAATACAAAAAAACAAAAACAAAAAAAAGTGAGTCTTTGCGTAGTTGGGGTCAGACTCGCATTTTTTTGTTTTCTTTTTAGTGCTCTTGATTTTTTAATTTTTCTGACTGATGATGATGCCTACGTTGTAATTAAAAAATTTTCTGTTTTTTGAGTCGTTTTATGTTCTAGTTCCCATTTTTGTGTCTTGATTGTAAAGTAGAAGGTAATATATAAAGTAGAGAAAAGGGAAATTTTTTAAAATTTATACTTTCAAAGAAATGCCAACTGAACAAGCAGATTGCTCAGATAAGAACTTGAGATCAAGTCATTGATCCTGGTGAGTAAGGCAACGCGTTTTCAAAGGCGAAAAAAGTTTGGAAATGGGCAAAAAAACCAAAAATTTAAATTTATTTTCGTAAAAGTGAATCTTCAACATCTGATGCTCTGTTAGTCACCAGAGCGCTACCGTTGGATTGAGGTCAAATTACAGACTAAAAAAAATTTATATTTGAGAAAACCGATTGTCAGGTACTAGATAATCATCTTGAGAATGCCTCAACAAAATATCTTGTCAATGACTTCAAAAATAAGGCTGAAAGTAACCAAACAATAAAATATCACATTTTGATACTGTGATCGATGTACGATATTTCATTTTTTGCTACTTTCAGCTTTTCTTTTAATGTTATTGACAAGATATTTTGTACAGACATTCTTCAGATGATTTTCTAGTGTCTGAAATTCTGTTTTCTTGATTAAAAATTACTTTTTTTACTTTTTGCGTTCCTAATCAGTTGCAATTAGGCGTAAATTGAACTGCAGCGCTCCAGTGGTAGAAATCAGCAAAATACGCTGAAGGTTCACTTTCATGGTTGTTAGTTTGAACATTTTTCTTCCTCTAAAATTGAGAAAGTACTGTTAGAAGAAAAGCTAAAACATAAAAAACTGTGTAAAACTGCATAATCCCAAGCAAAATTTTTGCATTTGTAGTAAAATAGGCTTATCATTACTTATAGGTTCCTCTTTAGATACCCTTATGAGTTATCAATTGAGAACCCCATTTAAAGTTACCGATCGAATGCTTCAATGGCAAGTTTATCTGATTGGCGGTTGAATAACGGAAAATGTCTATCAATTGATGTCAATTTTACCGATTGGCTTAGGCTTGGCGACAAAGAAAAAGATCGGTCTGGATCCAGCAGTCCTCTGGTTACACAGGACATAAGCCATTTTTATTTATTTATTTATTTATTTTTTCTTACAAAATCTATGACTAGAGCGACTGGTTACACAGGACATTAAGGCATTTTTTTTTTTTTTTCTCATACAAAATCAATGACTAAAGCAACTGACTTATTGAAAAAAAAAAAAAAACCATAGCAATTTTTTTGAAATTGATCAAAACCAAATACTTTGATTGTCAGTGTATTAAAACAAAGATGGTTCAAGGAAAGTGACAGTTTGATTGTTGCGGGTGAATATTATTAATTGGAGGAAAGTCAAGAGGGGCAAAAGCATTAGATAGAACATGATTTACAACTGCAAGTTAGATTAAAAGGTTGAAAGCAAATCTTGGGCTATTATTAAAATGCACAAGTTTCAGAAAAATGGAGAGAGAAGAAAAGTACATGGGTCAATGAGAAGAAAGTTTCACAGTTCATTCCAAAGTTAGAGAAGGGGACCATTTGCTGGGTTGAAAGATATATTTTTAGGATAATAGATCACGAATAGGGAAGCAAATTGGAGAATGACCTCAAAAGAACCAAACAAAAATTTGGATTAAGTCTTTCACAAACCTTGCGGGGTTTTTAATTTTTCAAGATCCCATATTAGGTGTGTTGCATAAGTGGCAACCCTGTTGTACACCAGAGTGATATACAGGGTGACAATAAAAAAAGAAGACCCACTCAAAGAGTTCGAAACATTTTAAGACATTCATAATTTTTTAATCTGACAACCTAGAGATTTTTACTTTACGCCTAGAAGTGCCAGATAGTAACTAGTTTTTAAGAAGAAATATCAGTCATGGCTTATTCTGCATTTTTTCACGCCAAAATTGTATTTTTGATTTTCAGAAATTTTTAACCTTCATATTGCTAAGGGGGGTCCGTGTGGACCTTAGGCCTGTTTTTTTCTGCGATAAAAGATTGTATTTCACACTGATGTTCTTATACTTTCAAATTTGTTTCAATGAGGGTAAGTTTTAAACAGTCACTAATTTTCATCCTTTTTTTCAATTCGTTTTAGATTTATAAGACTTTAAGTCATGGGGTCCGTGTCCCCCCCCCCCCCCATAGTGCTTAAAACATCTTTTTTAAAAAAATAAAAATACATTTAGAAAGCTCAATGCTTGTGCTATGTGCTTTTAAGGGCTCAGTATGAAAAATTAATTCAGAAAGAAAATCATGCCCCCCCCAAAAAAAATGTGAATGTGGTTATATCCACTGGAAAAAAATGGAATTTGGATGGTTTTAAAAAAATTTGAAAAAAAGGGGAAAATCATTTTTTTCAAAGTGACTGGAATTGCAAAGATCATCTCCGGGTTGTATGGAATAGGTTCTATCATGGCAGAATAAATTAAAAAAAAAAAAAAAATTAGACTGGAGATGACTAAACTTTAAATTGGGGTCCGAGTGGACCCCCCCCCCCCCATTAGGAATCTACGTATATCAAATACCTACCTTAGGAATATGAAGGTTAATAGGACCGTTTTTAATAGTCACCCTGTATAGCAACCAGTATGGTAGCTCGTCCAATACGGCAGCAACAGATTCTCTCCATTTAAACGTTAGTGAAATGATGGATCTTGAGGAGATTCATTGAAGCTCCAAGAAATTGATACTTTTGCATAGGATTAAACGACAAAAATCATAGTTATCAAGGTACCTGAGCCACCATTCATGGCAACCCTGCAGTGAGGATGGATGGAATTTAAGTTAACCTTTCAAGTAACTGGCCGAAAAGAAACAAATGTCCCGGAAAATGCTGGAAACCACGCACACACATTTTTTAATGAGGGCATTTGCCTTCTATTATTTAGAAGATTTAATACCTCACCCAAGAGCTCCCTTTAACATCAAACAAAACGTAAATCCTTTATTCTCTTTAAAAGGATTAATCAAGAAATTTTCTTCTCATCTTGATAGGCTCCAGCCTATAGAGAGTTTAATTAGCTTTGTTGCATTTTGAACAGTGTGTTCATAAAAGCCGAATAAGAAACAAGAGAGACAAAAATAAAAATAAAAAAAAAAGGGCGAAAACGTCTAAATAGACTTCTGGAAGTTGTTTCCAGTCAAATGATTTTCAAGTTGGCTCAACTGACAAAGGGACTCCCAATTATATGGAAGCCAGCAGCTTGAAACCATTAAAAAAGAGAAAAAAATTAAAAAACTGTGGTGCCAAGTAATACAATAGCAGTAAAGTAATTCAGTTTAAAAATGCTGTTAACATTTGAAAGCTGGAAGGACCTATAAGAAGGACTTGCCCTATCCACGACCTCTTTATTCTGGTTTTATCATTGAATCATTTACTTTAATTTTCTCCATTCCAAAAATTAAGTTTTTGTAAGATTTCTCTGTGGGTGAATGGCTCAGGCATCTTCTTGAATTACATTCAGCAAATGAATGATGAGACAGTAAAAAAGTTCTAATTCACTGCCGAGGGACAAAAATTAATTTTAAGATGAAGCAGTTGTCCATCTGCAAATGTACTCAACAACTACAGCTCTTGGCATTATTGCATCCCAAACAAACAACTGCCATCTTGCACTAGTAGTAGTAAAGTCTAGCTGCCCAAACAATGTGTTCTTGCACTGGAATTTCACAGCGAACGACTAGACTGAGAATACAAAAAGAGAAAAAGAAAGAACGGAGGTAACCTCCATCGCCATCGACACCTAAGTACCCTCACAGTAAGGTGAGAGGACAAGGACTGGTGCGCTCTCGGAATTTGTTTTTTATTGTTTGTTTTTTCTTTTTCAATAAATGACATTGATGTAAGAGGTAAGAGGACTGTTGTTTGTTTGGGATGCAAGTCAGGGACAAAAAGAATGACAAATGTCCCCTGAAAGTAGACTACCTCCAATACACGCGCAGGTAGGGCAGTGGACCAAGCTTTAAGTTAAGCATTCCCCATCAGATATGACTTTTAAATTTTCAATGGCTCAGCTTTTTTTTTTTTTTGGATTATACAAAAAGTACAATTATCTATTTAAGTACTTTCAGGCAAACTATGCAAGAGTTCCCATCATCAATCTCTAAAAACAGTATTTTTCTGCATACTCAGGTGGACTGCACTTAGCAATGAGGTTAATTTAGAATAGCCATGCAATAATACAAGAAAGAAAGGGGTCTCGTTATTTACACAGAGACAAGAAAAGATAAAGACAAATAAAAGTTAACCTTTCACCAAAGACATCTCCAAAGCCAATTACCACCGTAAACCATAAACCATAACACATTGTCATCAGAGCAGCAAGAGAGTCTCATTCTTAGGCTTCATAACTTCCTTGTCGCAGTTCCCGCGGATGAAGGATGGATGGATCGATAGAACCGAGAGATAGAGCATAAGTTTCAAAAAGCCTGATTTTGGAACTGAAATCACTCTACAGCTACATTAATATTTCAATTCTAACTTAAGTAGGTACCTAATGATTCAGGTGAGGTGCGTTAATGCCTAATTTTCTATGCACACTGAAAGAAAAAAAAATTAAACCATTTAATAAATTTCAAACCAATTAACCGTTCACTAAGGTTTTTCACCTACATTGTCTGTCGAAGAAGGGATGCACCTTAATTTATAGTATGCTTTTCACCCACTCTAATATTTTGGAACATTTTTCTGTTTATTTACTTTATTAGTAATTACTTTTACCCTTGAAATAAAATCAGGGTTAAAAATTACTAGAGGACGTCAAAGTTTTAGTTTTGCAACAATTTTACGATAAAACTGTGAAAACTTAAAATATGCTTCGTTTGATATAGGTACCTGAATAATTGTTTTTTTCCCAGTTTCTTTGTGTTTTTACACCTTTCTTAATACTTCTAAATGGATCAGATTTTTGTTTCCAAGAGGGTTCGTGCAGACCCCATCACTTTTTAAAGTTCCTGTCTTAAATCTTCAATTTTGAAGCAATAAAACAATGTAAAATTCGTTTTTGTCATACCCTCAGTTAAACAAATTCAGAAGAAAACAATTGAAAGCACATTTCGCAAAATTTTATCCAAAAAAACTTTATCTATTATTCATTGTAATTCACGGCTTTTCTGAACTAACAACCATCAAAAGCCTTTCAATAATTTCAGAGATGCCAAAGTTCTAATAATCAACGAAAATATTTAGGTATCATTCTATTTAAATTACCAACAGAGACAAAATTTGAATCAGTAATTTGAGACACCATCTATCATTTTGAAATCTGTGAGATTTTTGCCTAGAATCAGATTAATTAATTACTAATTAGGTATCAGATTCAATTGCAGATGGAGAAAGGAGATGAACCTGAATCTCTCGAAGATGCATCCGACTTTCCTGTGGATCCAAAATTTATTTGCGTGATGCCACTTATTTTGTTCCATATTTATTTCAATTTATTTACTCATTTCTGCAAAATTTAATTTTTTTCTACACTGTGAAATTTACAATAAGTTAGCTCAAACTGAATGAAAATTCTGTTTCGTTAGGACAACAAAAAAAAAACTTCCTATATATACTTATCACAGCACCACAGATAAATGAGCGTCGAGTTTCATGAAAAAGTGGTGTGGATATGGTTCGGATGTCAGAGTTTGTTTCCACTTGAAATGATAGTCAGCTCATTAGACCATCTTTAGCTTCCAAATTTCTTGCAAGAACATGATTTTTACTCCTCAATGAGTGCTCGTTTCAGAAGTTTCAGGAGCTCACCTATGATCTTTGGCGAATTTTCAATTTTAATTTATTCAGATCAAAACTAAACTTGCTAATGACTTTGACTTTTTGATTTTAAAGCCTCATTTGATGAACACGCAGGGCTCAAAGTTATTTTCATTCATCTCCATTATTCTACACAAGATATAACATTAGACAAATTCCAAAGATTATTAGTCAAGGTCCACCTACACTTCTGAAACAAGCTTTAATTCTACGCTTTAAAAATGTTGAATGAGGGGCTCTTGAAAGCTTTTTCTCCAGATAAATTAAAAGTCGGCTTTTCGATTCAATCCAGCAAAAATAACAAAGGAGCAACTCACTCATCTAATTAATAAAAGATTTTCACATGATCATAACAGCATCGTTATGCAGGTACCATGGAGTTTCCTATTTAAATTTATTGCTTTTTCTATTCAAGCAAAGGAGAAAAACCCTCATCAAAGCTCGGGCCCAACAACAGAAGGTGCTATTTTGTGCTCTAAGGGCGCCTCTGCATAGTGTACCGTTAAACTGCCTCTGAGAACATTACTCTACAGGCTAGCTACTTATAAATCTCCTGGGAGATTTATAGAGTTTCCCAGAGACAGTATAACGATACACTATGGTCACTATAGATTAATGGCATCGTTACGCTGGTATCATGGGGTGATCTCCTATCCAATATGTCACCTTCTTCAAGGATATCCGTATGCCAGAATAAGGAAAAGTGACAAAACTAAGATAGGAATTCCCCATGGTAACTATATAACTTCGTTTATGCACTCTCGCATTTAAAAGCTTTTTCAAGCAAACAAGTGGATTTTGGAAGTTTTCAATGAGACCATCGTTATTTTTGTAAGTTCCTTTTTACAGGATTGTCAATACTACCTGTGTTTATTTTTCTACTTTAGGTTATCATTATTTCAATAATTAGTGTCTAGTTTAACTTCAAGTTGTTTATGTGTTACTGTCTCCCCAACCAAATAAAAACAATTTTTTAAATAATTTTAATTTTTATAAAGCTCTAAAGAATCTTTTCGTACTTTAAAACCCCTGTTAAAGTGCAAAAAAGTCAAACTGTGGTCCGTGGCCCCCCAAAATTCCATAGGGAAAATTCCCAAAACTTTTTACATCATTAACTTATCATTGCTACAACTTCTCCCCAAAAGAAAAAATGAAGTAAAATCATTCCCTACAGAAAAATCCAAAGTGTTAGGCCAAAGTTCACTGTTAGTTAAATTATTATTTTTTTTTGCAGTACGAAATTAAATTTCAGTGTAGTTAAATTAAAAGTAGAGGTTAAAAAATTTTACCGTGGATCAATGTTCGATAAACAAAGAACAAAGATGCGCAACGCTATGATCATTAAGAAATTACGGTTTTTTTCAAACTCCTTTTTTTTTTCGAGGGGGGGCCGCAACGTGCTTTCCGAACCCTCTTTGGGGGTCGGCGTGAGGAAAAGTTTGGGAACCACTGCTTTAAAGCATGAAAAGTTGATTCAGGTGTTTGCCTGAAAAACAACACAATTGCGTTTGTGCCTATTTGCTGACAAGATCCAAAAATATGGCACAGGTAACAAAGAAAATCTGCTACTGTTGCCGGGATTTTCATTCATGCTTCATTGGTTTACCAAGGTCTGGACAATGGTACCATGGTGCCATACAGACCCAGCAAAAATTAAAACTTGGATGAAGAAAAAAAACCTCATGAATGGTGAGGAGATGGGAAACGTAGTGTTCTAGGTAATCTCAGATGGAATTAGTCTCAAAATCTTTTCTGTTGCAAAAATAATTAATAGAGTAGTTTGCAATAGAGCCCAAAAAAGTTATGATTGTCAGCCTTGAAAGTAGAGTAAAAGAGTTTAACCAGAACAATTACCTATTTTTCTCCTATAATTGTGACAACCCATTGGAAATATTTAAATATTAGTTTGAGGATCAATTCACAAAGGAGCACAAAACTAGGTTCAGTTAAGAACAAAACTAGGTCAAGTGCAAATGCAACTGCACGTAAATATTCAATACACATTTATTATAGCATGATAAATGGTTACAAGATGTACACATTTTTTGAATGTAGCAACAGAAAAGTAAGATGTTAAGGCATCAAGAAGGAAATAAAAATATGAGCAATGCTCACTGGATTTCAATACAGTTCATTTAATCATAATTCAAATGTACTCAACGTTAGAAAATAGTGAAACAAATATGCAACAAAAATCGATACATCCAAAAAAAAAAAAGACAGAAAGAAAGAAAAATAAATAAATAAATAAACATAGATTACAATAATCAGAAAGTGGATTATGCAAGATGCAAACTAATTCATCTACCGTATATTGATGAATGAGGAAATGAGCTTTGCTATTACCAAGAAGAAACTACAAATTATCGAATTGATAACTTTTGGAAAAACAGTGATAGGAAACCACGGTTTATGATAAGGGGGGAAAATATGGAATTAGATGCACACAAGTCTGGTAGATGTGAATGATAACGTAAATAAATATACAGTTACACCAGATGTCCACTGACTACACAGCTTACTTTGCCTCATATTACTAACAATCTTTCCTGCCCATTACTGCCAAGAATGGACATTAAAGCCTAACAAATTAACATCAGATGGAGTTAAAAAAAATGTGTAAAGATCACAAGAGAGATAAAGAAACAAAAGGAAACCGAGCTGCAAAATCATTGGTCTACTGGAAATTACAAATCTCATTTCGCAAAATGGTACCGGGTACCTTCTTCCTTCACAAATTTTTTGGAGCATGAAATAATCAAAAATTGATCAAAATCTAATTAGACTGTCTCCAAACAAAAGCTTTATGAGGTGTTCAAGGTGATTCCAGGGCTGATAAGCTCAAACCGTGGACACCACATCGTGCTGCTCAAAAAGTCAACAGTGTTTGGCTAAACTTGATGTATTTACGCAAAAACAGGAATGTTGGCTCCTGAGAGCACACTTCAGGAAGATACCCTGAAAGTTTCAAGCTGAAACACTCAAAAATAAAGGGATTTAGGAAATACAAAAATTCCTATAAGCCTCAATGATAGCAAGTCAGGCAGATAGATATAAATTACTCGCACTTACTAAGCTTGCAGCAAAATGAATTTCCTAAATTTCAGCTGTAATTCTCGACCAACTTTGCTAGTTTTGGGCTTAAAATATCTAGTAGCAGTAGGAGTAGTAGTAGTAAAGTCCAGCCGCCCAAACCATGTCTTCGTTACGCTTGTATTTCAAAGCAGACGACTGGACTGAACAAAAAAAAAATGCTTATGTTCTTGAATTTTGCATTTTTCTTTGTTTTCAATTCAAAGTGCCAAAAACATGACTTTTCCCGAAAGTGACTAGGGGCACTATCCACCAGATTGAAATCTGGAAAATGTTTGCTTGGGTTCACCTTAAGAGAGGGTAAGTAAGCATGCAACTTGATACAAGAATGGTTAATCGACAGCCGCTGAAGCGTTATACTCAATTGCTGAAAAAAGGTAGAATTCAAGAAAGAAACCAAAATACTCAGATCTCTTTATTCCGTACCTTTATGAATGGAATTGCATGGATAAAGGCTTTTCTTCTCCACTCAAATCGAAATAAAAAATTCAACCCCAGAAAGGTAGTGCGAACAACAAAAGAGGGTCATTAATTGGAAGGAAAGATGTTGGAGACTACGGGTGTGCTTTCAAGGGAATTGAATATGAAATGACTTGCTCCAGCCAAATTCAACATTGCAGAGAGCATAACTTGATAAGTTGGAAAGCAAGGGAGTATCTTCCGAGGATAAATTGTGACAATGAAGCAAGAGGGGTACTTTGATAGTAAATATGATTTAAATTAAACAAATTTCTTTCCTTCCCCGACATCTTAGGAGAACATCACCTAAGTCAAACGTTCGGGAAACTTCCTTAAAAAAATAAAGAAAAGATGCTCATTTATTCCAAAATAGTGGAGGAAGATTCATATGAAAATTCACACAGTTCAAAGCAACATAAGTAATAAAGTAAAATAACTCACGGTCACTAACAATTGATAATTTCATCACACTCGTTTTGGGAGACGCTTTCTCCCATCTTGCGTGATTTGCGACTGATTAGTGCTGATTTTGCTGACTAATCAGTCACAAATCACTGCAGAAGGGAGGAAGCACCTCCCGAAAGGTGTCTAGTAAAGTTATCAATTGTTTGTGCACCTTGAGTTGATCACCATCGCTTTCTTGCTGTGATTGCTTGTGATGTCTTGCTGATAGCAGTGATCACGGAACCAAGCAACAGTCCAGCGAGGGCATTTGAAACCTATGAACTTCGATTTTGAACACTTGAGTTGTACTTTTGGCATGGTGGCTTGTGGGGGGAGTGAAATTGATTCCAATAGCCCTACGTCTCCACTTGATTCAGTTGTAGGACTCATAGGTAGAAGAAACCATTAGGAAAGATAGCATCACTCACGTGCAGTAGCGTACACAGGAATTTGTCTTTCTCTTTCTTTCCTTATTTGAACACATGAGTAGGAAAAGGATAGAAACAGGGGCTTGAACGTGACTTCAGTCCCTATCTCTTTCCTTTTCTAGTACATACACTCAAACGGAAAAAGAGCGAGAGACTAATGCCTGGGTACGCCATTGCTCACGTGGCTCAATTAATTAAAGAGCCGATTTTAATGAAGAAGGCGAATTCCCTTTTCTTCAATCAAATTGACTTGGCCCACTTCTTCAAGATATTGTACATCAAAGATGATTTAGATACAACACAAAGTAAATAATACTAATCATTGGTCAGAAAAAAAGAGTAAAACAAGACTTATTACAGAAGCCGGCAGATAACACATTTAGGATAACTGTCTAAATTATTATGATGTTTAATACCAGAGTTGGGCAAATAGGAACGTAATCGATTACACTATTACTGGGTAATTGGAAATCGTCAAACCTTTGGATGGTAATTTAATGCAGTTTCTGCAGATTTAAAATGAACTTCAGCATCATTTCTGATGGATCTCATCCATTTGCAGCTATTATGATGGTAAACTTGTCAAAAGTCAGTCCTGATTACCATGAAATCACCGTCCGAAAAAACGATGATTACGATTACTCGGTAATCGCGTAATCGATTAACACCCCAATTTGGATACCTTTACCAAGGAAGGTTAGTGGAATTTTAGTTAATAATTAGTACAAAAAAGCTACTTGTGACTCCAAGATCACACTCTTTCCATTAACTTGATTGTTCTTCCGATATAATTCTTGATGTTTTAAGATTAGAATGCTGAGGTCTTCAGTAAGATTTCTGAGAACCAGTTTCGTGAGGCTGATTACCCTTTAATTTATTTTAAAACTCGTCTGCAACCAAATGGTATTTAACAAAAGAAATGGCACATGAATTTTGACACTGTTTTGAGAAGAACCATACCAGAATTTGTATAAAAATAAAAGAAAAAAAGATTGTAGCTAAAAATTATGTCCCCCCCCCCCCCCCCCCCAAAGGAAATTGGATAGATTTCAACAAACTAAAATTATATTTACAATAGAGGACAGCTACTTTAACAAATCCATGCATGATTCACAGATCAGCGAAATGAGCAGGAAATTGAGACATTCATTTACTTAACATAATACATATGTAACCCTGAGAGCCAAAGGACCTTAACTCCATTTCGATGATTTCGATACATCACAAAAAAAATACCTTCAGCAACAACCAAATTAAAGGGACACACAATGTATTTCCAACATACCTCGCTATGGACATTTTAGTGGTGACGTCAGGGAGGTCTTTACACCAACCAGATTTGATTATAGCACAGAATACTAAAATCAAAGTGGAAACTTTGCTTCTTATTGAAGCATTATTTTCTGGTCCGCCATCTTATGGAAGTTCCGAACTATCCTAATTCATAGCAATACGAAAGACAGAGACAGATATGTCTGCCACTTTAAAAGGTCACCAAAAGAGACCGAAAAAACGTTTCCATTGGCTCTTCTGGGAGTTTCCATTTTTAATGTATTATATTCTGTGGTTATGGTGGGACAGTGAGGTCAAAATAAATTGATGGATATGCAATGGCTACTCTTACCAATGATTTTACACTTGCCGATTTCTTACGGAGCATTTCAAGAGTGCTACTTACCTCCTCTTGCAAAAGATTTGGGTAAGATTTCTTAAACTCTCTAGTGCACACAATCACACATAATTTCAATGAGACCAATAGCAAAAATGCGAATGAAAATTTTTAGATTAAAGAGGAAAAAAGGGTGATGGAATTTAAATTGCTTAAAAAGTTCTAACTCCGCATCACATCTCAATACTTGTGTCCAATTTGTATTTATGAGATTACACTGAAGACTGTTTAGATTCAACGTAGAACGCGGAAAAAATAAAAAAAAAAAAAAAAAAACCAATAAAAAACTTTGGTTATTTTTTTTCTTTAGCGTATTTTAGCCTAGAGAACACTAACGATAAACACAAAAAAACAATTAGAAGGGTTAATACAATTTTCTTTGAAAGGAGAAAAAAAAATGAAAAATAAAAAATGGATCAGTTAGTAGATTAAAGAAGTAATGAAAAACAGGAAAATAGAACTATTTACACAGAGCTTTTTTTGTTTGAAGGTTTCCTAAAATAAAAAGCAAAAATTTAAAAAACCTTACAAAACGTTTACAGACAAACACAAAAGACATCAAACAAACTTGTGATGGGGAATGAAGCAAAGAACAAGAAACTGTGACCTCTGATTCATGAAATTTGCAACACTTGGAAGAGAAAGAACCCTTTTCTTTACCCTTTCCAAACATTCAACAAGTCATCTTCGTAAGATAATTTCAACTGTTAAAAAATATTACCTAGAATCTAGCGATATAAATTTTCACGCGACTAGTGAAAAAAAGAAAAAAAGTTCCATACTTTCAGGGATTGCATTTACAAAAATCTCTGATTTCAGAAAAATTGTTCATTTCTCAAAAAATTGTAGGGTTTAGTTACAACCCTTGATAGTGAAAATGGAAAAGAAAAATTTCAATACTGACCAATAAAATTTCACTAGAGATAGATTAAAAGGTGTAATTTTCCTTTAATTTTTACTCAAAAACAAACATCTTTAAATTGATATTTCCTGAGGAGTACAGTGTCAGCACGGAATAACCAGAGATAATAATATTCAGATCACTGTAGGATTGGTATTTCATCAACGGTCCACCCCTCCAAGAAGAGACCCCTAACATTTTCATCAAATAAGATCATTGGTGCCACACCAAAAAAAAATTATGAATCAAGGGGACTCTCTGAAGTTTTTTTTTTACAGGAAAGTTTCAACAAGTTCTGAATACCAAAATAGTTGTAGTAAAAAGCAGTGCGATAAAAAAAGAAAAAATCTCGCACAGATATTTGTTTAAGATGTACAGCAGTTAAAATTATGACTTGACACACACATAAAAACTAAATAATCTAAATTATTGATGTTTGACAAACTTTAAAAACAGTTTTGATGGATTTACAACACTAATGACAAATTCCATGTAAAGCAAGAGGACTAGAAACAAACCTCAACAATTCTGGAGTATTTGCCACTCTGAGATCTTTAAGATGAACTAAAAAATCGAATATGAGGGTCATGAGATATTGTAACTTGTAGCTAAGAATATGGGTATTTTTGAGAGAAACAACTGCAGAAATAAGAAATAAAACAAAACTGTGGCCCATAAGCTGCACAATGTAACAAAAAAATATCATTAAAAGAATGACAAAACTAAAACCTCAATTATTTTGAAATTTCACAGTCAAATGCTTTCAAATTTTTGGCAGTTCCAGTAACAAATGCTTCTGCAAAGTTTTAAGAAAATCAAATGATATTTCCTAAAAGAAAATCAAATGATATTTCCTAAAAGAAAATCAAATTATATTTCCAGAACACAAAACTAGAGTGTCACACACATACATACAGAAACGACAGCATAAGGTGCTTGTGCTGAGTGACATCCCTTAAATACATTTCTAAGGTTTTTCAGCACTTATTGCCATCATTAGAGGTAAAAACTACATAGGTTGAGAAAACTACAAAATCACATTTCAGAGAACACTATGACAAAAATAAAGGCAAGGCATGAAAAGACATTTCAAAAAGCAAGACAAAATAGGGCCAGGAACAAGAAAAAGTTTTAGCACCAAGACGAAATATTTCAAATTGCGATACAGTATAACTTAATCTATTTTTTTTTTATCCATTTAAAGTACAGCAATTTGAAATCTTCAGTCTTTGTTTAAAAACTCAGTCATTTTCCTAATTCTGCTTCGCTTTGCTCTTTGGAATATATTTTCATGCTCTGTCTTTATTTTTGTCACTGTTGTTACGTTGTTTTATTTGTTTGTTTGTTTGTTTGTTTGTTTGTTTATTTATTTATTTATCTATTTGTTTGGTTGCAGTTGTTGTTGTTTGTTTGATTTTGTAGTTTTCTCAACCTGCGTAGTTTTTACCTTTGATGGTGACACTGATAAAGGCTGAATGACCTTAGATATATTTTAATTCTTGTAATAAAAAAGGTTTGGTATAATGCCCAGCACATTGGCCATAATTTCATTTTATTTCTGATTAACAATAAGCAATGCTGCTAACTGCACCAACATGTTTGAATACTATGGAAATGTTTCTCTTGCATCTGATGCTTTCAAATTGACTTGAGGCAAGCTACAGAACTGAGAAACAAAATATTTTAAAAATCATCCATTTTATGTATTTCTTCTCTATTAGAAACTTTGTCCTCCCTCGTTTTTAAAGAGATCTGCAATTAAAGAGGTGTGTGCAAGTGCAAAAACAACACTTTTTCAATGTTCTATGCAGGGCTTTGGAGTCAGAGCCACAGTCAAAACTGAAATTTGCACTTCTCCTGGAGAAAACAATGAATAATACTTTCAGAACTGAAAGTTACTATTCAATAAGTAATTCAAGATGTTATAGCGCAGACAGGAATTACAGTTTGAATTACTGCAATCAGAGCTCTGAAGCTGGAGCTGCTCCGGCTCAGGGCTCCAATCGCAATAACTCAAACTGAAATCATGGAGAATAATTTCTGTCTATGCTAAAACATCTTAAATTACTTATTGAATAGTACATTTTAACACCGAAAGTATTATTCATTGTTTTCTCCAGGAGAAGTCTAAATTTCAATTGTGACTGTAGCTCCGGCTACGAATCCCTAGTTCTATGACTTACAAAACAAAATACCCTGGACAAAAATCTTACAGTAAAATTTTTTTGTTGATTTCCATAAAATTTGTGATTTATTCATGACATACTTTGAAGAGTCATTCTGCTTGGTTCTTAAACACTTAAAAGCTACAAAATTGCATGATGTTTGCCTATATTTAAATTGGTAAACATTTTGACCAGGGTTCGTTCTTTTGTAGGTCACAGTACCTATGAAGCGTTTTTTTATTCTCCGGTATCCACACCGGTGCAGTAACCCGGAGCTTTTGGAGCTGCTCCGAAGCTGTCTGGTGCAGCACCGGTCACGTGCAGAAGCTCTGGAGCTCCAGCTCCAGTGCATCGGTCTTCAACTCCGATACACTGGAGCTTGCACCGTAGCAGCTCCAGGCGCATCACACCGCTACTAAAAAAACACTTCGGTGCGCTCCAGTGTGCTGGAGCACCAGAATAAAAAAACGCATCACTACTTAACCCTTTGCCGTTCAGTGTCGCGCTATCCTTGACAAAATCTTTAAAAACAACCATCTCCTACATCCAGCGTCACTCAAGGGATCCAACAGATTTATATTTTTTTTTTCCTCCTTGGAATTTCGTCCAGGAAATTTTATTTGGAGTCATTTTAAACTTCTTACTGGCCAGACTTAATTTTCAACTAAATTTTCCTTAAAGTTAAATCAGATTTTGCATCAAGTTCCAAAAAAGTAATGGACTGGAAAGACTTAAAATGGGAGCAGAGATGGTTTGTGCAATTAGGCAACCACATAATTTTTCCGTTTAACAGGGAAAAGAATAGATTCTTGGGCGGGCTGACAGCCGCCTGCAGAATTGATTGTTATACATTAATATAAATGGAGGAAAACACCATTACCAAATGAGGCTCTTGCTAACTTTCGCTTTAAGAGATTAAATGGTTGAACTTGTGGTATAATCTAGTGAAAATTGCCATGAGCACACTAAAAAATTATGAAATTCACTCACAGACTTACAGAATAACTTTAAAGTTTAAGGTGTTATAGCAGAGCTACGCAGTTACCATGGGAGATTCCTATCTAATTTGAGGCTTTCCTCTGTGCATTTCTATAGAGAGAGAGACAAATTAGACAGGAGCCCCCCATGACAACTTCGTAGCTCCCCCATTTAAGAGCAAAGATGTTAGAGCTATGTAGGTACCATAGGAGATTCCTGTCTAATTTGTCTCTTTCTCTCTCTAGAGAAACACACAGAGGGAAGCCTCAAATTAGATAGGAATCTCCTACGGTAACTGCGTAGCAACGCCGTTACACCTTAAACTTTAAAGTTATTCGGTGAGTCTGTGAGTGAGTTTCACAATTTATTAGTAAGCTCATTATGATTTTCACAAGATTTTACTCAAAAATCAACCATTCAATCTCTTATAGTGAAAGTTAGCTAAAGCCCCATTGCACAAGCCTCCACTGAAAGGGCAAAGTGTTGTTGTTACACTCAACAGTCAACACAGTTTCTTTTCCATGAGCAGTAAAACATATTCAATAAAGAGGGACCAAGAAAACAAAGTAGACTGCAAAATACCCTCAGAGAAACCTGGAGAGTAAAATGAATTTTCAACATTCTAAGACGTGACTATTCCAAAATAATGACTAGCATTGAAATAGAGCACATTACGAATGACTCAACAATAGGGAATCTCGACAAAGCAACAAAAAAAAAAAATGAGGGAAAAAGCAATTTGATAAATTAGTGTTTGAAATGGCAACATTTTTCTCCAATTTGATTGGTTAAAACTGTGTTAATGAGAGTATTAATAAAATTAGGAGGTGGGTAAAATGAGGACCGGTGCCAAGGCAAACAAGAGTACTTTGCATCAGTGGCAATATCTTGTTATGATAAAAGAGTCACTAATACCTATACAGTAGGAACTTTAAAACACGCTTGCAGCTGCTTCGATTAGAACTTACTTAAAATTTGTTTAAAGCAAAGAATATAAGTTAAACAGAATATTGATGGTTTTCTTCTAGGTTCAGTTCAACAAACAAGAGTTGAATTTGTTTACAATGACATGAAAACTTTCATGAAAGTCACAAAATAAAATAGATAACAAACAGGCAAGAATGACAAACCTACAATTTTAAATTAATAAAAAAAAAAAAAAAAAAAAAAAAAATTAGTTGGAGATCTTTGCAATTCCTTCTTGCAGAGAGCATCATTCAAAGTGACAAACACACTAGAGCAGCTTCTGTTGACAACAGAACTTGAGGTCTACAACTAAACACAGTCAAATGGTTGATGTGATGTAAGACTACCAAACGGTTTCAAACATTTACCGTAGACTAAAACATAATCACTGGAATATTTGCAACACTTAACCCACTGACATGTATGGACAGGTCAGGACTCTTCATGACTGTGAGAAAATTCATACTACCAATCCAGCAATCTAACGGCACAAACAAAGAGTTCAAGAGTTTGCAACTTTTTACACTTGATAGTGCCACTAGCTTCACTTTACTTCCATGGTTTCACTGCTGGGTTGGCCGTAAGCATAGAATGAACGCATAGGCATTGTTGTCCAGTAAATTTTGTGAAAGTAAATCACAAGTCAATGAGTTTAAGCAGCTTTTCGTTCTGAGCACCAAATATTCAGGTATGGCAACCCTAATCTATTTCCGTCTGCATAAGAAGGGGGGGGGGGGATTTTTGTTTTTCCTTCCAAGTATAAAAAAAGTTGGTTACTTTCAGAACTTGGAGCACACTTGCCTAAATTGTCAAAAAGGTAACTGAGCACTGGTTATACTTATTTTGTTCAAAACGTAGGAATACTCAAAAAGAAACGGAGCGAAAGAACAGCAAAGACTCCTGTAAGAGTAGAAAAAAAAAAAAAATAATAATAAAAAAAAACTAAAGCGCGAGAGTAAAACTTTCATTTATCTCATTCAAACGGAGTTAAGTAAAAATAGGAAAGGTAATTTAAATGCAAATTATGACTGTGCAGTTGGGTTTAGATAAACTTTTATCTTGAATTTTTGATAAGAAAAAAAAAATGAAGAGAAAAGAGCACTTCAGTTCCTATTGAGAGCCAAAACTGCAGTATAGCTCCACTCTTCATCAGTTTTTGGGAATGACGCACCCATAAAATAGTTAAGGTGATTCTTCAGCTTTTAGTGCCAATTTCTGCTGCCAGAGCGCTACTGTTCCATTAATGTAGAATTACTGGCCGAAAGTAATTTATATTTAAGGAAATGGAATGTCAGATACTAGATAATCATCTGAAAAATGTCTCTACAAAAAATCTCATCAATAACTTCAAAAATGAGGCTGAAAGTACCAAAAAATGGAATATCGCAAATCGATTCTTGCATCAAAATGCGATAATTCATTTTTTGCTACTTTCAGCCTTTCTTTTAATGTTATTGACAAGATATTAAGTTGAGACATTCTTCAGATGATTGTCTAGTACCTTTATACTCCATTTTCTTAAATATAAATTACTTTCCGCCTTTAATATGACATTAATCGAATGGTAGCGCTCTGGTGGCAGAAATCGGTACTAAACGCTAAAGATTCATCTTAATAAGGAACAAAATAATGAAGGAATAAGTCAACAAAGTGATACAGAGATTAGTTTGGTTCAAAAAGAGTGTCCCATTTTTAACGCTTATCAGATTTAATCTATCCATAAAAGTTTGAATGAAAATGAAAAAGCAAAGATGACAACTGCTCTAGATTTCAGTTCACTCCTTCGTTTAGTTGAAGCAAATTTTATGAGTTGCTTAAAAAAAATTCTCAAACCTCATTTCAGTTAACAATATTGCACATTGAAAATGCATAGAGCTATGTACAGATATACAAGTGAGAGGGACTCTACTGAAAATAAGAAGATATGGCACATTAAGCCATCCACTCCTCATTTTGTGCAAAGTTTAGCCCAAGTTAACTGGAATAAATTCCCACAAACATTACTAAAGTTCCCGCAAATATTGTATGAATCCTTGTATTGATTCTGCCAAGTTAGTTGCTACCTATTCTCTACATACGTCTCAGAAATTATCAGGCCAGTTTCCAATTTCTCTTCACTGAAGACTATCGGTCAATAATTATCAAAAAATTTCCAATGGAACGTCAAGTGTTCCAGAAAACTACCAAAGAAAAAAGGACGATATTCTTCTCTTTCAACGAAGAAAATAATAAAAGAGCAAAGAAAAATTGTACGCCAAAATCAGTTGAAGAATTTGCATCATTGAAATGACAGCAGAATGGAGCAGGCTTATGCATATTAAATTGCTGACAAAGGTGGGCACTCCAACCAGAATAGACATGAAAAACACAGGTAGATGGAATCAACTTGTCCATAGTCACATCGCCTCACAGTAGATTCAATTCGCTGATTTTTTGTAAGTAATGGGCTCTTAACAATTCCGTCGCTTATAGTCTAAAGTACCATCAAGCGCTATTATCAGGCGTTTGGTGGTACTTTGGACAGGAACTTACGTCTTCCATGTTTTGCAAGTCTGGTTTGGTTGTAGTACTATGAGTATCAAAAGAATGTACTTTCAACACATAGTTTTTGATGAATTTTTCTTTGATTTTCCATCATTTTAAACTTTCAGAGGCATAATGTCACAATTGGCAATACTGAAATACCTGAAAATCAAGACGTTTCTCAAATTGGTGGAGAAATGAAATGATGAAAATTTCTATCCGAATACTTCCTTTTGAAAGCCATAGTAAATGCCTTAGCAAGCAATGCAGAGTACCTTGGCGCACCAGTTTTCAGTGAATAACTCATAGATGCCAATGATGCCGGTAAATATAAGGCTTAAACTTTGTTCTAAAAATTATGAAAAAAGGCTAGTGATTTTTCTGAAAGTGCAAAGTTTCTAACTAAATTTTCTGAAGAAGTACTCCCCCCAGTCTCTTGAGATTTAATGATTCCTAAAAAAAAACAAAAAAAACAAAAAAAAACAAAAAATTCCTATACAATTTGTAGCATAAATTACAAAGGAGATGGTATTAAATTGAAAGATTTTCGTCAATTTACTCTCTGTTTGTTGAAAATTTATAGAGAGAATAAAAAAAAGACAAAAAGACGAGAGTCAAAAATAAAATGGTTAGCAAGTTGGGCTGTTTTCACTCTAGGCAGGGGATAAAGCTTCCTTTAACTCTCCATCAGAAATAAATATACGTATTTGCACAGCTACTAAACAAGAGAATAGCGTAACACTAAAAACTTGTAACTTTTGAACACCTATCGTACCAGCCAGGAAAAATGGTGAGTAAATAAGTAAATGAAAAAATAAACAACAGACTCCATCACTAGAAAATTATTAAAACTAGATACAGAGATCACGCATGAGAAATAGTACAGAACAAGTTTTGAATCTACTGTTCCAGAACATTCCGCATAATTAGCTAGCAATGAAACTTTTCTGTGATTTGTACCTTCAGCTTCTTGTGACTTCAAGAATAATTACCGACAAAATTTCCAACACGCAAGCAAACAAAAATTCCTGTACATTAAATTACATTTTCAAATGATGATAAAAATTCAGAGACGGATAGGAGCCATGAAGATCCAAAATTTGCTAAAGCTCATTTCCTGAAAAATGGGGGGATTTATCAACATGCGTAGTCTCTTTAGCCTGAGAATCATTAAACTAATCTCGTAAATCAGATAAAAGTACAACTAAATTTAACAAAAGAGAACAAATGGCACACCAGACCACCTGTCCATTAAACAAACTAGATGATTGTGATGAAAGGACAAAAGTTCTTCATGACACACGTACAAGCTCAAAACTCTCCTCAATGAAAATTGTTTCATTAAAGAGAGGAGGCAAGGTTAAAAGGAGATGTTTCCGTTAATTCAGAGAGGAGTTGGGACAACATCGAAGCAAGGTAGTATCAGTAATTTGGATCAACGTTGTAAGTTTAAAAAAATTATGGATATAAATTTTTTTTTTGACAAAAGTTGCTCATTGAAACAAGAGAAAAGGTACATTTTTTAAGTACTAATTATTAAAAATTGATAAAAGAGAATAAATATAAAGCAGTTTTTTTCAAGTTAAGTACATAAAATAGAGAGCTGGGAAATATTAAATATTTGCCATAAAACATAAGAAAAAATATTCTAACAGAAAAATGGTTTTGCCATTTGATAAAGTTTCTGAAACAAAATTACTTTCTACAGACTGCTGAATTATCTCAGAAATGAAGCAAGTGCGCCTGTTTGTGCCATAAGTTTGTTTATCATAGACGGCCTGAACACAAGGTCTTTCCTGTATGCCTGGAGAATATGCATTTACAATAACAGACCCAAAGAAGGGGGATGGCGAATTAAAATGAAAAGGCTTATACGACAACGCCTGGGTTCTCTCAGGATTTACCTGAGAAAAAATTAAACTTTAATAAGAATTACAAGGGATAGCTGGCATCAGGTCACACAAGAAAGCACTTCTCTACAAAGGCCTCCATGACATTTAAAATGACATATAATTGAGATAAAGATTATTGTAAATCATACAGTTCATTCGCCATCGCGAATAATGAGAGAAACTTGTTGATCAGTCTCCGTGTTTTCGACGCAATTGTTTCTTTGATACTTCAATCTTTTTCCTCCGCTTGACTGTCTGTGATAATCGTACATATGCGTATTTAAACTTCTTTTATTTTTGGCTAGTTTTCCACAGATTTTGCAGGGGAAAGGTCCTCTTAATTTTCCGTGAATATTAGCGACGTGGATTCCCAAACTATCCCGACGGGAAAACTTTTTATGACAGAAACGACAAGAAAATTTCAATCCTGAAAGAAGTCCAAACGGGGAGACAAGAAGTTGAATACGAGAGAATATTGTAATTTAATTGCACCACACAACGACACACACACTCAACAGCAAAACTAAGACACCAAAAATAGAAGATGGCACAATCCAGATTTGTTCAGCCAGCTGAAGACGGAGCACGTAAAAACATTTCTCTTACACTACAATGATTTTCAACATTATTTCATTTTTAAAGCCTACTTTCAATGATGACTCAACTTTATAATAAATATTTAGAAATAAATATTTTCACTGCCTGAAAAACAGAGGGCTATCGGTTCAGTATGTGTGATGTGTTCCAGGAAAATGGGCCTTAACTTACCCAGCAGAAAAATCAAGAAAGACTCAATTACATACTCAAAATATTTTGGACATCGGATGTTTTCGCATGAACCTGTTCAATTTTTTAAATGTGCTCATCGTAATTTTCCCTGGATTTTACTTAAGAATTAATTATTCAATCGTTCCTCATAATCCGCAGATTGATAATAAGAGCTCTACTCAATTTTTCCCCTGGGTTTCCTTTGTTTTACTGGTTACATTAGTAATTTTTGCCCAAATAATCAGGAGGGTCCTCTCACTAGAAAAAAATTAACTTGAAAAATGAGTAATACAACCAGCATAAAGGGTGGCAAAAAAGAAACAAAGTCTGTTTGGCACTAAAAAAGCACGAGGAAATAATCATAAATTCTACAGTAATTGCACAAATATGGTGCAGGTACGTAACTCAAAAATTTGATTGCACAAAACATTTGAAAAAAAAAAAAAATAAAATAAACTTGACAGAAAAACAAAGACAATCAAAATAATAAGGAAAACCAAACTCGGGTAAAAACATTAAGGACAAACCTAAATTTAACTGATCAACTTCACTATGCAAACACCTACACTAGAGTATAATAAGCAGACTAAAAGAACACACCGTACAAAAGACAGAGGTTGCACACAGCAAGAATACTTTTCAAAAATTTTGGAGAGCAGAGCAATGACTACTAATTTAATCTTTCAAGAGAGAGATTTTTTTAGCTTAAAGAAATAACGCCGGTAGCTCTAGAGAACTACTAAGGAATACTGGGAGCATGTAGCAGGCAATACCTTTTGGACAGAGAGTTACAAAAGCATGATTCATATTATCATATTTTAAAAGCATTCTCTCAAGTTACTTTAGACACTTCTTCCCTTCTTCAACAGGTTCATGAATGCTCTGCCCTCTAGCAAACCCTTAAGATAACTAATTGTAAGAAAAAAATTTGCTATACAGCACATTGTCAAAAATGTTTTCCAAGTTCAGCACATTGTCACAAATACTTTTCAAGTTTATCTCCTGAGTGTCTATTCTTTATAGATACACTTACTATTTAACCCTGAACTAAGCAACGAGGTATAGCAATTAGCAACAGAGGCGCTGATACATGTTATTAGTCCTATCCGAAACTGAGGCAGCATGTGTCAACTGATTCTGGTTTTTTTGCCTCATATTTTTTAACCTTAAATCAAAAATTAGAATTAATCCAGTGGAAATTGGTTTTAAACAAAAGTGGAAGTGTTTTTAGAGTGGCTATCTGGACACAGGATTCCAATACGACTATCCAGGAGAGAAAATTTGTATCTGTCAGGTGTCAATTTTTTTATCCTACAACTCCTTCCAGAAGAATCGATTTTATTGATTTCTGCATTCAGATAGCCACTTTAAAACACTTGCACTTACATTTAAGGTGATTCTATGGCACGTGACCAAGGCGGTCGATTAGTCGATCGATTAATGGTCATTTCCCGGACTCAGTGGAGTTTTTTTTTTGTAAAACCAGGATTGTCAGGACCTGGAGGTAGATCTAACAAAGATATCTGTTAAGTTTAGATGCTCGAATCCGGAAAATAAGGACGTAACTATGCGAATTCCCACAGTCGCTGTTCGATTTATCGTATCGCACCACGGATTCCGAATTTGCATAGTTACGTCCTTATTTTCCGGATTCGAGCATCCAAACTTAACAGATATCTTTGATAGATCTACCTCCAGGTGCTGACAATCCTGGTTTTACAAAAAAAAACTCCACTGAGTCCGGGAATTAGCCATTAATCGATTGACTAATCAATCGCCTTGGTCACGTGCCATGGAATCACCTTAAAACCAATTTCAAAAGGATTTGCCACAAATTTTGTTTTAAGGTTTAAAAAAATGAAGCAAACAACTGAGCCCTTGTAAAATGCCTTGTAAAATGATTTCTATCATGGCTGCCAACTTGTAGTTTCAAAATCGTGTCCTATAAATCCTCCCTTTTGCTATAGCTCGCTGTTGTTAAACAATCGATTAAGTTCCATTCTTAACTTTGTTTGATCATCTTATTAACATTCTTCTAAGGCATCACATTTCAAATACTTTGATCTTCTCTTTGCTGCTTTTTTACATCCATTAAGATGATTCCAGGGTCGATTGGTTTCAACTGTGGAGACCACGTCGCGCTGCTCTAGAAGTCAACAGTTTTTGGCTAAAATTGACGAATTCACGCCAAAAACACAAATTTGAGGAACATCAGCACCTGCGTGCTTACTTCAGGAAGATACCCTGAAACACTCAAAAATAAAGCCGGAAATTATGAAATACGAAAATTCCCATAAGCCTCGATGAGTGCGAGTGAGGCAGATAGACGTACTATCACTCGTGCTCACTCTCACTCACTAAGCTTGTGGCGGAACGAATTTCATAATTTACGGCTTTAATTCTTAACAAATTTTGCTCGTTTTGGGCTTAAAAAATCCACACAAAAATTTTGCAGGTGCTGACGTTGTTGGATTTTGTGTTTTATCTATGGTTTCAGTTTAAAACGCCAAAAACACGACTTTTCCAAAAAGCGACTAGTGGCGCTATCCATCGGATTGAAATCTGGATAAGTTTCGCCTGGAATCACCTTAAAGACTATACTCTGCATCAAAGTTTGGGTCCTAATTCCTATCATTATAACTGATAATCGCAAACTTTTTTCTTTCAACAACCATCTTTTTGTTTGTGCTATTCTACTTCTTAAACCCTCGGTGCCTTTTCTTTATTGTAATTTCACTTTCTGAGTGGCTGAAGCTATTTACTTTTGATATTTTTTACACTGAAGATCTTACATTGGTTTGTGTATAACTTCAAATTTTTTTCACATTTTACACTTGTGTGTATGAGTTGCTATCCTACAAAGCCAAAAAGTTGTCATAGCTCTGCTGCTCTTGGAGAAAATTGTGAAGATTGAATTAATCAACAATCAACATGCTAGAATAGACTGAAGATCAATGGCTTTCAATCATTATGATGATTTATCTTCACAGAAGACTTTCGTTTGTTCCAACGAGAACAAATTTAAGTACATACTTATTTTGCTTAGTTTGACCTTCTTCTTGCTGCAAATACTGAGTATTAAAAATGACTTGATAAACTGTTAGAGGATGATTTATTGTACGCTTAACAACAAAGCAAGAAAATTTTGCCAACAATGCAACAGATGTCTGATTTCAACAAGATCAAATTATTTTTAAGATTCTGAATCAACAGCTAAGATGAAAGCTGTTCTAGAAAGAGCGGTTCTTGAGAATTTTCAAACAACAAAGAAAAACAAACAAAACTTCAAACAAAACTTCAAACAAAACGAAATAGAACAAAACAAAAGAATGACAAAAGAAAGCTAGCAGACGAAATAAATTATTACTAGGACTAAAAAAGAATAGAAAGAGCTATACTTCAGTAACGCGATTAAGATCAAAACAATGAGGGGAAGGCAATTGAATACTTCTGTGAAACTAAAAAAATCCAGAAATAGTAGCAGTTGTTTAATTCTAGCTGTCCAGACTGTTTGTCTTGTTACATTTGCATTACGAAGCGAACAACTGGAATGGAGATTAAACTTCAAAGAAAGAAAAATAGTAAACAAAGAAAATAATAAATTCAGCCAACTCTTGGACATTTATTCTAGGGTGTCCATGAAAATATTAGACAGGCAGTCTAAGCTTTCTCAGATTTTTTTTTAGTGCCGGCATAATATTTGACTATTTGGACAATGATTTGGTTTTGACCATTTGTTATTTATTTTCCAGGAAATTCTGTTTTGGGTCTTATCAAATCTACAGATATCTTTGATGACTACTCATTACTTGCCACTCGTCACTGTAAAGCGGCCCAAGTAAGAGTGAATTTTTGAAAATTAATCAAAACGGACAAAATGTTAGGCCTTTCTACCTACCCTGTGGCACATTCTCATGAGACAGATGTTTTAACCACCCAAAAATGCACGTTTTTCTATCCAGGGACTTTGAGGCACGGAATATCATTTTTGAATTACATGGTTTATTAATTACTGTTAATTGATTATTATTGATTTTTTTTTTTATTGTTCATAAAATATTAAGTTAATGGTTTTTGTTGGTTATATTTTAATTTTCTTTTGAATTTTTTGTTTTTGTTTTTTTTTTGTTTTGAATAATTTTTTGTCAAAATCCTTAAAATGAAGGTTTTTCATACCCATAAGTAATACATTAAGAGGTGGAAACATTTACTCACGCTTTGCACTACATACAAATAGCCAACCAGAGATCAAATATAATAGAGACCACACACTATCTATCTTGCCCCTGTTTGCGTGCAGTGGCAACTTTTTTTTCGGATCTCAATAGAACACCGCAAACATGGTCCATACATTGACTGATGAGCAAAGTTGTTAGAGTTTTTGCCCAGTGAAACTGATGCACCAAAATTGCAGCAATCAACAAATGGACCATGTTGGATCATGCTCCCTATGTTATTCCTGTTGAGTTCCAAAAAAAAAGTCAGCCATCGCGCTCACAGCTAGTGCGTGGTCTCTATTATATATTGTTTCTGTAGCCGACAACTTAACGTAGTCCTTATCGGAAAATAATTTTGCAGAAGCAACTTTGCAAAGAAGTAAAACCCTGTAGAAAATACAGAGAGAAAATGTCCAACTACCTCCAAGTAGGTAACTAACATCTGGGCTAGAACAAGAGAGTAAATTATGAACTTAGGTTAAATTTTTGATAATGCTTTGATTTCTGGTATTTGAAGGTTCAAGGTCTAAAAAAGCATTTTAACAAACTTGTTTTTGCAACAAAATGCAAGAGAGAAAACACAAGGAGAGTTTTACGAAACATTCTAGACAATTATAGAGCAAGAAACAAACTAACGGATGTTTAAACTAGTAAAAAAAGAACTCATTAAAATGCATTAAAAGTATTAACTGAAAATGACGATTCTGTAAGTTCCGTACATGTTCTATAAAAAGTTCCATACATGAGAAAAGCAAGTTACAAAAACTGCAGTCTTTAATCCCTAATCTTATCCCCAAAATCTTTTAGGTAAAATATATTTAATTTGAAATCAAAAGCCAGAGTGCTGTGAATAGAATATTCAGGCTTGATTCTGACATTTCACTGTTCTTTACTAAAAAAGCTGTTGCACACTGGAGCTATGAGCTTATATTTACGGGTCGATTCAGGGGTAAAAACTTCAAAAAATAACAATAGCAGCAAATAAAAACTCACAAAATTCACTCCTAAACTCAAAAAATGCTTTTAAATACATGAGCGAAATGGCGGCGTTGGGCACTAATATTGGAAAATGTCTATCTTAATTTCATCACTCCCTCTATGCTGGCAAGATAGATTCACAGGGTAATTAGACACCAGAGCAGTGATCCACATCCGATGAGTGGTACAGTGACATCTAGTGACACCGGGTGTCTAATGAAAGTGGTACTTTGACACTGGTGTCAAGGGGAAAGTCGTCTCTTGTTGGTCACTTCTTAATAGGATTACAGTATCATTAGATGGGAATCTCCCATAATTAGTGCCCAACGCTGCCTTTACGCTCTTGCATTTAAAAGCATTTTCTGAGTTAAGGAGTGGATTTTGTGAGTTATTAATGCTGTCATAATTATTTTTGCAGGTTTTTACAACAACATTGACCCTTAAATTGCTCACAGCAAAAGTGTGCAACAGCCCCATTGCTCTTTTGTTTTACTTCACAGATTGTTTTTCTTTCCAGTTTCTTAGAAAGGTCATTACTTAGTTTCTGGTATGAACTCTTGGTATTATTTCATAATGTAATACATAGTACCCTGATGATGGACTTAAAAGTCCGAAAAGCTTTGATACGCTACATGAATAAAAGTTGCCTTACTCAATTCACAGTACTAAGGCTTTTGATTTTAAATTTAAATTTATTTTATCTATTTTAGCAGTTTTGTTTGTTGCCATTATGTTTAAAACCTTTAGTTTTTCTTCGAGTTTTGTCAATTAATGTTTGAAAAATGACTTTTCAACCATTGAGATTACAAGATGTTGGTATTTTGAGAGATCCTAATAAGTCCAAAAAACAAGATAAAGATGATTTCATTGATATTCATGTTATCATTTAAATACTTTTTTGATGTTTGAGGAGATAACGAAGATTAGAGATTGACAGGCTGAGGTTGATGGCTGACATTGGCAGATCCAGCAATCTGGCAACAGTGTATCCTTCCCGTTTGATTGCAAGAGAAATAGTCAATTAGGCCCCTACAAGAATTGATTCATTATCAAGCATTCAAATGGGAAGATTGCAAAATTGCCAGATTCCTTGATCTGCCTGTGATGGCTGATAAACAGTGTTTTCTATTTTTACTTTCAGAGAACCTTACTTACAAAAGGCAAAAATGGCCCCCGATCATAACGCAAAGATTTTTTCGGTGACAATAAAAAGCGCTACTAGGGGTCCAAATATAGTCTGCTTTTTTGATTCACAGGAACCGACGTTGTCCAATTTCAAAGTCAAAACCCGTTTAGGACAGAAGCTTTGAAGATGAGGTTCTTTCTTAACCGAAGATGAAAAAAAGAGCTTTCAATTCTTCAGTAGAATAAACTTTTTCTTTTTTAAATTTGATGGAGAAATGCTCAGTATTAACTTTTTTCTTTTTTATTGCAAACTGAAAAAAAAGCACTATCGAACACATGGTAACAAACAAAAGGCAAAAACTAGGCTTTTTCAATGTTCTTTCATTTGACTTGAAGCTCTATAAGGAGAAATTATTCGTTTTAAAGTTATGGCTGTTCAGAAAAAAAGCAATCATAAAAATAAGCTGATTTTGACAAGTTTGCAAAAGAAATTTTTTTAAATATTTTCCGCCATATACACCAAATGGCCCTTGTTGAAATTGAGTTTAAAATTGATGACTGAAGTTCCCATAATAATAACTTCAGACGGCTAAAATTATCCTTGGCAAGTTTAGGAGGGACTACCCCCTCTTTATCTCAAAGTCTTGAACCGATGAGCTTACTTAGACATAAGAAACAGATTTAAAGCAGAGAAAGAAGACCTTTTAATTCCTATCATTTTTTCAGAATTCTGAGTGGTTCTCACTGAGTCCTTAAAAGTAAGTGCTGGCTGCTTTTGGTCAAAACTTGTAATCACCATAAATAACTTAACCACTCAGAATGTTGAAAAATCAAAAATAACTAAGTCTTATTTTTCTATGTAATATTTATTTCCAACATCCAAATAGGCTCATCCAACTTCATCAAAGATTCTAATACAGAGTAGGATGAGTCCTCCAAAAATTTCCCAGCCCCTGAGATAGTTAATGCAGCTTGAAAACACTTTTTCTTGGAAATTTCACAGTTGATTTACCATAACTAGAAATTGATTCGAAACTCAAATTTATCCAGTCATGTTATTTGGATTTTGGGTTACCTCATAAAAATTAGTTTTTTTTTAACAATAATTCTAACTTTCAACAGCCCTAACTATGATTTTTTCTTTTCGAAAATAATTATACCACACTTAAAAAGCTACAGCCCTAAACTTTTATCAACTTTAAAATTTGACAGCCCTACTTCTGGTAGGCCAACTCAATAGACGGGTAGACAGGCCATGGGACAACCCCTGGTAAACCCCTTTATCATCACTGAAAAAATCTTACGTTTTCAATTAAGGCCATTTATGCCCAATATGAATAAAGTCCTGGACGGGGAAGGTTTAATGGAAAAAACAAACACAAGCCAATAAAACAAAGTAAGGTAAGATATAGCCAGGATATGAGTATACTTCAAAAAAGTTCTAGCAAAAAAAGAACAAACAAAACAGAAAATTAACTGAATTTCTAAAAAATACAGACACAAAAAGCATGAAAAACTAAGACAAAATAATAGACTCACAAAAAGTATCAAGTCAAGGCTCTAAAAACAGATCTTAAAGAAGGGACTCAACATTGAATCTACCTACTATTAATGTAAAAACGCGACTTGAGAAAAAAAAATCGAGAGACAATCCTTTTTTCGTCTGATTTGTTAACGACTAATCTGACAAAGGAGTCATGAGAAACAAATTACTGCCAATAGAAGCAGTAATCTTACTGGTAACAGGCAATTACTTAGTGCTGCAATTAATTTAATTAATGTGGCTTCAAATCTGAGATCATGGTTCTTACAGAAATTTGAAGGTGTTTAAGGGATTGTTTTCGACAATGGGGCTCTTGCAAACTCTAGCCACAGGCAATAGTGGGTGAAATTGGATGTAAAAAACTCCAAAAATAACAATGGTAGCACTGAAAACTTACAAAATTCACTCCTAAACTCATAAAATATTTTAAGCGCGAGACTTTTGTCACTCTTTCTATGTTGGGATGGAAGATTCACAGAGAAAAAAGTCACTAGAGGAATAATTATCAGCTGATTAATGGTACCATGACACCTGGTTACACTGGTACCGGGTGCCAAAGGAAAGTCATCTCTTATTGGCCACTCCTTGATGGAATGATAGTTTTATTAGAAGGGAATTTTCCAGTATTAGTGCCCAACACCGTCATTTCGGTCCTGCGTTAAGAGGCATTTTATGAGTTTAGGAGTGAACTTGATAAGTTTATATCGCTGCAGTCTTTTTTTTTTCCTTTTTTTTTTGGAGGTTTTTACATCTGAATCAATCCTTAAATTGCATGAAGCAAAAGTGTGAAAGAGCCTTACTCTATTTAACTAACAAATGGCAAAGTCTGGGTAGAGCTTCAAGTGAAAAGAAAGTCCCCTCTTTGAAGTTGGCTGACACTGAAAAAAACTGATACAGCGACAATAGCATAGGGTGCTTGCACTACCCGACAAAACCTAATAATTTGTAAGCATATCAAGGGTTCTCGAGATAATCAGAGGAGGTTATACATAAATCATCTTTCTCTAAAGTGAAGTACAAAATGGAAAAGGTGAGGTCTAAATTCTATAAAGTAAACATCTAAATTTACAGGAGCGATGCAAACAGTTGACACTGGGGGGTTTCGGAGGAGGTAAAGCAGATTGTCAGGAAAATTCTTGACTAGAGAGGAGCCCAAATATTTATTGAGAATAAATAAAAATAAAAATAAAAATTTGGGTAGTTTAAATAATGGTGCACATAAGAGTCCCTCGTCTCCATTTGAAAAAAAAAAAAAAAAAAAAAAAAAGGAGATGATGTTTTAAACGGTCATCAGCTCTAGATCATTCAGAAAGGTCGTTGAGTTTTCAGAAACAGGTAAATAAATTTTTATGAGTTTGAGAACTTATGGGGCTTAGCCATTAGTAAAAAACAAAAAAAAAAAAAGTTGGGAATCAAACCATTAAAAACCATTCAGTTTTGTCTTACGTTTAAAACAGAATGAGGAATTGGTGACTTCAGAAATCAAAGGGAAAAGAAACTACGTGACTCAGAGACGAAAAGAAAACAACTCTTTGAAAATTTTCATAGACATGATTGTCAAACGTTTTTATATTCGTAGATTGAATGCAAATAAATAGATGATTAAAAATTACAGAAATAAGTTTTCACTTTTCCTCGTATCTTCGGCAGAACTAGGAATTCTCATCGAACACAATTTCTGCAACGTCCTCGTAGCGCAGAATCAGATAGAGCTTAAGCGCAAAGGTTTAGATTGCTTTGCACATGGTTTGGTTGGATGGAAAGATTAATGAATATTCCATCGCAAATATTCCGCTCGAGGATGACAAGTGAAAGTGACGATTTTAGGGTACAAGGGGAAGGGAAAACTTGGAATAACTTATCCACTTGAAGCAGCAAAATCGATCAAAAAATGCATCATCTCGGGACACCCTCGCACCGAGAGATCGGTACGCGCCATTGAAAATATGCGCTGACCGCACCATAATTTTGGAGGTGCGCAACTTTAAGCGCTTATAACTTGTGAACGAATCATTTCCCCGGATCACAGTTTGCGCCATTCAAAAGACCATAATTTTGACTTTTACATCCATAGTTTTTTATTCTCCTCCGAGCGTTGCGAGTATTTTTTAGACTCAAAAAACAAAATTTTTCTTGTTCAAAAAATTTAAAAAATTGAAAAAAATTGCCTTAACATTTTTTTAATTGGACTTTCATACACATCAATCAAAAGCTCTTTAAAAGAGGAATCTTTTGGCGTAAAGTACAAGTCAAAATCAAAGTTTAGGCGAAAGTTATGGGACTTTGAAATTTTCACTTTGAGCCCCCCTCCCTCCCTTCGCAGTTGACCAAAATTAAAAAACTGGACATTTTTTAACGCGCCTTGACGAGTTCTATCAACCCTGAAATTATGAAATTTTTTTGCCGACAGCCCATTCCTTAAGGGAGCTGAATCAACCTATTTAGCTACAAGCTGACACCCCCCCCCCCCAGATCCAAACAAAAATTGATAACAATGAAAAAGTATAGATACATTATCATGAAAGTTAAGGCATACTGAAAAAAGCAAGCCAAGCAATTTTTCAAAGCAATCACAAGCAAGTGCAGAGAAAAAGTGCAAAAAAATATGCGTGCAGAATCACTCGCCCAAGAACAAAAGTGAGTCAAGTGATGAAACAAGTGATTTCTTACCTTGAGCAGTTACTTTTCCTCTAGTTTCTAAATCTGACAAACTTCCACCAGCTTCTACTAATTCCATACAATTGGCTGGTAAAGGAAACAAAAAAGAACTAATAATTCTTATGTCTAAAAAGATTTGCATGATACACAGAGTGACCCAGAAACGAGTTCACTTTTGCTATAAGTTTCCCGTTACTTCACGGTAGGATGAAAGTTTCAGAAAAAATCCATTACCTTCAGGAGACCTGAGAGAAAATTGTGGGGTTGCTTAATCTTCCCTACAGACCCGAAGATGCCTCCTGTGATGCCAACATTTCCCGCATTTCAAATGGACCGGGGGTCAAACTGTACTTCACTTGAAAGGCCTTGAATAACTGAACAATTAGTTTTTATAGATTTCTTCCAAAACAAAAATGCAGTAAAAAACCACAGTGTACTTATGTGGTATTTAACTTAAGCTCTAATGATTGATATTTTCTAAAAGACTAAAACGGTTCTGATTCAGAAAATGCCCTCTTCTCAATAGAGTGAATGTGTCACACTTCATCATTTAGAAGAGATAGATTAAGGGGCCAACTCATAAGGCAGCCACTCTGCTTCCAGGTACAGTAAAACCTTCGTTTACCAGATTCCGGTGTTTACCGGTCGATTTATATAGTTCCTGCAAAACTCTCAGCAACAACAATAAATTTTCTTTGATTTACTGGATTGTTTTTAAAGCGCACACTTTTCTGACCCCACCGACAGAATTTTCCCTTAATTTTACGGATTATGCAAAAATCAACCAATGAAATACACACTGTCTGGAGTAGTCTCCAAAATTTGAAAAAGCTTGCAGGTTCTGTTGAAACGTGTTTTTTCCCAAAATTTTGGTGGGAAAAAAGCTACATGAACAGGAATTGTTTGAAAGTTGACTTTGTGAATTTTAAATAGAAAGTGTTTGTAGTTGCGCGCACCATGATTACACTTTGCTGATTGCGTCAAAGCAAGAGCATAGCGGGAATTCGGAAGCGGAAAGAAAACGGTGGAGAGTAATGAGCAAGATAATGAACACACCAAACTAAATAGCTTTCTGCTACTTTTCTTGCAGCAACAGCTGAGACTCGTCATGTCCAATTTTACGAAAATTCTACCAAGCCACTGAGTAATCAGGGTATGAGCATTCTCAGAGGTGCCTTAAAAAGCGAACTTTATTTACAGTGTTGGGTGAGGATTCGAGGTTTGAAACTTTTCAGGGGACAACAAACACCTGAGTCTACAAAACCATTTCTAGCCAATCAGGAGCGCTGTTAATTGCTGTCTCTCACCGTTTTGAGTTACTCTTTTCGCCCCCACCTCGCGGAACAGGTACAAATTCCTAGGTTCAGGTACAGCATCAATGCCATCCATTGTTGCTGAATAAACAGTTTGGGTGAGATAATCAAATGCAGAACCGTTGGTTCAGGTGAAAATCTTCACCCGACACTGAGAGTAAAATACTCTTAAATGCTCATTCTAGTCAATAGAAAACACCAACAAAGTCAAATCTTGAATTTTCCCAATTTTGCTGCAGAAAAGATGCAATTTTTGATTTGCCGAACGTTTATGCTGGTCTCCTGAGATCCAGCAAATCAAGGTTACACTGTGAATCGTGCTTTCTGGAGAGAAACTTGAGAAGAAAGGATAGAAGACTTACATTTATCCTGATAATTTGAATCAGAGCTGATGACCATTGAAGCTTCTAACCCGTTACTAGTGTCCTCGATCACATCGTTCTCATAGTCGATTGGTTCCTCTTTGAGTCGGACGCTTGTGGATGTTGGCGAAAGAGCGCTAGCGTTACTATCATTTCCACTCATTGGACTTGACTGAGAATTCTTTGGCATAGCTTTTTGTCGTGTATCTGAGACAGATTTACTATGAGAGAGTATCTGAGAGATAATACTACCTTTTTCATTGTTGAAATAAGGCTGTGAAGGGTTTAAATACTTTTCAAAGCGTTGACGAGACTGTTCAAGAAAGTTTAGAGTGGAGTTCACTTCAGGATCAAATTCATCACTGGTATTATTTTTCATTGTTCTTCCATCATTGTCTGAAATTATGCTTTCTCCAGAGGCTGCTGACTGAATCGTCTGAAAATAAATGCTCAAAATTATTATTTTCTTTTTCTTTCCCTTACATTGTTTTATCATAGCTATGAAATACTATCATAAGTTGTTATCACCATAATTATTTTTTCTTATTCTTTAACCCTTGAGTGCCTTCAAAGGGGGGGGGGGGTGAATTTTCACTCCGGACCAGTGTTTTGTAGGTAACCTAAAATTTCAACGAATCACTTCAAGCTTTCAAGTGTTCTTTGATGGGGGTATTTAGAGGCTTTCTACCAAAACTCGGAAACTGTCAGCAAATTTTCTCACTTTCATGTGCAAGAAGGGAGAAGGGGTGAAAATTCACCCCCCCCCCCCTTCGACATTAAAGGGGAAATTTTTTTACTTTGGGTAATTTTATAGCTTACTATAAGTAGTTTCAGAATATGCAATTTTTTTGGGATTCTCTTATACCTTACAAATGAATCTAAAAATTCAAAGAAACATTTATTACTATTTTTTGGAATACTTGAACTACGTACTTTTTTGGAACTTTTCTCACCAAACATTCGAAATTGAAATAATTTGAAAAAAACTGCCGTACCATTATTATTATTTCTTAGAGAATACTTTGGACAGACTATTTTTAACAGATTTCAAAAATATTAAAAATAAGCAATCAGCAATAGTTTTAAGTTGGGGTGAAAATTTCTTAGTTAACAGAAGGTGTAAAATACCTTCGGGACGACATAAGGGTTAAACCATTTCGCCCATAGCAGTAAGATCAGTTTCAATTATTTTGAGATAAGGTAAACACCCCAGTAGCCAGCACCCCTAAAATTTGCGCAGGTACTCAGCACCTATTTTCCAAAAAGTGAAAACTATTAGTTTAGTAGCAATTTTGGGGTTTTGCATATTCATTTCTGAATAATTCACACTTGAGACCTCAGAAAAAAACCACAAAAAACACCAGTATTGGCACCAAACTAATACTTTTCACATTGTAAAAAATGGGTGCCAGGTACTGATGCAAATTTTAGGGGTGCCGGCTACTGTTTACCTTACTGACAAGAGAGACAAATAATTGAGAAAAGCACTTACCTCTTTGGAATCATCACTGGTGAGACCCTTGATCTGGAGTAATTCTGCAGTTTTAAGAAACGCGGTCAGATCTTCTTGCCTTACATTTACCTCACCGCGATACATAAACTGTAGAAGAGAGGCTAGTTCAATGTGACCCACATCTTTTAAAATAACAATTGGATGCTTACACGGATTCACCTGAGAAAGGGTAGAGGAATGCAAATTAAAATTTATGGACAAATGAAGCCAGTAGTGCAAAATGTTCTAAAACGTTCCTCATTTCACACGATCCGCGACTTTTTTCTCTCACAATTCTCAAGAAATTTCCTCATAAAAATTTGAAAAGTATTTTTTTTTGTTGTTGCTTATTTTAACAATTTAACACCGTACGTACACACAATGACAAACAGTTTTGAAATTTTGAGTCCATTTTTTGGGAAAATCGTATTGCCTAGGGAAGAAAAAAATGATGACTAAGCATAAATAAATTGTTGAGTGTTCTAAGAAGTAAGCTTAATTTTTTTAAAATTTTGCCAGGAAAATTTTTCTCCTCCTGACCGCTTTAAAGATTCTGTAAAATTGTCAAAAACACAGCAGTTTCTCTTCTTTCGGCCTAAGAGTCGCTTACAGATATCATGACGAGTGAGCCAAAAACAGTGAACAAACCATATTTTTTGGGCAGTTTTACATTCCAAAACCCAGTAAAAAGCGGTCATGGCGAATTAAAAAAATGTGCATTTCGGTCCACTCTAGGCACCAATTGTTTTCAGCCAGGGGTGTGCCAAGGAGAGGGGAAATGTGGGTACCCCAGATGAGAGTTGCGCCACATAGGATCTCTGATTGGAGCCTGATTGGCTCTCAGATTTAGGCTGTCACGAAAGCCCCAAGCGGCAAATGCAAATGGCGAAAGATATATTTACTTTTCGCACACTAGCTTTTATTACACATTTACAGTGACCTCAGTAATTATTGTTAATTTTTGCTCTGCGTAGATGTTATTTTGGAGAAAATGATCTCTTTAAATAAACACCGTCATTGTCAAGAATCAGAACCTAACCTAATAGAAATAGCATAATAGCGGCAACAGCGCAGAGGCAAACGGTCATCCACCATTTGCACTTTGCCTCTTGGGAGCTCCTTTGATCCGCTTCTACTTCTTCATTTTGAAGAACAGGATCACATGGCACGACCATCATAGTATAGGGACTTTCACCCTTTCTTGGATAGTGGTACACATGTGTACCATTTTATGTAACATGTGATTCAATGGACTTTAAATGGACATTTTTCAAAAAGTTGTGTGACCCATCAAAGCTCTTACAAAAGTGTCCTCTTTCGAACGGTCAAAATAAATCTCAAAAAAACTCAAATCCCAAAATGCGTGCATGAAAGGGTTAAGGTACCCTTGCCCCCAGCGGCAGCAAAATTAGGGTAAACAAGCACAAAAAAAAAAAAAAAAAACAACAAAAAAGTTATCAACTTCATAATTTTGATGGACAGCGGTTTGCGGCGGAGGGCGGCAAAATTACAATCTTGCTCTCCCTATCCGGAAACCTTGGCTCACCCCTGCTCTCAGCTCCAAGGGCTTTCATTTTATTTTTAAAAAATGCCACATTTCAGATCCATGCACTTGCCTCATTTTTACGCAAGATTCGATTCACAGCAGAGTTCTGTATCAACAATCAGCTCTTGAATTAATCACCACAGCTACAGAGAGATGGCTGTGCCCGCAAACACACATGAATTAAATAAAGACAAATAACAGACAGTTACAAAGATGCACCCGTATATTATTTTCTTAAGTCAGAGCCCACTAGCGGCAATAGTCATACCTTGAATAATTGTTTAAAGTACGGACTACAGACAGACAAAACAATTTTGTGAGCTTGCACAAAAGTTCCATCACAAGCCAGGGTTACATCGACAAGATCTTCACCTTCCAACAAATCATGAAAACCTGATGATAAGTTGCTGTGAAAATTGTTCCACCGCAGAGAAAATTGTTCAGTTTCCGGAACAGCCATTTTCAATCAATGATCTGTAAAAAAAACAACTTCACGTTAAAAACAAGACAGTTAATGTGAAAAATAAAAAAGAAGTAGATGCACACATAAAAAGGAAATGTAGAGTCTTACTCTCAAACTATTCCAAGCAACAAGCTATACCTACCCATAGAGAGGCTAGTACAAGTTACAAGACCTATTCCAAAGTGTGACAGCCAGCACAATTTGATTCTGGTTTGTTTGCCTCATTTTTTCACCTTAAATCAAAAATTGTAATTAATTCAGTGGAAATTGGTACTAAAAAAAAGTGCACATGTTTAAGAGTGGCTATCGGGACACAGAATTCTAATACTACTATCCAGGCGAGATAATTTTGCTTGTTTCTGTTATGCCTCAGTTTCTTTATTCTGCAAATATTTCCAAAAGGAACAAGTATATCAATTTCTGTGTCCAGATAGCCTTACACTTTTGTTTAAAACCAATTTCAACCGTATTTGCCACAATTTTTTCTTTTAAATTTTTAAGGTTTAAAAAAATGAGGCAAACAAACCGAGCCCCACATGAAAATGTCCATAAGAGATTTCTATCAAGGCTACCTCCTTAGTGTTTCAAAATCACATCCCATAAATACTTTCTAAAGGTGTAGCTCATTTGTTTGCGCATTATTGATCTTTTGTTAGCACTTATTGGAACAACAACTTGTCTTTCTCTTTTTTCTCTGTGACTGTATTGGAGGCTTGTCTGGTTAAATATTCATGAATAAAATTAATCAAAATAAAAAAAGAGAATGACAAAAATCAAAGACATAAAATCTAATGGAAAGAGAATCAGAATCTTGGTCTGCAAAGCAATCGTCAGAAAGGAAAAGAGCCAGTAAAATAATAAAGAGCGAGTGGGATTGAGTGCAGGAAGACGGCAAGGGAGTCAAGAGGAGCTCAAATACTGATGATGTGACAAAAGTAAAGTAGTGGAGCGTTTACAGACTCCCTTGCTTCAATGGGTCTATAGCATACTTTTGCTACACCAATATGACAAATTCATTCTAAACTAAAATTCATCAAAAACAACGATGTGCACATTAAAAACTTTCAAAATCCACTCACTAACTAAGAAAATCACTTCCATTTCAAACAACCCGCGCTGCACTAGACATTATTATCACCAACATACAGCTACATAGACAGACCACCGCGTTTATGTAAACCATCAATATAACTAACAAATGTTTGAATGTTTCGTTTAGGTGCATAAAATTCTTGTAATATTTTGTAAACTTTGATAAACTAGACAAGACCAGACAGCGAATGCAGCCAATATTTCATGTATTTAGAAGGAAGTTTCATCGTTTTGTAGTTATGATATTGTTTACATAAACCTACAGGGTGGTTCCGTCTATGCAATAGTATGCTGGTGCAAATAGTGTCAAGAGAAGCGCAGGCTGTAAGAACTTGAAGTAATTTCCCAAGTTAATGAGTGGTTTTTAAATGTTTCAAATGTGCGCATCGTTATTTCTCGCCGCTATTTACGTAAGAGTCAAGGTTCTATTGTAACAAAAGTACGCAACAAACCCATTTGATGTTAAGAAAGAACTTGTTACACCATCATTAGAAAACAAGTATTTCCTATTTATATGCATACATACTAGAGAGGGACAATGGCGGATTCAGCTCTTGTGAATTTGGGGGGGGACTTGGGGAGTCCCACCCCCTTGTCTAGTTCCTCTCTTTCTTTCCCCCTTTCTGAATATTCTTTGATCCCCCTTTCTTGACCAAATGAAGGAGGGGGTGGGGCAATCACCACCTCCCCACAGTAAGTATCCACCAATGGAAAGGAATCACTTCTTCACAAAGTAAAGACTAAAGAAAACAAGGGCACCGCATCAAGTATGACATTTAATCCTTTCAATCCTGAGTTCTAAGAAATCACAGACTTGTGCCCAGATCCAGAGTCAGGGACATTGGCAAATACAGGGACCTTCCTTCGATCTTTTGTTATTCTGAGCAAAAATATTTGACTTGGCACCCTTTTACAACAGTAAAAATTCAAGTGAAGATACGTATAATCGATTTATGTACGAAAACGTGCCAAAATCGAAACCAGTTGGGAGGGCCATGCGTTTAACTTTGAACGCGTTTTACTCGATTTCATGTGCAGTGGAGATACGGCGTTCTTCCTTAGCACCGCAGAATCATCCTCCCCATTCGGCCAAAAAAGAGGGAAAATAGGGGGAAGGGGGAAAGAAAATAAGAAAAAAGGAAAGGGGGGGTCATAGGGGCAGGGAAAGGATCCTAAGTCCCCCCTCCCCTCTTTGCAAGAACTGGATCCGCCAGTGGTTAGGAAAGCGATGATACATTAAATTTGATGGGGTTTTTGTATTTTCATCCAAATGCATTTCTCTATGCAAGAGCTGGATCCGCCAGTGGTTAGGAAAGCGAAGATATGATAAATTTGATGCGGTTTTTGTATTTTCATCCAAATAAGTTGAAATATTTAAGGTGATTCTTCAGTGTTTAGTGCCGATTTCTGCCACCAGAGCGCTACCGTTCGATTAGCGGCAAATTGTGCAATATTTCATTTGTTGGTACTTTCAGCCTTATTTTTGAAGTTATTAACGAGATATTTTGCAGAGACTTTCTTCAGATGATTTTCTAGTAACTGATACTCCATTTTCTTAAATATAAATTACTTTCGGCCTGTAATTTAATATTAGTTGAACGGTAGCGCTCTGGTGGCAGAAATCGGCACTGAACGCTGAAGAGTCAACTAAAAGTGTTTCATTCTTGGATATGAGAATGAAGGATGCAGGGCAAGAAATTTCCTTCTAAACCCAATTTTTTTTTTCAAAAAAATTACAAAAGCAAAAAAAAAGAACAGAAAGTTTTTAAAACTGTGTAAATTTTTTCGGTTTAACATTCATGAAATTTAACAATGAAAATGTTCTTCGCAAAATCAACCTAGATTTAACTTGAACTAAAATTGTCTGCTTTCATTTCCAGAATTAGTCCATCAGTGGCTTGTTTGCACTTGGTCGGCAACCAGTCAAATTAGTATTCATGACAAGTACTAACTGGGTGCACCTCCTGAAATTATCTGTGCCAATTTGAAGCCACAAGGCACTGGTGCAGATAGAATGAAGAATAGTCAGAATACACCTATAGTCAGGCATAGGATCTGGAGAATAGTCAAGCGAAGAATCGAAAGGGTTACTTAATGCGCGAAAGTCTGTGTTTGTTTCCGAGGTGACCATGTTAGATAATCCTATATTCCTAGTACTTTCAGCTTTGCACTGATGTTAGTTTTTACTGGTTTTAACTGTTAGTGGAATGATGTTGATCCAACTGGATAGTGTACATCACGGTTTGCTTTGGCTTCACCTTTCAAACAGGACTTATTAGCAGCAGTTCCGCTTTTGCAAACCACCAAGTAATTTACAGCATATGCGAATAACCACAGATTCACTCACACTAACGTCTAAAACTCCGGCAGTAAACTAACTTTGCAGCAAAACCTATTGGTTTTAAGATAAAATTCTAAATTGGCACGCAACTTTATCCCTCAGATTTGTAAAAAGAAGGACTTGCAAATTATTCACTGCTGTTCTCCGAAAGCCCCAAAAGATAAGTAGTAAATCTACACAGGACGGAGAATATTGAACAAGACATGAAATCGAGCCCAAAATTGATTTCGTCGAGTTAGTAGCATACACACAAAGTGAAAAGGCAATGAGTAGAAAACTAGAGAATGCTGCAGAACAGAAACCTGACACAGTATCAGCCATGGAGATGAGTCAAGTTCTGATTAATCTCTAAGTTTGGATGTGGTCTTAAAAGAATACTCTCACGCTTGACTGGTAAAGGAGTTCAAGAGAGCTAAGATGGACAGACTCAAGTAAATGAGTTTCAACATTGCAAAATGTGTGCAAACTTATACAGATTGAGAGTGAGGAACTAGAAGAGGAATAACAAAAAATATGGAAGCAAACCTCGCTTTAGTAAATCGAAAATATCATTATTGGAGAGCAGTGTAGAGGAGAACAAGAATTCCGATTTGATGACGGAAAAAATCACTGAGTTAATTTCAACACAGAGGCATTTCACATTAAGAGATGCAGGATTGAGGTACAACGCTTAAACACTGGAAATATCTCATCCGGGACAAAAAGTTCACTGATTACTGTGGTTGACTGCCAGGGGCAAATATAAATCTAAAAACCGGAACGGTATTTCACGAAATAAATACAGAAAAAATTCACTACTGCTTCACTGCTCAATCAGTTATCAATAACTTAAACTTCAGACGCCATTATATTTACAACTTTGACACAAGTTTAGGCTTCGGCTTCGGAATCAGCTGATTTTGGCTGACAGTTTTGTTTGTCATGCAGATTTAAATTCTGGTTAAATTAGCCAGCCAAGATGCGACTTTGATGTACTAGAAACTAGAATATAAACAGAACATTTTGATCTTATAATGCAAAATAACCTCTTCTATCTTCATCTCTCATAAATGGGATTTCCTTTTGCAAATAACATTGATTTTTTAATAATTTTACTTCTGATCAATTTCTGAGTTTTCGGCAGATTTGCTGATTATGTTGGCCTCATTTGAAACTTTTGTTGGTTGGTGAATCAGCCTGATGTTTATTTTTTTGTGGTTACTGGTGGTGGCAGCAGTCTAACCTCTACGACCTGCTTCGGGCTTCCAGTCATATCACTAAAAATGTTCTCAATAGTCAACTAAGTTCTCCAAATTATTTTGTTAACTTCAAAATCCACTTTGAAATTGTGTCAGGCAGCAGACAATTCATCATGGCTTATTCCCTAGTGAGACACATAGCCAGAAATGTCAAACAGCTCTCCAACTGTTCAAGAGGTGTCTCATCAAATTCTCCTTTATGTTTTGTTTCTCTCTTTTAATCAAAGGTTTCCATCATCTGATTAAATGTGGCTATCTAACGCCCCTCTGCTTTAGCGTAGCCTTTAAGTTATGTATCAGCAGCTCAGCCCAAGTATCATTGATGGCTCATGGAGATGAGGCGACAATAATGAGAAGTGCACCTAAGTTTTTTTTCGGAACACTCACTTAACTTTCCGAAGATTCATTGTGATATTTATGATTTTTTGATCGTTAAAACAGAAGATAAAATGAAATGATGATCTTCTAACCATTATGTAATTTTACTCTCAAATTCCTCAAGGAAGATGAGGCAACAGCTCCTAGTCACCTCACCTTGCTAGCAGACGCATCTGGTTTTCTTTTAGAACAGAATCTCACTTAAACTAAAGTCAAACTTATTGATGGCGTCAGGCATGTTTGTTAGTTCATGGGGGTAGTTTGAGCCTTCATCAGTCGTATAATCGACCATTTTTAACATAATTTCTTTAAAAAATTGTTGTTGAGTAGACAGTGTTAAGCTTGCACAACTGCCAATATCATAAACAATTTCCTCTATATCGATTTCAATTTGAGTCCTTGGCTCCTATAGTTGGGAATCTGGAAAAGCTGAGTTCATAGGACGCTGATGTTCATATGAAGCAAACCGTCGTCACTACATTCGAACCAGAGATATATATAGACAGTACTATGCCAAAATACATAGGGAAGATTTGAGGCACGCCGAATTCTTGCGAATTCAACAAAACGTTGCTGGGTGTTGAATGGTGAGCACCCTCCTCCTCACTCCCGGCCTATCCTCCCTGTGTTAACCAAATTTCACTGTTTAACACCCCGCAACGTTTTGATGAATCCGCGAGAATTCGGCTTGCCTCTGCTGCAGGCAGTTAGTGCTTTCTCTCTATCTGTCTCCGATTCGCACTTTAAATGTTAATTAGGGATCAGAATTTACAAGAATAACTACAGCGGTTACCACCATTCAACGCCAATACCTGAGCAGGGAGTTCATTCCGCTTTCCCTTTTATAACTAAGTTGTTTTATTTGTTACAGTGCTTGAACAACGCATGAATCCCATGGTAAATGGCCTGAGTGCACGGTTTCAAACCTCTGAATCTAGTGCTGTGGTAGAAGAAAAAAGACGTAAGACCCCTCATAATCAAAGACTTCTAATTCTATCTAGACCTGACTTATGGTTTGCTCGTTAGGGTAGATTGCTTACGCAACCCGTTCAACAGATCGGTGCCACTTAACCAAGATTTACATTGAAGTAAATGAAAAAAATGGGCTTTTTAAAAATTTATCAAAAAATGGTCTAAAAATTAGTCCTATGAAACAAGAGACTGCACAAAAGCTTGCATTGTGAATATTAGGCGCCTGGCAGCAGTTTCTGAAAAATTTGCACCAGAGCTTTTCTACAGAGGCTTGATATTTACTGTTAATTTGACGGAGATGGCTGGTGCCATATCTCTGATGATATCATAACTTGAATCTAAGGAATTCCTTAATTTTGATTCTTTTGATCATACACTATCCACCTATATTTTACTTTACTTACTGTTAAGAAATTACTCATTTGCAACAAATTTTTCCTCTTAGCAACAATTCGCAAGATAGACCATGAAGTCCGAATGCAGTTGGCAGATTTTGGCACATACTGTGCGGAATGCTTACCCAAGTACATCCAAAAAGTGCAGATAGCAGCGGGAGATGAGCTGGAGCTACTAATATCACCCGAAGGTGTCATTCCAGTTCTTCAGTTCTTGAAAGACCACCACTCTGCACAATTTGTGAATCTAGCTGACTTAGGCGCTATGGATGTACCAAGCAGAGTCTACAGATTTGAAGTAAGGGGTTAACTTCACATGGTTTCTTTAAAATAGATATTTTTTCTCTTAATACCTAACGCAGAATGTTCTTTTAGATGCCATTGTGTGCCTTGCCTACAACTTTAAAATTCAGTCATTAGAAACTATTTCATTTGTCATTACAATTGACTGAATGTATTGCTTAACATAAGAGGTGCTTTCATGTTTTACGTCAAACCTTAATGCTGCGGGGGAAAAAGAAAAAATAGGCGACGCTTGAGTCCTTATATACTATGATAGTTGCGCCATGGCATGTTATGTTTTTTTTTTTTTCTAAATTGAAGAAGAAGGGAATCAAGGAGCGCTTAAGAGGTGAAATTATGCAAGTGGCGGATGGTGCTGTTGCTGCTATTTCAAATAGGTTAGGTTCCGATTTTAAACAATAATGGACATTGATGTAAGAGATGATGTCTTCCAGAATAACAAATAGGGAGAATAAAAATAAACAATAAGTATGACAGTAATTATCTTACGGTACTATAAATGTGTAAAATGAGCGAATACAAAAAGTCATCAAAACTTTTGCATTTTGCATCTCAGGGCTTCTGTGAGAGCCTAAATCTGAGAGCTAATCAGAAATGGATTTTGTCATGGCTCAACTCTCATAGTTCATGGGGACTCTAGGCGATGCAAATGTTGACAGGCTACGGACACATAAGCTGAGATCATCCACAAATGAACCGCGGTGAGTTTCCACTGGTGATGGTGTAGTGTATGAAGGCCTCTTCTGACGATCAAATTGGATCCTCAAAGTACCTCTCAAGTGAATCTTTGGTGATTGATGCTCACCTTACTTTATTTTCAATTATTTTAAAATTAAAGGAAATTTGACGTATTCTTGAATAAAGAACGCGAGACTTTGGATAGATCCTGTTTTTTTGAAATCAGAACGTTAAACAAACCATGCTCAACCAGGCCTGTGCGATGCTCGATGCATCAATTATAGTTTTGATGTTTTCCTGCTATCGAATGAATTCAATGCTAATGTTGATGTCAATTTATGTATAGAAACTTGTTATTTATTGATATTTCGACTAAAAAGAAACTTGTTATTTATTGATATTTCGACTAAAAACAGACCTAAGTGCCATTTTTCCCTTTTAAACCATCTCAGAAGCATACAAAAGTATCATGATTTCTAGTGGTCTCTCATTTTTTTGTTAAAATTTGTTTTGATGCATGGATGAAACAGCAATGTATTTTGGACATCGAACTTCGATGCACAAAACTCGACAACGCACAGGCCTACACTCAACCAAGAGTAACCCGTTCCATCTTGTTGATTGTGTTCCATGCATAAGAAAATTAGCTTTTTAACTCATCCCTCAGAACACTGAGAGTTGGAAAATTCACTGTACTATCGACGAATTAAAGATTGTTGCAAGATTTTCACGCATGTTCAGTTTTGGGTGGGAGTGTAGGACTGATCTGCTGCGGCTTTCCCGCCCCAACCACACTGGCACCTCACCTGCAAGGTGTGAGGAGTATGAAGAGTGGCCGAACAGGAAACTTGAAGGTGAAACTTAGGCTGTGAAAATCTCGCGACAATCTTTAATTTGTCGATAGTACAATGCTGTCTGTTCATGCTCCGTTTCAAATTTCTAGACTCATTTCTAACTCCCTTGTTTTTCTTTTCCTTTCAAATAGATAATTTACAATCTCTTATCCTTGAGGTTCAACTCAAGAATTAGGGTGAGAACATACACAGATGAATTGACTCCTGTTGATTCGGCAAATTCTGTACATAAGGCAGCCAATTGGTATGAAAGAGAAGTTTGGGATATGTTCGGTGTTTTCTTTGCCAATCACCCTGACTTGAGGCGCATATTAACTGATTACGGATTTGAAGGTCATCCCTTCCGCAGAGATTTCCCTCTGACAGGATATGTTGAAGTGAGTTAAAAAAATCTTTTGACAAGTTTTATCCCTTTAATCCTGGAACTACCGCTGCAATTTCACTTTGACCTCCTGATAGTTTTTTTTTATTTTTAGAAAAATGGATTGCGGCTTCTTGAATTTTCCCAAATTATCTAAAATAACATTTTGGTTCTCTTTTTTTTATGGTTCTTTTGCAAAGTTTTAAAAAATACATTTACCTTCAACTACCGTGCGGTGATTTTGACCGAAGCTCGTGTAATTGAAGAAAACTGCAGTGCGTTTATTTATAGCTATGTTTTTGTTTTCATACTCTTCATAAAATTGGTTGTTCTAACTGCAAATTTTTATTCCTTCATAAGTTTTTCGAGTATGAATGTTATTTTTGGCAGTGCAAGAATTGCTAGGATGGGAATTGGAGGGGGAGAGGGGGAGCTACTCTGACCCGCAACAATTTTTGCACGTTATGCGCCTCATTCATACTATTGGTATATTCTGCGATTTTCCGAAATGAGATAAAAAGCTCGATGTGTTGCTCTGGAATGTTGATCTTACTTCTGCGTGAAACTTTTATCTTCATTTTACTGCAGCAATACTGAAACTGCCATGACCATCAACAAGTTGAACTTTAGTCTCAGCATTGGTGGATTTTCGGAGATAAAAGGATATTTATGTTCAATGCTAATTAGAAGAATATTTATGTTCAGTGCTAATTTCCGTTGATGTATGACAAATCACACCCTTACAAACGCAGAAATACTGCAAAAATTGCGAGATATTACTGAGGATGATTCGGATGCTGATGGTGATGCATGGGGGCAGTTGGGAGGATCTGAATTTTGGAGTTTTTGAGTGAACAAATGAAAATACTCAATGAACTGAAAACAAAGGATACCTTTGGTTTCTAACTAGGTTTTATAGTTCCAGAGATGAAATTTTGGCCAAAAATACATCGTTTTAAATAGGAATTCCGAGTTGTGATGTCACAACACAAGTTTTGTTGGCAAAATTCACACGAGTGTGTCTCCAATATCGGGCCGGTTCAATAAAAAACCAAAGCCTGCTTTATTCTGAGCTGGTCAAAGCACTTTCATTTTCTTTAAAAAACAGACGAACATTCAGACCCTTTCAACTGCCCAATTGAATGCAATATAGATTACATTGAAGATGATGATACTTTTGTCCTTCCTACCCAAAGCTCTAACGTTTCATTATGTTTTTATTTTTTACCAATTTTCCGACCCATTTGTAAGCCATTTTTTATTTGTCTTTCTTTTATGATAGAAATGAAATTTTGATCTCTATTTTAAGAAAACTCCACCTGTATTTCAAAAGCCTAGCGTGCATTCTGGCAATGCTGGATTGGTCCATTTAAACTTGGATGAAAGATAGAATAATAGGTTTTTGGTGAATAAATTTCAATATTCGACCTTTCAAACGGGTTAAGTGGACTGACAACATTGACAGACTGCACGCTCAGCCACTGCTGTATTTGTTCCTTTCTATCCATTTTCCTCTTCTCTGCCCTCCTCCTGCTCTCACAATAGGTTTCTGGGCTGGAAAACGTATTGAGAGAAATAAAAGTATTGTTAAAGAAAGGAGAAACAAGCCAATCCATAGCTAAAACAACAATACCAAACTCAATTTCTTTGATATTTAATATCTACAGTCAAAATGACCGCAGCGGTAGTTTCAGGTATGAAGGTTCATCCGGTAGTTCTAGTGTTAAGATGATTCCAGGGTGGATTACTTTGAACCGTCAACAACACATCGCGCTACTCAAAAAGTCAACAATCTTTGGCTAAAATTGACAAATTTAGGTACGCTCAAAGCACACATTTGAGGAATGTCAGCATCTGCATGCATACTTCAGAAAGATACCCTGAAAGTTTCAAGCTGAAACACTCAAAAATAAAGTCGGATATTATGAAATCCAAAAATTCCCACAAGCCTCATAGAGTGCGAGTGAGGCAGATAGACATATTATCACTCTCACTCATTAAGCTTTTGGGGAAATGAATTTCATTTTTTACGGCTTTAATTCTAAACCAATTTTGATCATGGTTGAAACCATGGTCTAACTACACAGGTCAGTCAATCCGGTGGACGAGTTTCGGTGCGATATACGCAACCTCCGCTCGTGACGTATAGCTGGCGCAGATGAAGAGCGGGCGTTCAAATCTACCTACTTTCTTACGGGGAAAAGACCCTTTTTCAAGTGCGAATTATAAACGATTTACGACAGTGAAACTTTGTTTTTATCAATAAGAAGTAACGCGGAAGGTTTCAAGCTTTGAGAAAACCAATTCAATCGTACGCAAATTTGCTTTTTCTATTTTCGGGCAGTTTTAGAAGAATGCATTGAATATAACATACCTACCTTCTATATAAGAGGGATTTTTACTAACCGCCAGAAAATATAGGAATAAGAAGTTGAAGTGGGATCATGCTGATTTTCTCAAAGCTTGAAACCTTCCTCGTGGTCTAAGTTTCACTGTCGGAAATTGTTCATAATTCGCACTTGAAAAATGTTCTTTTCCCCTTATGAAAGCATGCAGATTTGAACGCCTGCGCTTCAGCTGCGCCAGCTGTTTCCTCACTCTACCCGGTGATAGTGCCAGGCAGACGGAGAGGCAGTGGAGGGTGTGCACATTGACTGACCTGTGTAGTTAGAGCAGGGTTGAAACTTTTGATGTATTTTTGATATGAGTTGGGACCTGCTTTAGATTATTTAATTCAATGTTTCTGTCAGTATTTGCTGGTGCGGATTTGGTTCGAGTTTGGGAACCTATGGTCTGAAGATTTGGTTCGAACTCAAAAATTGAGGTTTGCACAGCCCTAGATACAAGTCGTTGAAAAGCTGACAGAACAATAATTTCATGATAACCTGACATGACATTTTTTATCTATACTTGGGTTATATTTTCCTTTCCACTCAATAAATTTTCTTTTGCAGGTTCGCTATGATGATGAAAAGAAACGTGTTGTCGTTGAACCGTTGGAGTTAGCCCAAGAATTCCGTAAATTTGAACTTGAAGCTCCTTGGGAGCAATTCCCCAATTTCCGCAGCTCACCTCATTCTACGGAAGAAATTCCCAAAGAGGAGAAATAAACGTATCCGCACCTCCCACAATTTCCCTACAGTAGTTCATCATAATCTTTACCCTTTTATGCCGAACCTTAAATTTTTAAGCTTGAACTTTGCTAAAAGTCTATCAAACTATTTCTCTCTCTCAAGATTCTCTCTGTTGTATATTTGTTAATAAAAAATTGTATTTTTAATCGTTACAATAACTCCATACGTTCAATATCTTTATTTTTTAACGGTCCAGACTATGACTCACCCTTTTTGGTTCAGAAATTGAAAAGTTTCCCTGGGCATTTTTCTACTTTCATTTGTTCTTTTTTTTGTAGGTATTTAATTTGCCCAAGACTGGAATTTAACAATCATCTTTCAGGGGATGCTAATGCAATATATTGCATATTTTTTAGGGAGCCTTGGGTCTAAAAGACCCGTGTTTTGCAGACTGGGGTTAAATAAAAAGGATATATTAGAGTCCCTTGAAAACGACGATGTGGAGCTCAAAAAGCATCAAAAAAGTAACTTCGACAAGTGATTGAATCTCAATTAGTCTCCTTGATTCACCACTAGATGGCATTACCCTATGAAGCTGCCTGTTTTAAATCAACAGCCAATCAGAACTCATTATGCTCATGCTGATACTTCCTATAGTGAATTTCCATCAAGGGACTTTAGGATAAATAAGGGATATTCAAACACCGATTTTAAAAAATTACAAGTACCTTTATTATTTTTACAGCTCTTATTTTTATCTTTTTTCTTTAGAAAATATAATTCCTCTTCATAAAATAGACAACGAAATGTGAAAGACACAAACTAAGACCAGCGTGTGCTGAGTAAATTAGAGGCAAATTTACATGCTACTTTACATAATTCATACAAAATTTGAAAATCATCAGTGTCAGCGATTCTCGAACTAATCCAAACACCGCACTACAACAGGAGAGCATTGGACCCCTAGAATTGACAACCTCCCTCTCCCCCTCCCACCAACCTAGAAATATGCCTGAGTGGCACTTATGTTGATATGCCTGGAAATCTTGAAATTTCAAAAGCCATCATGTCTCATCACTCCAATATTTTTTTACTCATGACACAATCTTGAATTATGGGTTTGAATTTCAAATTTAAGTTAGAAAAATGAGTGAAAAGCATCCATGAAGACCTATAATCTCTAACAATTAGTAAACTCCCTTCTCTTTAGTCTACTTCCAGTTTTCTACTCGATCCTCTTTATCAAATGGCCTAATGCAAAACTCCTTGAGACAGCTTGCAGTCCCCCGGGGGTCTGGAGATTCCAGTTAGAGAATCACTGATCTGTGTTACATTAATTCTTGATAAAATTAGAAACAAAAATAACAGATAACAAATAATTTATAAAAAAAAAAAAAAAAAAAAAAAAAAAAAAAACTGAAAAAAAAGAGAAAAAAAAGACAAAAGCATTCAAAAGTATGATTGTTCAAGATTATACAGTAGATATTATTGATGACTTGATAGAACTTTAAATTAGGGGTGCGTTGTCAACTGCGAAGCTGAAGCTATCCTTTGATTTGCTGCAGACACTGTCAGTCATACAAGTGGTCAGCTAACTGGAGTGGAATCAAAAACTTCAGTCAGATCAAGTCAGACAAGGGTAAGTAAGTAAAGAATTTAGTACAATCGAAGAACCTAGGTTTTGAGGTTCAGACTTCAGGTAGCTTCAACCAGGGCAAAAAATCCCGAACAGGTCATGACCTTATTAACCATGTCAATAATTTCAGTCCTTCATACAGAGGCATGGGAGAAAAGTTCACAGGACAATCCTATCTCACTCTTTTGCAAACGTTACAGTAAAACGTGGTTAAATAGGAGAGGGAATGGGGCTGTTGTACAATTTGTGCACTATTGCTATATGCAATTTCGAGGTTAATTCTGACGTAAAAACCTTCAAAAATAACGATGGTAGCACTAGAAATTTACAAAATCTACTCTGATTAAACTCAAAGACTTCTAATACTATCTAGACTGGACATAACGCCTGCCCATGGAAACCGATCGGTATGCAACCACGATTACAGTATGTGCTAAGATTTTCGGAAATACATTGATTTAAATGGGAAAATGACTTTTTTGAAAAATTAATTAAAAATACTAAAAAAAATATTTTTCCATAAAACTTGGTACCGTTTGAAAACTCATGATATGCAGATTTCGGTTCGGGCCGGTTTTTATACCGTTTTTTCAATCGTAAACATTTTACAGAGGCTCAAAGTTAGGTCAATTTTCCTCGATTCTACGGGGTGTTCCACCGTTTCGGTACCCCGCTGAGACAACCTACATAGCTGTATATATTCAATTTTACGTAATCTATGTTATGATTAAAGTTATTTGTTTTGTGTGTCTCAATAATTTATCGCATAAATTTTATTTTTTTGAGCTGTAACCATTCAAAAAAAAGTACAAAGAAAACAATTTTATGAAACACCCTGTAGAAAATCGGTACCCAACTGTAAGCCCCTGTAGAATGTTCCTCGTTCAAAAATCACAAATAAAACCGGCCCGAACCGAAATCTGCATATCATGAGCTTTCAAACGGTACCAAGTTTTGTTGAAAAATATTTTTTTTAGTATTTTTAATTAATTTTTCAAAAAAGTCATTTTCCCATTTAAATCAACGTATTTCTGAAAATCTTAGCACATACTGTAATCGTGGATGCGGCGTAGCCAGGCGCAACATGCGATTTTTGTCCCACCCCAGGTATTCACTTTTCCCGCCCTAAAATCGGCCTTATGTCCAGTCTAGATAGTATTAGAAGTCTTTGCTTAAACTCATAAAATGATACGTGCGACTTTAATAGCGACGTTGGGCACTATGTAATAATGGGAGATTTCCATCTCAATTTCGTTACACTTTCTATGCTGGGAAGGAAGATACTTTCTAGTTCCTATGCTGGAAAGGAAGATTCACAGATTAGGTAGACATGACACCTGTGCCAAAAGGAAAGTAGTTTCTTATTGGGCTCATTCCATTTTAGCTCACCCAGAATAAATAAAACTGTTGCAGCACGGTCTCAGATTTTTCTTGAAAAACGGATTTTTCCAATGACCTCGGTTTGTATGCCTCTTACGATAAAACAACTTGAGTAATTCCCACACTAAAGATTCTATACAACTTTGATTACGCACAGCGCATTTTTTACGAGTTGATGAGAGCGTCAGTAATTTTACCCTTTTCCCGGCCGGCCGGCGCGCGGCGCAAGCTGCAGAACGCGCCCCCGGCGCTGCGCGCATCACCATAGAATAAGAAGGGGAACGGAAGCGAAACTCCCATAAGAGACAATGGGTCACTCGGATAGGCTTAGTTTGGCGAGAGTCCCTAAGTTTGGCTTAGCTAGTTAGTACACGGGGAACCATTTTGAAAAGCTCGCGCGCGCGAAACCGATGCCAGAGCCATCCAGAGCCTCAGAAAACATTCTTGTACAATATACTTCGTTTTTGTTTAGGTACACGCTGGTGGACCAACGTGTGCTAACCACGTCGGCCACGACACCACGACCCAAACCGGGTAGCAGTTTCGCTTCTCCTCCTCTTCTTACTCTATGGCATCCAAGGTATATGGAAGAACAGGTATGGACAGGAGGCGGGGTTTAAGGGGCTTTCGAGTTTTCCCGCCAAATGATGACGACACACTTGCTTTGGCGATGACGTAGCCGTCACCTACTGCAGTAGCGAGAGATGGGGGTAGGCAAATTTTATCGCGACCGTCTCACTGTGGGGCCGATGCCCGATTTAGGCGGCCAAAACCTAGGTTCAGATAAATTGATTTCTGACATCAAGGTGCTCAGAGTAACATGTGTGGACCTCAAATCAATGACAATTTACCGCCCTAGCATGATAATGGCTCTGGGGCGACGTTATCAAGATATGATGTCAACAAGTGCGAAAATCCTCCGCCGCAGCTTGACAATGACCCGCACTGATCTGAGGCGTCTGGGAGCTTTGTTATCAAAACAGACGCCAAACTTTCATGATGGGCGTGATTTTAAAAGGTAAGACGACACTTTCATATAGGGATCCGATTTTTTTGTCCTTATTTTTTCACATGCATGAAGTGACGAAGATCCGTCTTTTTTTCATTGAATTTCATCAGTCATCAAAACTTCAGTGGACTCAAAAAAGCGGTACACGCGGAGTCACGCCTATTCCGTTGCCAGATTCTGATTTCAAATTTCATGTAGTTTCAGAATATGTCCAGCTTTTTTAGCGCAAGTTAGCAGAAAGGTGTTTTTTTCGGCCTTTTTTAAGAAAAAATACATCAAAAATGGCAAAAAAAATTGTTTCTCCTGATTAATGGAGAAAAGAATGCTTACGAAAACGAACTTGTCAGCTATTAGGAGTGTCATACAGATTTCACTAACCTAAAATAAATTAGAAAACAGATCAGTTAATTGATTAATTTTGATATTCTTTTAATAAATCCAATAGAACCGAGCATTTTATTGGTTGCTCAAGAGAGATGCATTTTTGAGATTAGACATGATGTATCTGGTGAATTTTTTTTTTTTTTTTTTTTTTTTTTTTTTTTTTTTTTGCGCAAGTTTGTGTCTAAGTAATACGCTTTTAATTGTGAGCTGTGTCAGTTTCCATTTGAACACTTATTAAAACTCATCAGCACCTAATGTTTCGCCCGTCATAGAAAGTGTCGCGAGTGTGACCGAGGTGACCCAGGACACAGCGAAATAGTACATTCCAATTGTTTGGTCGTGATGAAAACAAGATGGATCTTCGTCACCTCATGCATGTGAGAAAATAAGGACAAAAGAATCGGATGCCCCATACAAAAGTGTTGTCTTACCTTTTAAAACCAAGCCCAACATGAAAGGTTCGGCGTTTGTTTTGATAACAAATGTCCCAAACGCCTCAGATCAGTGCGGGTCATTGTCAAGCCGCGGCGGAGGATTTTCGCACTTGTAAAACATGTTTTTCTTGCAGCAATAGATGGTTTGTTCTATGAGTACATCGAAATCACTCCCAACGAAAAACAAAACAAAAATAATGGAGCGAACAAATAAAAAAGGGAAGGGGGGAAGACTGAGAAAAGGAGCGGGCATTGGCGGATTCAGCCCTCACAGACGGGGGGGGGGGTGAAATTGGGATTTTCGCCCCCCGGTGACCCCTTTTTCCGTTTTACTCTCCTCCTTTCCCCCTTCTTTTCCCCTTCTTTCACCTTCCCTCGACCCCCTTTTTCCCCCTATTTTTTGGTCGAACTGGGGGGGGGGGGGCTGATCGCCCCTTCGCACCCCTGTATTAGCCAATGGGAGCGGGGAGAGGAGGGGAGGGGAGGGGGGGCGAGAGAGTTCTTCGTGAATGGACTCTCAATGAATAAGTAACAAAGTAACCGAAAGCACCTCGAAGGAAATCTCTGATTTCAACCAACGATAATGGTTTACGCGCGATAAGTACAATTCTATGGAGGAGGGGGAGGGGAGGGGCTTAAGGGGGCCACCTAAGGGACAGAAGGTCTTCTAGGACCATTAAGATTGATTCTGAGGTCCATACGTGGTCAAAAGAGGCATATGCGTCTACTTGGGGGTTTTGGCCGCCTAAATCGGGCATCGGCCCCATAGTGCGTCTAGAACATCTGTGACGTAGCCGTCACCTACTGAGATAGGCTCCGCCTCCTGTCCATACCTGTTCTTCCATATACCTTGTATGGCATCATACCGCGTGAGTCAGTTTGCGCGGGGGTTTCGGAATAGGGGTAAAGCCACAGAAATAAGAATACTCTAATCAGAACGGAAACTCCCATGAGAGCCAATGGAAACAAGGTTTGGAATTTACCAGCACCAATTGGCAACTGTGCCAGCTCACTTCTCAAGATGGCGGGCGTGCTTTTCCAGGTTATATTTACAATAATCAGAGTTGACGCACAACCAATCACAACCCGGCGAGTGCTTACTTCCCAACATGGCGGCCCGATGTAAAGATTAAAAATGAATAAAGAGTTTCCGTTCTGATTAGTTTTCTGTGGTAAAACTACTTACGCTCTTAACTCGTAAAAGATGCGCTGTGCATAAAAGTTGTACAGAACCTTCACTGTGGGAAATTTTGCGTAGAATAATTTATTACACAAGTAGTTTTATCGTAAGAGGCATAGAAACCGAGGTAATTGGAAAAACCCGTTTTTCAACTTTTTGCCTTTCTTTCTATTTTTAAAACTCTCTACCGGCCAGAGAACCAAAATAAACGACTCAAACTTTTAAGCAGGTTAAAGTACGGCAAAATGAGTATCTTCAGGGATTTTTCAGATTTATTGGATCTGCCGTTTTGTGAAATTTTAGGGGTCCAAAATGGCCGATTTTCAATCGCTACCGTTTTTGTGATTTTTTCCCCTGTGAAGGAGTTGCGCTATTGACTTGAACTTTTTTTTTTTAATGGAGTACTATTACCAAGGTAAACGTACAATAATTTCAAGGCCGAATCTTCTATTTTTCGAAGGGAAAAATCACCGAAATTCGGAAAAACCCGTATTCCGAGGCCTAACTTTGAAGCGTTATGCAACCCGCTAAGCATCAAAATTCCAACAATTTTGGTGCATCATTGGAGAAGCTCGATTCTTTAGCTTTGAAAGAGGATCATGCAAATTAACTGTTCCTTATTCCTAGAAAAAGATACGGCCACATTGCGTTAAACATTGCGTTAAAAGTGACCATTTTTCGTTGCCGCGGAGCACAAAAATAGCCGTATCTCCCAACATTTAAAAAAAAATAAATAAATAAATAAAAAAAAAAAAAAAAAAAATGTGCTTCAGGAAGTAGGTTTGTTCCTCCTACAAAGTATGAGCAAAATCTGAGACCCTCCTGCAACATGCTCTGGATGATTCAAAATGGAATGACCCACAGGCTATATTTCTTGATGGAGTGATAGTATTACTGGATGGGAATCTCCCAGTATTAGTCCCCAACACTGTCATTACGGACCCACGTTTTTTTACGTGTTGAGGAGTGAATTTCGCAAGTTTCTAGAGCTACCATCGTCATTTGTGGAGTTTTTCACATCTGAATCAACCCTTAAATTGCTCGTAGCAAAAGTGTGCAATAGAGCCCCATTGCCAACCTGATGATCTCTGCATTTTAGTCTGACCCCATTGATTAAAAATGTGCTATTCAAAGCTTTTAATTCGTTTGACCAGCTCTTGATTACGTAACAAAGATTTAAAATGTTCACTTAGATTTGAGCAATGCCTACCTTAAATCCTGTATTCTTGTATTGAAACAAACTTCAAAGCTCAAATAAGTCACGGCTTAAGTTCTATTTCAATACCCTTAAAATAGCAAAGCTGATCTTTTACGGGCAGAAGAGCTATTGCACGGTAATTTTCACGTTTGGCTCTTTACCTAGGAACTTCCGAGTGGGAGAATGATTTTTCAAACAGTAATAATGAGTTAAACTTAGATTTTATCTTAGTCTACAATACTCAAGTATATAATTCTATTTTTTATCATTCTTTTATTTAGTTGTTGTACAGCTTTCTCTGCGTCCCCTGGAGTTTTTAAACATATTCTGGCATCTCCAGTTGGTCTTCCGTTGTCATCAAACCTTCGGATAATGTTTCGTCGCAACAGATCGAAACCTTTGAAAAAGTACAGAATGTCTTCTACACCGGCACTGAATGGTACATTTTCAAGAGACACCACACAACCGTTTCGGCCGAATCCGTCAACATTAATACTGTCGTTGTTAAAATCAGGAGTCATGCAAGGTGCGGGAGGGAACTTGGGAGGTCCGTGAAAACCATCCGATTGAACTGGCTGCTGCATTGGCATCGGCATTCTTGGCGGCATACCCATCGGAGGTCCCATCGGAGGTCCCATCATCATAGGAGGCATCATCTGAGGAGGGTTTACTATTCCTAGAGCGCGGAGCATTTCATGCCGAGGAACCGGGACAACGGAAACAATGTTCCGGTCCATTGGAGCATTTTGTTTCACTAAACCTCGACTAGCTTCATCAGGTGTGTTGAATTCACAAAAAGCATCGCCAGCCGGTTTACCTTGCTTGTCGAACATGATGTGTATTTTCGAAGGAACTATACCCACATCAGAAAAGAAATCTAATATATCTCGATCATTTGCTTTAAAAGGAAGGCCTTTCACTAATAGACAATCCGTTGGTAGGACTGGCGTTTCTAACAGAGGATCAGGTAATAAATGGGGTCTGACTGCATGCTTAGGTGCTTCTTTGTCGCTGATTACTTTTTTACGAGGATCCTGACGAGGGTCCTGGCGAGGATCTTGACGGCTGGGAGGTATTTCAGGTTCAACAGGAGGTTGGTCAACTATGAACATGTTATTTCCGACAGAGCTCAATGGCAAGGTTGAATCGTTTTCAAACACAGGTTCTGCCGAAATATGATGATGTCCCAACTTCAATCGCTGAGAGATGGCCATTGCAGCTTCTTGAGGACTAGAGAATTCAACATAGGCATCACACAGATTCTTATTTGGAAATAATAAAACTTTACTAGGTTGAACAGCTATAAATAAATTAAAAACCTCCTTTTCTTTGATATACCGAGGTAATTGCGTTAATTTTATCGTACTGAACGGATGAGGTTTGTTATTTCTTGGTCTAGATGGTTGAAAATTATCGATTGCTTCATTGTATACATAATCATCCAAATGAACTATTTTTACTTTGGATTCCTTAAGAGGTCTTCCGTTTAGTCGTAAAGCTTGACTTTTAAAATTGTCATTCACTAATTTAACATATGCAATACCAGATCTGTTACCGTCATCATCATTGATCATTTTAATTCCATTGGGTGCTACTTGTAAACCATGGAAAAACCTATGGATGTCATCATAGGTTGTTCTCGTGGATAAATTCTGAATTTGAACACAACAATTCTTTTGAGTGGTGGGTTTGCTATCTTTGGTTCCTTCCACTTCATTTTTCTTATCCGAGTGATTTAAGGAGGGTTCTACTATTCCTGTCACAATGTTAGGGAACACTGTTGTGGTGGGTGATCCTTCTACGTTCGGCTGAAAACTAGGGTTTACCAAAAAGTCTGGAGGTAAGAACATGGGCGGTGGTACCAAGGCACCAGGAATAGAAGCACCTACACCAGGAACCCCCATTATTTCACCAGGAAAATTCCATGCGGGCATTCGCGGTGGTTCTGGAATGGGTGGAAAAGGTGTGCTCAATGGTAGGTTTGGTTGAGCTAAGCCAGAGGCAGGGGTGAAACCAACTACCGGATTGACAGGCTTTGGAATTACACCTGTCGGAACATTTCCGTCACTTTCTGGGATTGCAGGCGGAGCAGGCATAATCTGTGCAACTTCAGGTTGTTTCACTGTTTCGAAGTTGTTGCTTTTTGCTTCACCATTAATCTCTTTGCTGGCACTTCTATTCCGATCTCTATCTCTATCCTGATGACGATCTTTTTCACGGGGAGAGTCGCGTCGACTGCGGTCGCGATCTCTACTTTTTGATCTGTGTCTACGATTTCTATGCTTGTCTCTGCTATTGCTGCGGCGCCTTCGGTCACGATCTCTATCGCGGTCACGGTTCCTATCACGATCACGATCACGATCACGATCACGATCACGATCTCGGTGACGATCCCTATCTCGACCATAATCTCTATCTCGATCACGACGATCTCTGTGCCTACGATCTCTTCGATCACGCCTATCTCTAGATGGGGATCTAGATCTTGAACCAGAGCTGTCTCGTGATCGGTGACTTCCTTTTCGACTCATCTCTCCGTCTGAATCTGACTTAGGCTTTTCTAAGTCGACAATAACTTCTTGTGTAACAGAAGCAGGGGATGCTTGGTTTTGATTTGCATTCATCACATTGTTTAAACCGTTATTTACCGCATTTGAGGAGTTAAATCCGTGTAAATTATTCTGTGTTGGAGGAGGCTGAATATTCACGGGCATTTGAGGGACTTGCTGCATCATCGTCATACTTTGCATAGTGGGCATTACAGCTGGTTGAGCAGGCATCTGCATGTAATTTTGTAAATTTAAAGCTTGTTGCCTTGCTGTTTCGATGACTTTTTGCATTTCAGAACGTGAACTCAACAATAATTTAATTTTAACTTCGTTAATTTTCCCTCCATCTATCAGCATGGCTTGACGAGCATCCTCATCAGTACTGGAAATGATCAAAACAAGAAAGAAAAATCAGATACATTGAACACGAACACGCAATGTTTTATTACTAATTCACATCATAGAATAAAAGAAATAATGTATACATCCACGTTATACAGCAAAAACTTCTGATACTATCTAGACTGGACATAAGGCCGATTTTAGGGCGAGGAAAGTGAAGCTGAAGAGTGGGACAAACATCGCATGTTGCGCCTGGCTACGCCGCATCCACGATTACCTACAGGATGTCCTAAGATTTTCAGAAATACATTGATTTAAATGGGAAAATGACTTTTTTGAAAAATTAATTAAAAATACTAAAAAAAATATTTTTCCAAAAAACTTGGTACCCTTTGAAAGCTCATGATATGCAGATTTCGGTTCGGGCCGGTTGTTACTGTGATTTTTGAACGAGAAAGATTCTACAGGGGCTGAAAGTTGGGTACCGATTTTCTACAGTGTGTTTCATAAAATTGTTTTCTTTGCACTTTTTTTGAATGGTTACAGCTCAAAAAAATAAAATTTATGCGATAAATTATTGAGACACACAAAACAAATAACTATAATCATAACATAGATTACGTAAAATTGAGTATATACAGCTATGTGGGTTGACTCAGCGGGGTACCAAAACGGTGGAACACCCCGTAGAATCGAGGAAAATTGACCTAACTTTGAGCCTCTGTAGAATGTTTACGATTGAAAAAACGGTATAAAAACCGGCCCGAACCGAAATCTGCATATCATGAGTTTTCAAACGGCACCAAGTTTTATGGAAAAATATTTTGTTAGTATTTTTAATTAATTTTTTAAAAAAAGTCATTTTCCCATTTAAATCAATGTATTTCCGAAAATCTTAGCACATACTGTAATCGTGGTTGCATACCGATCGGCTTCAATGGACAGGCGCTATGTCCAGTCTAGATAGTATTAGAAGTCTTTGGTATACAGTGTGTTCAAAAAAGCTGAAACCCCCCCTCTCTCTCTCTCTCTCTCTCTCTCTCTCTCTCTCTCTCTCTCTCTCTCCTCCCTCCCTCTCTCTCTCTCTCTTTCCTGATCTAATAAGATCACAAGTTGACATTTGGGAGCTGCTTAACCTCAACAGTTGCTACTTTACAGCAAATCCATAATTTTGGGGGCACACCCCGGGGGGGGGGGGATTGCCTCACAAATTGTCGGCCCTTGGACCATAGCGGACGTCATATTATGTACCTACAATGGCTGTCTGTCACTTGACTGGCCAGTACTTGCTCCCCCACCTTTTGTGCTGCCCACCATGTTCAAAGCGGGGAATTTTCCACCTTCAATCACGATCATCTCACTTAAAACGCGTTGATCGAAAAAATATAGAGGACCAGCAGAATCTTTATCAGGGCTTTTTCTCCAACTCTAGTTCTACACATTCTGAAAGTTCTCATTACAGCAGCATGAAACTTTAGCCGTAAAATGAGAAAAGGATTAAAGAAGTAAGTACTCAAGACTCATTTTATAATTATTTTTACAGGGCATTTTTGAATGCTACTCCAAGAATACACTCTGTACTAACCTGTTTAATTTTATCGACAGCGGTAGGCATGATTTTGAAATACCGACATTCATTCTAATACTTCAAAAAATTGTACCTCAGAGGGGAAGCATTTTCAGACAAATATTTACAGGGCAAAATAAAATATTTTTGTTTACCTAAGTAAGATGTCAGGGACCAAATAATGTTACGACCTCGCGGTGCCGCACGCATGGTGATCGGTGAGCACTTACGGGGGGTATAAACCACACGCAATCATACTTACGTGCGCACCACACAACGTCTTTCGAAGGACCGTCAAGCAGTAACTGTATTTGCTCCCAGCTCCTTTAAATAAGCAGGTACGGTCGGGAGCCAGAGCCTTTGGTAAGATACCCTATACTCTGTTCAACTTCGGGACGAACCTGAGAAATATCGTATTTTAATGCACGAAAAATCGGAAAATGGCAACAGCAAAGACCTAGCTAACAGCGACGATGTGAGGACAATGCTCAAGACGGTTGGGCCCGTGTTCGGCTGTCCCTCTCCCTTTCTTTTGCGAGGCCAGGGGTTTTTGAGACGTGAATAGGTGACTTATTTCCTTCACTTATCGTGATTGCTTATCACTTTATGTTAAGTTTTGAGAAATTGCTCCTTCACAAGAAAAATTTGGCTTCGCCAGAAAAATTCGAGGATAATGAGTCTAATAATGGGGTAAATGGCGCATTACTAACGTCATTGGCGGCAAATTGGCATATTCTAGACTTTCTCTATATTCATCGAAAGTTCCTCAGAATGAGTTCGTTCTTATAGTAAACCTCATTGATTTTTCAAGCAGATTTCATGAAAATCAGTTTAAAGTAAAAAGGTGATAAACAAAATTCCGAGATTTTGGACTTAAGTATGAAGGAAGAGTTTACCTGAAAAAGGGATATAACTCGCGGCTCATTTTGTGAGCAGAGTTGTTGAACCTTCCTCGGCGAAATATTATTGTGTCGCCGAGACTGCTGCGTTGCCAGCATGTGCAAAGCCGATCACCTGGCCAGGGTCACTCCGAAATTGAACAGAGTATAGATACAAGGTTTTTTACTTTAATTCTTACCTGAAGGCAATGAATGCATCTCCTTGCTCACCCCCAACAATGTGTACTCCACCCTCAGGAATAGATAATCCATGAAAATACTTCCGTATATCCGCGGCATTAGCCGACCAGGGCAAATTCTGAAGCCTTATGATGACACTCATCTTGCTGGTCTAATTTTTCTGTGGACACACAAAGAATAGATAATACTTCAGACACATTGAGTAGAAGAAGGGCCGATTAATGGATATAGCAATCCTGGTTAGAAATATGATTACACAAAATTTAAAGCAAGAAATGGTGCTGTCGCTAGGGGTGTTGGATATGTATTGAACACATTAACCATTTCAATACCACGCCTCAGAGTATTTTTGTTTTCACTTCCTTCATTTGATCCACAACATCCCAACTATTTATTGACAGAAGCTACAGGTACTCCTAGAGTCCCTGTCCATTAAAGAGTCTCGCCATGGGAGCGTTCTAGAATTCTCCGGGGAGCTTCCCCGCTAAACCGCTAAATTACCAAGTCGTTCTTTTATTCTCCGATTTCGTTTCTGATAACCCGGGGAAGCTCATCGGAGCGTTCTTGAACTCCGATGAAGTTCATCAGAACTCTTCCCCGGGGTACATCGGCTTTACCGGAGTTCCAACTCTGGTAAGGCCGATGAAAACAAACATGGAGGAAGTAAACAACCAATTTCCGTGTATTCTTATGGACGTTTTAGAGGTTAATGAAATGTAAACAGACATTTTTAGCAATAACACGCTGCGCCTGTGATCGTTCTTAAATTCATCGGAGAACCGATGAGCTTAATCAAAACACTATCGGCTTTACCGTAAACACTCCCCGGAAATTCTGATGCACTTTCCCGGATCGGAGAGTTCTAGAACGCTCCCAATACGAGGTTTTAATTCTGATTGGCTGCTGGATTTTCGGCTGTCGCGGAGCTCAAGGAGGCGTTTTATGCACTTCTCCATAAGAAGACCGTTGAAACGCACCCATCGAGGAGGCGTACACGCCCCCTCGGCGAACCCAACCAATCAGAGTGGACGCCTCCTATAAATGTTCGGTAAAGACGGTCCCCGAAAGACGTTGGATGGTGAGCGTTTACGAGTGCTTTTAAATGGCCGAACGTGCTCAACAAGCATCTGGGTGCAGGACCGTCGGTACCGAACAGTTATTGGTCCCAGGTCAAGAATTTGAAACCTACCTCGCTAGGTAGGGTTCGATAATCGTAACCTGGTCAGGAAATTAGAAACCAAAGATGGCGGACATTTATCTGATTGTACAGTATCAAAGTGACCGAATCCGGTTACTAAATAAAATTTTCTTCATGACCGTGGGCGCTCGCTAAAAAGTACCACCTAAATTTGAATATCGCGCCGCGAAGCAGAGCCGGTAAAGTTTTATCAACAACAGCAAGCCACCTTTTATTTGGGGGGGGGGGGGGGTTATGTAGACAGCTATGTGCTCAGAATGGGTCTGTTGCACACTTCGGCTACAGCGTTTTAAAGTATCAATTCCTATGTAAACAGCCGAGAAAATAACAATGGCAGCATCAGAAAACACTAAAATTCAGTATTAAATTCACAAATTGCGGAAAACACTAGACACTATTCACCCCTGTATCTTTCCACCACGTGCACGATATTTCGCGAAATTAGCGCGGCACATTCAAATAATCACGGCCGACTGTCATCACAGCTGACTTCATAAACAAATAAACAGTAAACACTGACGGCGTCTGCTCGAATTCTTACGTTTCAATATCCTCAATTCCTCACAAAAGGTTGTGAAAGGTACGGAAACCGATATTTGTGTCGAACACTTATCAAAATGAAACAATAACACACAGGAGTTCAAAGCATGATGATCAAAGTTGGAATTATGCTTGGAACTCTTGTGAGTTATTGTTTCATTTTGATAAGTGTTCGACACAAATATCGGTTTCCGTACCTTTCACAACCTTCTGTGAGGAATTGAGGATATTGAAACGTAAGAATTCGAGCAGACGCCGTCAGTGTTTACTGTTTATTTGTTTATGAAGTCAGCTGTGATGACAGTCGGCCGTGATTATTTGAATGTGCCGCGCTAATTTCGCGAAATATCGTGCACGTGGTGGAAAGATACAGGGGTGAATAGTGTCTAGTGTTTTCCGCAATTTGTGAGTTTAATACAGAATTTTAGTGTTTTCTGATGCTGCCATTGTTATTTTCTCGGCTTTTTACATAGGAATTGATACTTTAAAACGCTGTAGCCGAAGTGTGCAACAGACCCATTAAACTATTTTATTAGATGTTATCTGATAACTGATTGCTTCAAAAATTGTTGAGGATGTCTCTACCACAGTAGATGGAGGAACAGGTACGGACACTGGACAGGACAGGAAGTAGAGCTTAAGGGGTTTTGAGCGAGTTTCCAGTTCTCGTCGATGACATGACGTAGCGTCAGGGCGTGCCGAGGGGGGGGGGGGGGGGGGGGGGGGGGGGGGGGGTGGGGAGTGCGGGTACCCTTGCCCCGGGCGGCTCTCTCCGGGGCGGCAAAATCAGGGTTAACAACCAAAAAAAAGGTTATCAAATTTCAAAATGAATTTCAGAGGGCGGCAAAATCAGTGTGCAACAAGCAAAAAAAAAAAAAAAAAAAAAAAAAAAAATAGATAATTTTGTTCGCGGAGGGCGGCAAGATTGCATTCTTGCCCCCCCTCTCTGGAAACCACGGCACGCCCCTGCGTAGCGTTGGACGTAGCCGTCTCCTACTTTGACAACACTATCTCCCACCCCTATACCGTCGTGACCAAGTCGTGACGTACCTGCCGCCTAAACTCATCAGTGTTGCCAAACGTGGACAGAAACGTTCAATGCACGTGCAAGTGTGCCAGAGACAATAATGTACAGGGTGTAACAAAACTATAAGTAGGTAGTTACTTTCGGGGCGTGTTGTAGATTTAAAATAATACAGTTTTTTCCCATAAGCATGTGTCCACAAATCCCCCTCTTTCGAGCTAGAGCCCCCCCCCCCCCAAGTTTTGAAAAATGTACTGTTTTTTTGGAATAGCGTCCATAATTATGCGCCAAATGTCATACAAATTGGTATCTGGCAGTATTATCACGAGCAAAATTCATTAATGACCTCAAAAAATTCAGAAATTAAGTCTGATTGTACTTTTTAGGTAATCGTGTACCTTCAACGGCACACATTATATGTTACGGATTGATAATTTTAAAAATAATTACACAAATCAGATGAGATAACTTATGGAAAGGTTTATGGCCTGCTCTCTCGCATTGTTTCGTTTCGATACGACGCGATTTTATCGAGATAGTTGCTGCGCACAGTGAAAAAGTCAGCGCTGTTATACCTACTATGGCGAGAGGCTCGAAGAAGAAGCGGTGTGTTCGTGTGGCGGGTTGCATACTTACTGCCGCTTACCATTGTAAAGGCACTGGGACCAAGTAATGTTAGGTACCGAGCGTAACTTAAACACGGTCACATGACCGTGCGTAAGCTCTCTGATTGGTCGAAACTGCACGCAAGATGCACGCAATTCAATGCTCGGGACCTAACATTATTTGGTCCCTGACTTCCGTGCATTGTGCATCTCGCTGAACACGCGTCATATTGAAAAAATGCATACAAGTTTTCCTCGTCTGATTTTAGAAATTATTATTCGATTTTTTTTATCTGCAACATTAAATTTGGGCTGATTAAGGTACACGATTACCCAAAAAGTACGGTCAGACTTAATTTCGGAATTATTCGAGGTCACTAATAAACTTTGCTCTTAAAAATACCGCCAAACACCAATTTACATTACATTTAGCTCATAATCATGGACGTGTTTCCAAAAAAAAAAACCGTACATTTGTCAAAACTTTGGGGGGGCTCTACCTCGAAGGGGGAGCATTTGCGGACACATAATTATGGGGGAAAAGCAGCCTTATTTTTACCTCGAAAACACGTTCTGTAAGTAACTACACATAGTTTTGTTACACCCTGTATAGTATAGAGACCACTATCTATCTTGTCCATGTTTGGGCGCGGTGGCAACTTCTTTTTTCGGGGTCAAACAGAATACCGCAAACAGGGTCCACACGTTGACTCAATACCGCCTCTACTCATACCATTCTGCTTCTTTTGAAAAAGTGGGGGTTAGGTTCGTCTTGGTAAATGTAAGCTTATGGGAAGCTTATGGCGTTATCGAGGTTTTGGTTCGATTTTTGAAGTTCGACCAAAATTGGAAAAGTACGTCAGTAATGAAACTTTATGGCTTAGTTACTTCCCCAAAAGCAGTATCAGCGTTGAAAATCATGTTGTGAGAGGATAAATCTCGATTTTGCATTTCACCAAAATTTCATTCTCCATAAGCGTGCGTATACCAAGACGACCTTAACCTCAAAAAAGCAGCTTGGTGTGTTTAGAGACGGTATTGGTTGATTGATGAGCAAAGTTGTTGAGGTTTTTTCCTCAGGAAACCAAAGCACCGAAATTTCATTAGTCAACGTATGGACCATGTTGGATGGTGCTCCCTCATGCTTCCTATATTAATTTCTGTTGAGTTCCGAAAAAGCAGTCAGTTACCACGCGCACTGCTAGTACGTGGTCTTTATAATGCAGGGTGTCCCAGAATCCCCCCTCTTAACTTTTGTCAAAAAATGCCAAAATAAGTCTCCTCTTATTTTAGCCAAAGTTTCTTTTAAGCCCCTAAACTGTTTTGGGGGCCCATCCTTGGAAGGTAACTTCGTCATTACAAATGGCAAGGAGGTGCTTTTATTTCAGGAATCGATTCTTCATCAAAAATAAAGCGAAAAAGCACGAACCGCGATTTTTAACTCCCTTCTTTCAAAAGTTATGAGGGGTCATAGTTTGTAAAATGCCCTTGTCCCCTGTTTTTCTCTCGTGCTGGGAACGTCCTAGAAAAACTGTGTTGACGAAAAATGAAAGTTCGTATCAAGAGCTACAAGCACAGAATAATACAATCAGAACGGAAACTCCCATGAGAGCCAATGGAAGCAAGTTTGGAATTTAACGGCACCAATAGGCAACGCTTTGGTCCTATATCCCAACATGGCGGACATGTGTGATTTGTGTTGAAACTCATTTATTTCTGTAAATTCTGGAAGGAAATCTTAAGTTTCCGGCCTCACTTTTATTCTATTGGCATTTTAGAATGAAAATTTTGCGGATCACGTACTATATTTTCTTTTTCGCGTTCGCATCCAGATGTAAACATCCTATATTCCAAAATGGCGGACGCGAAATGAATTAGCTTCAAAATCCGACAGAGTTTCCGTTCTGATTGTATTATTCTGTGCTACAAGCCCACCAAGTTCCAAGTATCTTTGACCATCCGTTTAGGCGCAAGGGGGGGGCTGGGTTATTTCTAGTTACACTTTCATATCCCCCCTATTTTTTTATCAAGCAAGAAAAGTCTTGACGGCAAATGAAAGTTTTTCCAAGAGCTGCAGGACGACTTAGTGTCAGAGTCTATAGCACAGAATAATACAATCAGAAGGGAAACTCCCATAAGAGCCAATGGAAGCAAGTTTGGAATTTAACGACACCAATAGGCAACGCTGTGGTCCTATATCCCAACATGGCGGACGAGTGTGATTTGTGTTGAAACTCGACATTTATTTCTGTAAATTCTGGAAAGAAATCTTAAGTTTCCGGCCTCACTTTTATTCTATTGGCATTTCAGAATAAAAATTCCGCGGATCATGTCCTGTATTTTTTTTTTCGCGCGCGAATCCAGATGTAAACATCCTACATCCCAACATGGCGGACGCGAAAAGAATTTGCTTCATAATCCGACAGAGTTTCCGTTTTGTGTGTCTATCGTGACCCCCTCCCCCTTTCAAGCACGAAGGGGGGGGGGATTCGCCTTGGACGAGGTACCATGTACTTATCTTTTTCCTCGAGCGCCTTAAAAGAAGGGGATCACTAGACTCTGATAATCGGTCGTCTTGTAGCTTTTGGAAAGAATTTTCATTTGCCGTCAAGACAAATTTCCTGCTACTTTCCTTGCTCTAGAAAAAATAGGGGGGACACGAAAGTTTAACTAGAATCAATCCTCCCCCCCCTTGCGCTTAATCGGGGGGTCAAAGTCACTTGAAACTTGGTGGGCTTGTAGCTCTTGATAAGACCTTTCATTTTCCGTCAATACTGTTTTTCCAGGGCGTTATCATCGCGAAAAAAAAAAAAAAAAAAAAAAAAAAAATAATAGGGGAAAGGGCCTTTTTTAAACTTTGACCCCTCATAACTTTTGAACGGGAGGGGAGTAAGAATTGCGGTTGGCGCCATTTTTCATTATTTTCGACGAAGAATCGATTCATGAAAAAAAAAACACCCCCTTGCCATTTGCAAAACAAAGTTGCCCCCAAATACCCCCAAGGAGGGGTCCTCAAACATATTTTGGAGCTTAAAAGAGACGTTGGCTAAAATAAGGGTAGCCGTAGTTTGGTGTTTTCTGAAAAATTCGACCGTTCAAAAGTTAAGAGGGAGGGAGGAAAGGGACTTTTGGTACACCTTGTGGCATGTACAGGGTGTTTCACGTAACCTGCTCACTATGGTTTTCTTGAACGGGTGACGATAAAAAAATCTGGAAAAATCGGTTTTATAGTAAGCTCGGACATGAAGTTTCATTTAAAAATACTGCCACAACCCAAAATTTGGTTTTTGGGGGGGTTTCAGGGGGGGGCACCCCCCAAATCTCGAGATTTTCAAATGGCAACCCCTATCTTGTGATACCTCATATTTTGAAAGAAGGTAAAATTCTAAGCAGTTTGGCTTAAACCGGAAGTCGATATCTTTTTTCGTTTTTGAGATATCGAAGGTCGAAGTTCGATATAGGACCAATTTTCGAAAATTCTTAACTCTTACAAAAATAGTCGTAAAACAAAAAACTGCACATGTAAAATGATCTAATTGATGAGTACTTTCATGAAAAAAATACGAATTTACAATCAAATAAACCGGAGGTCGACTTTTAGGCATTTTAGGCACTTGGCGGGAAAACCTCCATTTCTCAAAATTTTCAAATGGCAACCCCTATCTTTTAATACCTCATTCGAAAAGGCGTAAAAAGTTGTGCATTTTGGCGCAAATCAAAAGTCCGATATCGTTTTTCTAATTCGATACATCGAAACTCGAAGTTCGATTTAGATCATTTTTCGACCCTGTAAACAACGGATCCTATCGTGTGATACATCATTCGAAAGTACACAAAAAAACCAAGAATTTTAGAGTAAACCGGAAGTCAATACCTTTTTTCGCGGTCGAGATATCGCAAGTCAAAGTTTAGTCTCGGGCTAGGGCCTACCTTAAATTTTGACTTGCGATATCTCGACCGCGAAAAAAGGTATTGACTTTCGGTTTGCACTAAAATTCTTGGTTTTTTGTGTACTTTCGAATGATGTATCACACGATAGGATCCGTTGTTTACAGGGTCAAATCGAACTTCGAGCTTCGATATATCGAATTAGAAAAACGATATCGGACTTTTGATTGCGCCAAAATGCACAACTTTTTACGCCTTTTCGAATGAGGTATTAAAAGATAGGGGTTGCCATTTGAAAATTTTGAGAAATGGGGGTTTTCCCGCCAAAAATGTTAAGGTGCCTAAAAGTCGACCTCCGGTTTATTTGATTGCAAATTCGTATTTTTTCATGAAAGGTACTCATCAATTAGATCATTTCACATGTGCAGTTTTTTGTTTTACGACTATTTTTGTAGCAGTTGAGAATTTTCGAAAATTGGTCCTATGTCGAACTTCGACCGCCGATATCTCGAAAACGAAAAAAGGTATCGATTTTCGGTTTAAGCCAAATTGTTTAGAATTTTACCCTCTTTCAAATGAGTTATCACAAGATAGGGGTTGCTATTTGAAAATCTCAAGATTAGGAGGGTGCCCCCCTGAAAACCCCCCAAAAACCAAATTTTGGGTTGTGGCAGCATTTTTAAATGAAACTTCAGGTCCGAGTTACCATAAAACCGATTTTTCCAGATTTTTTTATCGTTATCCGTTCAAGAAAACCATAGTGAGCAGGTTACGTGAAACACCCTGTATAGTGCCTCTGATGTGTGCTGGCAATGGCGTAGTCAGAGTGGTTGTCAGTGGCTCGGACTTAGCAACTCTGAAACTCACGCAGTACCAAGTACGTCTACTCACCGGAAGTGGACAAATGGGGGTGGTCATCAATTGCAAGATTATCGAATATCGTAATATAGTTTCCGATTTTTCGAAGGATACGATTACATGGTAATCAGGGCTGAAATTTTACAAGTCACCCATCATATTAGTTGCAGAAGAATTAAATCTAATCGCAAAGACCTTAGCGTTCACGCTACTCATCTGTGAAGAATACTTATAATAACTATCCAAAGGTTTAACGATTCCCGATTACCCAGTAATCGTGCAATCGATTGCAATCCCAATTGCCCAACTCTGACGGTACTCACACATGACGCTCAAATATTAGCTCTGCCTCCTGTCCATACCTTAAGCATTTTATTTCGTGACCAATGGTCACCGGTCACTTCTTTTGTGACCAGAGTTTCGAAATCACGGTCACTTACGGGAGCCAATCACGGACAAGGCGATTCAAAATTCAAATATTCCCTCCGGTCACCTACTCGTCCTGTCACGTTTTACGTAACCCACCTCAGGAGGTAGGTCTCGAAATTCGGAACCAAGCGGTTCCCGGTCACCTTTTGATACGGTACCGTACATGACCGTGCGTTGATTGGCTCCGCCCACTTTTAAGTGACCGGAATAATAAAATTTCGGTCACCTACAGATTTTCGAAACCCCGAAATTTTGGCCACGAAATAAAATTTGCTGCTTGTGTCTCTATTAATTATTACTTGTATTGAGTTGGTTAGTATAAGGCCTTCGTACAAGCTCAAATTAGGATCGTAAAATTGGCATTGGTGACTCGAGATCCACCACATAACGGCAAGTGAGCCAACTGTTGCATGTTTGGTTGAAATTCCGTTCGTCAAACAACTCTGCAATTTGACAGCCCGCCAAACTGCAGTTATTTGACAATGGATGGTGAGTTATCTGTTCACCAATATACTGTCAACAAAACCAATAAACCCGTATAGGAGGCAGGGTCGGACTGGCTCTCTAAATGTTGGGCCGCTCGGTCAATTTGGGGGCCCCTCCCTCCATTTTGGGGCCCCCCTCAGACCATTTTTTAAAAATTAACTTAAAACGAAGCAGTTTTTTACGCTATTTTTCAACTGATAATTAAAGTTTCTCTGTTTCTCATTTTATAGTTATTACGTAGACTTATTAAAGGATCCAGATCGCAGTGGGCTTCTCTTGGTCCTTTTTATACCCACCCAAATATCAGCTAGAACATATGCTCGGCTGCGGCTTCTAGTCCAGGATAAAGTAACTTATTCTCTTCGGTGGTGGAGTTAGATATTCATTCTTGGGGGGGGGGGGTAAAGTGACGCCATCTGTTTTCACGTGTCTCACTTACCGGGGGGTCTGGGGGGTATGGAATACCCCCAGGTGGTGACGGGGGGTCCGGGGGTCCTCCCCCGGAAAATTTTGAAAATTTTACGTCCTAAAAACCCAATTTAATGAGTTTTTTAGGGTTTCATTTGTGAGAGAACCGAGTAATTATTTATGAGATAGAGATAACATTTTAGCAAGTTTTGATTTTGAAAAGAAGGAAAAGAGGAAAACTTGTTTTTAAAAAATATAAGACATAATGGTAAACTCCTAAGACTCGCCTCTCGCTTGCAATCACACGAATTGTCATTTTTTCGTTTTTCTTGCCAGTATTTATTATTTTCTTCCCAGTTTATTCTTTCGACACTTTTTGGGGGACTAAGGGGCCCCGTTTTTAACTCGTTTGGGGGCCCCATTTTGACCCGATCGGGGGCCCCGTTTTTCACCCGATTGGGGCCCCGTTTTTATCCATTCGAAGGCTCCTTTTTTAAACGTTCGGGGGCCCCAGATTTACGAAATGTCGGTCCGCATCTTGGACTAGAGTGAACTTGGCCAGTCTCGATGCACTTTCGATCCTTATATTAAGCAATCTTAATTAGCTTACAATGGTTTTCCTTTAGAGTAATCTATTTACTGTCTTCTTTGATACATTATTCTGTTTTTCATTCCTAAATTTTTCCATTTTATCCATTCGGGGGCCCCATCGAAAGTCCCTGCGGGGCCCCCTTGAGCCTCAAAAAGCGAAACTTTAGGCCGCGATCGCGGCCTAGCGGCCCTGGCCAGTCCGACCCTGATAGGAGGTGTTTCGGTTGTGTTTGAATTTTAGAAATGTCAGGTTGGCAACTCTACAGTTTGCGGTGGATTTCAGCTCACCGATGCCAATTTGACGATCCTACTTTGAGCGTGTAAGAAGCCTTAAAGAGAGAGTTTGTTTTGAATTATAATGGGGAAGAGGAGTTTGTTTTCTATACAAAGAGCCCCCTTCTCTCGTATAACTTTTGAACGGTTGATGAAGATATGAACGAAACTCGAGAGATGTTTTAACTTAATGGGAACTACTTCTTGACGTATCCAAAATGTCCAGGGGGTGCCGGGTGCCTTAAGGGGGTGTTTCTTCCCTTAACTCAACATTCTCAAACGGCAATGCCTTTCTTGTGAGATGTGATACATCGTTAGAAAGGCCATAAAATTCTCTAACACTCAGGGGCGTGCCGTGGTTTCCAGAGAGGAGGGGCAAGAATGAAATCTTGCCGCCTTCCGCGAACAAAATGGAGCTGTTGCAAACTTTTGCTACAGGCTTATTAATAGTTTATTATAGGGTAATACCCTGTAAAATAAAGATTAGCGCACTAAAAAATTACGAAATCCACTCCTAAACTCACAAAATGCTTTTAAATGCGAGACCGTCATGGCGGCCGAGGCCGCGGTTTTCTTATGGCAATAGTATGCTTCTTCTTCTTCTTGTGTGGTGTTGCGAGAACACCTCGTGTAGATGGCGCTGATTGAAGATAGAGAACCCCAATGAAAACCGCGACCTCGGCCGCCAATACGGTCTCGCGTTTTTAAGCATTTTGTGAGTTTAAGAGTGGATTTCGTGATTTTTTAAGTGCGCTAATCGTTATTTTTACTGGGAATGACCCCATTATTAACTATTAATAAGCCTGTAGCAAAAGTTTGCAACAGCTCCATTATAAATTTGATGACCTTTGTTTCTTTTTGCTTGACTCACACTGATTTTACCGCCCTCTGTGATTCATTCTGAAAGATAATTTTTTGTTTTGTTTCTTTTTGTTTTGTTTACCCTGATTCTGCCGTCCCCGGAGAATGCCGCCCGGGGCAAGGGTACCCACATGCCCCCCTCCCCCCCGGTACGCCCCTGCTAACACTTTCGACGCAAATCGAAGGTCAATGTGGTTTTTTATTTTGGCACATCGAGGGTCAAAGTTCAATTTTCACCTATATTTTCAAAAAATCCAAACTCCCATTTGAAAAGGCAAAATTTAAAAAAGGAAGAAACTAAAATACTCTTAAAAGGCAAAAGCAAATAGGTACTTTTCAGAAAAAAAGCGGTTTTTGGCGTAAATTTTGTCAACATTTAGTTTCAGTGCCCCAAAAATGTTTAAACATTTTGCCCATCAAGGAAGCTATCTCCAAAATTCCGAGGCACGAACCCTATCAAGTGACGCAACCTTTGAAAGGGCACACAAAACTGAGTAATTTGGCGCCACCCCTAGGTAAATATCGTTTCTCACATTCGAGGCATTGACTTTTGACGATGGGTGAAAATACTGCAAATCCAACTGTGAGATCCAATATCTCTAATGTAAAAGACTACATTGACCAGTGTTTGGAGCCAAAATGCTCAGTTTTGTGTGATCTTACGAGGGATGCATCACTCAACTGGGTTCGTGCCTCGGAATTTCGGTGCGAGCTCCCCTGAGGACACAATTTTCAAACATTTTTGGGGGCTCTAAAACTAACTTTTGACAAAACTCATGTCAAAACCGCATTTTTTTCTGAAAAGTACATACTTACTTCTGAAAGTATTTTAGATTACTGGTTAATGAAATCCTTCTGATTTTTTTAAAAAGGGTCAAAATCGAACTTTGGCCTTCGATACATTGAGTACATTCGGTTGATCATAAAAAAATCGGGGAAAATCGATTTTTTACTCATTTGGACCTGAAGTTTCATTTACAATACTGTCGCAACCCAAAATTTGGGTTTTGGGGGGTTTTCAGGGGAGGCACCCCCCCAAATCTCAACATTTTCAAATGGCAACCCTTATCTTGTGATACCTCGTTTAAAATGGTGTAAAATTCTAAGACTTTTGGCTTAAACTGGAAGTCGGTATCTTTTTTTGTGTTCGAGATATCGAAGGTCGAAGTTCGATTTAGGACCAACTATCGAAAATTCATAACTCCTACAAAAAGAGCCGCAAAACAAAAAACTGCACATGTAAAATTCTCTACTTGATGAGTACTTTCAAGAAAAAAATACGAAACTAGAATCAAATTAACCGGAAGTTGACTTTGAGGCACCTTAACATTTTTGGCGGGAAAACCCCCATTCATCAAATTTTCCAAATGGCAACCCCTATCTTTTAATATCTCATTCGAAAAGGCGTAAAAGTTGCGCATTTTGGCGCAGTCAAAAGTTCGGTGTCGTTTTCTTATTCGATAAATCGAAAATCGAAGCGGTCGAGATATCGCAAGTGATGATTTAGTTTCCGGTTAGGGCCTGCATTTTATTTTAACTTGCGATATCTCCACCGCAAAAAGAGATATTGACTTCCAGTTTGCGCTAAAATGCTTGGTTTTCTGCGTGCTTTTGAATGATGTATCACATGAAAGGATCCATTTTTTACTGGGTCGAAAAATGGTCAAAATCGAACTTCGATATATCGAATAAGAAAAACGACATCGAACTTTTGACTGCGCCAAAATGCACAATTTATACGCCTTTTCGAATGAGATATTAAAAGATAGGGGTTGCCATTTGGAAAATTTGATGAATGGGGGTTTTCCCGCTAAAAATGTTAAGGTGCCTCAAAGTCGACTTCCGGTTAATTTGATTCTAGTTTCGTATTTTTTTCTTGAAAGTACTCATCAAGTAGAGAATTTCACATGAGCAGTTTTTTGTTTTGCGGCTCTTTTTGTAGGCGTTATGAATTTTCGATAGTTGGTCCTAAATCGAACTTCGACCTTCGATATCTCGAACACGAAAAAAGATATCGACTTCCAGTTTAAGCCAAAAGTCTTAGAATTTCACTCCATTTTAAAGGAGGTATCACAAGATAGGGGTTGCCATTTGAAAATGTCGAGATTTGGGGGGCTGCTCCCCTGAAAACCCCCCAAAACCCAAATTTTGGGTTGCGACAGTATTGTAAATGAAACTTCAGGTCCAAATTAGTAAAAAATCGATTTTTCTCGATTTTTTTATGGGCAACCGTTCAAGAAAACCATGGCGAGCAGGTTACGTGAAACATCCTGCATAAAATAAAAAAATCGGCCTAAAACAAAGGCCGATTCAAAAAATTCCAAAAATCCCCTAAAACTAAAAAAATTGGGGATTTTTGGAAAAAATTTATGGGAGCAAAAATGTTGCCAATTGATTTAAACTTTACGATTGAGAACATTTTATTAATACCATTATTAGAGACTTTTTCAAGAAAACTTGAAATGTGTTTGAGCCCCCCCCCCCCCCGCCAAACCGCCCCAAGAGGTCATCGAGGACTTTTAAAAACATCAAAAACGAAAAATTTGGGGTCACTTCCCTAACTGACCTTTTCTTTTCAAATCATTTGGTTCAGTAGTTTTCGAGAAAAATGCCCCATCCGGGTGGTCTTGTACAATGTACACCCTGTACATAAGAAGCCAAAATAAGAAATTCTTTCCGATGAAAATGTGTCCGAAAATGCCCCCTATTAGAGCTACAGCCCCCCCCAAACTTTTAAAAAAGTGCTGGTTTCTTTGGAATAGCGACCAACAATAAGAATAATACATGTATAAGTAATCTCAGGCGAGAAGATCGTCAGATGAAAATGTTAACAAGAGGCACGCCTCCAGGCTCCTCAGACCCCTTCTTCTTCACTTCCGTTCACGTGTAGCTTGACTTTTTCATATACAGGGACTCTAATAAAACTAGTACGGTGGGCGGTCCTCCATAGTGTGTGATTGGTTTGAGTCATTCCCTTGATTGCAAGATGGTGATCAAATGGCTTTGAGCGAGCGCGCGCAATTCAAAACGGTCCTCCGCGTACTAACCAGTTATGCCATACTAATGATATCAGAGCAACCCAATAAGCAAATTTTATTTCGTAACTGTTGAAATAAGTTAAAGATAAGTTAAAGAAAGGAACTTCGATTTATAAAAGGTAAAAACAAGAGATCTTTTATTAACACATTATTCGACGATCACAGATACTTCAATATAGAGTGGACGCAAAGTAGAGGAGCGAGACACGAAGTAAGTAATTAATGAAAAATGGAGCAGCGCTCCATGCGGCAGTTTCAACAAATACAAATTGTCTTCATGACAACTATGGATAGAGACTTATACTTTCAACAGTAACCAGGTCACGTTTTCAGTGACCAGGTTTCAAAAATCAGTAGGTGACCAAAATTTTATTACATCCAAAGAGTAAACAAGAGTCGCAATTGAATGGAAGGCCTGCGTGGTCAACGCAGATAAGGGATTGGAACGCGGGCTGGCCTTTGATTGGCTGTAAGCCTGGTGCAAAACTGATTCAGGCCATAGGGAAATTAACACGGGGTTTTCGTTCCGGGACGTTTATCTCGAAATCTGTGCAAAATTGCCTCTAAACAATTAGTACGAGTCGATTTTGTAGAATTTTTCGAACGAACTGATGGGTAGGTCACAAGTACCAGTACATTGCAAATTCGAGAATACTGTTTCAGTTGAAAAGTACACATAACAGTGAGTTACTCAAAAACTGCTCAAACACACGCCAAGCATGTAAACACACTATTGATTACCGTACTTTTTAATTGAAACAGTCTTTTCGAATTTGCAATAAAGTGGCACTTATGACCCATCAATTTGTTCGGAAAATTCTGCTAAATCGACTCGTACTAATTGTTTAGAGGCAATTTTGCACAGGTTTCAAGATAAACGTCCCAGAACGAAAACCCCGTGTTAATTTCTCTATGGCCTGAAACAGTTTTGCACCAGGCTTACAGCCAATCAGAAGCCGCAGCCCGCGTTCCGGTCCCTTATCTGCGTTGACCACGCAGGCCTTCCATTCAATTGCGACTCTTGTTTACTCTTTGATTACATCGGTCACTTAAAAGTGGGCGGAGCCAATCACAGTACGGTCATGAAGGTACGGTATACCGCATGGTACCGTAACAATAAGTGACCGGGAACCGCTTGGTTGCGATTTTCGAGACCTACCTCCCGAGGTGGGTTACGTGATATGTGACCGGATGACCGGAGGGAATATTTTAATTTTGAATCGCGCCTTGTCTGTGATGGGCTCCCGCAAGTAACCGCGGTTTCAAAACTCCGGTCACGAAAGAAGTGGCCGGTGGTTACTAAATAAAATTTGCTTATTGTCTCTCATGGGAGTTTGAATTTCGCTTCTGTTTCCCTTCTTATTCTATAGCCACAGTCTATCGGTGCAGTGAGTTCGGTTTTTTGCGTGAAGGAAAAATGTGTGATTTTCTTATCTGTTTTAAATTATTTAACTCTGTTCGAATAAAATATGTTGAGTGGTTGGTATGAATTATTGAAAAGTGGGTTGATCGGGTAAACTTTGATCTGAGGGGTGTTATGCTACTCCTACACATGTTTGCCAGGGGTGCCATACCCCAGCCCCCTTAGACGCCATACGAGTTACTCCCCCAATCAGACATTTTCACCCCCCCCCCCGAAGCAAACATTTTCACCCCCTCCATCGGGGGGGGTCTGGGAGGGGGTCCGGTCCCGGAGGACTCCCGGACCTTCCCCGGAAAATTTTTAGAATTTCGAACTCTTCGGGTGCAATTTTAAGCTGTTTGCCTGCAAATTTAATGCTTTAAAACGCATTATGTATTATCACATCAAAACCGCAATTATTACGACTTAATTTATAACCCCCTCCCTCTAATTTGTTGGAATACGAGCACGAACTAGACTCTGATAATTTTTAACTTAGTGTCAAGTTGAGGGTATCGGTCTCCCCCCTCCCCTCCTCAGTTAGGAAGGAAAACCCTCAGTAAGGTGGGAGACCCTCATCAGTTAGGGGGAAACCTTCGCTTAGGGGGGAGACCTTCTCTTGGGGAGGAGACTTTCAGCTGGAGGGAAAGGGAGACCCTCTCTTGGGGAGGAGACCCTCAGTTCAGTGGCGGCTCGTGGGCTTTGGTATTGGGAAGGCTGTGGGGGGGATTGGGAGGAACCCCACCAGCAGGGGGGGGGAGGGGCGGGCCCCCGAACAACAACAGACAGGCGCGGACAATAACAAACAGGCGCGGCTGGTCCGGCGACTGGAAATTGGCATGACGGTTATCCAGCTACTGGCTCGGCAACGCTGCGGGAGTCGTAGAGGATAGCAGCCTCCGATACCTTCGTTAGTGCCATAAAGTAAAGATAGATCTTTAGATAGATCTCTATCTTTACTTTATGGTTAGTGCGTGCACAGTCCTTGCTTGGTTGTGTGTGTGCGACGTGCGTGTGCCGAACACCACTACTTGACTGTGACTCGACTCGACCGCTCGACCGACTCGGAGTATGTGCCTCTCGACGAGGCACAGATTCTGGCACTGCTGCCTGCTGTCGTTTCGCGACTCTGAAACTTCGTTGCCCGCCCGCTTACAACTTCCTTCTCTGGCGCTGTCTCCTAGTGAAGATTGACTTAAGTTTTAGAGTCACGGACATTGTGATTGCCTAATTTTTTTAATATGTTGTCTCTCGTTACTGTCTTATCATCGTTATTTTTTCTTCCCTCTGAATGTCTGGGGAGGTACAGCCTCCCTTGCCTCCTTAGGCGAGCCGCCACTGCCTCAGTTAGGTAGGAGCGACCCTCAGTTAGGGGAAGACCCTCATTCAGGGAGAGGTCCTAAGTTAGGGGGGAGGTCCTCGGTTTGGGTGTGAGGCTCAGTTAGGGGGGGGGAGTTACGTACAAACTATAGGAGAGAGAATACATAGATTATGACCTTTTTTCCGCTAAAAATATGTTTTCCACCCTTATGGAAAAAAAAAAACAAAAAAAATGCTCAACCCCCCCCCCCCCCCCACAACTTGAAAGTATACGAGCAGCTCGTATGCAAAGATGGGATCTGGCACCCCTGATATTTGCTATATTTAACTCAGAATGCTATAGGAATGTTTAGTGTGCAATGTGTTAGCTCAAAAGAGCTGTGTCTTCGTTCAAAAATGTTGTTTTATTTTTATTTTATTTTTTTTCGTTTTGTGTTCGAATAATATAAGTAGATACCTACTTATAAAAATACTCATCAAAGATTGATTGAAGTCTTAACTAAAGTTTCATTTCTGTTTTGAAAGTAGTTTGAAAATAATTCCAGTTTATTACAATCAAGAATTTTACCATACAGCTTTTACGAGAAGAGGCGTTTTTGTTATTTTTGTGTACTTTCATTGTCATAATAAATTTATTTGCATATTTGGTGGTACTTTAGAACGGTTCCATCTGTGGTGTGTGCTTACGAGGTCGCTGAAAATAAACACTATGAAACTGCTTTTAAGAAAAAAACATTCTTACGCCCAAAGACTGTTATTTTTGAAATCAGTTTGAAATAATGTCTACAATGTGTTCATTTTGGTTTGGTGTACTGCATTCTGCGTAAATATTGAATTGAAAGGTATTTACTTTGACTTCTAATTTTACTAAATTTTATTACAACTGATTAAATGGAACCAAGCATGTGAGAATAAGAATGAGTGAAAATATTTTTCTTCTCAGGAATGAAAGAGTCCTTCAGCACACGTGCGACCCACAAGAAATCCTGGCACTATTATTAAACGTATTCGACTTTAGACGGAGCAAAGATACGGATGGCACAAACCGCCATTCGATTAGCCAGGTTCGAAGAGCGGACTTTAAGCGAGCGAACATTGATTTTACTTCGTAACCTGGCAGCAAAAGGGTTAACCCTCTCTAAAAGTATAAAATGCAAAGGCGTCGTGGGTAGTGTGGCAACGTTGTTTTCAGTCCAGATAAACAAATTACCATCTTACCATACCAGAATCCGGGGGTTTGAGGTTATGTGATAAGGTTGCCATCTTTTACATAGGTTCTTGCGGGGGAAAGAGGGATTTTCGCGGTTTTTTCTATTATTTATTATTTCTTCGGCGGAAAACAGTGTGGCAACGTTGTTTTTAGTCAAGATGAACAAATTACCATCTTACCATACCAGAAACCGGGGGTTTGAGGTTATGTAGTAAGGTTCCCATCTTTTACACAGGCTCTTGCACGGTAAAGAGGGATTTTTGAGGTTTTCTCTATTTTTTATTATTTTTTCGGCGGAAAAAAAACCTTTATAGGTAACCAAGTGAGAGCATCCTTCTAAACGCTCCAGAGCATTTTCACGAAAAACCAATTTTGTCGCAAAATTACGCACCAAATTGTGTATCAACAAATGGGGGACTCTTAATACTTCCTTTAGGTCAATGTGAAGGTTCCTTTTGGTATAACGTATAATCTTGTGAAAAAAGGTGAATTTTCGTAAAAACGCTCTGGAATAACCATCAGGGAGGTGCGCTGACTAAGTAAAACTGGTTTTTCCTGCCAAAAAAAAAAACAATGAAAAACAGAAAAAAACACGTAAATCCTTCTTTCTCCCACAAGAGCACGTGGAAAAGTTGGCAACCTAATTACAAAACCTCAAACCCCCAGATTCTGGTAGGATAAGATCGTATTGGTTTGGTTCTTGAATCGAAATTTTAGGTGGGTTTGAATGGACAAAATTCAGCGTTGCCAGCTTGCACGCGTTGCTACTGACACGTACCTACCACGCCCGATTATACTCGTTACCGTAACTCGTTCTGCTTCGCGCTTCATCAATCATTTCTATTTCTTGTTGATAAAGAAATAAGCTGACAGTGACAGTGAAAATAAATTGTTGGCACCTGAAAAATATGAATGATGTTTCGTCGAGCGCCTTACATTAGAGAACTGGGAAGAATAAACACCGCGGAGTAGAAGCATTTACCTATATACTCACCGAATTTGAGTGAGCTAGTTCAGCTAATGCCTTGTGTTTCGCTAAAGTAACATGCAAGTCAGGGGTTAAGGCAGTTGCGGCTGGCTGCCTCTAAATTGTTTAAAGCTCGACAAAATTTCTACACATGGTAAAATTGAAGAAAAATGTCAGAAAATTGCTGCAATTTGCTCTTGTGTAAACATGCAATCTCGTCAGGTGACTTGGTTTAGATTTTATCAAAAGTAGGCACCTATATTAGATCAAAATTGGGTCTGGAATTAATTAAATGTATTTGTTTTTCATTGACGACGAGTGAGTTGTCTTCGCAAATAGAGCAGTATTGTCATTTCTACCATTCGCGCAATCCTATTGTACATTTTCTCTGCTTTCGCGCAATCGGCTGCACATACTTTCCGCCCGTTTTACCTTTGTCTGAACTCTCAAAAGCTTCAACATTTTATTTTCGACTCGACAATAATCGCAAAAATCAATCTCAATAGTTGACCATAGGCAAAAACCAGTTTTTTTTGGGTTCAAATGAAATTGTTGAAGTTTTAAAGGCTAATATTTAATATACAGGGTGTAACAAAACTATATACATTAATTTTCAGGGCGTGTTTTAGAGGTAAAAATAAGACTTTTTTTTACCTATAAACATGGGTCCGAAGTTGTAGTCTTTTCAAGTTACAGTGTTGCGAAGTTTCCGAAAAACAAATTGAAGAATCATCATAACTTTCTCGTGAATTTTTCTTAATGCTCGTAAATAGGTGCTCTGATGTAATGTTAGGCACCCTTGCCGATTTTGGCCGTGAAATTGCCGTATGCAAAAATTTGAGGGGGGTTTTGGGGGTTTTTCTTGATTTTTCTCACTTTTTTTGGCCCCAGTAGGTGAAAACATGCTCTCGGATTCATTAAACCCAAAAACAATTAGCATTACTCAAAAGTTTGTAAAAAATATGCATTTTTGGTCCGTACAAGTTTTTCCCATTCGCAAACCATTTCCGAGACAATCGTCCCTGAAGTTGGAGAAGTCGGCCAAGAATTGACAAAATCAAAGAAAAGACGATTATCGGCCGACCTCTGCAACTTCAGGGAAGATTTTCTCAAATGGTTTGCGAATGGGAGAAACTTGTAAGGACCAAAAATGCATATTTTTTTTTACGAACTTTTGAGTAATGCTAATTGTTTCTGGGTTTAATGAATCTGAAACCATGTTTTCACATACCTAATTTGGCCAAAAACAGCGAGAAAAATCAAGAAAAACCCCATAAACCCCCCTCAAATTTTGCATACAGCATTTTCACGGCCAAAATGGGCAAGGGCGCCTAACATTACACCAGAGTACCTATTTACGAGCATTAAGAAAATTTCACGAGAAAGATATGACAATTTTTCAATTTGTCTTTCGGAAACTTTGCAACACTGTAACTCGAAAAGACTACAATTTTGCAGGACTTGTGTGTATAGGATAAATAAGTATTATTTTTACCTCTAAAACACGCCCTGAAAATTGATGTACATAGTTTTGTTACACTTTGTATACTTATTCCAATTGTCAGTGCTGTGGATTTATAGTGGTGATTTTTAGTACACTTGCCGTCAGTTTTACGGTTTCCGTGAAAAACGATGATGATTCAAAAATTTTCAAAAAAACAAAAAGTTAAGGGGACCTTCAAAATAAACGTTTTGCCAGTTTACGGGGAATTTTAAATAATTTTCTTTAATAAGATAGTCTGGTAAAAATGTGTGTTTTTTTTTCGGTCAAAAATGGAAGTTCAACAATCCTGGATGATTCTGACGCAAATTTCTCATTGACATTGCTGTGTGAATCGACCCCCCCCCCCCCCCTTTAACTCATGAGAACAATGGTAATGTATCGTCACTATCGAGGGACGCATTGAGCAAGATGGTGAGAGGGAAGTTAGGAATTGGTCGGAAACAAAATTTGACCTTCGATGCATCGAAAAACGAAAAGTAGTTGATGCCATTACACCATAAGTTGCATTATGGTCCGCCATTACCAACGATGTATCATAGGATAGAAGTTGCCAAGCGCGGATCCTGGGGGCTGAGGGGGGTTTCAGCGCCCCCCCCCCCTTGAGACAAATGTTTATACTGCCAACGAGGAAATTTTGGGCGTTTTGTTGGAAATGTAGGTTTTGGCCCCCGCCCCCTCGGACCTTAGCCCCTCCCTTGAAATATTTCTAGATCCACCACTGAAGAGTTGAAAATGTTCGAGTTAGAAGAAGTTCGTCAGTTTGAGCTGACCCGGGTTTTTAGTTGGATTTTAGATCGTCATTTTCGAGTAAGACTTAAGTATTTACTTAGGTGTTTTGCGTATCTGGACCATCCTTGCTGTATTTTCTGGTGTTATTCTTTAGTTTGCCAAGATATTCTAGAAAAGGAATGCTTTTAAACTCCAACTAAGCCAATGTCAAACGTTGGAAGTCAATAATGACGTGGTCTTCACATGCGGTTACCTACAGAGGATTTGGATGCATCCGAGTTCCGTCCCGTTGCACGTCCCCTAGAATCTGAGTTCCGTCCCTTTGTTTAGCCAATTTCTCAATTGAATGTAGAATTTCCATTAAAATGTGCAGTAAATGGCAACTATGTAGGAGTTCTGAACTAGCAGCAGTGTAAAACACGAGACGGAAAATCTCCCAATCCTAACATTTACTTTATAAACGATTCGTTGATTGGCATACAGAATTAGAGAACGAGGCGTAAGTAGGTACTTACATTAAACTTCAAAGTCTCCACTTACCACAAAAAACAAATGCTCAAAAACCATGCAGAAGGGAGAATGGAGAATTTAAAATCTATCGGGCGTCTTCAGTAATTAAAAAAAAATTGTTTCAAGTCAAATTCCTACCCATTAGATTAAGCTAAGATAATTCCTGTTTTGTGTAGTTTCATTAATTTGACGCAAGCTATTTCGGCTCTAAAAGTAAAACTTAAACGTTTAGGTTTACAATACTGATGCGAGTGCCGTTTCTGTTCTAAAGAATCGACTCTTTCATCAATGAATAATAGCATCCAGTTGAATTTTCTATTTTTCACCATTCATTGCGATTTCTTTGCTGTTTATTTTTATGCGATGTTGCCAAACTTTTTGTGGTGCGGATCTGTATATTTTTAAGCCTGTTTCTGCGGGACGGAACTCGGTTCCTAAGGTTGGGAACGCGGGACGGAACTTGGAAATTGCCGAGGATTTTACAATGCCGCCATCATAAAAAAAAACAAAAACAAAAACAAAACAAAATACAAAAAACCCTAACAGCTCAAACTGACGAAGTTTTTTTTTGAATACACGGATTCTAATGAACGAATGGAACCATCAATGAGGGGTAAGTGCGGGCGTCATTTTTATGGAGGGGAATTGCCTTAAGTTCACATAAGATTTCGTGGCGTTTATTAATAGACCTGTTTAGTGTGACGCCACGAAAAAAATTGGATTCAAATAAATGCTCCATCTCACTCGCTCTAGTGGGTTTTCCCAAAAGAAACAGGATCCAAATTCTCGAATGCAAATTTGTGCAAGTACCTGATTCACAAAATGTGTGTAAGTAAATCACAAGTTCTCTCAAAGTTTATTACACCATTGGATTCAACGTACCTTTAAGTATAATCACGTTACAACATTTTCGAAACATCATGCAATAATTTACGATCACATTTAAATCGAAGAAAGTCTTGTGTTTTGTCCTGTCCCACTTACTTACAGTTGTTTATGGGCACAGAATTCTAGGATATAGGCTCATCGGCACCATCAAGGGCGTACGCGGGGGCCAGACCACCAATTTTTAGGGGTGGAGGGGAATAATTTTCCGTCAAACGTTCAGCCGCCCCAGTGCAAGCCCCTACCTAAAAGAAAAATCCTGCGTATGCCACTGGGCATCATCACACCGCGTGTTATACTTACCTCGAACAAGCTTCGATACGAATAGAGGTTAGGAAGATTGAGTGTCATGGCGGTGATAAGCTCATAAGAGACTGTGAATTAGAGAAGGAAAAGATATAGAACATCTTTCGGTTTATAACTGTGATTTTAAATTCACTTATTGAGACCTTTCAGGCATTAAGTCGGAGAGAAAAGATACTTAAAAGTACGTGAAATCTAATGCAGTGTAATTAGAGTTCCTTGTTGGTGTTGGCTAGAATAATTTACAAGCTCCCATTACTTTTGGGCGAAAGAGAGGTACGAAGCGGCAACTTTATTGCATTCATTAGTTGCAAGAAGCTTTTAGTAAGGACAGGGGCAGTGGCGGATCACGACAATTTTCGGGGGGGGGGGGGGGGTGGACGCCTACGAATTTTTTCAAGAGCGTTGCAAGAGGAAATGTTGGCCTTAGTTGGCCTAAATGTTGGTTTTGTCCTTTTGGAAAAGAACAAAATTTGAGGCTTCTTGGGTGGGGGGGGGGGGGGATAACCCCTGGATCCGCCACTGGACAGGGGCTAAAGAGGGTCATCAACTTGTACCCCCCCCCCCCCCCCCGGTAGTCTCGAGCTGGCGAAGGGCTAACCGCAGATCAATATCGACAATATTGACCTGCGGTTCTTAAAATTGTACCTATGCCCTTTCAAACAAGATATCAGAAGATGAGGGGTTGCCATTACATTTGACAAGTTTGAGTTGGGGGGAGAGACGAAAACACCCATTATAGGGGTGCTCCTAGAAATTTTGGGTACGTAAAAAAGTAGTTCCTCTTAAGTCAGGTTTTTCTTATCTGCAGCCGTTAAAAAGTTATGAAGCTGTCACGGGAGTTTCGGACCACCCAGTATATGAGACAATGGGTCTGTTCAATACCGCCTCTACTCATACCCGGCAGCTCTGTTTTGAGATCGGGGAGGTTATGTTCGTCTTGGTATACGTAAGCTTATGGCCCGCTTATGGAGTTATCGAGTATTTTGTTGGTTTTTTGAAGTTCAACCAAAATTGGAAAAGCACGTCAGTAATGAAAGTTTTGGGCTTAGTTACTTACATAAAGTATTAAAAGACTTGAAAATCATATTCAGAGAGGATAAATCACGATTTTGAATTTCATCAACATTGCACTCTCCATAAGCTCTGTATACCAAGATGACCCTAACCTCAAAGAAGCAGCTTGGTATGTGTGGAGGCGGTATTGGTCTGTTGCATACTTTTACTATAGCGATATACAGTACGTTTCAGAAGTCCCGGCCACCCTCCTATGTCGCGAGAACGGTGCGGAATTTTAGAATTCAGTAAAAACCGAACAAAGGGTTTCTGGGGGTTAACTTTCAAGTGAGCGGGGTTCATTTCCCTATATCCCTCCTCCCCAAATTTGGGGGGGGGGTTTCGGCCATTAACTCAAAATTTTCAAGTCATGATCCCTACCTTGTGATGCATCGTTAGAAAGGGCATAAAGAACTGGGCATCCAGGCGAAAACCGAAGGTCATAATAGTTTTTCGTTTTCGAGATATCGAAAGTCAAAAATCGATTTAGACCCATTTTCAAAATATCATTACTCCTATTTGAAAAAAACGGAATTTAAAAAAGACTAGTCCAAAATATTCTAAAAAGCAAGGTACTTTTCACAAAAAAATACAACTGTGACACAAATTTGGCTGAACTTTTGTTTCAGAGCCCTAAACAATTGTTAACGTTTTCGCCCCCCCCCCCCACAGAGGGTTATCTCCAACCTTCCGAAAGACGGCTCTTAATGCATCGATCAATAAGGCATGAAAAACTGAGCAGTTTGGCGCAAACCGGAGGTCGATGTTAATTTTCGCATTTGAGAAATTGAATTTCTCTTCATGAAATTTTAACGCAGATTTACAACCGAGTCAACCCAACATATTATTAACCAATAACTCATAACCCGCATAACCTATAATATTGCTACATCAAAAAGTAGGCATCAGACCCATTGTTGCCGAGTTTAGTGAAGTCAAGCCTACCCAGTGGCGTAGCCAGGAATTATTCTAGGGTGGAGGTGTGGGGGGGGGAGGGGGGCTTCCAAAGTCAAAACTTTCAACGTCCCATAACTTTCGCCCAAATCAATATTTTGACTTGTACTTTGCACCAAAAGATTCGTCTTAAAAAATCTTTTGATTAATGTGTATGGAAAATAAATTATACAAATTTTAAACCAATTTTTTTCAATTTTTACAATTTTTCCAACTTGAAATTTTTGGTTTTTTGAGCTTGAAAAATACGCGCAACGGGTTGAGGAGAATAAAAAACTATGGGAATAACAGTCAAAGCTATGCTCTTTCGAATGGCACAAACCGCGATCCGGGGAAATGCTTCGTTCAAAAGTTAAAAGCGCCTAAAGTTGCGCACCTCCGAAATCACGGTGCGTTCAGTGCATGGTTTCTGCATGGTTTCTAAGTCGCGTACCGATCTCGGGTGAGCGAGGGTGACGCGCGCCATTTAAAACATACACTGAACGCACCGTGATTTCGGAGGTGCGCAACTTTAGGCGCTTTTAACTTTTGAACGAAGCATTTCCCCGGATCGCGGTTTGTGCCATTCGAAAGAGCATAGCTTTGACTGTTATTCCCATGGTTTCTTATTCTCCTCAACCCGTTGCGCGTATTTTTCAAGCTCAAAAAACCAAAAATTTCAAGTTGGAAAAATTGTAAAAAATTGGTTTAAAATTTGTATAATTTAATTTCCACACACATCACGAATCTTTTGGTGCAAAGTACAAGTCAAAATATTGATTTGGGCGAAAGTTATGGGACTTTGAAGATTTGACTTTGGACTTCCCTCCACCCCTTATCAGTTGACCAAAATTAAAAAACTGGCCATCGTTGAACGGCGAACGCGTCTTGACGAGCTCTATCTACCCTGAAAATATGAAATTTGTTTGCCGATAGCCCATTCCTTATGGGAGCTGGATCAACCTCTTTGTCTGTAAACGCAAAAATGACCTTTTCACAGGACCAATTTTGGTGTCGAAGGGGGGGGGGGGGTCCAGACCCCCTGGACCTCTCCCCCCTGGCTACGCCACTGAGTCTACCGTAGTCGTTTTACGGTCGATAGGAAGAAAAAATGGGGGGGGGCGTACAACTTTGTAACAGTCTAAATCATAGAATCTAATTTCAGGCATAGAAAACAACACTGACTGTGGTCACGACAAAATGAGAGGAATAGAAATATGTCGAGCTCGAGAGGGCAGGGCTGGATTTACCGTCGCTGGCGCTGTACCGGCTGTAGGCCGGTCACCGAAGACCCCCCCCCCCCCCCACGTTTCACCTTTTCATCCATCCTGTCCTTCCCCCTTCTATAATTTTTACACACGAAACATAAGCCGAAAGTTTTTTTATTGAAATACGTGCGAGATTATTAGAATGTGTGTGCATGAACTTTGCAGTAACATTTTAATTGACATTGCATAAACTTTGAAGTATAACATTTGAATTGACATTAGATAAGTTCGTCTTTGCTGTTCTAACATTATTCGTGTCCGAGGATCAGAAGATGAAAGTTATTTCCTCATGTTTTCAACTTTCTACTCTGCTCTTTCTTCCTTCAATTGTTTCATCGTAATAAAATACCGTCGTTTCGCTCAGAATGCACTCTAGGCCCGGGCCTAGTGGGCTTTTGTGGAAAATCCGGCCCTGGGAGAGGGAACCAAGTATGAACAAGAGTCATTCGGACTATGGGCACTATGGCAAATACATCTGTCCGAGATGTCACCACTAAAACAATATTATTCCGATTGAGATAGACGCGCTGACCCTTCACCGTATTATAGGTCTTACAAGGAACACATAGAAAACAGCGCATACATAATAGCACATGAGATATCCAGTTAGGTATAGTGCACGGTGAGTTATGCGAGGAACATCCGCCCCTTACACATACTTCTCCTTACACAGGGTGACTGGAAAGTGACTACACACCCTTCATAACTGTTTTCCTATTGAAGATAAAAAGATGCGGTTTGCTCCATTCTCCATCATTTGGAGGGGCTGACTTCATAGGGAGGTTGCGACTCCCCCTACCCCTCGTAACTCCATAAATTCAAACAGCAACCCCTATCTTGTGATCTTGTGATACATCGTCTAAAAAGGCATAAAATTCGGAAACTTTTAACGCAAACCGAAAGTCAAAATCGTTTTCGAGAAATCGAAAGTCAGTTTGATTTGGACCCGTTTTCAAAAAATCATTACTCCTCTTTGAAAAGTCATAATTTGAATAACTAGGAGTCCAAAATACTCTAAAAAGCAAGCCCTTTACAGAAAAAAATACATTTCTAACAAAATTTGAGTCAAAACCTGGTTTAAGAGTTCCCAAACAATTTCACCATTTTTACCCCGTGTGATACATCTATCGAAAGGACACAGCAAACTGAGCCTTCAGGCGAAACTGGAGATCGATATCTTTCGCACATTCGAGACATCGAACTTTTCAAATCGGCCTTGGACATTCGATATCTCGAATGCAAAAAACGATATTGACCGTAGGTTTGCGCCAAAATGCTCAGTTTGTTATGACTTTTCGACAGATGTATCCTTCGATAGGGGTCCTCTCACGGAATTTTTCAGATAGCCCCTTTGCGGGGATAAAACCGGTAAGAATGTTTGGGGACTCAAAAACCAAGATTATACTCCATTTCGGTTAGAAATGTAAGCATTATTTTCTGAAAAGGACTTGCTTTTCAAAGTATTTTAGACTCCTTGTTGTTTAAATTCTGACTTTTCAAAGAGGAGTAATGCTTTTTCGAAAATAGGTCGAAATCGAACTTTGACCTTCCATATATTGAAAACGAAAAACATGAATGATCTTCGGGTTGCGTCAAAAGTTTTAGAATTGTATGCCTTTTCAAGCGATGTATCACAAGATAGGGAATGCTATTTGAAATTATCGAAATACGAGGGATGGGGTGGGGTCACCCCGTGCCCCCTGGGTGGGAGGGGGAGTCGCGACCTCCCTATAAAGTCAGCCCCTCTGAATGATAGAAAATGACGCAAACCGCATATTTTTATCTTCAATTGGAAAAAAGTTATGAGGAGTGTGCAGTCACTTTCTGACCATACCCTGTATATTTATTGAAGGAAGGAAGTTATGTACTTACGTGCTATGGTGCATAATTTTCCCCAGATACCCATAAACTATGGAATCTAGATGAGACATTGTGCTCAGAACAGTTTTCGCTGTCAGATAATGTTAAGTAAACTTTAAAAGGGGACGTACGCCCTACAAACAACATTGATTTGGTCGATGGAGGAAAGAGAGACATGAACGATGATGAGATCCGTTTCTCGAAATTCGACTTCGTTGCGAAGATACAACCGCCGAGAGATCCGGCGCTGCACTATGGGATAGAATCCACTTCTAGCGCGCAAAAAATAGTAGAGCTTAATATCGCGTGAATACGATGTATGATACATGTATCATACCTAATTTTAACGTTCTGAATCCAAATACGACCTTAAAATTTGACTTAAATCGATATTTCTTGAAAAAATCCAATTTTTAGTTTTACTCAGGCTTGATTTTAATAATTAATTCAAGAAAGCAGATAGGTATGTATAGAATTGGAGCGTTATTTAATATTTTTATGTCCCAAATGAGATTTTTATAATAGTCCGCAGAAGATTCTAGAGAGCCCCTCTGAACCATCAAATCATGTTTTATCCAATGTTGCCAGTTTTAACAAAAATAATGTCATCGACAATTTTCAATACTTCTCCTAATTTTTGTGAATATTTCGGCGCTTTTCGTCTCGCTGAGCAAAGCAGTTCTATAACTACGAGTTCTGCTTTTAGATTATTAAAATAGATGGCAATGGATATTGATTATTAATTTTCCAACATTAAAAGATAAAAGTAACACGGAAGATGCGGATTAGGTGGGAAAATGTAAGCTAGAAAAGAATCGTGGTTAACGGCATGAAAAAAGAAAGATGCATTTAAGGTGAAAATAATTTCACGTGTTTCACGTCATTGCATTTGCCATGAAAAATGAATAATGAAACTTTTCTTCGATTGAAAATGAAACATGGAATAAGGTACGAAACTTTCACAAGAAAGGAATAATAAAAATTCTGAAACGGGGTCTATAAAGATGACATTTTTAGTATTTGGTACAAAAGTATAATAATGTATACCTACACGTCGCGTCGTATCGCCTATTTGTAGCTACTTTTACCAAACGCGCGACCTACAGTTTATTTTACGATATTTAATCATACCCTACAATAGTCAAAATATTATTATACAGCGTAACTTACATGCCTTTTTAACACATAAAACGCGTACAAACTAATTTTCAATCATTTCATAAGGTGTGGGCAATGTCGCCAGTCGCGGTGTCAGACCACGTATTTCACGATTTTCGTAAATTTGAGCTTGACGCGCGACACAAAAAATTAAATAAAACGCGGAGTAGCAGAAAGTAGCAGAAAAACGAAACAAGGTCTTAAAGTAGACACTATGGGCTACCGATTCATGCAAAGAATTACTTGCTTTTCGCTGCATTTAATTTTTTTTCGGTCCTTCGAAAATTGGCATTTTACTTTTTTGAGTTAAAATCCAGGGGTATCTTTAAAGGTGTCCTAAAGGCAGAGGAAAGGTGGCATGAACACTTGTATATATACCATTAAAAAGCTCTTTTCAAGCACGTTATCATACTCTTTCAGTGAGTTTAATCGGACAAATAGAGAAGGCTCCACGAATTAAATATAAAAGCGCGCTTGAGCAGGATTTTTACTGCAAAATTAGACCCCCATCAACATGTAACTTCAGGATAACTTTTTTCTGCATTGAGATTTTTTTTGCGGTCAATGGGGGTTATTCCTAGCACCAGTAACCTCTCAAGAACAAGATTTGATGGTCAAAATTTCAAAATTTTGAAATTCAATTTTTTGAATTTTTGCGCGCTAGAAGTCGATTCTATCCCATAGTGCGCTGACGCGACGTCATCTCCTCCAACCGCACGATGCGGTACCATTGCGCTTAGAGGGAAACGCAGCGCCAGTGCCGTCCCCCCTCAGTTTGCGCGGCTATCGGCTCTCCCACGCAAAAATTGCTCGCAATCAAAATTAAGGAACGGAAAATTCCCTATCAAACTGTGCTTCTATTTTTTCTTCAAGATTATTTTTAGCTGAAATATGAACGAAAACGGCAAAATTTCGGATTCCGTTCGAATTTCTGACTTTCCGCGTTCACATAGAGCCATTTTTCTAGACACTCAAAGTCTATCAATGAAAACTGTTGATGGACCATTCATGTAGAGTTTTACGCTCTTCAAATTTAGGCCTTCGAGTTTTTTGTCTACGGTTAGCCGTCGGGCGTTGGCCCGGAAAATGCGAATGAAAACAGTAAAATTGCCGCTTTCTTAGATCCAACACGCATTCTTAAGTAGTTTTTTCTATTTTTCTTAAAGACGGTCAATTTTTGGTGGAAAATCATTAGAGGTAAAATTAAAGAACGCAAAATTTCCTATAGATCCATTACATTAAAATTAGCAATATTCTCTTTCTGGCCGTGAAACCCTCATTTTCGGTAAATTGGAATTTCAGGATGGTAAGTCAGACATTGGAACTGAGTCCGCAATTTGGCCGTTTTCGTTCATATCTCAGCTAAAAATAATCCTGAAGAAAAAATGATAACACGGTTGGAAAGGAAATTTTCTGTTCTTCAATTTTGGTTAAGAGCGATTTTTACGTGGGAGTGCCGATAACCTCACAAACTAAGGGGGAACGGCGAGGGCGCTGCGTTTCCTATTAAGCGTGCAATGCTACCGCGACGTGCGGTTGGAGCAGATGACGTCAGCACCGGATCTTTTGGTTTGTATCTTCGCAACAAAGTCGAATTTCGAGAAACGGATTTCACCATCTGTCATGTTTCACTTTCCTATGTCGATTCCCGTGCTTAACTCAACTACGATTTTTTGGGTGTACGTCCCTTCCTGTAATAACTTTAGTTTATGACAGTTTAGCAGCTAACATATTGATCTGTCGGGGAACCCCCATCAGAAAATCCGAGAGGACTAAGAAGAGAGTCTGAGCCCTGAAAACCCAATTTGGAAAGTTCCAACGTGGAACAATAAATTAAAACACGTTAATGCGACTCCCCCGCGAGGTGGGGGGGGGGGGGGGGGGGGGTTTGACAAATTGACGAAACACAGTACGGGGACTGTTTAGTGCTTAATACGAAGCTCCTCAGTGATAATCTCTCAGCTCATTGTAAGAAAAACTGAGGTTCTCCTAAAATAAAATCTTTAAGAAAATTATTTTTGTTTCAGATAAGTTGGCGTTCTATAGTGTCACTTCATCGATGATGAGATGACTCCCGTCCGTGAAGATGTTGATTCCCATGCGTTGAGGCTCAGAGTGAGTGTGCATTGAGCCAAAATAAGATGAGTGTTGGACACCGACTTATCTGAAACAATCTAAAAAGTACTCTTCGGAAAGAGGCGAGCAAGGGGCTTCAGGAAATGTTTATGTATTTTCATCTCTTTTCAGCGTGAAGAATCCACCGAAAGTGTGTGAGTGACTCGCAATTGTCCATAACTCACTGAAATCAATTCACACAGGCCTGCGACCACTGATTGATGCAAGTAATGTATCAATAACTACAGGATATTGGAGATATATCAGCTGCGACGAATGTCCGCCATTAACGGGTTTGAGACTTCTGCGCCTTAACATCAACGTCTCCACCAATCGGAAATGTTTTCCAACTTGTAATGAGCTACTCGCCGTTTGAAACGACTTTTAGGCAAAGGCAATTTTGCTGAAGGTGTGTTATTGCAAAGGTGTCAATTACATTGAATTCCTAATAGGTTCAGGCGTGCAGTCAGCAATGGCCGTTTTCTGTGCCTGCTCTTTCACTTTTATCCGTTTTAGTTTGTTTTTTGAACATGTTTACTCCTCTTTGAAAATCAATTGCTTCTTTGTAAGAATGGCTGATCGCTTTATCATTCAGGAGAATGAGTGCCCTTCACTTGGAGGGTACTGACAGATACTTGTGTCTTGGAGTCCTGTCACTAGATCTTTCACGTGTATCGTCATGACTTACGCTGCTCTAACACCCAATCCTAGTCCTAGAAGTTGGATTCTAATTTCTTAATGCAAGGAAGACTTGAATAGTTAGAAATATTTTTTTTTTTTCAATCTGTGGCCAAAAGAAGCGTTTTGAGGAAAAGGAGGTAAGAATTTATCTTTCGTCTTTCGTTAATCATTATATTTAATTCACCATGACAACAACTGTCTTTCATCTAAATTAGAGCGCAAAATTTTAATTTTTTAAGGAATGAGGGGCATGATCTTGTAAATGCACGTCTGCTTGATAAGTAGATGAGCAGATATGATAAGCGCACGGTTACTACGGAACTCGGCTGAAATCTAAATCCTGAATTCATACAGCTTTCAAATTCAAGTCTCTGACTTTTGGAGGCACACCTTCTCTTCTTATTCACTCTCGAGTTTGTTACGAACTTCAAAACTATCTGCATCAACTATTTTTTTTAATTGGAAATGCAGATTATAATAAAAAATTCACTATTCAGGTAAATGCGTGCAGCGCTAGTCCACCAATGTTATTATTTACGGAGAGAAACATTTTTTTCAACATAAAAAGAAGAAAAGTCGTACTTCAAGTGATGAGACGAATTTCACGATTTACTAGGGGAAGGTTGGGGCGTTTTAGAGATGTAAAACGTTGATTTCGTTCATTTTTGCTCCTTATCAGCCACAGAAAAACATCTATACTCCTCTGCTGGATTGATTCTACGAAAATTTGTAAAACGCAGTTACTTTTTGGTTGCATCTTACCTGTCGATGGATGATACTTTAGGGATCGCCAGCACCATTACAAGCTATATCATTAATAGCACCGAGCAAATAGTTCTCTAACATCATGACACGAAATCTCATCATTGAGAGTGAAAAAGTAATTATACTTTTTTCCTAAGCTACCAAGGATGAGATCATATTATGTTGGGCACGGACGGTCCTCTGAGTTGGGCACGGACGGTCCTCTGAGTCGAGCACGCACAAGCTGCGAATCCTTCCTTCTGGTTGGTCAAGACGAAAGGTACGCTTGTGAGTCCTTGCTCCTAATTGGTTGATACGCAACTTGCGCTTAACACAGAGAACCGTCCGTGCTAAAAATTACTTGGATTCAGAAAAAGAAAAGAAACAATCTGCTACTTTAGCCTTCATCGAAGAAAATTCGTAGTAAAATCAAACTCTCAATTAATATTTCGATATTAATAGCTCAAAGTTACTGCTGGGCCTCAAAATCTATATTGTTGCGCTCGTTGGCACAGAGACAAGAAAACCTACTGGTTCGCGTGAGTACTTCATTTAGTTGAATAAATAAGTTGGCAAATAAATCAATCCATGGAAAATTAATGATAAAACTGGAAAGCATCGAATAAGTTGTAGAAAAGCGCACTAATGAATGGAGTTTCTAGTTCAGATTATTACTTCATTGTTATTAGCATTTTCGCCGCTCATTTGTTTGGTTGACACTTCCTACATTTCCTAAAAGAAAACAATTGATATTCACAAGCGCTAAAAACAAGTACCGAAAAATAAAGGCAGTTCTGGCTGTGTGAGAACGTGTACCTGGGTTTTCCCCCCACAACTAATTCATTTTTATAATTGTTTCACTTGCTACCAACCTACCTCCCTGTTCGCTGGAGAGCGTCACCAGGGTCGGACTCACCAATCAGGTTCCAATGCTTGATTGGTGAAGCCGATCACACCGTAAGGTAGCCCGCTTTCGCGGATATGGTGGCAACAAGAGGTCCGACATCTTGAAAAAGCTTCACTCTTCTACTATAGTCTCAAAAGATAATGCAAGTGTAAATTTCTCTCCAGAGTTATACCGGCCTTTTGGCCCGGCATAACTGTTCTATTTTAATTTCAGCTTTCTTTCGTGTAAAAGTTACATTGAGTAGGAATTGTTACAAAAACGCTGTCTTCCTTTTCTCTCATAAATATTTGTTTTTATTAACTTGTGAGTCTTTCCTCGCCTTAACCCTCGTATGTACATGCTGAGCCACGGAGCTAGCTAGTATCTCAAGTGGTACAAAAGCTCAGTATTTACAGAATGAAGCCCAACGTGGGGCGCCATTCTGTAAATACTACACCTTAACCCTCGAGCGTACATGCTGAGCCACAGAGCTAGCTAGTATCTCAAGTGGTACAAAAAGCTCAGTATTTACAAACCGTTCACGAACGTATGCGCCTTTGGATCCAGTTTTTGCGTGGATGCGAACGAGGAAATGTTATCTCCGCAATGGCCATTCACTTTATCACGGAAAAGACATTTAGGGTCTCAATTTGACAAACAGCTATCATAATTTCCGTCATAAATTGATCTTCTCATTAATAGGACTTTGAAAGACGCAAATGAGTGAGTTGTGAAGCTTTTTACAACAGATCAGACTACTCTTTGAAACACTGAAGTTGGTAACACTTAAATCCTGAATCCGTCCGTAATAAACTGGGACCAAATAATGTTACGTACTAACGGTCCCGCAAGCAGATGATCTGTTAATACTTGCGGGGAGTTAAAACCCCACGTAACTACACTGAAGGACGCACCATCCAACGTCTTTCGGGGGACCGTCAAGCCGAAACATTGTTAGGTCCCCGGCACCGGCCAAAAACAATCACTATCTAACGCGATCTCTCGTCAGCGATCTGCTGACGTCTCATCCAGAGTAATCGGTAGGTCTTGGTGAGGCATCAAGAGTAAAATCATGACGCTCACTTAGTTCAGGATTTGTTCGAAATTAGATCGAGTTACCAGCGCACTAATCTCATGAAGCATTATCGGAAATGATCGGGCGCATGTTCTTGATTCGACAATTGTTGGCCAACCACAATGCGATAGATTCATCGGAACCCAACTTCACGTGTGGGGGTACAGAGAACCCCCAACGTTTACTACGAAACGTGCCAGTATCCACTTGGATGAGCCACGAAGAACATCGGATCGGGTCAAAATAAAATACAAAATAGGTGGATCGGGTGATCATGGTCAACCTGGGGCCAGATAGAATACGGGACGGACGGTCCTCTCGCCTGATAGATATTGAGGGCGTAAGATAGTTTCGGCACGTTCTGACTAGATTTAGCCGCTTTACGCTCAGGCGAGAGGACCGTCCGCCCCGTAAGTACTCTATCTGTCCCCAGGTCATCTGCAATAATACACTAATGCGGGGTTCACAAAATCCCCAACGTTTACCACTGAACGCAGCAATTATCACTTGTGAAATGAGTCCTGGAAAATGTTGGATCGGGTCAAAATAAAGTAAAAATCGGTGGATCGGATTATAATAATCTACCAGATCATCCGCGAAAATACGCCAAAGAGGCCCTAATAGCCTCCGTGCACGCTTAAACAGGCAGTTAGGGCAACATGACACGTTCAGAATTCAAAAATAAACTCGACGCTAGTCGTTATTTTTGGACTGTTGGTGATGGAACTGATGAATAATGAAGTTGTGATTAGTTTGACGGATCGTCGAGTGCAATTTTTTGGCTGCAGCACGATGGCTCGGTTTGATCCTATTTGAACGTGTTCGGAGGGCTTTAATTCGACTCCTGGACGTTGTTTCGCAGAGTAAAATAATACAGATATTTTGTCGCACTGTTGACCACTCGCCGCTTAAATTGGACAATGGGAGACAAATTTTCAAAAAATATTCAGATGGCTGATCCTAGAATGAATACGAACCATGAAAAGACCCTTTCGTCACTTTTTCAATAAAAGATAGGATAAAAAAACCGAGATTTAATAAAACAACTATCAGCATGATCCTGTAAATTGAGAGCCATGCCAATGGCATCATATTCATAAAAATACTTAAATGTATATTGAAGTTTGATGAAGGCAGAGATGAAAAAAAAAGAAAGAAAGAAAGAAAGAAACAAATTGTCTACACTCTTCTCCATTTCTTTTTTACTACGACCAGTTAGAAACGATCGTAGGAAAATATTAGGTCATGCATCCAAAATATGCAACCTTAGAAAATAATTAACGTAAAAGTTGCAATTCTGGCATTCTGATAAGTCAAATCGCAACTTCGGTGCGACTTACTTCAAAGTCAAGGACAGTCCGCCCCATACATTTTGTGTGCTCTGGCACTTATCGTATTATTGTTCGCCTTCTTTCCCCTATATGTATAATCGGTAGCGTTCTAGAATTCATCCCTTTCTTGTCTCGATGAGAAAAAGATTATGAATAGGAGTACTTTTCAATATACATAGATACTTTACATCACAGGATAATGTAATCTTTTCTGCATGGATGCAGTAAACGGATGACTTTCGGAACGCTATCCTCACGACTCAACGGTCAGCTCTCCGTTGCACCACGCTCCCTTTTTGTTAGTTCCTACCGGAACAGCTGTCGTGTTCCTATTTGGGTATACTTCCTTGAATTATGATTCCTGTCCATCATTACACAATTACGTGGAACGATAAATGAATAGAAGTTCCAACCAAGAAGACGCTTTGCGATCGTTTTTCTTTTATATTTCCTTACTCAAAAGTCTTCACTTTTTTTTCCTTTTTATAAGATTTGTTTTGGAACTTATTGTAGCTCAATTTTCCAAACATCACTTTCTTTAGCACCCACCAAAACCTAACTTTAAGACCACTAATTGAAAGGTTAGAAATTCGCGCTAAAGTTTTCACGCGCACCAGCTCGAATTGATTTTTTTCCCCATTCTCTAAAGCAGTTCTTCTTTCTTACCTCGTTTGAAAACAGCATTATGTTATTCATTTAACTGTGTGTTTGAAGACAGCAGTGAGTTGGAAATCTTAACTGTTTCTTCTTCCATTTAGAATGTAACATGTTCAGAATGTTGATGAGCCAGTGACATCATGTATGAGGGAATAAATTATATTTCCTCAATCTTGTCATGAAATCTTTTGGTACTTTATCAAGTTTAAAATGAAGTTACCGAAGTTAGTGAGCACGTGCGAGATCTCATCTCTTTCATTCAATTACTTGCAGGAAGGGTGATATAAATAAGAATACATATAATCAAGTGGGCATGTTAGAGTTTAGGCATACAGGGTGTCCTGCATAAGGTTCTGCGCGTTGAAAGGGCCGATTCCCGAGGTCAAAATAAGACTTTTTAGGCAATAGATATGTGTCCAAAAATGACCTCCTTTTGAGCAACAGCCTCCCCCCCCCAAAGTTTTAAAAAGTGAATGCTTTTCTGGAATAGCGACCACCATACTGAACGGAATGTCACGAAAATTAGTACCTCGGGATAACTTTACGTCTTTACAGCTCGCAGACGTCTCTTAATTTTTTTTCGATACGACGCGTTTTAAGCGAGATAATCGCCGCTCTAAGTGGAAAAGTCAGCGCTTTTACTACAGCGGGTGGCTCGAAGAAGCAGCGGAGTGGCGGGCTGCATACATACTTTACTGCCGCTCTTCATCGCAAAAGCGCTAACTTTTCCATATTGAGCAGCGATTATCTCGCTTAAAACGCGTCGTATCAAAAAAATAAAGTGGACCGAAACTCTTTCTGAGAGTTTTTCCCATCTGCTTTAAGTAATTATTTTTTCAAATTTTTGATCAGTAACATAAAATTAGTGCCGATAATGGTACAAAATTGCCTGAAAAGTAGTCGAACTCAATTTCTGAATTTCTCGAGATCATCAATGGATTCTAGACGTAAAATTACCTCGAGACACCACTCTCATGACAACTGTTTTGGATGGTGGTCAGGTCGCTATTCCAAAAAACCAAACATTTTCTAAAACTTAAGGGGGGGGGGGGTCAAAAGGAGGGCATTTTTGGACAAATTTATAAGAGAAAAAAATCTCATTTTGACCTCAAGATTCGGCTTTTACGACGCGCGGAATCTTATGCAGGACACCCTGCATAAATTAATTCCCTTTCGACATCCAGGATAGGTACAGTCATGATTTCCTGCAGAGTAGCGTTGGATCCCACGAAGAAATAGGAGGGGCAAATTAATGTTGAGAGTTATTCCTAATTAAAAGAAGGAGATTATACTTGTGTCATCAAATAGGTGAGCAACAGAAAGCCTTTGAGAACTGGATAATGCGAAATTTGGGTTTTTCAAGATATTCGTAGAGCTATTTGTGAGGCACAAGTTTTTAGAAACCACAGAAAAAAAATAAAACAACTTTTCAGGAAGCCTCCGGTCTAAATGACCCATGTTTCGCAGACTAGGGTTAACATGGCAGGCCAGTAGTGCTTTAGTCCTTGATGGGCAGAGTAAAAGCGGCCTATCTTTTCAATTTGATTCACCCCCCCCCCCAGTTTGATTTATATTTTTCGTCTTCCTCAGTCAGGCAGTGCTCAAAGATTACAGCGCTACCAGACTGATTATTTAGCGATGGACTTCGGTCAGTAACAGATGGATTTAAGAAATTTACTTGCACTGAGAGATTTTACTAGAGGATAGCGACTTTCTGAACCGACGAAGAACATTTAGCACCTCTGTGTTTCCCAAACTTGGATTAAAATGGGGACCAAGATGGACCCAAAGTATTCGGATGCATTTGGGGAATGATACTTTAGTAACAACTTTTATTGAATTGCATGTATGTGCAGATCCTCATCATCTTGGTTTTGAATGTTCTGGAGTGTTTTATTGTTCGAACTGCTAGTTTTTTATGAATTTTAGCCATTGTGAAATTTTCTTTGCTTTGTGACATTTTATCGAGGCAACAGATAAAGATGTTAGAAGAAACTCAACCTCTGGATCTGTTGCATAATGCAACAGATCAGGAGGTAAAGTTTTCTCTAGATCATTATTGATAACCGAGGTAATTTTCCTTAGAAAAAGTATAATTAAAGTTAATGCAAAAGAACTGAGGAAACCAACATCACAAGACGATGATTACATTAAAAGAGTAAAAATGGCAGGTTGCACATCAATCCGAAACTGGATAAAATCAAATTTGAATTGATTTTTTTGAAGTTTTAGCACTGTAATTGGTTTAAGATTGATTCAAGAAAGTAGTAAATAAATTAGAATGTCTTTATTAATTAGTGATATTGTAGGAAGAGCTGGATAGCTAAGAAAATGATAAGTTGAAAAATGAAATTGATAAGTTGAAAAATAAAAATAGTTGTTTTAAAAATGTTCTTTTTCCCAGTGAAAAGTAAGCGAAGAGCATTTATCGATGGATTTAATAGTTGCTTCTGACTAATCAAACGTTTCCTGGAACTTCCGAACATAGTTAATTTTATTCATGTGATTGCTACTCATAAAGATACTGCGCTTATCAACCAGATATTCATTAGTGTAGAATGTATCGGCGAGAGGCCGTAAATTTAAGACTGTCCAAGATCCTGGTAAGAACACCATGAGACGGCAAAAATGAAGTCCAAAAGTAAGTACCCGAAAGGCAGGGTTACGTAATCAAAAGTGGTTTGCTTCTCATAACAAACCCAATTTGATTGTATTTTGATCTGAGTCACTAAGTCCTACCAGTTGTCACCTTGCAGGAGCCACTACTGCTTTTAAATCTTCATTGGATTCATCAGATATCTGGCAAAACTTTCTTAGTTTTAATCAAATGACAGAAGACCTTCAGTGGAGTAGGTATAGGAGGCTTCTGCTTGACAGGTTCGTAAAATCTAAATTAGTTCTTATGTGGTGACAGTTCGTGATCAGTCAATACCTACATTGTTTTGGGTGTTCCACTTGCACATCTTTAAAATAATTTTTTCCTGATTTTTAATGGAGTATTTAGTCTAAAATTCAAGAGATCAATTGAATAGGGCATTCATTTAAAAGAGGTAGGAATTCCAGGTAGGAATAACTCTTCCAACAAAAAATCCACTTTCATAATTTCTGATTCAGTATTGAAACCTCAAGGCTTGACATCTTAATACTTTTTTTTTTTTTTTTTTTTTTTTTTTTTTTTTTTTTTTAATAATAGACACAGTGCCTAGAAGTAGGGTTCAGCCACATAACACTATGGTCTTCATGCTTGTCTTTTGCACATAACAACTGGAGTAGGTTTAAATTGGAAAACAGAGTAGAATGAAAGTAAAAATTGTAATAAAAAAAAAAAAAAAGTTCTGCAACAATCCCATAATTTTCGATGTGTATCATGACCCTTTCAGGGTATGTGTGTATCAATGAATCCATATCAATAAAATAGGGTATGTGTGTATCAATGAATCTATAAAAATAAAATAAAGATGAAGAGCTCTTTTCGGGACATTTAAGTAATTTTACTCACAATCAGTCAAAATGATGTATGGTCAGGAGCTGAGGAACTCGGACTGTCAGGGTTTCACACACTCTTCTTTACCAGTTTTCTAACTCGTTGGCGGTTTACATAATTTTAACACGGAGTCTTAAATAAGCGGCTGTCAATGGTTTTAAAGGCATAATTCTTGGAGAAAATTGTTTCCGGGCAGAATTAGTCATCAACTGTTTTGGGCTACAAGGCCACGAGCCTTGGGGTATGTAAGCGATTGTCACTAACAAACACTCACAGTAACTTATACCATTCATACTGCTTCATAAGTCCCATTGACGAGAGACGGTCAACAAAAAAAAAAAAAGCTCGTCTCCATGAAATCCGAAACTCATTGATGAGGGCAATGATGTTAAACTGTGGAGATTTTTCTCAAAGATGAGAAGTTTCCATAATCAATCAACATAGCAGTCACCGATGTGTCTCACACCTTAATCAAGGCAAGTGTCAACTCTTTATAATAGAAATCTCTGGTTCCAAGATATTAAACTCTTGGAACATATTATACCAATTGCATTGAGATCCCACTAACTTCCAGCTTTTAGGTTCCCAGTTCAGCAGTTGCAAATGACAGGGATCATATGACACTGGAAAGGCAAGCCTTTAGGATTCAGATGATTTCAATTCTAAGGCAATACAATCCATCCCATTTCAAATTAGGTCCTTAAGGGAGAGAAATGACTTGAGTCAACTGAAAAATGTGGTATAGTTAATGCGCACGTAGAACTCAAACCTAGGGTGAAAACCATTTGGCTATATTTAAACAACACTTCACGATCTCGGTTCTTTGACAACTCAGGACTTTTCTTTGGTTTAATGACAATACTGACGGTGATGCGTGTTGCATTGAAGGTGTTAAATCTCATTCTTGTCGATGACCTTGCTGCCTCTTTAACTAGGGTCCAATGATCCTGCAACTTGTAACTTACAGATCTTCATCTGAATTTGCTGATTCAAAGGGGGAAAAGTATGAAAAGAAGGACAAGTGAGGACATTCAAAGGCGTGTTCTCCGGTTTGGGAAAAAAAAGCCTAAGGGCTTTTGATACCAAGGGCATTGGCATGAGAAATGGAAGTGCAAGTGGGGCCCCTCCTAGGAATACGGAGAGTACCAATTTACACATCAATTGTCTTAAGTGTAAGTTGAAAACGAGTGAAAATTTACAAAAATTGAGCCCCCTCCCTGCAATTGGGTTTTGAAGTTTCGCCCCCCCCCCCACCAGTTAGAAAACTTTCTGCCAGCGCCCATGGTTTGTAATTACAGTTCCTAACTGCCCTCTGGTTCAAAATGCTCAGCAACTTTCAAGTGTTAGTCAGACTCTTTGTGGGTGACTAAACAAGCTCCTATCCTAAGCGACCCATTGTGTCCTAATCTCAAACCCTTTTCTCTATCGTTACGCGTATCACCATTACTCAGAATGGGATACACCTAGTCTACAGTAAACAAGTCGTTTAATCAGCCACGGTGCGCTGCTGATGTTTTAAAGGAGTAGTAGAGGCTGTGACAACCGGCACTGAAAATTAATAGATTCTCCCCCATGCGTGTGATCAAAAATCGAAGGATCGTAAAGTTTTCTGCAAAGATCTTCCACCAGACAGAATGGGAAAATGTGAATTTAAAAAACAGTTATTTGGATTGAAGATTGGTAAGTCTGCAACTCATGGAAGGCATCTTAGCGAGTACTTGTTTGTTGTAGAATGACTAGAGTCTGAATTAGAGTTGGAGATGATGCATTTTGAGCGTCAGGTTTTGGAAAGTGGCATTGATCCACCAGAAATGCATCCTAACTCATCAGAGAGCAATTGGTTGGCAAAGAGTTCAGACTTATTGCAAACCAACAATTCTTTGATACGCTTCAGAATTACGCATCACTACTTGTCAGGACTAAATACTCAATATACGTCTGCTCTACAGTAGGAAAGTTCTAAGACACAGGATGACAGGTTGCATGGACGAACCACAGCTGAATCCAGATAGATGTGTCTGTTTGGACAGTTTTGAATATTTTCACTGGGCATGTGGCGTCATTTGAGTTGTTAAGAAATCAGCGAGGTTGTAGTTAGCTATGAGTCAGAACACATAAGTCAAAACGCTCAGAATTCACAATCTTAGCTGATTGTTTGAGGGCGCAACGGACAAAGCCCAATTTTGCTACAAGCGATTTAACAGTCAATTCTAGTATAAAAACCTTGAAAAAGAACAATGGCAGCACTAAAAACTTCCGAAATCCACTCAAACTCAATAAACGCTTTAATTAACGAGGGCTTAATGGTGGCCGAGGGCAGTAACAATGGGAGATTTCTATCTTAATTTCGTCACTCTTCCTATGCTGACAACAGGCTGACAAGGATGATTCACTGAGTAATTAGTCATCAGAGTGTGATTCACATCCGACGAATGGTACCGCAACACCTAGTGACACTACAGTGACTAGATAAACCACAGTGCGGCCATTTGCCCTCCACCCCTCAAGAGTGCACCCACTTTAGCATTGGTAGCATGGGGAGTATGATTGTTCTTGGGTTTCGGAATGAAGATTTCTCTACCCCCTGTCTGAAAAAAGTCATTAATGCTATGTATAAACCATTTTTAGGGCGGGGGGTTGCGATATTTTTTGCGAGTAACTCAGGAACACACTTTCTCCCTATGGCGCCCGTGTTAAGTTGGGTGCGCATCCGCGGGGGGTCAGTTACGGGGAATCGTTGATTTCTCTTAATTTTGCGCACCAATATGTTTCAAATGTGACAGAAGCCTTTCAGTCGTGTCTAACTTGCCTATGAGAACCCTATAAAACTGTAAAAATACTTTTAAATGCTCAAATTCGCGATCTAAGGAATCCGACCAATCAGAAAGACGACCGAAATGGCCGCACTGTGGTTTATCCAGTCACTGTAAGTGACACCGGTGTCAAATAAAACTCGTCTCTTATTGGTCACGTCTTGATGAAGTTGAAGTATTGTTAGATGGGAATCTCCCATAAATACTACCCTCAGCCACCGGTACGCCCGCACAAATAAAAGCGTTTATCGAGTTTAGGAGTGGATTTCGGAAGTTTTCAGTGCTGCCATCGTTATTTTTGGAGGTTTTTACACCTGAATCAACTACTAGATCGCTTAGCGCAAAAGTGTGCAACAGCTCCATGAAACTGACACATTACTTTACAGAGGTGCAAAAATAGTGGCCAACGCAACAATCGAACGTTCAACAAACGGGACGCCAGTCGAGTGCCTTCCCAGTTGTTAGACACTGCTGAATGAGGGGCTGGAAGCTCGGAAAAAGAAGTAAATTACAGTTTGAATACCACAGAAGTTGTCAAAATTGGAACATTAGTGTTGACTTCCGATGTGCCCATGGGCAAAAATGAACACCAATCAATGAATGAATATAGAGGTCGTTCCAGATAAGCTCCCTGTCACCTCACGTCACCTAACAAGCATCCGCTAATAGGTTTCGTTCTAATAGCCAATTCTGATGGCTCCGGTTCTGACAGCTCTTTGTTTACATGCGCAGAATCCAGTGTTACCATCCGCAAGAAAACATTAACCCCGCTCACTGCACGAATCATCAGAACTTTTTGCCCTGAAGTACTCAGTTAACTATCGTAATTAGTGAATAATATAATACTGACTGTTTACGATGATGAACCGAATTTAATACGCGACACCACAAAGCTCTAGATTTTCACGTGGCAAGCGGAATCAAAGTTTTCCAGCAGACGGTAACATTGAAGCAAACCTGAGCGGAAGACATAAAATTGTCCTTCTGCACATGTAAACAAAGAAGTGTCAGAACCGAAGCTATCTGAAACGGCCGCAACTTAAGCTTCATTTTCTTGCAAGTTTCATTGAAAATAGAGGCTGACACTCTGTGACCTGTCCTGATAAGAGTAAACCAGACTGTTGAATAAGGTTTCTCGACACCGATTCCCCCTGTACTCCTCAGACCCATGGGACAGCCAACACTAGAGCAGACGCATTTAAAGTATCGAGTCCTGACAAGTAGCGGTGCATGCTAGAGACCGTTTCAGATAGCTTCGGTTTTGACAGTTCTTTGTATACAAGCGCGGAAGGATGATACTACTTAATGTATATGATTGATACTAAATAATGTACTAATAGTAGATCTTCTATTATTCACTAATTACGATAGTAACCCGAGTCTATTAAACGGCAAAAAAGTTCTGATGAATCGCGCAGAGAGCGAGGTCGATGTTTTCACGCGGATGGTAACACTGGATTCCGCGAATGTAAACAAAGAGCTGTCAGAACCGAAGTTATCTGAAACGGCCTCTACCGAACCACACCAGTTAAATAACAACAAGTCAAAATTCTGCGCAAGCCAACCGCTCACCAGTGCATTTTGATGCGGTTTGATAGCACACACCCCTACTTGTCAGAACCCGATACTCAAAATGCGTCTGTTCTAACCAGTCGGCATTTTTGAACAGGAATGAGATGGATATCATTGGAATACCTAAACCAGACTTTCTACTAGGGTGGGCCAGCACAGGCCAGTCTTTGGAGTGATGCGGAACAGGATGAGCCAACCACTTAAATTAAACAGCCCATCCAGGGGTGCAAAATAATACATAATGTCCAAAATTGCATGCAACCCAGGACTTTACCCTCACCGGATTTAAAAAGTCATGACCTTTTCTTTGGCTTACATCAACATGTTCGCACCGTATCTACGTGAATTGAGAAATAGGAAAAAGTTTAGTATACAGGCCGCTGTACTTTCTGATCTATAACCCAACCTGATCAAACCTAACCTCACAGGAGTAATGGTTGAGTAGGGGATGGCGGCCCTTTAACTAAACTATAGCGGAGTAATAATTTCAAAATTTGGGTGCCATTTTCTAGGAGACTCGTAAAAAAATAAAGTATCAAAGTTTCTACAAATTTCCTCGCTTTCACGCAATCCACAGATCGCACACATTTTGCACCCCTCAATCCATCCACCGATCATGGATTCTTATACTTCGCTGATTTAATCTTTTGCAACTACTTCTCAGCATGGATGTTGTGATGTATATTGTATACAAACAAGGCTCCACGCAGGAAACAATTTGCTTTGTTGACATGAAAGTGCTGAACAAACGGAAAGTGTCTCGTTCCACCTCATTCCCAAAAATAAATTAGCCTGCGGATATTAAGCCACAGCTGAGAGGGAAAACAAATACACAGTAGGCTTCTTTTTTTTTTTTTTTTCAATGAACGCAACGATAGGAATGAGAGTAGACAATCGGAAAGATTTGGAAGCGAAAATGAGAAACTTCGACGTGTATGTTGGAGTGTTGGGAACAAGAAGGAAGAGCAACACTGAGAAGTGAGACGTCCTTGAAAGATGAAAAATCGAATTTACTCCCAAGGTGGAAGCAAGAGATCAAAGCTAGACAGTAAAAATAAATGGACGGATTTGAAGAAGTCACTTACTTGGCTGAAAACATACAAAATATTGCAAATGAACAGCGCAAAGCAATTCTAAAAACAAATATTACAGTATGGAGGGAGAAAGTGCGTCATATCCAAAACATAAGGGCAGCATGGGCTTGTCTTTTGGGTCGGGTGGAACGGTTTGCTATAATCACTTGAATTGCTCACAAAATTAATTTGAGGACTACTTACATTAAAGACCTAACAGAGGACCAATTAACCTGAAAAATGCGGCTCACATGAGTACAATCCGGCTCTTGACGGAAATTACAAGGAGAAAGGAATTTTCAACGTTATCTAAAATGGCGGATGGAAGTTCGTTATGGTTTGTTGTTTAGCCGACTCGACGTACGCGCTCGGCGCTAGTCCCCTAAAGCCGGGTCCACACCTGAGCATTTCGGCGCACCGCACGGCGCATGAGTATGCGCCCGCATGCTCATGCGGTGTGGGCTTGGCGGAGATTTTTTTTATTTCGACGAACAGGCCGAACCGAATGGCGCACGAACACCGTCTCGGTCTGTTTGCCTGTGCTCAAGAAATGTTTGTCCGTATATAAACAGTCCACGCGCTACTGAATGCGTCCACACCTGCGTTCGCGCCGCACGGAATTTCCTTTGACTCGGGTCACAAAAACCGCCTCCATGAGCGAGCACGGCCGAACAGTCCGCATCGCACAACGTATGGCTCATTCGATGTGGCGCGACCACAGAATAATACAATCAGAAGGGAAACTCCCATAAGAGCCAATGGAAACAAGATTTGGAATTTACCAGCACAAACTGGCAACTGTGCCTACTCACTTCTCAAGATGGCGGACATGCTTTTTCAGGCTATACAACCAATCACAACTCGGCCAGTTGCCGAAGATCTGCCGAAGATTGCCGAAGATACTCACTTTCGAACATGGCGGCCCGAAGTAAAGAATGTTTCAAAATGAATTAGAGTTTCCCTTCTGATTGTATTATTCTGTGGCGCGACGTCCACATTGGCGCGCATTCGAGCGAATACTGTACGGTACGCCGTGCGGCGCGGCGAAATGCTCAGGTGTGGACCCGGCTTAAGCCGGGTCCACACCTGACCTGAGCATTTCGGCGCACCGCAAGGCGCATGAGCATTCGCTAGCACGCTCATGCGATGTGGGCTTTGCGGCGATTTTTTATTTTATTTCGACGAACAGGTCGCACCGAATGGTGCCCGAGCACCGCCTCGGTCTGTCCACCCGTGCTCAAGTAATATTTGTCCGTCCGTATACATATAAACAGTCCACGCGCTACTGAATGCGTTTGCGCCACACGGAATTTCCTTTAGCCGGGTCCACACTAGAGTCCCTTGATGGAAATATTGTATAGGGAGTACCGACACGAGCTCAACGAGTTGTGATTGGTCGTTGGTTTTAGGCTCTCACGGAGTCGAGCAGGAGTCGACGACATCGAAGGCTCCACACGAAGGAGTCGATTCGTTGAGGAACACACGGGAACGGACCGGAATGCCGGCAAATCCGCCTGTCCACCACTGGTCCACTGTCGAACTTAACCTTCGAATTCGTTCACGCGGTCGACAAAATCGACTCCTGTCAAAATGCATAAAGCGTCGTGTCGGTACTCCCTATACAATATTTCCATCAAGGGACTCTAGTCCACACCTGAGCATTTCGCCGCGCCGCACGGCGCGGCGCACTATGTGGTATTTGACCGAAAAAGTTGGCATAAACTGTTTCTACTGTCCAAATAACTTGAAATTTGGTATTCGGGGGTACTTTTTAACGCTGAATTCAAATTTCACATCAGTTTTTCAAAATTTGAAAATCCAAGATGGCCGCCGACAAATTTTTTGGCTAATCGGTCGGCAGCCATCTTGGATTTTCGAATTTTGAAAAACTGATGCAAAATATGAATTCAGCGTTAAAAAGTACCCTTGGATACTGAGTTTCAAGTCATTTGGACGAAGTTGCCAAATTTCACTCTTGTAGCGATGTAGCCCTTACAACACGTAAAAACGAGAATTTCGTGCAAAAACGCAAAATTCGAACTAATTTTCCCGGAAAAGCCGCATTTTTCCGCAACTTCTGACTTCAAGGCCTATTAGTACGCACTAAGGACTACCATTCCTCATATATATACCCGCGGGATGTGGCAGGATAATTGAACTTAAGTTCTCTTGAAAATCGGAAAATTTACGTTTTTAGCTAAAAACTTTGAAATAGCAAAAAAATATCAAATTCAAATTAAAATTGGATAAAATAGGCATAAACTGATTGTAAATACCTTCAGGAAGACGATCCATGTACAAAAATTTTGTTCTGACTTCATTTGAAACACTTTTTTTTACTTTGATTATAGTCTCGTGCTGAGGCTAAATTTAATGGTGGTAAAACTGATTTTTCCCCTGGTAGATTCTAGTTAAATTAATCTAGTTTAGACCCGCTAAATACAAGTTTCTAATGCAAAAATCTATGTAGATTCCGAATATTACAACAGTTTTTCCCAATAGCGACTTTTTTTTTTTTGAGTTTATGCCAGCTTTTTTGGTCAAATACCACATAGTGCGGCGTACCGTACAGTATTCGCCCGAATGCGCGCCAATGTGGACGTCGCGCCACATCGAATGAGCCACACGTTGTGCGATGCGGACTGTTCGGCCGTGCTGGCGTGCTCGCTCATGGAGGCGGTTTTTGTGACCCGAGTCAAAGAAAATTCAGTGTGACGCGAAAGCCGGAGTGGACGCATTTAGTAGCGCGTGGACTGTTTATATACGGACGAACATTTCTTGAGCACGGGCGAACAGACCGAGGCGGTGCTCGTGCACCATTCGGTGCGACCTGTTCGTCGAAATAAAAAAAATCTCCGCAAAGCCCACACCGCAAGAGCATGCGGGCGAATCCTCATGCGCCGTGCGGTGCGCCGAAATGCTCAGGTGTGGACCCGGCTTTTGACTCGGGTCACAAGAACCCCCTCCCTGAGCGAGCACGGCCAAACAGTCCGCACCGCACAGCGTACGGCTCATTCGGTGCGGCGCGACCTTCACATTGGCGCGCATTCGGGCGAATGCTGTACAGTACGCCGCCGTGCGGTGCGGCGAAATGCTCAGGTGTGGACCCGGCTCCAGAAACGGAGGTATGCGGAGGTATGAGGTCAAAGACTATGAGGCTTAAAACTCGAGATATCGCAAGTACCGTAATTTTCGACTTGCGATATTTCAACCGCGAAAAATCGTGTTGACTTCCGGTTTGGGTTGAACTGCTTGATTTTTAATGCCCTTTCGAATGATGTATTACACGATAGAATCCATTTCTTAAGGGGTCGTCAAATAATGGTCCACATCGATTGTCAATTTTCGATGTATCGAGTAGGAAGAACGATATCGAACTTTCGGTTACAAATGCACAACTTTTTACGCCATTTCGAGTGAGGTATTTCCAGTCAATGATTGTAATTTGTTGAGAAATGGGGTTTTTTCCGCCGGAAATGTTATGTGGCCGTTGTGTGGGGCCTTACAGCAGACTTCCGGTTTATTGGATGTCGATTTTCGATATGTCGAATAAGAAAAACAATATCGAAATTTTGATTGCGTCAAAAAGTACAACTTTGTACGCCGTTTCGAATGATGATAACAACATAGAGGTTGCCATTTGATAATTTAGAGAAGTGGGGGTTTCCCCGCCAAAACAGTTCAGGTGCCAAAAGTCAACTTCCGCTATACTTAATTCTGAACTCGTATTTTTTTTCTTGAAAGCACTCATCAAGCAGAGCATGTTTCATGCGCAGTTTTTTGTTTTACAACTCTTTTTGCAGGAGTTATGAATTTTCGAAAATTGGTCCAAAGTCGAACTTTGACCTTCAATATCTCAAACAGGAAAAAAGGTATGAACTTCCGGTTTAAGCCAAAATGCTTAGAATTTAACCCCCTTTCAAATGAGGTATCACAAGATATGGGTTGCCATCGGAAAATTTCGAGATTCAGGGGAACCTCTCTCCCTCTGAAAACCCTCAAAACCCAAATTTGGAGTTATGACAGTGTTATTATATGAAATTTCAGGACAAAATTACTAATAAACCGATTTTTCCCGATTTTTTTTTTTTCACCGTCATCCGTTCAAGAGAACCGTAGAGAGCAGGTTACGTGAAACACCCGATACATATAGTGCTTAGAATTGCATGTCCTATTTCAAATGAAGTATCACATGAAAGAGATTGCTACTTAAACATTTTGATTTTGCCAGCTTTTTTTTATGGTCATCCCTTCGAGAAAAACGTAATGAACAGGTTACGCGAAACACCCTGCTGTACTACCTATGAGAGTTGCGCCATGTCGGAATCCGTTTCTGATTCAAAATTTCACAGACGTGCCCCCCCCCCCCCCCCCCAGAAAAATTTTCTGGATCCGTCACTTATTATGGCTCTCATCAAGTCTCAGTATTTGCATTCGAAAATTTGGATCTGATTTCTTAATGGGTATAAATCAAAGAGTATAAATCCATGAGAGTGAGCAAGATAAAGCATTTGTTTGGATCCAATTTTGATCGTGACGTCATCACTAAACAAGTCTGACAATAATAATGAATAAAAGTTGGCTATCTAATTACATAACCTCAAACCCCCGGATTCTGGTACGACGAAATCGACCTGGCTGTTTGTTTGATGTTTTTTTAAAAAAAAGTATTCGCTCGCAAGTGCCAGTTATTTTAAAATTAATCACCTACGTACCGAATTGAAAATGAAGTCCCTAGTGTTTGCTGTCCCAATTATGTTTTCTCTGCGTTCTGTAGAATAGTGGTCTTTAAAGTTGTATCTGCTGAAGGACGTCAAATTGCTGTTTCAAAATGAGACAAAACTCCAAGTCACCACCAATTCAGTCTCCTTTCTCGGTAATCATACTCATCTTTTCATTTCATTTACCAGTAAAACTAAATTGTTTTTTGCAATTTCGACCCTGAGTGCAGTCTCTGTTACCCCACAAGCTTACTCAGCTCTCCTGTTAATATGCTCCTAACTTACAGCACCTACTTCTCGTGGGGCCATTTAACAGAATTAAAGCATTTCGATCTTCTAGGCTCTTATCTCTGCCGCAGTCCCTTGAAGAATTTTTATTGAAGGAATTTTTCAAGTGGCTGCTATTTTGCCTTACTTCTTGCAGTGTCACCAAAGTTTTTGTTTGTGGCACCGAGGACTGTTCTTAAAAAAACCGTCTCTGACACTGTAAATTCTTCCGTTGACACTGGGTCTGCCGCACATCAATTGGCTTACACTCGAATCTGACGAAGAGTCTAACTGCTTCAGATGCAACATGGAAAGAGGTAGAGAGAATGGATTAGTTCTATTGGCGTAAACGCCGTCATTTGACCATGTAAACCAGACATATTGCTCAGAGACATATTTTGCACAGCTTCAGAACGATATAGATATATGTTCTGTTTATCTTATGACGTGTTCACACTGTCTCGTGACACTCTCTAAATCTATAGGATCAATCGATTCCTGTCATATCTTGTCTTTTGGCTGATATTTTGTGAGCAACCCGATGCTGTTGACTCCAGCTTCACTGAACCTAAAATCAATCCTGATACACTCAGGAATATTTTATCTGTGATTAATAAGTGTGCGCCGACACCACCTTTCTTGCAGGGGGTTTTAGACTTGGCATGGTGGCTTCCGCCATCAATAATCAGAAGGAAACCGTCTTATTTACTTTCTTTGGTTTTTCTGTATTGGCCAATATTCAGTTTGTTCGGTAAGAATGGTGAAAAGAGGAAAATTTTATGTTGATAGAAGTTCTGATTCCTTCAAAAATTATGTTGAATTAATGCTACAAGTTATTGAACTCCCCAACCGTACTTGTACTGCAAGAAAAATTACTGGTTTCTTCAGCACTTGGCAGTTTCTTTAATCCATTTCCAATCTCCTCAAATAGGTACCTAAGTGGATGGTAGTTTTGTTTCCTCCCTCTCTAGAGTAGATTTTGTGGTAGAGTCATGAAAGAAGGCTGATGACAGATCATGCGGCTCGCTGCGCATAGACGTGTTTGCGTTTTTGCACCTGTGCCAAAACGCAAACTCAACTCTGCGCGGGTTTCAAACCTATCTGTCATTGGCCAACTGTTATGAAACGATCTCTGCCAAACAGATTATCTCCATGACCTTCTTAATTGTAGTTCTGATTTTGCCCTTTATCCTTAATTACTAAATTAGTAGAGCATCTTCTTTTATCCACCAGTTGTTTTTCCACCGGTAAGTCTCGGTTCTATTATATGACGTCATCAACCATAAACCACCAGAGGATAAAAGAACGGGTTGGTTGTTTGTTCCGTTGGGTTTTGTTTTTGTTCAAATGAACCAATAATTACTTAACAAATGAAATAACTAATTATTTTCAGTGAAAATTGTCGTATTGTACGGAAAACACATGTTACGCTTACCGTTGTGTCTTGAGATTCACGATTCGATCAATAACAGCTTACCAAGTAGAACACACACTTTACATTCATAATCTCGCAGGTGATTTAGCATGAACAACCGGGAATCACTGCCGAACCGGTAGTTACTGGTTGTCACTTGGTGGATAAATACGAGTTAGTTGACAAACATGGTTTCAATTATGAAACTACCGGTGGATAAAAGAATGGGTTGGTTGCAAGTTGGTTGTTATAGTAGCAAATAATGGAACAACTGGTGGATAAAAGAAGACGCTCGTAATGAATAGAATCTACAAGCAGTAGAACTCAGCACAGTCTAGTGACATTCTTAGCGCAGTTTCATATTTTTCTCTCTTTTCAATGGCTTTTCTGAAGATAGGGTTGCCGTTTGAAAATTTTCTACTAGCTCTTCTGTTTTACTGATCTTGGCGGTTATCCTGAAGAGAGGATCTTGAAAATTATGAATCCATATTAATTACCTTTTCCAAGCAGGATACTTGCAAACTGCACCTCTATCTGAACTCTGAAAATTTGATGTGTGAGATATGCTTCAAACTTACTTTGTGGTAGCTAATTGCTAAGTATTTTAGAGCCACAGGAATATTCAGCTGCTCACTGAAAATAAGATTGGGATGGATTGACTAGCAAAGTTTTGCTGAAAGATAAACTGTGACTTAGAGGTGTAGGAGTTATTTGATAATATATTGTGCCTTAGCTGGATCTAGGCATGGGCAACATGGGTAGCTGATTGCGGCAAATTTTTGGAAGCAAAGGGAAAGGGGGAGGAAGAAAATTAGAAAAAGGAAAGAAAGGGAAAGAAGGAAAGAAAGAGAGAGGATAGAAGGGAAAAGGGAGAAAGGAGAAAAAGAGAATATGAGCGTGCAGTGAAAGATTAAAGTGCAAGGTTGGCGACTGCCATAAACTCGTAGGCGATAACCAGTTGGTTCCTGAGCGGATGAGTTGGTTCTCGTTTGGAATCGCCAATTTTTATGGCACTGTTCAAATTGGTCCTTGCTGGAAATGAGAATTTCTGTTTGAGCAGTCCGAATAGGTCCCCAGCAGGGCTGCCCATTTGGGTCGACATACGTGACAAGAGTCGCAGGGCCTTCCTTAAATTTCCATGGTACCTATTGGTCAGATAAATCTGTAATCTCATTTTCTACCATCTTAAGGCGAGGCTTTCAGAACTCCTTTCTTATCGAAATTTGCAATATTTTCCCGTTTTCTTTATTTCTCAAAAATTTGCAAGAAATAGCTGGAAAGTTACTAAATATTTTAAAAAACCTTCACCATTTTCTCATCCAATAAGAAAAAAAAGATGGGAATTGAACTCCAACGCACCAGGAGAAAACAGATGAATTCTGTTTTCAGCATAATTTTGAAGCCGCTCTGGATCTATGGATTACCTCTGTGGTCCGGTGCTTCCGAAACACATATTCAGAAAACTCAGATGGTACAAAATAAAATTCTCAGGGGACTCATCTGAGTGAAATGGGGCGTTTATGTCAGTAATGACATAATCCACCAAGTGCTCGGTGTATCCACCGTGAAAGAAAGCATGAAAAAGTGGCAGATAGATACTACCGCCGACTATCCGAATGTCCAAACCGTAAGGCATATAATCTCACTAAAATTGATAACGTCAGACATCTCAAAAGATGGAAGCCTTTTGATGACATTAAAAAAGAAACTAATGAAGTCATAGGGAGGGAGGGGGAGGACAACCTTAATTGAAACATTTCAAAGAACAAGTTGTATTGGATGAAAAGAAAGAACGAGACAAATGAAACTAAAAGAGTAAAAGTTCCATAAATAGCCAGTCTTGTATCAAAAAAATCTTGTATCTTGTATAATGGGGCAGTTGGAAGGATCTGAAATTTTGTGTTTTTTATAAAGAAAAAAATAGTTCTTGATGAGCTGAAAACAGTGGTGCCTTTGGTTTTTTCGTAAGTGCCCTGGTTCTGGAGATACTCACGTTCAAAGTTGTAAAAAATCGTGGGCGTAGTGACGTCACCACGCAGAGTTCCCATTTAAAACAATGTATTTTGGGCCAAAACCTCATCTCCGGAACAATGGGACTTAACTAGAAACCAAAGGCATTTTTGTTCTCAGCTCACCAAGAACTTTCATTTTCTATGTAAAGAGCGCAACATTTCAGACCCTTGCAACTGTCCCATTTACAAGATAGGCTCTCATTATGCATTTAGTTTCATTTGTCTCATTTTTTCTTTTAATCTTCGTCGAGGACTTCTTCGGTAAAAGGGGATATCACAAAAAATGTTGTTTTGATAAAAACGCATTCAAAAGTATTGAAATGCTGTATTTTCCTGAGTTTTTGACCAACCATAATTATGTAAAGTTTTTTGAAAAGGCCAAACATTCAAGAATAAGTGCACAAAATTTCAAAATATTTGCAACTACGGTTTTTGTCAGGTACGCCTTTTGTGAAACGTTTATACATTTTTTTTAATTTTGATGAAATGTAAACGAAGAAAACAAAGTTTTTTTTTAATTCTACCTTGTATTTCAAACTACCGTTTGTTTTGTAAAACCATGGTTGCCAAATTGCATGAGCTGCTTACTGAGATTTTCAGACATGATTCGTTGGCAAGACAGCTCCAAGTCAAAAAATTTAATTATTTGTCATTTGCACAGGATTTTTATTAGATAATCGACTTCTTGTTGGTCTAACCAGCTGAAATCTGGTACTATTACTCACTATGGAAGCGCTGGTTATCAATGAATGATGTTACATCCGCTCAAATGTACATAGATCGATTTTGAATCGCCTCCCTAAATAGTTGAGCATTTTTTCTCGCAACTGGTAAAGTTTTGATGAAAACCGACCAATCCAGAGATTTGATCATGTAGTTTAAGTTATAATTTCATGAATTTCTTTCGAAATATACATAAACTACAAATGTATGGGTTCTTCACGGTGCAAGGATTCTAGTTCTGGATTCTCCAGGAGAAGAGGATTTCTGCGTGTATCCCCTTTAACCGGATAAGTCCTCAATTTCTCTATCAAATTGTTGAGTAGGGTTATAAAAACTGTCCATAATGTGCGCCATTAAATTACTTAGAGTTTTCAAGATAAACTTGATTATTATTTTGGCTAATTTATGAAAAATTGCTACCTGTTTTTGTTGTCTGTTGTCTTCTCAGGCACCCAGTAATCTGAAAGTGTTGACACCAACTTGATAGAATACCTTCTCATGATATTGCTTCTCACCATCTGTTTCTAGTTAGCCAGCATCCCTATTTTCCTGTGTTTGTGCAACTTTTGGAGCAATATAAAACCCCTGAACAAAAAATCAACTTTTTTAATTTTTCACTCCCATGATACGCTTTGAGTTTTATGTCACGCTGTAAAGTTTCAATCTTTGACCATTATTTATTATTTTAATGAATTTGACTCTCTTACAAATTGGTTTTTAAAAAGTTCACTTCTCAGCTTATTTTCAGTTTCTATAGTAATGGTCAAGTGAAGATAATTTATTCTCTCCTCAAAACTGAATTGTTTAAATCCTTTGTAAGGTACCTCCTGGAATTTTAATTGTGCTTACATCATAATCAGACTACTGCATATGCATTGCTAAGAAATTTTTGTCAAATTCTTATCCGTTGTGAGTATTATTTAAATTTGATTTGGTCTCAAAATTTTGAATCATCAATATTTTCTTTTAAGTCTCCATTCCTCTACAGCTGTGAAAGTTTAACTTTGAGAGTGTATAAAGCTATTATTATCATTATCATCCAACTTTTGATTCTTTAATTTTTATGCTTCATCATCATCATTATCATTCTCATATTATAAGTAAAAATTGTTAATGAGCAGGATTTCTTACAATTTTCATTGCTTATTATCCTAATAAGTTTTTGCTTAATTGCCCTCTGATCATAAGTCTTTGCCATTGACTTGAGTATTATTATCATTATTTTTACTTTTTTTGTTCTTTGTTTTTGTTTTGTTTTTCTTTTTTAGACAGTTTAGCACTCTTCAACTGTAGGTTCTTACCACCCCTCCCCCTTTTTTCAGCTGCGCTTCAGCTCAGCAGAAACTTGTTTTCTCCTTCCTTTTTCAACTTTCAATTCTTTTCGTCTTATTTACTTATCTACTTATTCATCAGTTTATTTATTCACTATTGGTACTTAAATTATGCCTTGTATCAAGGCTATCATACTAAGTCAAAGAAGTTGTGAAATTCCATTGAGGGACAGGTTACTGACAGAATATTTAATTGGTGAAAAGGTGATTCTCGGCAAAATTTTTCCAAATTTCAATCCAATGGATTGCACTTCTAGTCACTTATGATAAAAGTTGTGTTTTTTGCATTTTATTTTGAAAACTAAGAAAAAACGCAAAATCCTCTAACGTCAGCACCTGTGTAATTTTTTTTATGGATTTTTTGAGCCCAAAACGAGTAAAATTGGTGAAGAATCAGAGCCATAATTTATGAAATTCATTTTGCGATAAGTTAAATGAGTGCGAGTGATAATATGTCAAGTAAATTTTGAATGTGACAAGTTAGAACTTATGGCAGATGTGTGTATAACATTACTATAGTTGCACGTTTAACCCTTTGTTGCCTGAAGGTATTTCATAAATATTGTCGGGTTTTTTGACCGCTATGGGTGATCTAGTCACATCTGTTTATCGTAAATTGATGTGTATGTTGATATTTTGCATTTTCATTGAATTTTGTGTAAAATTTGTGCTACTTGTGTGTACCGCTGGTCAACAAAGGGTCAAAAGCTTTTATCAGTTAATGAAAGGATTATAGAAGTTATCAGTGTCACCTTCGTTATTTTTACTGGGTTTTTACTTAGAAGCTACTTTTAAATTCATGAGTAGTTACTTGTCACAGGAGTCCATTTGGATCTTGCAGGAGTCCCTTTGGATACTATTGCTTGTAAAGTAATGCAAATGTATAAAATACATACATGTTTGGATCCTGATTCTTGGATCTGATTTTGATCTCTCAATCACCTCAAATGTCACCTACTAATTGTAAGTTGAATTTTTTGTTTGTTTTTCAGTTTATATGATGTTCAAGTGAAAGAAGGAAAGAACATGAATAGTCAAAGCTTTACCCTCGCAGAGCGGCTGATACCTGCAACTTACCTGCAGCAAGCAGCTGCTTCCAAAAAAAGCAGAGAAAATTTAATAAGAGTTTTAATTGAACAGGTAACTTGAGAATGGGCGTCTTGCATACATTTTTAAATTCATTTTTAGTATGTACTAAATCAGCCAAGTTGATAGTAATGTCGTAATAGGTCTGCTCCAAATTCTTGATTCTGTAATAAAAAGGGTTGACTTTGATCTATTACCACAGGAGAATAACCTTGGGAGCCTCAAAAAGTTCCAAAATTGACTTTACATACAAGTAGTGTGTTGAAACACAATTTTAACGTTGGTGTCATTTAGTGGGGTTCATTAGGGGAGTCCCATCAGTTGAGTCTGGTGCTAACTTTTGCTACAGCATTTAAGAGGGTCGGTTCCCTTCTAAAATTGCATGTAAATCTCATTGAAACATCTCAAAACCCTTCCACAAACTCAAGGCGGTTAACAAAATTAAAATACGACGGTCGGATGAGTGGGTGACAAAGAGAGAGTCCCATCTAATGATAAGTTTTCTATGCTGAGAAAAGTGATTCTACACAGAGAAGGCTGCAATGAGGCTGTTGCACACTTTTGCTGTAGGTGTATTAATATTCGATTCTGGTGTAAAAACCTCCAAAAATAACGATGGCAGCACTAAAAACTTCCGAAATCCACTCCTAAACTCGATAAACGCTTTTATTTGCGCGGGCGTATTGGTGGCTGAGGGTTGTTCCTATGGGAGATTCCCATCTAACAATACTGTAATTTCATCAAGAAGTGACCAATAAAAGACGAGTTTTATTTGACACCGGTGTCACTATGTGTTGCGGTACCATTTATTGGATGTGGATCATCACTCTGATGACTAATTACTCTGTGAATCATCCTTGTCAGCATAGAAAGAGTGACGAAATTAAGATAGGAATCTCCCATTGTTACTGCGCTCGACCACCATTAAGCCCTCGTAAATGAAAGCGTTTATTAAGTTTAAGAGTGGATTTCGGAAGTTTTTAGTGCTGCCGTTGTTATTTTTTGAGGTTTTTACACCAGAATCGACTGATAAATCGCTTATGGCAAAAGTGTGCAACAGCCCCATTAAACAGGACTCCCCCCTCCTCCCATTGTGACTTGCTCATTGAACTGTCATCTTTGAATTTGGTGAGTTTGAGAGTCAATAATTCTGCAACTTTCTCATGCTCCCGTTGTTATTTACAAGTGATTTTAAACCAGATTAAATCCTCCCTATAGCTGTAGCCAAAGTTTGCAACAAACCCACTGTGTTAAAAACTTAAATTTGAAAAGAATCCAAGTTCTCTGCTTTTATTTTTACTAAACTTTCAGTTTTAATAATAGAATAAATTGCTCAACAACATCTTTCTAACCGAGACAAGTATAGCATTTATCTAACCAAAATATCTGATTTGAAAATGTGGATGAGAAAAACAACAAGGCCCAAGGATTTAAAATTTATGTAAAATAATATCTCAAAGATTAGGAAACTAGCATTTGTGATGGTCAGGGACCAAATTATGTTACGGCTTGATGGTCCTCCGGAAGACGTTGGATGATGTGTTCTTAAGTATGGTTACGTGTGGTTTATACCCCCCAGTAAGTGCTCACCGATCATCATGCGTGCGGGACGGTAAGGACGTAACATTATTTGGTCCCGGAGATTGGGCTACTTTTAGAACATCTGATTGTTGAAAGGTAATTTCATGGTTTCAGGACTTTTTGCTGATGCTGAGAACGTTCTTCCTGACTCTGCTCTCTATGTTTTTATTCAGTTCTGTTGTTTGCTGTGAAACACCTGACACCAGCACAACAAACAACTGTGTTTATTAATGTGTTATTATGTAATTAAAATCTTCTGAAAGGATAGCATTTAGGAACGCATCTCTCGTGACGTATCCATCTTAATGAGAGATCCTAGAGAGTTTTGCCTTCAATCGTGCCATAAACTCGACTGTAAGACGCAAGTTGAGAAAAAAGGAGAGAATTTACAATGATGAAACATTCTACTTTCTCCTAAAATTTGAGCTTTTTGTCTCCTTTTTTTTGACCTGGGTGGTTTGGTTGTCTTTTACAGAAAAAATGGCCAGAAGAAGGGTGGGACGATGCAACTATAGAACTCTTCATTGCAGATTTAGCTCAGATGGACAGTAATAATTTTCCGGGAAACAGTGGTGTTGGAGAACGAGAGGCTCGTTTTGCTTGTGGTGAGACTTTCCTAATTTTCCTTTATTGCAAAATGAATTTTTTTTGAGTCTGTGAGTAAATTCCGTGATTTTTTTGGATAATTCTTGTTATTTTTGCTGATTTTTACTCAAGAATCAAGCATTTTATCGCTTGTAGCTATAGTTAGAGAGAGCCCTGTTATCTTTTCATGGAGGCAAGAAAAGCTGTGCAAGCAATGGAGTGGAAGAAGGGAAGCTCTAGAGAATGAAGAGAATCTGCTACAGCTTTCGATCTATACAATTTACAGCAGCTCTTCAAAAGCATGGCCATCAGAGGAGCAGCTGTTGTTACGGGTTTAGAAAGGTTGACCTTTCTCAAGAGCACTTCGCTCTCCTTAGACCGGAAGAGCAAGCAAGAAAGAAAAAAAACAGTAAAATACTAAAGAATAGGCTTCAATTTCAATGTTAATGTGACACATTTATCTAAAATCATAATATGTAGAAAGATGAGTTTGTCCTCTTCAACTTTCTGACGGATTCATTCCAGGATATTGATTAATCTCGAAACTCAAAAATTTATTAAAGGTGTACCATCCTCGATGAGAGAAAAAAATCCGAAAATCAACCTACGTATGTTTTTCAGAGATGATAAATTATTTGCCAATCCCTGTTTCATTCTCCTAACATATTTTTTCTTCTTCAGCTTTAGTGGCTCGGAGACATTACCGAATGGGTCATGGGATAGGAAGATCAGGTGACATCGGTGAAGTACAACCAAAAGCTGCCGGTTCAAGCTTACTAATAAAATTAACCAATGCTTTACTCCTGGACACCATCCGCTTCATGGGTTTGTTAATTACTTCAAAATTTTAATCACTCAAAAATGTTCCAAACATTTTTTTTTTTTTTTTTTTTTTTTTTTTTTTTTTGCGAAATACTGGAGCCTAATTCATAAGGCTTGTTTGATCAATTTCGCTTTTTAATTGTAATGGAAAACTTTTGTATCCCCAAATTTATCTGATGATGGGTCTGTTTTTGTAGAAGGAAGTCAAAATCTCACCTGCCTGAATTTAAGATATGGCTCAATAGATAGCGCCACTAGTCACATCGTAAAAATTTGACTTTTAAAAGCTTATAATGTTTTTTTTTTTTTCTGAAAACATTAATCTAAAAGAGCGTTCTCTCAGGAACTGCGTAGTTTTTTACTACAATTTCCAGCCAGATTTCAACGAAATTGGTCCTAGATTGACGAAGAAATCAAGCAGCGAAATTCTGGCAAGATATTAGACTAGGTAGGAGCGTTCCATCATTATGATAAAATGGATCTAAAAGGCCTAACATTATGCCAAAATTTCGGCGCTTGATTTCTGTGTCAATCTAGGACCAATTTCGTTGAAATCAGGCTCAAAAAATTAGAATCTTATTTCAGACTGAGGAATCACCTTGAACAGAAAGATGAAGATGAAGGTGACTCCTTGGCTGGCAGGTGTACAGATCTAAGAGAAGAGATGGCAGTGGAGATTAATTTCTGGTTAACATGTCTCTCTGCATTTTGAGACATATATCTCTGCACACAATGTGATGAGAGTAAGAGTGAGAGAGAGATAGTTTGGAACGCTCAACAAACTTTTTCACTGCGGAATGACGTTATCACATAAACTGTCTATAATAACGTCCTCGTGATCCCATCAAGACTCCTCAGCGTTTTTACGTGCTGAAGATGTGTTGTTCTCCGTAAAACGCTGAAAAAACCGTTGCACGGCTCCGCGGAGATCGTATGATAAGTTTAAAAGTTATTAAAGACTAAAGTTGCCATTCTACCCAGTGCGTGATTTGAATCCAGCAGTACTTTTAATTCATACGCATTCTCGTAAACCTACAGACAAGTCTCGTTTCGGTTGAGCGTGCCGCATGCTGATGCCCATTGTTTCGAATGAACCTTTCTCTTGCGTACACGTACTTCCACCCGCCGCCTGCCCCTCTCCGATTAGGAAACTCATTCATTTCATTTGTTATTATTGTGTATTTACAACTATCTCCCTCATTGTCTTCTTTCTTACTCGCTGTCTCTCTCGACATGGCATACCTTTCCGGTTCCTCTTTCCCCCTTTTTCCTCACAAACTAATTTGCCCAATATTCCAATCCTTACTGATGGAATTCTCTCATTGATATTCGCACTTATGTGCATCATCTTGCAGACACATTTCGCAACTCAAAAGAACACGAAGATAAACAGAATAGGTGAATTGGAGGGGGTGGCTGTGAGGACAACGGTAAGCCGACAATAAGTTGAGGGAAAATGATTGCAAACATTAGCCCATTGAAGAAAGAGTGAGGCCGTGAGGACTTGAGAAGTGGCGTTAGTGAACCGCTCGCCCGGTTGTAACGGTTCGAATACTCACGCACACCAACTCAGAGAAACGCAAATACGTGACCATAGTACTGCTGAATCCAAATCACGCACTGTTTAGAATGGATACTTTAGATTTTAATAATTTTTAAACTTGTCATACAATCTTGGCGGTGCCGTGGAACTTATTTTTCAGCATTTTACGGAGAACAACTTATCTCAATTTCAGATTTTTCCATTGAGAGCCAGTTCCTATGTGGATACGGAGAACAACTTATCTCAATTTCAGATTTTTCCATTGAGAGCCAGTTCCCATATGGAAAATGCCGTATCCTTTTTTTTAGGCGGAGTCCATTGTATTCTTTCCCATCCTCGCACCCTGTCTTTCCCCCAAAACTTGTTGAATGCTTTGACCCCGTGCTAACAATTTGCTTAGTGAGTCTTTACATAAGAATCAAGTGCCTATCAACTAACATGATATTGGATGATGATCAGTTTCACTGACATCCTCGCTTGACCAAATAGTCTGAATGGGTATGAAGGAGCCTTGCAGAAGTTTGTCGTCGGAGGTGAAAGACCGGCACAAGAGCTAAGACTGCAGCTTGGGCGACAGACGGATTCTATCTATATATCCAAATTATTTAGATGCATGCTGTTTTGCATGAACATTCTTCTTCTTCTTTTAAATGTAGGTTGAGCGAGAATCTTGTGTGCTCTTTTTCCCTGAATTTTAAATGTGAATCAAATTTTTGCTGTGCAGGCGTGACTAATTCAGCTGGTTGTTTTATGGTGCCAATGGCAACTGGGATGAGTTTAGTGCTGTGCCTATTAACTATTAAACAAGACCGTCCGGGTGCTAAATTTGTTCTATGGCCAAGAATTGATCAAAAATCATGCTTCAAATGTATAATCACAGCAGGTTTGTGTCATTATTTTGAGCTTTATATTGTTGTCATAATGACAAAGTTTGACTTATCATTTCGCATGATAATTTGAGTTCTAAATATTCTGTCCTTTGAAACTCGTTTGTGTAATTTTTAGTTTCCATCTCACTGGGAGTATATTTGTTCCTATTAACAAGCTATAACCATAATAGAAGGCGGACACAAATTTTCTAATCTTAAATTGAAAATTGTAATTAATCCAGTGGAAAGTGGTTTTAAACGAAATTGCTTGTGATTAAGAGTGGCTATCTGGACACAGAATTCTTATTAAACTACCCAGGTGAGAAAATTTTGCTTATTTCTGTTATGTGTCAGTTTCTTTATCGTGCAAATCCTTTCAGAAGAAACAGTTATTTCGATTTCTGTGTCCAGATAGCCACTCTAAAACACTTGCACTTTTGTTCATAACCAATTTCAAATGTATTTGTCACAATTTTTTTTTAAAAATTTAAAGGTTAAAAAAAGTGAGGCAACTAAACCGAGCCTGTGTGAAAAACGTTTCTAAGATATTTCGATCATGGCTGCCTCCGTGCTGCCTCAACATAATGCTCCACAAATCATCTCTATCGCTATAGCTTGTTGTTAGAAGTCTTATCCCTACGTGAGGCAACATGGTTGAAGGGTTTGTTTGAAGTAGGCCTCTTTAGCGACATAACTGTCCACGATGAGCACCAAACATCAGTGTTCTTTTTAACTAAATTTTAATGTATTTCAATGAATTTTCTTGTTAATTACATGAAAATTGTGCTACTCCATAGTAATTGAGAGGCTGATGTCAAAAATGATATCAATTTCTATGTAACTTGTCCTGATTTTACGCATATTCTACTTTTAAGCATTTTTCGCGATTAAGTATAAATTGTGGGAAAACTAGATTATTTTGATCAAAACTAAGGCCAAATTCAAACTCTGCAGGTCAATCTACGTCGGATTTAAAGCTATTAACGCGATTAAAAGTCTAATGGTGACATCAAGAAAGCTATAATTTGTCATTTTTTTTCTTTTGTCTTTTCAATCATAGGTTTACAGCCCATAGTAATCGAAACGTGTCTGTGTGGTGATGAACTGCGGACAGATGTTGTAGCTCTGGAGCAACAGATGGCAACCCTTGGCTCTGATAATATTGTATGTGTTCTTTCCACCACTAGTTGCTTTGCGCCAAGAGCTGCTGACTCGTTGGAGCAAATCGCGGTTATATGCAGTCGTTACAACATTCCTCATCTGGTCAACAATGCTTACGGATTACAATCTACTAGACTTATGCATTTAATTCAAGAAGCAGCTAGGTATCTATTTATTTATTTCTTATGTTACTATTTTACGTGAGAGGAATGCAAAAAAAAAAAAAAAAATCTTGAGCACTCTACCTCCTTGAGTGCTCTAGGTACTTCCTTCCCATTTTGAGAGTGGCAGGCAGGTCACTGTATCTCTCCTCTTTTCCCATCCGTGTTTGAGAATACTTTGGTTGTCTTTCCTGCTTCTTATTGTTTTTATGGAGACTAGTTGTTTGCTGTGAAATATCAGCATGACGAACCACTGTTTTTGGGTGGCTGGACTTTACAACTATTACTCATTTATTTCAGAGAGCCAAGAGAGAGAAAAAAAGAAATAATATCTACACTGTTATCAAATAGAGTTTTTGCATTTCGTAATAAAGTTTCCTTCAATTTGTAATAAGTATGATGCGCTTTGAATGAGTATTCAAGGAGTTTCAATGATGCACAGATCACAGGATGAGTAATTTCCTTTTAATGATGTGTGGAGGCCAAATTTTTTATCCACCGTTCACCCGGTTCCATTGATACTAAAGATTGAGGTGTGAATGTAATAAAATAGTAATATTCATGGAACTGTTTGGGACTGATTAGTGATGAAGTATATCTTACTGATTATTATTTCTCTTGCTATTTTGCCTTAGGAAAGGAAGGGTAGATGCATTTGTTCAGAGTACGGATAAAAACCTTCTAGTTCCGGTTGGAGGAGCTGTGATTTCTGGTTTTGACAAAAGCCTGTTAGAAAAAATAGCAAAAAATTATCCAGGTTTGGTTTTGTTTTTTTTTTACTATTCTTCTTTAATCGTTTTCTGCTAGATTTTTTTTTTTTTTTTTTTTTTTTTTTTCAAAAACATGATTTTTTGATTAATTTTAACTCAAAACGAAAGGGGAAAAATTGCCTAAAAATGTCAAGCATTGTTTGTTGTGTTTTTAAAGACGGCCGAATTAAAAAAAAATAAGGGCTAGCATAGGAAGAAAAATCAAAACATAAAGGTCAAACTAGTTCTCTAAAGTCCAGATGATGCTCATCATGGTACCACACTCTCTCAGACGTCAGTGAACTCCTAAACTCTTCCTGGTCTCAGGAAGGTGGGTCAAGTCTTTTTCATCCACACATACAGTTGCTCCAGTCGTCTTGGTCCTCAACTTGTCACGTCCACAATTATTTATTAAATATTTTCTGTCCATTTGTACCTTTGTCCAATGTAATTTGAAAATCAACGTGCAATATGGCAACAGTCAATTGGAAGTGGAAAAAAAAATTGGCGCCAAAAAGATGTGGCTTTTGAGATTATCTATTTTGATATTATGTGTGGAGTGAAGGAAATTACAAGTTTTGCTCCAAATTATCAGTGGAAAAATAGGACGGGCGTGTTCACTTGTCATCCTCAAGACACATTGAAAACAAACTCTGTCAGCCTAACCTATCAGCACCTGGCTTTTACACTTTATTATTCCTCAATGAATTTTTTGGGCTTGTTCTTTTAAAAAAGTACTTGTTGCTTTTTATCCATTTTACAATAAAATTGTCCCGAAACAATACTATTGAATTCTGTCCGTAAATTTTGGCCCTAAAACTATTTTGAGGGTATAAAATATAAATAATTGAAATAGACCCTAAAAAGTATAAAAATATGAGAAAGACTGATATTTATAGTTCAAATTGGGGTCCAAGCAAGTTTGCCCTCGGTTAACAACGTATGTCAAATACCTTGGTATTGAGAAGGTTAAGATTTACAGTCCGTCCATAAAGGACATTGCACAATCCTTATTGGAAATGGCCTACGGTCAAACTTAATTAATGTGGCATCATTTTTTTCGTCTCATTGTCCTGATCAAAAATTCTCACGGGCCCAAAAAATTATTATCCCCCGTTTTCGAGATATTCGAGCTTACAGTTTAAGCAAATCTCGGCGCTCAAGGACAAATTCGCTTGGCAAATCAGCAAGCGTCCTACCCTGGAAGCAGCTTACCGCAAACGGGCGATGGCTGCCGCCCCTTTTGTTTGCACTCTGTCCGGAGAGCGTGTTGGAGTGGGAGAAAGGGGCGCATCACCTCTGAATAGAGTGTAAGCCAAAGGAGGAGCAGCCATCACCAGTTTGCGGTGAGCCGCTTCCAGGGTAGGACGCACGCTGATTTGCCGAGTGAATTCGTCCCTGAGCGTCGAGATTTGCTCAAATTGTAAGCTCGAATATCTCAAAAACGGGCGATAATAATTTTTTGTGCCCGTGAGACTTTTTGATTAGGACGACAAGACAAAAAAAAAAATGATGCCACATCAATTAAGTTTGACCGTAGGCCATTTCCCGTAAGGATTGTGCCACATCCTTTGCTTGCTGAGTGACTTATCTGCCAGCCATCAATGTATGTGTTTATTTTTATCTCGTGGTCCTCTTAATTGTTCTCTCAAGTTCAATTCACTCTTTTCCGTAGGTCGAGCTTCAGCCAGCCCAGCAATGGATGTTTTTATAACGTTACTATCCTTGGGAGTCAATGGATTCAAAAATCTTATCAGTCAACGAAAAGAAATGTACAAGTACTTGAAAGAGGAATTGGGGAAAGTTGCGACCAAACACGGAGAAAGACTTTTAGAAACTAAAAACAATCCAATATCAATTGGTAATTATTCTTTTCCTTTCATTGATTTAATTTTGACTTATTTCTAGGGCTTGAATATCAATTGGTAATTATTCTTTTCCTTTCATTGATTTCATTTTTACTTTTTACTTATTGCTAGGGCTGGAATATCAATTGGTAATTATTCTTTTCCTTTCATTGATTTCATTTTGACTTATTGCTAGGGCTTGAAAAAATTTGCATAAGGGTTCCTTGCAATGGTCTCATGGGAATGGGCTCTCGACGAGAAATTGTGAAATTGAAGTATGCTGTCGACAGTAAAATTTCAAGCAGAAAGTTTCATGGCTCCAAAGATATTGTCATGAGCCATCTATAAGTTAGGTATTAAAGCAAAGCTCTACTTTGCTCTTTAATTAAGTTCTTGATTTGGATTCTGTATTACTTCCTAGTGTTTTTGTGTGTATCTTTGTGTATGTTTTCAGTTGGTTCTACCTTATTAATTAATGTGGGCTTTCCTTTATTTTTCTGCTGAATCCTGTGATCACAAGATTGTTAGGGAAATTTTGGCTGTGTAACAAAGGAGACCGTGCTATGCTTACGGAAACTGGCTCCCGGTCAAATTTTATGAAATTGAAATATTTTGTGTGAAAGTGTCTCCTAAAAAAAGCTCACACGGGCTGAAAAATTTTCATTGACAGGATTTTGAGGTATTTGCGTCTCAAGTTGGGGACTATTTGCTCAGTGCTTTGCATTCTCGTTTACGTTGACTGTGTTATTTATACGGCCCTCATTCTCAGCTGAGTGACTCGGCTCTGCACGCTTTGATAGAACTATACTTTCTTTTGCAATCCCTCCCATCTACTCACTTATTGAGGGAGGTGTTAAGGTGAAGCATGGAGGACGAGTCAAAACATAGGGTGAGGTCAACAAGTGAGTAGATGGGAGGAATTGCTACAGAAAGTAGTTGTATCTATGTGCGTTGAATCGAGTAACTCAGCTGAGAATGAGAGTTGTATGAAGAACTCAGTCTATGTGTTAGAGAATATAAAGCACCAAGCAAATAGTCCTCATCTTCAGACTTGAATATCTCGAAATCCTGCTGTTGAAATTGTTTCTGCCCATGAGAGCTTTTTCTCAGGAGGCACTTTTATGCAACTTGTTTCAATTTCATTAAATTTGACCAGGAGCCAATTCCCACAATTATAGCGCGGCCTCCTTTCTTCCAGCAGGATAATTATGGTGAACGTTCATATTGTAATCGAATCTAGTCAAAATTGAGTGCACGTTATTCTTACAGGTAAGTTCATCTTTCAAGTTGTCATTTCGATAAAAACCCTTACATCACTGTGAGAATTCACGGATGACTCCTCAGCTACTGAGCGCATTTTGTAGGTATTGAAGGATTTCTATCGAAATGCTGACTAGAAAGATGAAGACCTCCAATAAGAATAATGTGCCCTCAATAGCGTCTTGATACACAGTTTCAATACAATAATTTATAATCCCCTCGCGGGTTCTGTGAGAGATACAAGGGACAGCATTATGTGAGCCTCTTTGTCTGCTTCTGGTGTGAGCTTGTTATTCAGAGGAGCAAGGGTGTGGTGATTATATTAAGCAGTGACTTATTGGAACCGCCGGATAATGGTACTAGAACGGAAAAAATCTCAGTTTATACTTTATGAATCTTGTATTTTTCCTTTTATTGCAAAGTACCTTCCTAACAAAGAGTTGTAACAAATATGTTTACAAAGTTGCCTTTTATTTCCACTTTTACGGTTGCTATGGCTTATTAAAACTTGGTAATTCAAGTCGTTATAATAGAATTGGAATAAGAATCCAGCCACCCTGGTGATTGAAGTAATTTTATTCGGCTTAAAATCTATGAGAATTTATGCGTTATGATGCTGTTGAAGTAATTTTATTCGGCTTAAAATCTATGAGACTTTATGCGTTATGATGCTGTGTTGCTAAAGTTTGCAAATGACCTATTACTGGAGAACTTGAACAAAAAGGTGGCCAATTTTGGGCACTCTCCCTTAAAGGTGATTCACTGTGGAAGTATTCCAAGTTTGTGAGTAAATTGTAAAAGCAAAAAACACTCTGCACTGCTGTCAATTAACCATTTGATGATTGCAGGAATGACGCTCAATTCTTTAAGCTCGGGAGCTGAAATAAAACGTGTGTCAATGTTGGGGTCTATGCTGTACCTTCGATCGGTCTCAGGAACAAGAGTCGTTAGCAGTGTGGACCATAAGGAAGTGGCTGGTTACAAATTTGATGGTGAGTCTTAATAATTTAATTCTTCTAGTTTCATAATCAATCAAGTGACCAGGGAACGATTGAAGAGTAACACGTTTGATTTGTGTCAGGGTGGGCCAAAAGTCCTGGGACGGCTTCATAACTTTTGAACGGCTGCAGATAAAAAAACCAAACTTGAGGGATGCTTATAACTTAATAGGAACAACTTTTTGGCGTACCCAAAATTTCCAGGGGGTGCCCGTAAGGGGGGGTTTTGCCCCCCAACTCAAAAGGTTCAAATGGCAACCCCCATCTTGTGATACCTTGTTTGAAAGGGCATAAAATTCTAAGACTCTTAGTGCAAAACGCAGGTCATTATCTTTTTGACTTTTCGATATATCGAAGGTGAAAGTTCGATTTGGACCCATTTTCAAAAAATCATCACTACTTTTTGAAAAGTTGGAATTTAAAAAACTAGGAGTCCAAAATTCTCTAAAAAGCAAGTACTTTTTAGGAAAAATTACGGATTGGACACAATTGTAGTCAAAAGTAGTTTCTAGAGCCCCCAAAAGTTTTTGACATTTTGGTCCCTCATGGGTAGATATATCAAAGTTTCCGTCCATTCAAGTTATCGAACTTTGTAAATCGAACTTTGACATTTGATATCTTGAATGCGAAAAAGGATTCCGATTTGCGCCAAAATGCTCAATTTCTTATACCCTTTCGATCTGTGTATCCTCCGGTAGGGGTTGTCACACGGAAGTTTTCATGTGATCATATAATTTGCATTCTATTTGATGCGCGTCTTCAACCGGCATAATTTTCGGAAAAGGGGAAGGATGGAAGGGCACCCTCCCATTCACCTAGAATTATCGTTCTAGTAATGCAGAATCAAAACTGGATGGATAATTATCAACGGGACAAGTCCCAATTACAAAACATAAATAACAAAAAAAATTAGCAACTTAACAAATGGCACAGACAAGAAAGATTAAATTCTAATTCTAAAAATTAAAAAACAAAAATGCTAAAATTTTGGGTGAATTATTTTTTTTGAAAGAAATCAACGATTTGGAGGGCGTCCCATTGAAAATTTGAAAGTCAGATTTTTTTGGGACACACTCTAACCCTCTCTAATATTCACACATACCATTAGAAAGTGCCCTCCATTTACACTGATTTTTGGTTCCTGCGCTTAAGTTTGAATGTCTACTTTGGAACATTCACACCCACCATTGCAAGTTACAACCCTTGATTTACACTGATCGTTGGTTCCTAAGTGTAAGTGTGTGTTTGTAGCTTTTTTACAGAAACTGAACTTTGTGGAGCTCTTATTAAAAAAGCAAAAATCTGACTGTACGTTTCTGTTTCCTCTCAGGTTGGGGTGCGCATCATAATAACTATCCTAGTGCTTATCTGACGGCTGCTGCTGCCCTAGGCATGAGAAAATCGGATGTGGATCTTTTCCTTTATCGTTTAGACAAAGCATTAAACAAGTTGAAAGGGCGCAGCACACCAGCAACTCCAACATCAATCGAGGAGCTAACAATGAGTGGCCGCCGATCAGCCGCAGGTCGCAGCACATTAAATGGAGAAAGTGCAGGTGGTGATCAAGCATCAAGTACAAGCACTTCGCTCGCAAGTAGTAAGGATAGTTTACGCAAGTGATTTTTAAAACGCTCAGATTTATAGTTTCACGAATGTTCCTTCCAATGTATCACCGTAAAGCTGCTTCAATCCATTCCCATTATCATATCCCATTCATTATAAAAATGTTAATAACTTGTACACAAGTATCGGTCGTATTAGTATACAAATTCATTAGTTCTCTCAAATCTCTAGTCAAATTATTCCCTCTCTTTTTTCTGTTTATCTTCTTTTATTTATTGTTGTTCTAGACCTATTCTTTGTTTCTTCTGTGACTTTTTCCTTTTCAAAACATACTAAACTCATCAATAGAACAGAGAAGGAAAGAAAACACAGTGGTCAAGTGTGGAATTTGCCAGTGATGCATTTGATCCTTTTAAATCCATGAAATAGATCGAACGATTTCGTGTGGTAGAGCTTGGCGCAGAATAGAGCTCGTTTCAGAAGTGTAGGTGCACTAAGACCATAATCTTTGGCGACTTTTCAATTTTCGTCTCTTCAAAACTAAACTAAACTTGTCTTCGACTTAGATTTTTTAATTTTAAAGTGTTTCTCGATGAAAAGCCAACGCTTAAATTCGTTTTCATTTATTTTCATTTAGAAACAAGAGAAATAATGTTGAAAAATTCCAAAGATTATCGGTCTGGGTGCGCCTACACTTCTGAAACCACCTCTACCATCAATAGCTTTTTAATGTTTAAATTTGACAATAGACTGTTTTAGTAGAGCAATATATCGTATCGATATTCAATCTGATTGCTCTCTAAACGATCCACAGAAAATGGCAAAAATTTTAGCTTTTAAAGATGAATGTCACCATATTATCACAAACCTACAACTGACTGCTGTTGAATAAATTGTATTCACTCTAAAACCTAATGTGATTGACAAATTCAATGTCTCTGTTCTTATGAAACAGAAAATACATACTGACAATAGTTTCGATTTTATCGGCTGTGTCATTTTCGATATTGAACAAATTATCTGAAGTTTTTGTGTTTTAGCTCTAGTGTACAGTGTTCCTTAACTTTGACTTCTTGCATGGGCTTCAATGGACCAAATGCAACATTGCCAAATAGCACTCTTTGCCGTGCAGAATTATTGATTCTCTCTCAAGTTGAGGAACAACTCGTACCCCTTGTACCTTGGTACCTATTCGTGTTCATTTTTCATCAAGAATGTGTTTGTGTCATCCTCAGTTTGACCTTCGCCCTATGGTGGCTCATGAAATTTGGCATCAATGTTTTGCCTCTATTTGAATCTATGTACAAAGGATGTCCCGAAAAGACCTTGACTGGCGCACGCTGAAATTAAAAACTCAAAAACGAAGCAACCAATTGACCTAATCTTGGTTTCATTGGAAAGAAAGAGTTGAAAGCAATTGATTCAAGACCAATATCAATGTACTTATTTCAATGAAATAAGTTATGGCATTTTGAAAATACGGTGTAAGAAAATTGCCTTCGGTTTTTTTAACAACATACACACGATTTATTCTTATAAAAATATACAAACTTCAATCCTCATTTCTGCTGTTTTCCGAGCCTTTGGTTGCTCGTCAGACAACGCCCAGACAGCATTGTCAATTTGTGTCAGATGTTGCAAAGTGGTTTTTGTTGAAAACAGAACGTCAGGAAAGTTTCATGGGCTTATTTTAAAGAGAAAAAAAAAATGTTCAAAAAACTGTAGGCGATTTTCATACAGCCTATTTCTTAAAATGCTGTAACTTGATCAATTTTCATTCGAATGAGTTGATTTTGGTCTCAATTAAGTAATTGCTTTTTACTCTCTCTTTCCAATGAAACCATGATTAGCTCAATCGGTTGCTTTGTTTTTGAATTACAGCGCCAGTCCTGGTCTTTTTGGGGCAGCCTTAGTACAGCGATAGATTGTTAGTGATGAGCTGCTTCGCAATGAAATTGATCGTTTTATTGTTTTAAACTTTTAAGTAGAATCAAATGGAGGAAGAGCATTTTTGCCAATTTGCATGAGCCGTCATTGCCCTTGCCCCTTTCTTTTAAGAGTGGATCATATTTATTTCTCAATTGTCCGAAGCTTTACGATTTCAAAAGGGGTAAAATAAACCTGCTCCTCTTCAAGTGTTGTGTTTACTCTGTTTTCATCCTCTTAAATTGATCTCATTTCAAATTTATTGTTTATCTTGTTGCCTATTTGTGTTCCTCACTGTCTCATTCTTTTTCCATCCTCCTTTAAAATTTATTGTTGTTTTTAAATTTGTTCATTCTTTGTTGTTTTGTTATTGTTGTGTTCAAAATCATCCAGTTTCATTTTTGTTCTGTCGTTCTGTAGAATACATTACATTTATTGTTAATTTTTAAAGAATTATCGTTGTTTATTACTTTATTTCTAGACTTATTTTTGTTTGTTGATCTGTAAATTTAGGTTTTTTGTTAAATTCTTATTCCATCCTGATCTCATTTTTTCAGTCTCAGATCAAAATGACAAGTAGTAATTGTTCAGAAACTGATTTCGTATTGTTTCAATTTTCAGGTAATTTCTGTGGTGTGATATAAAGGGTGTATTACTTGTGTATGTATATGATATGGGCGAATTGCGTTCTGTCTGGTATTTTTAGCCAAATCAAAATAATACATTTCATTGGTGTGCCTGCAAAAGAAAGGGGAGCTTCTTTGCAACTTAAAATGCTATGCTCCTTCTTGTGCAATGTGCAATCCTTCTTTCTTGTTAGTGGACTCAAAATTGTTTGTGTTATTAAAATTAACATGGAATTTTCAAAAATAATTTTTATTGAATCTACTAAATTAATGCAAAATTTTTAATTTCAAGAAGGGAGCTGCGCTGCGGTATACTCTGCTCCGAAATAATGAAAAAGATACTGATAGAAATAATAATTCCAATACTGTTTAATAATTTTTAAAATTGATGTCTCTTTTATTTTTATTGATTAATTTGTATTGTTTTTAAAAAAGACTAATCATGATTTGTCCACTTGAAATGTTAAAGTAAGCATGGGTCGTTTTGCCCTAAAATATATTGCCTATTGCGATTTTCCTAGGCAGGGCTCTGCCCACCCATTTTGGGCAAATCAATCGTTCTGTCTAAAAAATTGGACGGCTCATGATTTGCCCAGACGCCGGGTTTCGCCCCTAGCATATGTATATTTGTGTACACAACAGTATACACACATAATATATTATTGTCTATTATGTAATATAATATTATATAATTAATTAATATGATAAATTATTATTATTACTATTATTATATTATTATTATCATTATTATTACTCTACTATCATTTTAATTATGTACCGATAATACTTAGTACCTATACTCCATTGTATATACTAATGATTCATCAAGAATTCGCCATTAGAAACCTTCAATAATTTTTGCAGATTATTAGTCTCATTGCAGATTATTAGCCTCACTAATTTCAACAAGATCAAAGGTCGCTGCACACACCACACCTGATGGAATTTTACTCATGGCTTCATTCAATCAAAGTTCTCATTTTTTCTTCTCATTGTCTTGATTGAAAGTATTCTGTTTTAAAGTGCTTCTTTGCACTCTCAAAAGCGCTTTTTGGCCTATCAAGACTTTTGATGAGGTCAAATCTGAAAGTAAAATTTACTCACTTTTTTGAGATCTGAAAGAGAAGAGTAGAAACAGTTCTTCTGTTGGGGACCCTGAAAAAGTGAGAATTTTATATTATCATGTAATCTGACACAGTTACCCACCAAAATAAAATGAGATCTATTTGATTTAATTTAGCTGCAGGAAAATGTCCAAAAATTATGTGTATTGTCCTTTGTTACTCAGCAACTTATCTTTGATAATTAATTATTATTCGACTGCAACTACAACATTTTCATTAATCATGGGTCCTTGGTCCTGTCCTGTTAAGGTGCAATCAGTGAACAGTAAAAACTTTCCTTTGCTCTCCTCTCATTTCTATAAGGCCACTTAAGTTTTATGCTTCTATTGCTCCCCCAATTCTCAGAAATATATTCCAACGGTTGATGCCAGTTGGCAGCACTGCATATTATCAAAGAAAAATTAAGTAACTTAGCCAACGTCCTGCGTATTTTGAGGAGAATTTTTTTATTTTATTAAAAACATACCTAAGGCCTTTTGGCACTAAGTCTAAGTCTAATGTTTTTAATCAAACAAACCAAGTCTGCTCAAAATGCGCAGCATATTGGCTAATTTATTTCATTTTTCTTTTGTCTCAGAAACATGGTTAATTCCACTAAAGATATTGCTTTTGGCAATTGAATAAAATATTTAGATTTTACTGTTAGGTACTCAGCCATTTAAGTTTCAATGTTCGTTTGATTTTAACTTTTTATTAAATTAATGATTGGCTATTGTTAAATTCACTGAAAGCATATTTTCTAATGTAAATATTTTTGTTTGGTGGATTTCAACTTTTTCAACGATGCAAGTTCTGTGACATTTTTTCGACATCAGCAGAAGGTTCTGTTACTATGAAATCATCTGCATCAACCATTTGTAGAATTATTTTGGGATGTGGATTCAAAAATTTTGACTAGCTGTATTTTTCTCCTGTTTTCTTAATCTTCTTGTGCATTGATTCTCAATCTTTTAAGCTGCCACCAACGCCCCCCTCCCCCCGTTTTTAAAAATATCAAAAACGCGATCAAACAAAAATATCATAAGGTGGGGCACTGAATGATGATTTGAGAATTGAAAGGACACTTTTGCCCTCGTAATTTTTTTTACTTTTTAGACTGAAGCAGTTAATACTTTTGATTTTTGGTAGTTTTGACCTTACAAGTAATCAGTTTGTTGCGTTTTTTGCCATCGCATTAAAGTACATTGATTTTATCGCAAAATTTTGCAAATAACAATGTTTACTCTAAAAACTTTTCTAGTCCACTCATTAACTCTAGAGATGACTACAAAGGATCGTTCATTTTGAACAACTCACGCTGCACTGTATGCTATTTTCACCATCCTACTACAACATAGACGGAACTATTGCATTTATGTGAACATTGACATAGCCTCTGAACATTGTATGTTTGGTTCAGAAACATAAAATACTCTCATTCAAGACTCTCAAAAATCATATTTTCTCCAACATATAAATGCTGTTGTTCACCTGTTTTGAATTTGAAAAAAAATTCAAATGGAACAAAATATTTGTATTCAAGTACTATCTTGATAATATCATAAGCGACGTAACTCATTTTCCTGCTGTATGTCGCTTGCGATGTTTTTCTGGGGCAAGGGACAGTATATTGTGAAATGACTATTAAAGTCAAAGTCTCTAGAAAGATTTGAATCTCATAACCTATTTCTTTTTACCTAACTCTTAGAAGGAGGTTTGAAGGGTTTGTAATATTTCCAAAAAGAAGAGAATGTATGGGGGTTTCTATCCTGAGAACTTTGATTTTTTAATTTCCTTCAACTTGAAAAGTTGAATGCAAGGAACCCCCTCATCCCTGAGGATAACCAATAGTGCATGAGAATCTCTTTGCGACCTCCATTCATTGAAAATAATTTGTGTTCTTCAGTGAGCTTTTTACCGTGATTAACGAGACAACTTCATTCAAAACTATGAGGGGTATTCACAAATCCTCAACAACATTCAAAAATGACCACTCGAATTACCTTCTTCAGAATTACCTAGGTACCTACGGGTAATTTTCAAAATTGAAAAGAATGAGCTAGCAAAATTCTGTGTGGGTGAAAAGTTGTTCTTTGACCATTTTATTGAGTGAAATTTTGAAAATTAGAGGAGCATTGGACATGAAAAGCCGCAAAGGCGGTCACTTTTGACCGCTCGGTAATTCTAGTATCAAAGGAACGTCAGAGGTGCAATTGGCTGAAACAAGACATGCCTTTTTTTGTTGTAAGGGGATGGTCTGGAAATGTCTCCTTATTACTTCAACTGTCTTATCTCGTCTTGTCTCCTTTCAGCCATTTCTGTCAACAATGTTACTTTAGGTATTTGGAAACTATTATTATCCTAGAATGTTAATGCACTGAAGTGTAGCTGGGAGTATATCTGCTGCCAATTATAATAAAAAAAAACAAGATAACGAAAACCAAGTCAACCTCGAATGATTCCATCATTTGCAGTCTTAATCATTTGTTTTCTCCCTCAACAGGACAGCATCGATGGAGTTACTTTACTTACCTACTTTAACACATTCATTTTCACATTCTTAGTACCTAGCTGTATTATATCTTCATCATCAATCAGAAATATTTTGGGAGTAGATTTCACTTTTTGTGTTGATCTCAAATGTTCACGAATCAAAACTGCTACTGTTCTGAACCCCTGCTCCTTTATCTGTCTCATACTTATGTCAGGTATAGGCAATTTAAATTGTGAATGCAAGGAAATTTTGCCATGGGCGATTCTTTTGCAGAATTGATCCTTAATTTTATCAATTAAGATTGAATCCTTTTTGAGCCCTGTTTGCATCATTTTTGAAAATCTACACTTGCTAATGAAATGATTTGTATGTACCTGATAATAGCTGCATAGAGACATGAAAATTTTGCGTTTTCTTACTCTCTTCCTCTTGTTCAGTTTTCTTGTTTCATAGATACTCCTTCAATCTTTAGTGTGCACAGTCAGCAATGAATTTTCGCAATGAAATTGCATACATTATGAAATGTGGTTGTTTTCTGTTAGGGTATAGCTGTCTTTTTTTATGTCTACCGTCGCTGTTCTTTTATTTTGTGGATAACTGCGAATTGGCGGAGCTTCTCGAGAATGAACCCTGCGGGATTTCCCTCTTCCCAGGCTGGTAGCACTGCTGCGAGAAATTATGGATCACAATCGTCCACTTGGATTGGAGCTCCCGAACTATTGTGGATGTAGAGGATGAGTCATGCGCATTGTGCAACTGGCACTCTGATTTCTCAAATGATTTCCACTGGTCGTCTGCAACCACGTGACTTTGTAGGCGGATTACAGAATACATTAATTGCTATACGCATTTGCAAAATTGTTGTGGACGTAAAAAAAGACAGCTTATTGGTGATGAAGAAAATTCATTGCCTACTGTGAAAATTTTGGTCTCTATGGATGTACCAATGCAGAATTTTTCAGCTTGAATCGGTTAGTATAAACTGGAGAGAACGATTTTCGAACGTATAAAATTAAGGATGGTTCGAAAACTTTTAGGCCAAAAAAAAATAAATAAATAAATAAAAGAATAAAAGTAGGAGCTGCATTTTAGTTTGTGAATCTTAATGATGAATGGTTTCATTTTCATAAAAGATTTTGTGCCTAGATTGACTCACTTTGCAGATCACTAGATTGACAAATTTTCTTCAAAGAATTTTTAATTATGGAGAAATGGAGAAAACTAGCAGGTCATGCTTCCTAAATGTGGCCCTGTGAAGTGATCCTTTCCACCAGCTCCCTTTTCTTAATTTTTATCCCTTCGTCATCTCTATAAAATTGCCTCTGTTACTGTTGTGGTTATGACCTGACTAACCACCTCACATCTGGCTAATCAAGTTTGAGTAGGGAAGGTTTTTTTTTTTAAAGGTTTTTTTTTTTAAAGGTTCTCAAAGATCACTGTAACTAAGAAAATATTGACGGAAGATTCAAGATCTTCTAGCAAAAGTATTCGGCCTGTTAAATTAACTTAGGTATATTAAACTTAAGGAATCAAAGAATGAGTATGCACCATTGGTGAATACACTATTGGAGGTCCAGGGTCAAGGGTTGATAAATTATTGATTTTAATAAAAGGACAAGTTAAGATTGCTCAGCTCTGTGAATTGGCTTGTAAAACTACTAATGTCAAAGAAATCTTTTATAAGTATTTGTACTCTGTAGAATGTTCATTCGTTTTTTAAAAACTATCCATGCCTCTAAACAAATTTTTGCATACTGTTGAAAAACTTTCCTAATTAGCTGCCTCAAACTCAAATGAAATTCTTTTACTCCTCTTTTCGCATCACCAGTTGACGAATAAATATTCTTTGACAATACAATAACTCAATTTTAATTTTCCATTCAAATAAAAAACTGGACAGGTCATGTAGTCTTGTCGGTGCTGATCAAGTGGTCTGCTCCTTCTTTAAGGGTTTTCGGTTTAATGACTGGTTAATTTTTCTCCACTTTTTGCCCAGTATGTTCTTTTTTATTTTTTAATTTTCCAATTATTTTTCTTGTTTTTGTGTTTTCATTTTTTTTCTCTTTTTTTTTTGGTGGTAAACCAAGTACGGTTTTTTTGGGACTCTGTATTTTAGTGTCAATGAGTTGTGTTCTCTAAGGAGCAGGTTTTATTTTGTAGTTTGCCTTATGTCCAATAATATCTACTGCTAGGAAGTATTCTTTTGTTTGCAATCAACGAGGATATGAATACATTAGAAAACTGCCATTATTGTAAAAACGGGAAAGAATAATTTTTGTTTTTCTATTTTATTTTGTAGCTTCAGTTCGCTCAGTTTGAGCATCCTTGTTGACATTGATCATCAGGGATAGGTCTAAATAAATGGCCTGGAAGTGTCAATTTCAAAATGTTCTTCATGTCGTTGATTCTAGAGGGATGCATGCACCTCACAGGAAATTGCTGTAGTTTTCTGTCTTTTGATGCATGTACAAGGGCTGTCTAAGAGTTCTAATTGAAATTGACCTTCTTGAAATTCAATTTTCTTGTCGTCTGTTGTAATTTAATTTCCGAGCAATTTTCTCTCCTCAATTGCTGTATCTGTTCTGTAGCCTTTTTTTATTTCCTGCTACAATGCTAAGCACAATCGTATAAAATTTGTATCAATTTTTTTTAAAAAAAAAAAAAAAAAAATCATCTTCAAATCTCATTGTATGGAAAATCTGAATCTCATCTCTAAATAATTAGGTAGTTAGTTAGTAAAATAAGAAGCACTGTTTTACTAGTGGCGTCGTGGAAATCATTCAGTTTCCCTTAAGTTGAACAAGTAGCTCTCACAATTTAGCTTAGCAGTGTATTGATCTCGCAAGTTAGCGCCAAAGTCTCAATTAAGGCAAGATTTACAATTTTGTAATCAGGGTCGGATCTAGGTATCTGTGAAGGGAAGGGCAGGGGCAAATTTCCCTGAAGGAAATTTTCTGTTTGCTGCCTTTTTGCGGAACTTTTTGAAGTGAATGTTTTTTTACGTATTTACCCCCATTATGCCATCCAAGGCAAGAACCGCCTTTCACACACACCACCCCCTCCCCATCAGATCCGCCCCTGCTTACAATATCTTGGCTTCGTGAAGAACCAACGTTGAATTTTGAGACAGTTTCAAAGAAAGTGTTTTTTATTTGCATCTTTGCATCACACTCGCTGTGAGAGGATTTGTAAAGTATGCATCATACTTACAAAAATGCCTCAATTTTTTGGAATCGTGGACGGTGTAGGTAGGTATCTTTCGAGTTAAAGGTTACTCAAGAGTCAAGAGCTCTCGTTGGATTGGTCTGCGAAAGTAACAAAGCAATGTATCCTTTAAGTTTTATTGAAACTTGCGTTGTGCACAAAAAAGTTTCATTTGCACATAAGTTTCACTGAAGGAATTGGTGCTTATTAGTTTTAAGTGAACAATAGGGATAGGTTTTTAATCATTTGACTTAGTTACCTGATTTGTGACATCCCATTTTTTCTTTTTTTTCCTTTGATTTTTATAAGCATTTTTTACTCCAAGACTTCTAAAACTATCCAGACTCCTAATGATACCCTGTCCGATTGGATCGATTGGTGAGCAACCTAACTTGGGGTGTACTCCAGGGATTTTGGAATTGCATTGAAGTACCTAAGTAAATGGAAAAGAAATTATTTTTGAAAATCAAGCAGAAAGGTTGAAACAAATAACTTGCTGGGAAACTTAGTATGTATGTAGATGTTTAATTTAAAGCTCACAAAGCAGTTACTGACGTTTGGGCTGGTTTTTACTGTAAGTTTGCACAGGAATCTTCACTAAGGCTTGAAATTAAGTATTATTTTCTTTGTTTGCCGTGTTAACAGTGGGATATTTAATTTTCCTCAAACCTCATCTGAACTGGCTTCAATTTTGACTTTTCCTGTAAAGTCTCTCACTCAGTTTTTGAAATATAATCTAAAAGTTGGACTCCTTTTTGTAACTGGTCTAATTTGCTGTCCCTCAATTTTTTTTTTTTTTTTTTTTTTCAAGGTACTGCCTTCAAAAATTAGGCAACAAGAACAGTTCCATAAAATGCTCTGTTTAAAATCAGAGCCTACTTTAAGCCTCTCTCAAATAGTTCTGGTTTATGTTTATGATGAAAAAGAGTCTGATTTTCCAAATCCAATGCACTCTTTGTAACATAATTCCAAGTAACTTTTTTGGAAATTAATTTTTTTTTTTTTCATTTTTCAATCAGCTTTTATAAATGATCGTTTTCTCATTTACTTCAATGTTTTTCTAAATGGTTGGCACGTGCCGTAAATTATTAGACTCATTTAGTGATGACGTCATTGCATGCGATATTTTGTTTTGTGACCAAACAAACCACCTCCCGCTCATCCATACTACAGGCTGAGTGGGGGTTTGTTCACAAAACACGATGTTTTGAAGCGATATATCACACACTAATTGAGTCTATTGTGGTGAAGGCAGCTGTAAAGTAAGATTTGTGTCCCAGCTTTCTGCCTAGTTAGGGCCTTGTTCGGAGTCTAGAATATCTGGATTGATATGGTATGATGTCACATGTTGAATGCAAAGTGCGAGGATGTATTGGATCGTTCCAAACTGACCAAAGATGTGAGCGTTTATTTTACACTCTCGTGTTTTTGCATTTACTACAAGGACCAATCAATGTACGGACGGCTAGAAGGAGCATCATCACCAAATCAATCGATTGGAAGTCTCAGAATTTTTTAGAGCTGGAGCAAGCTAAGGTAACTGTTGGTGAACGTAAAGTAATGAAGGAACCAGAATCGGGCAAATCAACTTTTTCGATTTCTTTTCGAAAGTAATCAATTTGAAAAAAATCAGGTCTGAAATCTTAAAAATCTGAATCCCAAGTGAGATTCAGAGGTTTATGCAGTCAGATTTTTTACTTCTGAGGAGTTCAGGGGAAATAAGGCAAGGTAGATAAACTGTACCAGCCCATTTCGAGCATATTGCGAGATGGTAGTTGAAAAGTCAGTGTTCTTGGTCAGTTCACCAATTTTGGCCATTCAATCAGGGATCATGATCTAACTTTTTGTCTCTCATCTAATGGAGGCTCTGTATACAGGGTGTTTCAGGTTTAACGTTGGAAAATTCTGGAGGCAAATTTTGAGTCAAAATAAGACAATTTTTCCTATAAATATGGGTTTTAAAATGATTCTCCTTTGAGCTATAATTTTTCAAAGTTAGGACAAAATTTTACTTTTTTAAAATTTTGGCCAAAGTTATCTTCGAAATTTTTTTCAAATTTGATTTTACTTACTCGTGTATTTTTAGTTGTAAAATTCATTAAAACCCTTAAATTGAAGGGCTTTAATGAATTTTACATCTAATAATATGACTAATGTCAAATTTGAGTGAAATTTTAGTGATAGCGTCAGCTGAAATTTCAAAAAAGTAAATTTTTTTTCAAACTTTGAAAAATCGTTTCTCAGAGGGGAAGCATTTTAAGACCCATGTTTATCAGAAAAATTATCTCGTATTGACTTAAAAAATCAGTTCCAGAATTTACGGACTTGAAATCTGAAATACCCTGTACATTGACTTCGTAAATTGACCAATGATAGTTCACTTTGTCACACGCCAGTCCACTGCCTGTTTCTATTTTCCGTATTCTACTACAAACGTATCTACCGTAAGGGAAAACGTTCTCCATCATGCTACTTTGCCTAATTTTGCAACTTCCTTTTTAGTACTTATTAAAGTAATTTGCCATCATCTATTTTCATCCTGATTACTTGAAGAAAGTCGTTCTTTTTCCACCAGTTTCTTGAAGAGGAGTGTTCCATTCGACGGCAAAGTTGCAAAGTTAGTGCGACATGGCTTGAACTTTCCCATTTTTTATCCTGAACTCTTCATTTGCAAGACAATTGAGGGGCCTATACTTTAATTTTTGAGCTAAAAATTGGGAGAAAGCTCTGAAGGTTGAATTACAAGGAAAGGGGGTTGTAATTGAGATCCTGGGTACGAGAAGGGCTCTTGTCCATAACAGTGTTTCACCATCTCCTCAATATATTTTATCTGACCGAGGAGAGCAAATACTTGTATCATGCTGAAAATATTACCAAGAATTATTCATCATTTCTGCGTTTTTTAGTGAAATCTTCCAGAAAATTTGTGTCTTGGTATCCTTTTAAAAAATAAAATAGGGAATGAGGTAATGAAACACTGTAGTACAGAAGTGCCCATCTCGCACCAAGTCTTCAATTGGCATCTCTCCTTATACCTTTATTTTTCCAAATCTTTTGTCTCTTATTAAAAGTCTGATTTTCTCAGTGTATGAGGACTGTTGGGAGGATTTACAGAAGTTAAGTTTAAGTGAAGCAAGAGAGCTTGCGTAGAGATAATACGAGACTCTAACAAATCTTAATTTTCAACCAGGTAAACAATCCAAAATGCAGTTTTAATCTCTTGTAAAATTTTTTGGAGTGAACATCATGAAGAATGAAATGTTTCCCAACAAATATACCTTGCTTCTCAGTTCGCATCGCCTTCCTCAATGCATTTTTTTTTTTTTTTTTTTTATGAGATACAGATAACATGAAGTAAATTACCTAGAGACAGATTTTCTTTGAAATGTTTCAAATATTTGAAAATTCCTTGGATAGAACTTGTATCAGTTCACCCAGAAATGACTCAGCTATTATGAAGCACTCTGGCAGTAAAGTTAGGCTGATTGAAACAGTCTATGAGTAATGCACTTCCAGACGTCGGTATGCACCATTTTAAAACTGTCCATAGCCTAATAATTTTTGCTTACTGAATTATTCTGAATCATTCTTACGCTTGCCATCCAATTTGAATAAAATGAAAATTGTCAACAGTCTAGAAACTTTTGTTTTAGAGTTATTTATACAATACACTTGGTTTAATTCGCAATTTTATGTGAAACATATTTTCTTGGTCCACTTTTATTACCTACACCTACACCATGACCACTCTTGTTTAATTGAAACATTGCAAAGAACAAGATGTATTGGATTAAAAGGAAAAATTATATATAGAATGAAACTAAACTCATAATGCCATTCTTGTAATTAAAATTAAAATTAACACTCACCTAAAAGTCATAGGCCTTAAATTGTTTTCAACTTGTCTCTCCTTACACCGTACCATTGTCATTTTTCCCCATTTTGCTTCTGATTTTTTGTTTGTTTCTTATTTTGCTTTGGCTTTTCAATTGTTTGTTTGTTTAAGATGATTTCCGGGTCAATCAGTTTAAACCATGGACAGCACAAGGCTCTTAAAGTTAACAGTTTGGCTAAAATTGAAGAATTTACGCTTAAAGTACAAATTTGAGTAATGTCAGCACCTGCAAATATACTTGAGAGACGTCAGGAAGATACCCTGAAAGTTTCAAGCTGAAACCTTCAAAAATAAAGCAGGAAATTATGAAATACGAAAATCCCCATAAGCTTCAATGAGAGAGAGTGAGGCAGATAGACATAGTATCACTTGCACACACTTACAGCGAAATGAATTTCATAATTTACGGCTGTAATTTTCAATCAATATTGCTCGTTTTGGGCTCAAAAAAACTAAAATAATTTTTTACAGGAAGATTTCGCGGTTTTTCTTAGGTTTCAGTTTGAAATGGCGAAAGATTCGAAAAAAGCGACCAGGAGTTACATTAACATGAAATATTTGGCATCATGCTGTTTTTACTAGTTTACATTGTATTTTTACTTTAACCTGTTGTCACTGATGATGATCAAAAAGATCGAAAGACCTATGGCTTTTACGTGAGCCTTAATTTTAATTTTAATTGCAAGATTGACTATTCTAATGAATTGAGTTTAATTTTATTTCTCATTTTTTTTTTTAAACTTGTTTGACCCTATAGTCTGTTCGTTCTAACTTGAGACCTGAGCGGGTGATAAATGAATTTCAGAAAACAGAGAATGGCAACAGCAACACATCAATAAGATGTCATAGCCCGAGAGTCGGGCAGCAGCCCTGTCACCTCGGCCAATTGACGAGGGTTAGCGTATAGAAGGCAAATCTACCTGAATCTCCAGGTCTCAAGTTAGAACTAACAGACTATAATCTACCAAACATGGGTCGTTTTGACTCGAAGCATCCTTAAAAGTTGTATTTTTTTTCTGTTGACCCTAAAAACTTGTGCTTCACAAATACATAGCTCTATAAATATCTTGAGAAACCCAATTTTTGCGTTATCAAAAAAAGTAAATAAACTTTAAAGTCACAGGAAATTTTTTTAATACCGAGTCTTTTAGACCCGTCCCCTGTTTAGGCCCTAAAACTCAGAATTTTCAAATGGCAACCCCTATATTGTGACACATCATCAAAATAGGCATACAAAATTGAGCATGTTTGTGTAAACTTAATGACGATATCGTTCTTTCATTTTTGAGGTATCGAGGGTTGAAGTTTGACTTTGACCCATTTTCTAAAAATCATTCCTTCATTTTCAATAAATCATTATTCATATTTGAGGTTGGAATTTCAAAAACTGCTATTCCAAAGTATTTCATATGTCTGTGACTCTTATTTGGCCAAAATTTGGTTTTAGACCTCTTCCCCCAAAATATTCAACATTTTTCACCCCTCCGCGGAGGTTATCTCAAAAATTCCTGAGGGTGGCCTCTCCCCTATCAATACATGCATCGATCAAAAGAGCATAATAAACTGAGAATGTTGGCACAAACCGGTTGCATTTGAGACATCTTGTGTTGAAGGTCGATCTATGAATAACGAAAAACGGTATCGACCTCCGACTTAACCTAGGGTGAGGGACTACAGATGGTGGGTTAGCATGTGGTAACAAGGCAATTATACCCCGATTTACCATTAACAACCTTAAAAACTTATTATAAATGCGGTAAACACATGTTTTTTAAAAATAGGTCCGGTATTTGCAAACTCGTATAAAAAATCGGTCCGGCAGACTAGGGTTAAGGTCAAAGTGCTGGATTTATTTACTTTTGACTTCAGTTTTGTTAACATAATGCCAGGATCATTTGGTTCCAACAGTGGCCACCACATAACGATCCTTCAAACTTGTTTAGTTGGGCAAAATTAAAAACCAGTTGTTGACCAAGCCCAACTGGTTTGGAAGCATATGGATGTACTTGCTGCACACCTGTCCTGAAACGCTTTGCAAGGAAATTTTCACTTCTACTTAAAAGTACCTTTATCTGTGTTGCTCAGCCGGTAACCGTCTTTTAAAATATTAGGATACTACACAGGGTGCAACAAAAGTCCCTTCCCCTTCTTAACTTTTGAACAGTTGATTTTTTCCAAAAATCCTGAAACAAGTGTTCTCTCATTTTTACCAAAGTTACTTTTGCGCCCCTTACAAATTTTGGGGGTCCCCCCAAGAGAGCATTTTTCTATCACATAGAAAGGGGGTTTTTTATTTCAGTAATCGATTCATCATCTAAAATAAGATGGAAGAAACTGCAATTTTTAAATTCCTTCCTTCTCCATAAGCTATAAAGGGTCAAAGTTTGAGAAAGGCCCTAGGCCCCTATGTTTTTCTTGCTATGAAAACGTTGAAGAGAAAGTCTTGACAGAAAAAAGGCGTTATCAAGAGCTACAAACCCAACAGGAATTAAAGTCAAGTGACTCACCCATCATGCGCCAAAGGGGCTTGGCCCAGGAGGAGTTAACTGGTGCTCTTATTTTTTCCTCCGAGGCAAAGCCTTTCCTTTGCGCAAGAAGGGGAGTTTGATACTTGGTAGGCTTTTAGGTCTTGGAAAGACCTTTTCCATTTGCTGTCAAGATCATTTTATTGCAATTTTTCTAGATCAAGATAAGTTAGGGAGGCACTACAGTTTAATTTACCCCCCCCCCCCCCCCCCCCAATGCCTAAACAGGGGTGGCAAGATTTGAAACATGGTGGGTTTGTAGCTCTTGATAAGACCTTTCATTTTCTGTCACAAGTGTTTTTTTATGACATTCTCATAGCGAGAAAAAAACGGGGGGGGGGGGCAAGGGTCTTTTTCTAACTTTGACCCTCTGGAGAACAGGAGGAGACTTAGGAATTGTGGTTAACACCACTTTTCATTATTTTTGATCGAGAATCGACATCCCCTTTCTATTAAAAAAAACGAGGTTGCCCCCCAAATGCAGCCTAGAAAGAGCCCAGAAAATTAGCCTTAAGCTCCTCAGACCTCCAATTTCTAGGGGTGGAGGGGTAGATGGGAATAATTTTCAGTCAAAAGCTCATCATGCAAGCCCCTACCATCAAAAAACCGTGCGTATGCCACAATGGTCTGAGATAAAAAAAAAAAAAAAATAAAAAAAAACTGGCAAAAGATCACTGAAGAAAGTCATCAAAAGTCATCATTTTCGACGAAGCTTAATTTAAAACTTTCCAGTGACTTCTTGGTTTAAATTACTTGATGTAAAAGTTCTCAGTGATTAAAATCATCCTTGAAAGTTGATGTATGATTAATTGATCAAGAAGTTACTTTCTGATTTTTGGCCACTCTTTGACGATTTCAAACCATAGTGCAACGTGAGGAGTTTTGAGCGATTCGCTTGCTTAACCATCAGTGCTAGTATGCTTACATGGAAATCACAACATTTGAGATTTAAGTTAAGCCAATGTTGAATATTCCATGAATCAACGCACCCGTCGCACTTGAAGTAAAAAATATGCTGACAAATTATCAGTTCAAGACGCACATTGTCAATCTAATCAGGGGCAAGAACAATCGAAGGAAGAGAGGGGAGTAAAATTGGAACAGAGGAATTTATTACTTCTGGTTTCTTAAATTAAACGTACAACTATTCGCTTCCTTGATTTCAAGTGTGAAAAAGTAAAAAAATCCTAGATTAAAACAGAAAAAAGAAAGATGGAAAACAAAAATTAATAAATGAATTTGTAATATTGACTAAAAAGCTGTTATGAGAGACATTACAAAGTTGTTAGATTATCAATACCACAATACTTAAATTTATTAAAATAAAGCTAAATGCACTTCATTGTCAATTTCTAGATGAGAGTGAGAGAAATGACAAAAATTTTGTGGGAAATTAAGGGCACCTATCAGTATTGCGGTGATGAATATAATTTTGGACTTAACAGTATCAGCAATCTTGCACTGAGCATCTTATTTCACGGAAACAAATAGTAAAGAAAGTACGGTTAACAATAAATACTCAGCAATCCATGCTATTTATTAATAGGTGACCTCGGATAAAGTGTGGAAGGCTAGAAACAAATTGTAAACAAAAAAAAAATTGCAGCGGAATAAGTTGAAGACCAAAAAAAAAAAGAAGAAAAAATTAAAATAACAATTAGCAACTAATACCCAGTGAGAAACCTTGAAAACAAAGTTGTGACACAAAATGCAATTTTTATTTAGATAAAAGTAATTATTAGTATCTAGAAGATTGAAAATAAATACAGTTGCGCATCACAACAATTCAGGGATGACATTCCTTCACTGTTGATCACCATTCTCTACTTTAGTTTCGCTCTGCATAGGTTCATGCGACTGGTCGTCCTGAGCGGGCGTTTGTTTTGCCTCCGGTTGAGGAGCTGGTTTTGGTTGCGTTGACAGAAGTTTCATTTCTGATACTGCTTTCTGTAAAAACAGAAAAAAAACAAGGTTTATGAAAACGAACACATAGTTATCGGATTTCGGCAAAACTCACCAGTAGGATCTTTTGGCTTGGTAAATGCTGATACCTTGCCGCAATACAGAATAAGAAGGGGAACAAATAAGCAAAACTCCCTTAAGAGACAATGGGTCACTCGGATAGGCTTACCGATAAGTACATGAAGGATCGTTTTGAAAAGCGCGCACAGAGCCACCTGCTTTGCCATTTTGCGGTCAAGGGAATGACTCCAACCAATCACACGCTGGAGGACCACCAAACTGACCAGCTCATTATAGCCAGCAGCAAGACCCTAATTGGGCCAAAGTTTTACTTCTGTTTCCCTTCTTATTCTATGGCCGCGAGCCTTCAAAAGTCTGCAATAGGTAAATGGAGCTTTTGCAAACTTTTGCTACAGGGAATTGAAGAGTTAATTCTTGCAAGAAAACCGGTAAAAATGATAATGAGTACACTAAAATATCACAAAGTCCACTTTCAAAATTGGGTTTAATGGTGGAGAGACGCAGGTATCATGGGAGATTCCTATCTAAATAGAGACAAATCTCTGTGTTTCCGTAGAGAAAGTGACGAATTAGACAGGAATCTCCCATGATACCTGCGTTGAACTGCCATTACGATCTTGTCGTTAAGGCAGTTAAGCCTGGTTTCCAATGAGACACAAAGCCTTGCGCACTGTAGCGTTGCGTTCCTTGCGTTTGGTAGGTTGGCGACGAAGAACGCAAGCATCGACCAATCAGCATCAAGGATTTCAAAGGGCGCGCGTAGAACACTCAAAATGGAGTCAGTGTGTTAAAATTTTAATATTCGACTGCGCTAGTGAGGTTAGGTTAGTTTCGACATACAACAGCGCGTTTTCTCGCTTTAACTTGGCATGTTTTTTTTTTCGTGTTGCCTCAAAAGTTATTATTCGGTAATACTAGCGAGATTCACAAATCTTGAAGGCGAATTCCGCCGAATGCATTATTTCTTCTTCTTCACTTGTTGCATTTGTCGAGTCGGGACTCATCAAATGTTCACCCGACAAGCAGCGGCCAGCAAAATCCGTCTAGCTGCTTGCGCAACAACGCAAGAGTTGAAGAATGTTCAACTCGGCCGCATCATTGCGTTCTGACGCAAAGGTTTTGCGTAGCATTGGGGACGATCGCATCTGTTTGCTTGCATTTCAACTTCGTAGCGTTGCGTAGTTTTGCGTCTCATTGGAAACCAGGTTTATTACTGATTTTTAGACTTTCTTAGTGTGATTTTCGTGATTTCTGCTGGTCTTTACATCAGATTGGACTATTTATTTGCTAGTAGCAAAAGTTTGTAAGAGCCCCATTGAGGGACAATCTTCAGCCTCTACTTGAGATTTGAACCAAAGCTTTTGAATTTTGATGAAAGATTAACCAAGGGTGTTTAAATAAGTTTTGGCATCCCCCTTAGAAAGTTATCATTTCTTCCGAATTTAATTCGGAAAAAATGCAATATACTTGAAGATAGGAGTGTTCCACACACACACACACCTACAGTTCCCATCTTGATTGCAAGGTATAGTAAACAGAGGAACAGGTGTGGATAGGAGGCAGGTATTGAGAGGTGGCAGAGCTAAGATAAGAGTGTGAATTTGTGTGAGTACTATGACTGCTATGTGAGCTGAGGTGACAGTCATGGCGTAGATCTAAAGATTACTTCGGGCAAAGATGATACTTATGTCAAAATGTAGCTGCATCATCAGTTCATCACCAAGAGCTCAAGAGCTAACTTACTAGCCGAGTTCCGCAAACAGGGGTGTAAACGATTACTTGATAATCGTTAAACCTTAGGATAGTAATTAAATGTAGTCTTCACGGATTTCATATGAAATTACAAGTCTTTTAGATTGAATCTAGTTTTTCTGCAACTAATATGATGGGTGACTTGTAAAAAATCAGTCCTGATTACCGTTAAATCGTGATCTGAAAAAAAGGCAATTACGATTACTCGGTAATCGTGATCGTGGATTGACAATTACCATCCGTCAATCAAGTAATCGATTGCCATTCCCATTTGTCCAACTCTGCTCCACCTCCTGTTCATAAACCTTTTCTTGATCTTGAAAAAATGGAAAGCAGAAAAATGAAAACTATTTACCTCTTTCTCTGCAAGAATTTCTGAGACAGTCACAGGCGGATTTTGGTGAAGTGGAGCAGCTTTGAGAGCCGCTCTCTTTTCCTCTGACCATTTGAGAACACTCCTGATAGCTTGTTCACTCTTTTCCACAGTTGCTGGGTCAAGGTTTTTCATTTTTTCTTCTCTTGCTTTATATTGTTCCAAAGCTTTGTGAGCTAGCTGCACCGCAACACTCAGTTCTTCTAGAGCCTTCGGCCTCGCTTCATACTCATTTTTACGACGGTAAATATCTCCACCAACACTCTGCAAAAGGTTGAAGAAAACCAAAATGAATAAAGCAACAGGCATGTTCCATATTTTCATTATAATTTCATTTTTAAAATCTACTACATCAGCTAAGTTTACAGTAATTTGTGCACATTTTTTTGCTTGCAGAGTAATTCAGAAAAAGTTGTTTCAAGTTCCGGAGAACAAATTGTTTTCAGTGTAGAGTCCCTTGAAAGAAATTTGGTTAGGAAGTATCGACAGGAGCTCAAAGAGTTCTGATTAGCTGTTGATTTAACACGGGAAGCTCCATAAGACAACGCCATCTAGCGGCGATTCTTGGAGACCAGAGGAGTCAGTTTGCTATCTTGCCGAAGTTAATTTTTCGACTCCTCTGGAGCTTTATGAAGCATTGCGTCAGTACTCCCAAACCATGTTTCCATCAAGGGACTCCATTCAGTGGAGCCCTTCAATCAAATATAACCGGTTTCATTTGCTAATAGAAGGAAGCATAGTTGAACCTAAACAAGTCAAGTTTTTACTACTTTTATCATTAACGCGTACCACTTCCACTATTTGTTGAGACATTAAGTTCAAAGGAGCGCACAATGTAAACAAAGGTTCATTGTTTAGAGTTTACGATCATTACAGAAAATGATCATTGCAGAAAAATAAAAATAAGTGGTTTTGAACCTTAACTCAATAGTACATCTCTAATTATAAGGATTATTAATCGAAATTAGAAATAATTTGAGACACTAGAATTTTGTTTCCACAATATTGGGTTAAAATTTAAAATATGCTTTAGAAGGTCAGGACCCAACAAGAAGTATAGATCCGCACCCTCCTGATTTCAAATTCATAACACAAAAAATTTTGAAACGGAGCTTGCATTGCGATTTATACAAAATTTGCCTTTCAAGCTCCATTTCAAAATTTTCAGTGTTTTGAATTTGAAATCAGGAGGGTGTGGACCTATACCCTATACTTCTGGCTGGGTCCCAGTTGTGCAACTGTTGAGTGAATGTCTACCAGTGGAAGAAAGGCCAAGAGAGAGCAAATTTATTTCTTACCTGCAGTGAAGCAAGTTTGTCAGTGTAGACTTGCTTTACGCATTCTTCGCCCTCCTCATACAGCCATGTCTCCATTTGGTCCAACTGTTCAATTAAAGAAGTCCTATCTTTGTCAACAATGAAAGGAGCAAGTTCCGATTCACTAGATAGTTTGCCTCGAAGTTCATACACATATTCTTCTAGATTATTACGCGCATCAACTCGATCTTTCTCCTGACGATCAGCGGCTATCATCTGACCTTCAATTTCCAAGAAATTATTTACTTCTGTAACAGAGTAGCCAGGAACATTTTCTTCTATTGGCAGGTCCACTGATTTCACTGTCTTCCTCTTCTTTTCTTTCTTTTCAGCATCATCATCCTAAAAGGTAAAAAGGAAAAATTACAAAAAGTTAGCAGCTGCTGGCAAGGACATTAAGAAAATAAAAGTCTTTTCAAGGGATTAGTTATCAGAGAAACTTTAATTGATTCAATCTGAAACAGAGAAAAGATTAAAACAGTTGCAACAGGGGAGCATCACATACTTGATAGCACAAATCTTAGAATTGCTAGTAGACAAGGTTAGTTTTCAAAAAAAAAGTGGAAGCTGCAAGTGATTTTCTTTTGTTTGTTTTTTGTGAGTAGTAAGGCGGGGAGGGGGGTGGGGGTTGGAATTAAAAAGGAAATGACACTACATAAAAAGTAGCGGTTGACAAAGGGTTTGGGTAGCAAACTGGGTCAACAGTCCACACTTCTTATTGGAACTTTCGAGTGTTGGTTTGATGTTGAGAAAGCTTGGCAACTGGTCTGATTAAGATTACCAAAGCCTTATATTAATCCAGGAATAGAAGGACATCATTTGCCATTGAATTATGTACTGTAATTTACAAAAGGATGTGTATGGGTGCTAACTTGGCTAACTGGCTTCTTGCTTGGCCTGAAGCTGTAACTGATTTAAAAACTTGACACTGGAAATTTTTCCAAAAGCAACAGAGAAAATTCCGAGATAGAAGAGGCAGAAGATGGATCTCAAAGGGCAATTGGAGTTCACTTTTTACTAGGCAATAAGTCTTTCTTATAACAGAAGAGGCCACAAATGAAATGAGATGAGGGACTTCGGATGAGACTTATAGCCCTGTGCTCATGGCTGAGTGCAGTTAGGAGAAATTTAAACAAGTGCACTAAAAACAATATTTTTTATCAAAGTTGTCAACCTTGCAACGATTTTCAAAAAATTAACCACAAAATTCATCGGACCTCCAAAATATAAGCTCCAGCCGTGTACTCACTGGAGCATTTCGCCAAGCTGAATGGCGTACCAAACAAGCGTTCCCCCAAATGCATGTCAGTGTGGACGACGCAGCGCACTGAATGAGCATGCATAATACAGAATGGGCTGTTCAGAGTTCACCTGTGCTCAGACAGGTCGTTGGTCTTTTTGGCCGGAGTCAAAGGGATTCGGTTTTGCGCTCAGCTCAACTTGCACGCAAAAGTGGACGTTTCCATTTGGTTCGAACACTCCTCAAGCAAACTTGTTTGACTTGCCATTTGGTGCCGCCTATTTGTCAAACTAAAAATACTTTTAGAGCAGCCCGCACCGTATGCAAATTTGGGCAAAGGCTCATCCATTTGGCTCGGCAAAACACTCAAATGAGAACAGCTTTGAAGGAGTTCAGTAGGCACATTAAAATTGTATCCTTTTCTGTAGTTTCTATACAATTTAACTTTAAAGGCTTTATTTTATTATCATTATTATGGGCGTAGCTAGAAAAATTTTCTGCAGGTGATCAAGGGAAGGCAAGTAGCTCTCCCCAGATAACTGGGATTGAGATAAATTTTAGAAAGTACAACTTCTTTCATACGCAGTTTTAGGATAACTCAACTTATAAACTTTGAAAGATGTTAACGCTTTTCTGAATTGAGCTCAACAGTTACTTTTGAGTTTTGATACAATATTTAGTATTATTAGAACTTGAACCTAAATGTAGGGCTGAAAATTAGAATGATTAGGGCAAGAAGCAGGTTCTAAAGTGGTCTATTTTTATAATTAATTGAAAATTGACAGCACACAAACAAATAATCCATTCTTAATACCTATCCTTCATTTAAACACCACTATTAAAAGTTGTTTGAATATTTAGACTAAAAGTATTTTTTTTTTTTATCAAGTATTTTATAATCATAGATTGAATGCTAAGAAATTAAATATTGATATGGGTTTCAGGGTGTGACACACATGTGTCAACGTTTAATGATTGGCGAAGTTTATTTACACACTGCTTTGCCTCAGTCAACACTCGTCCAGCAACATCTGATTAAGAGCGAATGGACAGAAATTGATAAAATATGGATGAAAGAAAAGATAGATAGATTCATAATAGCCGGATCCAAGTAAAAAACTTACTTAATAAGTTATTGGCTTTGATCATCAAGAATACAACATCTATTTACAATTTAGTATGCATTTGTTTCCATTTTCTTTCATCTATATTTTACTAACGATCTTTCAAAGAAACTGATAAGGAACCATACTAATGCCGCACCACTGCATCAGAGTTTTGAAAATCTGGGCCACTGAATCTTTGAGAGGAGTGTCTCAAAAGACTGCTGATAGAGGAAAATTTAATCAATAACTTCAAGGCACACAACTGGACCAAGCATTAACAGCAAGTTTTGGATTGCCTTGCACATGCTCCAGTAGGATGGAAAAAGTAAAAAGCATCCGACTGTGCACGAATTGCGTGCGAAGGAGGAAAATCACAGTGATGGTTTCATGGTGCCAGGCTTGGGAAATGGAAAATTTGGAATCTCCCAAAGACTTTAAGCAGCTAAATTAACCTTACATACTTAGGCGTAACAGCAAATTCTGAGGTGTGAAATAGTCTTTCCGGCTACACAAAAAGTTTGAGAAAGAACAATAAAGATTTGTTACCATCAATGATTCCGTTGTTTTAGAATTTTACTGGCAGAAAGATTTTATACTGTTAGTAAAAAGCAGAAAGGTTTGAGTAAGTTAATTGCTAAACTTTGAACTAAGGAGAACACTTACCCCCTTTGGTATAATTTTACCTTTGAATATAGGCAGGCAGTGTAACACAGTTGGAAATTTAGACTTATTAGAGAAAGGCCAAAAAGCGAGCAACACACAATATTGCTTCCCATAAATTCTGAGGATCTGCTTCCACTCCAGGTTGAGGTCTAAGCTTTGAAACTTCAGCAATCAAGTTGAAAAGAATCTCAAAGATATCTACAATTTCTCGACTATTAAGGCAGCTTGGATTATTAAATGGGTCTGAGCTCTGCAACCAACTAACCAACTTTTGCAACAGTACCGGACAATATTTTTTCCTCCAGTTGGTACCTCGTCTTCTTTTCATCTGCTACGTATTTCAAATGGAACTTTTCAAGTCAAGCAAGTGCTGAGGAGAAATCGATGAGCATGTTAAAATTCGGTCTCAAGTTATCATTTGAATCAACACTCAAAATTGTTACACAGTAAAAGTTTCCGACAGACCCATTACTTTACTGATATACATATTTAACTTTATCCAGTGAAGTGGGTTTCCCTATTTGACTTTTTAGTATCAGCTCTCAACTCCCAGCTGTTTTCGAGAAAAAGTATATAGACAGGTGGTCTGGGACACCCGGTATATACCTAATAGCGTTACTTGCAGGGAGAAAAAATTAATCTTGAAAATTTTGACATTGCAAGTCTGTCTGAGAATTTTGGAATTTTACTTATCACAAGAATTTATAGGCGTTCCACGTCAGAATTTAGCCAACCCAAATCTGGAGGTTAAGAAAAGTTGCAGAGGGCAAAATTTCTTAGTATCAAAATGGATTAGATGGTCTAAAGTGATTCCAAGCAAATTTGCGAGAGATTAGCTTTGAATCACAGGGAGGATTCGCAGAAAAAAGTCCCATTCCTTATGGTTTATCCCTTCAGACAGTTAAAAAGATTGCGGATGAAGTGAAAACTTATCAGACATTAAAGAGTAATCCATATTTACAAGAGTAAAATTAGAAATTCATGAGCAAAAGTTCGCTTTGGACGTTAAGATTTGTGTGAGGCTAGATGATTTAGATGAAAATTTAGAATAAATCAGCAGACCATCCTCAAAATCTATTTTAATCCAATTTGTTACTCAGCTTTAGATTGTGAGAAAAAGTGTCCTCAACCAAGGTGTGAACAGATTTGCAATGTGAGATTTAACAAGTAGACTGGTTTTGAGCGACATCAAAGAATGACATTATGGTGAAGAATGACATTAGTCTCAAAGTTTGGGGTTAGACTTCCGGTAATAATAATACCTTTCAAGTATTCAGATTCACATTTATGTTCCTCGAAATCATTTTAAGAATGATTTTCTGTCCTTCGACTGGACTTTTCTTGTCAAGAGAACAATCCTACATATTTTATGCAGTGATATCTCAGGTTTCTTTTCTTTTGGAACCAAAATGGTGCTTGATAGAAGTCGCAACTCAGTCTAATAGTGAAGGAGAGAATAATTTTGCAGAGGAAAGACTTAAAGAAGAAGGATGGGGAAAGGGGGGAGGAGGGGAGGAAGGAGAGAAGAGACTCGTGAAGAGCGTAAGCAACTGATTAAATCAACCTCCTTAGTACCTGAAACAAAGATGCTTGGAAAAATTACACAACATTAATGCTACACATTAAACTCATTAAATGCAAGGAGGATGAAAAAGAGAGAGTGCAAATTAGAACAGCTCGCTGCTCGGGGACTTGATGGTTAAATAGCTCAATAAATCTATACACAAGTGACGCTTTTGATGAGTGACCCCGGTTTAGAGCCGTTGTCTTTTGAAAACCATTGTTCAGTCATACATTGGGTAAAGGCGTCTCTGAAGCAACCTTTACCTCACAAGCAACTGAACAATGGTTTTTGAAAGAAAGCCACTCCAAAACCGGTCTTTCACCATTTACAAACAACACTCGAGTATGGTTTTCTCCATTCGTTTCAGTACCAAGCCCCTGATCAGCTCACTGAGAGAGAAACCACGCAGTAAAAGTTTGATTTAACCGATGATTTTGTTGATCCCGATGAAACTCCTGCAAAAACAACCTTACATTTTAAGCAATTTATCGGATTCCACGATATATTATTTAGTCCAGGCAATGGGGATCAATAAACGGCAAATGGCGGAACAAAATCCCAGCAAAGGTTTTTTGGGATTAATCGCTTCGTCTTAGTGTCAGCTATGACCTCCTAAAAGTCCCCATTCCTAGGTGCTGTGCTAAACTCAGGGGAGGGGGGGAAGGGGCCCCAAAATCGATTTTTTCGATATCTTGCATCGTTTTTGATATATATCGAAAAAATCGATTTTGGGGCCCCTTCCCCCCCTCCCCTGAGTTTAGCACAGCACCTAGGAATGGGGACTTTTAGGAGGTCATAGCTGACACTAAGACGAAGCGATTAAGCCCAAAAAACCTTTGCTGGGAATTTGTTCCGCCAATAATCCCCCATTGCCTGGACTATTCATATTTCTGACCTGAACAACAAATTTTTACCAAGATAAGACAGATTTTGCCCAAAAAAATTACTTTTTTACCAGACACTACTACCACTAATCCTCTGACGCAAACAGTAGTAATTTAGTAGCAAAATCTATTAAATGAAGGTAAAGTTTTATCATTCGAGTCAAATTAAATATGACGAATTTCTGAATTCAGTAACCACAACAAATTTTAACAATCATCTTGCGAGAGTTTTATCAGGATCAGCAAAAATGTTTGGTAAAACCAAAGTACATGACTGGTAAATCCAGATTTTATCGTAGTTTGCTTTGAAAGTTGTTCAAAAGCAAAGAGGTGCAGATTTTACGCTGTGCAAACAATTACCATCTACCAAGAAGCTTGGAGAGAGAAAAAGTTCAAGATTTCTACATTGCATGCTTGTCATATTCTTTATCTGAACTTGAGTGATTTGGTTTTATACGTATAAAGCAAACTTAAAAAGTCAAGGAATTCGCTATTGGCAATGGTTGGAAACAACTGGAATTTCGGACTTGAAACATGATATTAAAAACTCAAAGTGAAACTATCAAGAGATTTGCACAATATTTTCTCTTAAAGTTTGTTTTAAGAAAAAGATAAAAAGAAGCAACAGACCTAAAACTCATGTCTTATTGAAGGTCATTTAAAAATAATTACTCTCAGATGAAACTATTAATTAATTTCTTGCCTTTTTTTTTTTCTTCTTTTTCTGAGGTCTAAAATTTAAGGAGACTAAGTTGGAAACAACAATTCAACAGGAGAAAATAGAGGAAGATAATGAAACTTCAAGGGTTACCAATAATTACGAATCTGCGTCATAGTTCAGTGCAGTTACAGCGACCAATAGAAGCCAGTTAAGAATGGAAAAACTATGATTAAAAACAAAGTTTGGAGGTAGGAAGATTGTTATAATGTTAAAGTCAACAGTTGTTCAAAGATGTAAGGATTTGAGGAAGCAAAAAAACTTCATGAGGTCATTAAAACAAAAACTGAAACCAGCACTAGATCAGAATGCCTCACTTACACCGTTGCCCTGATTCATTGTCAAAGTTCAATTACAATTTGAAAACACGGATGGATAAATAAGGAAGATTTAGGAGTCAAGTTTCCGTGAAAGGCAAAGAAGAGTCAGATCCAATCTTTCCTGGGACAAGTTTGCACCCCTGAGTGACACTATTGGTCAAGAATGATGAGACTTGATTCCAGAGACAATATATAATAGAAACCACGCACTATCTATTTTGCCCATGTTTGCTTGCAGTGGCACCTTCTTTTTTCGGAGTCTCAACAGAACACCGCAAACATGAACCATACGTTGACTGATGAGAAAAGTCGTTGGAATTTTTGACCAGTGAAACCACAGCACCGAGATTGCATCAGTCAACGTATGGTCCATGTTGGATGGTGCTCCCCCATGCTCCCTGTGTTAATTCCTGTTGAGCTCCCAAAAATAAGTCGGCCACCGCGCGTACGGCTAGTGCGTGATCTCTATTATGTATTGTTTCTGCTTGATTCTTGGTATGACAACCATTGTAAAATTACCAATTTCCATCGGCTACCCATAAGCAGCGTTTGGCTCAGGGGAAACTGAATGATGGTTACAATAGGAACAGCCAAGTTTGACAATGCTCGACCCATAGCGTAAGTCACAAACACTCTTTAAGATCCGTTCGATGAAAAATAAATGATCAGCTCGCACGTTTCAAGCAGCGACTTGACCCAAGCACAAAAACAACCAAAAAATACAGCAAAAGTTTCATCAGTGTCACGTCATATGGTCAAAAAGTCACATTAACACATGAAATTTGATATACACAGAAGATTGAAATTTGGGACTCATACCCACTGGTGGTAAATTGCAACACTTGTCCTTCCCTCAAAAGCAAAGCTTGATGCTTAAATTACAATTGGTTAAATACAGTAAAACTTTGAAATAACGTTTCCAGGTGACCGGCAAAAAACGACGTTACCTATTTCGAGAAACATATTATGTCAAAAACGTTAAAAAATGCGCTTGACGCCGCGGGAAGCAGGTTCCAACAGTTCCGAGTTGAGTTATCAACCCTCCACACGCGTATGTAGCATTAAGCGCCATCAAAGGAGTGGTAAGCCATCGGAATACGTAGATTTGCGTATTTCGCCGCTGCGCGCGCCACACTGGTGAGTCACCAGCGGTATGAGGCGGAAGATCGTTGACCGATACAAATGCGACACGCGGCTGACAGCGTAATTATTCACAGGTCATAACACCGTGCATATTACAAAAGAATTTACAAAAAACTATCTGTCGGCAATTCGCTTTTTAGTCTATTTGGCTGTTTTTATATTAATTTTTATTTTTTTTTGGTTGGTCAAACTTTCGACGTTATGTTGAGATTTTGGCCGATTGCAAAACGTTGTAATGGATTTTTTTTTACATTGATAACACAGGAAATCGGGCGGGACCGACGGAAATCGGCCTTATTTTGAGAAAAACGCTATTTTGAAGTTTTACTGTACTTTGAATGATTTCAAAGATCTAGTTGAGTCTTTGGACCCATAAAATGTATGGGACAGACAGTCTTTGCTCTTTGTTATGGATGAAGTCTCAACCAATCAGAGGCGAGACTTTGCAACTTGGGGTCGAGAACATGGATCATTTGCCCTGAACATCTTTTGGGCCTTGGTAATGTCTGTGAAGTAGTAATGAGTACAAAATGAAAAAAGACTCGACTCCAGTTAATGATATTACTTTACGACACAAGAGTTCAACTTCTATCCACCAACGAGTGCTTCCCACAAGTAGAACCAGTTAATTGAGTCAAAAAGTCTCTTGTTTTGTGTTGGTATCAAAAAATGTGTACTTAAAAAAAGAACCAACATTAGTTTTCAATCGTCAGTATTGTCTAAACAATTCTTTCTGCTGGACTAGAAATATAAAGAGACGCCAGAATTTCATTTCCATGAAATCATGTAAAAACTTAAGGTACACGCTAGACAACTGAGACCCAGGTAATAGTAAAGAACACACTTTACTGATTTCAGATCGAAACAAGACCGTACACGAAATTGGGCTTTTTACACAAATGATGCCAAAATCTGTCTCATTTCACTTAATCACGCGCAAAATTTCTCGTTTTAAACCGCGAAAAATGTGAATTGTTCACAGAGATGTAATTTTCTGCTTTTCTCACACTTCCGAGCAGAAAAGATTTCAGTCACCATTTTTACAGATGGCAGTTGCAGAAAAGCATTTGATAAAAGCTTTATGCAAAGTTTAGGGAAGAGTATTGTCTCTTGTGTCAAGTTCTGCTTGTTCGGTCGAACATTCAAGTTTGTTCTGTTAACTGTCGAGTTCTGATAACGTAGTATTGATATATTGAAATAAATTGTCGGTAGACAGGGGCCGAATGATGTTTAGACTATTCCGCACTTTCAAGCAGTCATCGGCAGTCATCGGTAGATGACTGGTGCTCCCTTACGAGGGGGTTTGAACTGATAATAAGAATAACCCTTCATAAGTACGCACCATACATCTATGAGGAGAACCGTGATGTTCAAACATTATTTGGCCCTAGGTGAGTGTGCCGCCAAAACAAATTTGAGTAACGAGAGCGAAAAATAAAAAAAAAAAATATATATCCACCACAAAACCAGGACAAAATCTCCATGATGACACGATAATAAATATAATTGAAATTGGGAAATAATAACCACGATAAAATGGTGTCTCTAAAAATATATAAGAAACAGAACCATCCAAAAACTAAAACTTCCCTCTATTTTCTCCAAAAAGATTTTAGCTATTCAACAAAGAACAAGGAAAACCGAACACACAGCTACCAAGTCAATGAGCATTATGCCCTGAGAGCAAAAACGACAAGGCAGCAATTTCAAGAGACAACGGGACCCTTTGTTGGGCGGGAAGAAATTCCCGCAAACTTTTAAGAAGTTCAGACCACATACCGCATAAAACCAATTCAGCAAGCGATCAGAGAAAGAATCTGTTCTGGCCCTTTTACTAGATCTCACCTCTGCCGGGCCGTTCGATTGAGCTTCCTCTGCCGGTGGTGGTGCACTGTTCTGTTGGTCTTGATTCTGTTGCGATGGCACTGCGTTGGCATCTTTCGGCTGCTCCTTTCCATCTTCTTCGCCAACTTCTACTTCCATTGGTTCTGCACTGCCTTTGATTGATTCAATCAGGGACGCAGAGCTCACCGAGACAATGCCATGAATGTTAACGCGGATTTTTAGTTTCACCTTTTGAGCTCCGCCTTGTGGAGTTGGCTTGATATTTTTGATCGAATATTCACCTGAAGAAGAACAAATAAATACACACAAAATTAATTGACTTCATTTCAATCAAAGTCAAATTGGAATATTCAATACAGGGGTGCAACATGTGCCCGATCTAGTGGTACTAAGGGGAGAGTTACCTATCTTATCTACCATCTATTCGTATTGTCATGCACAAAAAGTTCACACTATACGTGGGTTTTTCTTTTTTTGTTTTAGCTCCAAAATTTAGGGTGCGCACTATCTGTGGGTAAATACGGTATTTTAAACCATTTGACAAAAAAAGGGCCCCTAGTACTATAGACCCTTTTTCCGGAAATGTTAATTGTGTTCAAGAGCTTATGTTGCATTTTCAGTATTTTTTTTTAACTTATTAGAAAATGATCAATGATTTTTAAACAACATTACTTACCGATGAATACATCTGGATAAGGAACAGAATTTGGAGGGTAAAATGCTTTCAGCGAGAATGGTTCTTTTTTGTACAGGGTTAAAACTTTAGAGAATGGAGCTTGGTGGTTCTTGCTGAACACTTCCATTTCCCTGAAAAGTAGAACACAAAATTAAGGCAAATTGCTAAAAAAGTAAATTAGTCCCTACAAACAAAAGGGACTTAAGTTTTCATATTGAGCGACAGAGATTTTCAAATAAATAGAGACTCCCTTGAGCGCAATGGACCGTTTTCACATCACAGCTCCGAACCCTCTAGTGGACATCACACAAGGTCAGATTTCAGGTGGCAACAAACCAGAGACAATATATAATAGAGACCACGAAGTAGCCGTGCGCGCGGTGGCTGACTTATTTTTCGGAACTCAACAGGAATTAACACAGGGAGCACGAGAGAACGCCGTCCAACATGGACCATTCGTTGACTGATGCAATTTCAGTGCTTCAGTTTCAGTTAGGCAAAAATCTCGACGACTTTTTACATCGGTCAACGCATGGTCTATGTTTACGATGTTCTAATAAGACCTCGAAAAAAGAGTTTCCACGGCGCGCAAACATGGGCAAGATAGATAGTGTGTGGTCTCTATTATATATTGTATCTGCAACAAACGTGCCTGGCAAACCAAAGATTGCATCCTCCCGTATGGGCCCATCAAAACCATTCCCAAAATAATAATCTTCAAAACTTGAAAAATAGATTTAGTTAAAAAAAACAGCAAGTCTACAGACTTGGGTTTCAGAGCTGTAACCACTATTAACATCAAATTTTGCATCTCTTGTGGCAAAAAACCATGTTAGAGTCCAGTAATTCCTAGTCACAAAACTGATTTCAGAAGGTATTGCGCTTTTAGAAGTTGATTTGATCGATTACAGTTTGAGTTATTGTAATCAGTGCTTTATGCTGGATCAACTCCCAAATGAGCTCCCCTTGCAACAATAATTCAAACCGTAACAATTGAAATAAATTTATGTTCGTGCGAGAGCACTTGGATTCAGTTTTGGAAGTTACTTTCTGTGGTTTTCTGCAGAGAGAGACCCAAAATTCCACTTGAGCAGTGGCCCCGGCTCAAGAGTTTCTCATATGGACCGATTAGTCTCTGAGTTTCGTCTTCTCTTTCACCCTTTCCTTACAAGTGTTATTACAAACTCACAGATTAAAAATAAGTTGTAACAATAAGTCCAGCCGTCCAAACAGGGTGGCTCGTTATGCTGATATTACACAACGATCAACTGGACTGGTTAAAAAAAAAGAGGGAGGAAAGACAATCAAAGTATTCTCGAAACAACGGATAGGAAAGAGGAGAGATATGGTGACCAGCCAGACACTTTCAAAAATGGAAAGGAAGCACCTAGAGCACACAAGGAAGTTGAGTGCACAAATTTTTTTATTTCTTTCAATTTTTTTCCCCCCCACCCTCTCCGTAAAAGCTCATCATATTTCAGGATATTACTACACTCTCTATGATGTTCTCCAATTCTCTATACATCTGTGGAACTCCACTATTTTTTTTTTTTTTTAATAAAACTAAATGAGAAGCAATGATACCAACCCTTGATCTGGGGGTCCGTCCCAAATTAAATATACAGGATACATTTGTAAATCTGTGACGTTAAAGTCTCTGACACGAACTGCGGGTGATAACATAGCACACTGTAAAGCACATCCCCTGGCGACGGCTTCATCTTGATTGAGAGTAGTACTCGCCGGCTTCTTGAAGACACTTTCAATCAACTGCTTGATGGCTGGTATGCGAGTTGATCCGCCGACAACTTCAACTGAGTAAATATCTTCTAGTTTAAGTTCTGGAAAAGAAGATCATAATGATGAAGAAGCAGCCAAATGAAGAATGAGTAATGGTCCAACATTGAAAAAATTTAAAAAATTTGAGCCAAGCAGAGTTAGACACTAAACGTTACTCAAACATTCGCATCATTAATTTTTTCTAGCCGTGCGACCGTGGTCACTGGATCAATCCGTTTTTAAATTTTTTTCCAGCGTAGCAAGTGGCTTGTTTCTCATTATGAAGCCAAAGTTGGACTTGGAAACAAGTACTAGGACAATGATGTCTGCGGCTGCATCTTCGGTAGACGGGATGCTGCGCCGCGAAGTATGCTTTATTTCATATGTATCAACCTAGATTCAATGAAACATTTGAAACTTCATAAGCCAAAGTCCAAATGATAGAAGTTAATTTTTCCATTTATATGAAAATTTGAGGAATAAGAGGGTGTTCGTAATGAATAGAGCCAAGTTAGTGGCACATCTACTGATTGGGAATAAAAATTTCTCAACGACGCCATTTTCAGTTATTGAAATTGACCGAGCGTTTCAAATTCACGTGCATCATGAAGCGGAGTTTTAACTGCGCGGTCGATTTCGCTAACTGAAAATGACGTTGTTGAGAATACTCCTGTCTTATAGTATACTCTAAGCAGTACCAGCTTATTAACATCAGCGCTTACGACTGTCACTAACGTAAAATTAGGAGAGTACCTGATTGTAGCCACAATAGCTTGTATCAGTTTTTAAGCATTCTCCTTGGCTGTGAAGAATTCTTGAAAGTTTTCTTGTTCCAAGACTTAACTTTTAGATGAGGCGGTTTTTATTCCTCTAACTCCACAAAAATTTTTCTTGGGAGGAACATAAAATCTTTGACTCTCGACTCTCAGATATAACTCTCCAACTTTAACAAGCTAAAATCCCCTGTTGCCTGGACTAGAAAGAGACATACCTAATATTTTTACTACTACCAACATAAGTTTAGCTTGTTACTACACACTTCAAATCATACCCTATTTCTCTTGCCAAGAAGCAAATAAAATATAAAAGTTACCGACAAAAACAAATTGTTGATAACTGATAAGATAGATTACATCTTTCGATAAATAGTTGCTTTCACTAAAATGGTAAAGAATAGAGCTTACTAGAGTCTTCTAGACATTGACGCAGAGTTTTTTCGACTCTCTGGAATAATGGTGCACATAATTCTTCCATATCAGCTCTGAAAGCAAAGAAAAAAAACACAGAAACAGCGATTAAAACAAGATAGACGAGAACAAGGGCACTCAGTGGGCTCAAACGTAAAGGGGCTTTAAAAAAATTTGATGACCTTTTCTTTATTTTTTAAGCCCTCTTGCTTGTAAAAAAAGGGGGCTTCAGGATCTTTGATTTACAACCGTATCAATCTTCCAATAAACCCGCGAGTTTAGTCTATTTTCAAATTTGCACTGTGCGACAAATGCCCAGTAAGATTTATCAATTTTAATTCCAAATTAAAAGCAGTCTAAGTCAAGTAAATAAAAAAGCAACAAATTCAACCTTTACAACATTGCACTTGTTGCTACTCTATTTTCTGAAATCATCGAAATTAATTAATTAAAAACCAGTTGGTTACTTTCCTTCGGAAATTAAAACAATAAAGTTTAGAAAAGCAAAGAATTACGCTAGATGCCCATCCTTAGTACGGTCTCTATCTCACTCACGAATTAAATCACGCTCAAGGTCACAGTGTCTCTGTGACTTCGCAATCAGCACGAATCGGTACACGATCAAACTGGCATCGATGAGCAGACGAGCCAACTGTTGCAAGTTGAGTCGATGCTCTTCTAGTCAAACAACTGTGCAGTTGGACAGCTTGTCAATCTAAAGAGTTATTTGACGATGAACAGAGAGTCACCTGATGACCAATTTGAGTAAAAAAACCGGTTTTTGAGAAGTTGTGGTTAAGTTTCCGTTTGAACTTTACAAGTGTCAATTTGGTCTTGCAGATTGATCAAACCTGTTTGAAACAAGTACGAAGGCTTTATCCTTCTTGTGCTGACCAAATGTCAACATTAAACACAAGACTAAATCAGAGAGGTGTTGACTGTTGTTTTGTTGAATCCGCACGATTAAAGTGTGCCTCAAATCTGTTCAATGTATTTCATCGTAGAGCACCGTCTCCATCTGTCTATTTTTTTTTTTTTTTTTTTTTTTTCCCTTTTTTTTAGTTCAGTTTCATATAATTCATGTAACCTTGATTTGACAGATAATTTTGCCAATTCCGCCAAAACTCTCCTCCTTCGATCTAATGAATCCAAATCCAGTCACTTACCGTTTCATGTCACAATGAACATCCTTATCATCCATGAAGCATTCAATGTTCATAGGTAATTTGGTAGAATTTGCAGACATCTGTTTTTTCAATTTTTCAACTTCAGCTAACAGTCTTAAATAAGCACGGGGATTGCTCGGCGGATTGATGTTATATCGAGCTTTCAAGTCTTTGCTTAAATGTTCAGCTAAAATGATATCAATAGAATGTCCTCCAAAATCTGGATCAGCAGCGCTGGCTAACATCTGCAACATAAATTATGGTGAAAAGTAAAGAAAAAACAATGGTAGGATGAAAAGAACAAGCAAGAAGCAATACAACAGCAAAAGAATGAAAAGGAAAAAAAATTAACAGCCATTGTAACAATGGAGCTGTTGCAAACTTTTGTTACAGGCTGATTAAAAGTTGATGATGGGGTAATACCCTGTAAAAATAACGATTAGCGCACCAAAAAAATCACGAAATCCACTCCTAAACTCACAAAATGCTTTTAAATGCGTGACCGTAATGGCGGCCGAGGCCGCGGTTTTCTTATGGCAATTGTATGCTTCTTCTTCTTCTTATGTGGTGTTGCGAGAACACCTCGTGTAGATAGCGCTGATTGAAGATAGGGAACCCCGATGAAAACCGCGGCCCCGGCGGCCATTATGGTCTCGCGTTCAAAAGCATTTTGTGAGTTTAGGAGTGGATTTCGTGATTTTTTAGTGCGCCAATCGTCATTTTTACTAGGTATTACCCCGTTATCAACTACTAATAAGCCTGTAGCAAAAGTTTGCAACAGCTCCATTGAATTAACATAACATCCGTGGCAGAATTTACAAAAACTTTGAATCCTTCACTGTTTTCATTAACAAAGAATAATGAAAAAGTACACATGAAAGATATCGAGAACCTTTCCACATAGGTTTTCTTCAAAAATATTTGACATTTTGGAATGATTTTGGAAAACAAAAATTTCTTTGAATAAATTAAACTTGAAATTAAAAATGTAAGACTCATGCAAGAAAAGTTAAAAACGACCTAATACACTTAGGAAATTCAAACTTTAATCATTGAAATCATTTGAAATAGCTTAAAAATGTCCTTGAAAGAGTCTGGCTTCAGGAAAGTTTCCAGGAGAGGACCCCCGAACCCTTCTACATGATGCAGTCTATAGCCCTAGTGAGTTGTTGAATGAGGTCTCGTAAGTTGAAACAGTTGAGCCAAGATGTAAGTATAAAGGTAGAGGCATTTATACCACACCTACACCATCCAAGTAGAAATGTACCAGAGAATCGAAGAGCAGACTCAAAGTCAGATTATGTTTTCATTTTACGAAACTTGTATTTAGAAAAAAAAAGTTATCAATTGATGAGCATTGATCAAAGAGCAATTTAATACTGTGTAATGCAAGAATGCACTCGATTTTTGTAAAATTAGGGGGTTTCTGAGAAGAGGCAAAAGTGAAAAATGCGGCTACGTCATCTTGGTACAAATGCCTCCACCTTTATACTTCCATTTTGCAGTTGGGCATCACTGCAGTAGAACATCCCATGAATTGAGGCCATAAATTTCCAGAAAAAGGGCCCTCATAAAACAAGAGATGCGCTCTACAGACAATAGTCGCTTCTTTATCACAATGGTCATTTCTCAGAATGAGCACACCCGTTGCTTCATGGGTCCTTTACCAAGCAACAGCCTCAATTGTTCGTGTAGACTAACGCTCAACAGTCAAATAAAAACGAAGACAATGTGAAACAATGTTTAACAATCCAGCTATGGATATGATGATGAGACCGCTAATAATTATTGATACTGTTGCATAGCTGGATCTAGGAAGGGTTAATATAGTTAATGGCTTTTAAAGAATAACACGTTAAGACGATGAGACAATTTAGATCTATATTATTATAATAAGACATTCAGACAAGTGTCACTCTAACTGCAATGTAGATGGATGTTGATCATCCGTATGGGGAACGATGGAAACAACGCACTGTTGCCAACAAATGCAACATTTGCAGCTTTGTCACATCTCTAGAAAAGAACCAAACCTCTAAGAGTGGGTTTAAGAGTCCTTTTTTTTCTTCTTATTAGCATACTTAAATGTTTTCTTATATCTTAATATTTCTTAACACGTTGACTGCCCTCCAAGCTGGTCGTATATGGCCTGCCACCTGGCCAGAGGTACCGAGAAGGGCGTTACCACAGCGCCGCACCGCCGGCTAGCGGATCCAAGCATATGCGTAGATCTTCTTGACCGGCATGGCATAACGAGTAAAATTCACGCAATAATTTTTTCATTAGACCCGTTTTTCCTCAATTTTGTTGTTGTTGTTGTTTTCTAAAAAAATTGGTTTGGCGTGGAGCGTAATACTAGTAAAAATCGTCTGGCAGTCGATGTGTTAGATATCTTTCACTGAAAAATCCTGGTTTTGATTAGACAATTCAAGGAGGCACACATTAAAGTATGACAAATTGATTGAGAAGTTTGCCTTAAAAAACGACACATACACATATACGCTTGCACAATTGATAGAATAGAGCAAAACATACCTTAAGCTTTCCTTTATGGAATGCACACGCGGAGACTTGCAAAGATGAGTAACCACAGTCCACAAAAATAACATTTCTTGGCTTCTCTTCAGCCGCAGGAAGATCTTGTTTGTAAATGCCATAGGCAAGAGCTGTGGCTGTTGTTTCATTAAATAACCGGAGAACGTTCAGGCCTGCAATTGATGCTGCATCTAATAATGCTTTCCTTTCTGTATTTGTGAAGAAACTAGGAACCTGTAAAATGCACAAAAGGAAAATACACAGTCTAGGTAGATGCCTTGTAACTAAGGATAGAAATGGAGATAAGCTTGTATGGCTAGTATTTCAAACCAAACAACTGGACTGAGATTAAACCAATATAAAGAGGAGGAATGAAGGTAACTGCGCTGTTTGTACCTGTTTCACCGCCCATTTTCTGCAGCACATCGTTTAGTAAAACCAGCGGAGCCGCTTTAGAGCGCCATTTCTTCAACAACATTACGGTGCTGGCAGACCTCTGTGCATGAACCATGTTTCTCATCAATCAACTCATGATTACTTACCTTCTATTCGCCGTCGCTTGCTTTTCTGAATATTTATCAAATCTCTTTCTTTCAATGCGCTGATGTCATTTCTGGCTAACTATTATCTCTTGCATCAGAGATTTAAATAAATGATTAATATGAATATTCATAAAATCGGATGTTTCCAAGCCTAGCCACATTTCCACAAAAAGCCATCGTACTGCTGGTAGTAGAAGTAGTAACAGTCAAATAAAAAAGGGGGAAAGAGAGGAGGTACCTAGAGGTAACTACGAAGGTACAAGCAGCGGCAGAAGTCCTCTTTCCACAATTCCACGCAGCCTGCACCACACACAAAAACAATGCTCTCTTTCCTTCCTTTACTTTCATTACCTCATTATCAACAACACAGACAAAATAAGGATTAAAATGGGAGTTTCTTTGGTCACAATAAAAAGCTCCTAGACCAACGCATCCATTGGCTGGTGTAGTGTATAATGTGAAATGTCAGGGCTGTGGTATGGGATACATTGGACAAACAGGGCAACAGCTCATTAAAAGGATTTATGGCCACAAATATAACAACAAGAGTGATGGTAAAACTGCCCTTTATCAGCATCAGGAAGTGTGTGGTCATCCGTTTGATTTTGATAACATTCAGGTTCTAGCACAGGAGAAAAATTACAATGCTAGAGCTGTGTTAGAAATGATTCACATTCTAAAAAAAACAGAGACTCCATATGCAACTACCGGGCAGACGTGGAAAAGTTGAGTGTTGCATACCTCCAGTTTTTCCAAACGTTGGCCTTGTTCCCATTTTAATCCTTATTTTGTCTCTGATGTTTTTTTGGCCATTTTGTTTATAATTGTTTTAATATTTTATCAACAACGGAGTATGTTCGGGCTCCGTCTAATGCAGCTTGCGTTAAATCATAGATGCAGGGCAGGCCTTATACCACTGCTTGGATCACACAGGAAGAAAAACAGACAAGAGGTATGCCGCCTCAGGCAAGACAATCTTTCAAAATTTAATAATAATTAATTATTATTTCATTAGAAAATGAAGTTGTTGCCAGACAATAACTGGGGGGGGGGGGAGGGGGGACGAGAGCAAAGATCGGAAAATACTTACAGAAATAACACAGTCATTTATTTTTGTTTTGAGAGCATCTTCAGAAATGGCTTTCAACTTTGTCAGAAGCATGGCTGTTACTTGTTCTGGAGAAAATACCTGAGGTTCATTGAGATAGTTGACCTAGAAATAATCATAGAATGCAAATTAAAGTCTAGAATGGAGTAAATTTAAGAGATTGCCTTTTTATTGCTTTAACACTCGGGAATACTCTTGGCAGAGTAAAGTTCTATCTCCTCCCTCTCTGTCTCTTCCCTTTTACTCATACTCGGTAATCATCGATCAAGATCATCATCAAGATCATATCCCTAAAAAATTGAAAACAACCCAAATTTATCCCATTTAAATAAACAAATCTGATCCCTGAACTGCAAGCTTCTTGTGAAAGATTTGAGGCCTTGAATCCGAATTCTCAAACTGTTTTCTTTTCGCCTCCACAGCTTTCCCACAATTTCCTTAGTTTTCACTGAATAATCAATTTGAGGTTGGATGTGGATTATTTACGTTTTTTGAAGTGGAATTAAGTTAAGATGTGAGACAGAGGTTTTTAGATGTAGCAGGCTGAAGTACAAGCAGAGCCATTAGTCCTGCGTCGACGATTCGACGCAACCCGCACTACACCTAGCCCGAACCTCTCTCCATCTTGAGAGAACAAAAGAAAAGAAAGATTAGAGAGCATTAACTGTACATGTAATGAGGGTTGCATCGAATCGTCGACACAGGACTAATGGCTCTGCTTGTACCTGCTCCAGTGCAAAATTTCTTAAAAATTGGTCCAAAAATTAAGGGTTGTTTCCGGAGAGTTAGCTTATGAAGAAATTTTATTAGCGAATGTCTGCAGAATCATTCACTTCTTAAATTGCAATTATTAACGTATTTTTACCTGCTTCTTGCACAGCGTTTTTTTTTTTTTTTTTTTTTTTTTTTTTTTTTTTTTTTTTTTAGATTTTTGATTTGCTCATAAATAGGAATAAACACTGAGAATCGGGCAATTTAGAAAACTTGAACTAATTCTTATTTGAGATTCAAGGATACGGGAGGGGGGGGGGGGGTAGGAAATATAGGAATCTTCTATACACTCCCAGCATGAAAACCAATTATAAAAAGCATACTTATTTATACTTGAAAAATGAGAAACAAACTACCTTGATTCCAACACCACCATTTGGACCTTCAACAGTGTTATAAGTGAGACTTTGAAGATCTTTGGCAATATACGGATCTTTATACTTGCGTCCAAGCAGCCGCTTAAATCCATAGACAGTGTTTTTCATGTTTGTCACCATTTGATTTTTTGCAGCTACACCTAAGATTCTTGTTTTTTCACTGAAGGCAACACATGATCTAAAAATAAAATGAGAAAAATTTGTTAGTATCAGAGAGGTTGACAGTAAATTTGTCCAACAGCACCATTGAACCTTATAAACTCAGAAACACAGAGCTAAATTAAATCAAATTAAATTTAAACAAGAGCTTCAATTAGATTCAACTTACAATTAGAACTTTAGAATTTTTAGAATTGATGCAGAGTGATAAAGGGTCTAAACCTTTCTTTGCCGCAACTTCAATCAGAATTCAACAACTCAAATTAAAAAAAATGTGTGAGCTTATATTTGCCCTGAGAGTGTGAATGTCCCAAGACCCAACAACAAGAACATACCACTACCAGTGGCGTAGCGTGCAATTTGGCAACGTAGGGGTTCGTCCATTTAATCCCATGAAAAATATCGAACTAGCGGGTGTTCGGTGAACACCTTTGCATTCAACCGTTTAAATTGGTTTAGATGGGCACCATGCAACGTTGCCAAGTTGCACGCTATGCCACTGACCACTACATCAGTGTTACTTGTACTTAAGAAAAGGCAGACCGGTAAAGCTATCAAAAATTAGTACAATAACAGCACTAAGTGGAGGTTAAATAAGATTTTGTCTCATTTATCTTGCCCTAAAATTTTTTGTCCAAAAATTAATGTCAACGGTTGTTTTGTCCGGTAATTTTCGTCCAGTTAAAAAAGTTCAGCGAAGAAAATAGTGATACTTGTTTGAGATCTTACCCTGTCCATTGCTTAACCATGCAAAAATCAACGTTTGAAAATAAAAAAAAGTCATTTTCAAATGAGACAGGACGGACGGTTCACCTGGAATGATCCCCCACCGCTAGGCTGATTTTTTTTTAAAAAAATTGATGACACCACATTTTTTTACTACTGTTAGCCAGGGCAGTTTGAGTGTTCCATTACAATGGTATGGAACGCACTGACCACTTTGATGCTGACAAGTCTGTCCACTGATGGCAGTTACTTGTGGTTCACTAAGATGTAACTTGAAATCGGTCATTTTTGCTAGATTCTTGAGAGCCTTGACCTGTTGACTTGTTATCATGGATCAAATTCCATTATGAAACACGATTTAAAAGAGCCTCTCCACACAAAAAATATACAAAAATAAATAAATAGCACACTTCAAAAAATAGTTGATAAGACCAAATTCAGCAGAGGAGATTTAAGTTTGGGAATGATGAATTGAATACAAATATGCTTAAAGCCAGAGTCATACTAATAGACTAGGATCCAGTAAATGAGCGGTGATTGGTTCCTGCTCATCGCAATACTGATTGGTTCCCCTACTCATCACGAATTTATTGACTCCTAATCACTATGTACTGATTGGTTCCTACTCGTCAAATACTTTTTGGTTTCAACACATACTGATTGATGCATACTGATGCAGGCTGCAGCACTTTAAAGCAAACTGGAACCAATCAGAGCTCACTCTTTACAAACTGGTTTATGTAAGTGACTCCAGCTCAACTTGTAATTCGCCTTCTAACAGAGATGAGGCTCTGATATCTTTTCTATATGGACTCACATTCTGCAACTGAGATTCAACCAGGTAACTATGAGCGTCATTAAGGGGGGGGGGGGGGGGGGGGGGGGGGGGATTGCCCCATCCCAAAGATTTGAGAGGCAAATAAAAGGTTGTCTAATTTAGCATGCAATCATTAGGAAAGGTTTTAATCCCAGAGAAAATGTGTACAAAATGTGTTTTAGCCCTAAAGTTTCCTAAACCGTAAGTGAAAATAGAAAAAATGATTTAATTTTATTGCAACATAGTTTAACCCTGATGAAAACATATTTGCAAAGCACGAGTAAGGCGGGTCAGGAAATGGCTCAGTAGGAAAAAGCTTGAAAGTTATAAAACATTGTAACGCTCAAGATGATACTAATGAAAATTGGGCTTCCTCCGACCACCCTGGACCCTCCCACACCAGGAAACTGCAGTTTTATCCTTATCAAGAGTAACACGAAATTTCAAATTGCCACTCCTACTCATAAATTCTAATTTTCGGCCTGACAACTGCAAAAATGTTAATAATTTATGGCAACTAACCAGCCATCAGCTATGCAACAGCAAAATTTATTCCCTAATTCATACCAATTTTCCCAGAATTTTTGTAGATCATAAAATTTCCAAATAATTGCTGCTGGAGCAGGACCATTTTGAATATCGGGTTCTGACAAGTAGCGATGCGTGCTTCCGAACCACATCAAAGCGCTTTGGAGAGCGTTCGGTTTGCCAAAAGTCATAAAACTGCGCTAACCACCCGCTCACCGATGCGTTTCGATGCAGTTCAGAAGCCGCACCGCTACTTCTTAGAGCCCGATACTCAAAATGGTTCTGTTCTAGAAGTTACAGCAGGAAAGTAGATGTGCTTCAAAAGTAATTAATAATGCGCAGTGCATATGAGATTAAGGTGAATAAAAATGAAAAGCAATGCTCATGGCTGTCACTTCCGGGAATTTAGAATTTTTACATTGGGGGGTTAAAATGAGAATGAGTGAAATCAGCTCTCCACAAACCCCATGTCGCTTTTGTCGATCCGGGGGAAAAAAAACAAAAAACAAAAAACGTAGCATTATACTTCTAGTAACATTCAGGAATTAGTGGAACTCTTAATGATTACAAAAAAGCATGCCCCTGTCAGGGGTATGCTAAAAATGTTGGTCACCACTGATGAGGAAACAGGCTGGTGAGTAGTGATAACCTTCCTCAACATGAAATGGGCTGGAATGAGTTCCATAATCAAGATGCGCCAAACTAGGGCTGGTGTAAGAGGAGAAGAGACAGTGTAAAATAACGTCATAGACAACTATCTAAATTGAAAAGGAGTGGACTGATTAAATATTGGTTTCACATGAAGAGAGTGGCCATGCTATTTACAAACAAGTCACGATTACCGTGCGTCATCCTACACATGTTACGGGACCGCCGGAAAAGTTAACCATACAGGGAGGGAATTAAAAAGGTCTCGAAATTTAGAGGGGAGAGCCAAGGAAACAAATACAAGGAAAATGAGCTCTAAATAACTTACGGAGTGGCACGTAAACTGTAATCATTGGCGATGGTCTCGATTCCTCCAGCACGAGCTACCGCCACATAACACGATTCATTCCCGAAATCTATTCCTATCACTGACATAGCAGCCATTTTATCACCTTAAAGTATCCACAATTAACAAGCAGCCAGGAATTGAAATTTATTCCCACGAGAGAAGAAAAGACGAATAAAAAGTCCACTTGGAATGAATGGAAGTGAGCACCTTACACTTATAGCCGGTTTGGAATTGGAAAGTCCATTATATTTTATGTAGACCATAGAACGAGAAATAGAGGAAACTCTACAGCCGTTTTCGGGTTGTTCACGAGAATGACCTTGCTGCTTCTCAGCTGAGAACAATGGCGGACACACGTAAAAAGATCAATCGAAACTGCTTATTACGCAAGTGCTGTTCCAGATTCAAATAAACGTTTCCTTTCTAATAGGAACACGTTTGGAGGGTGCTCCTAGAGACTAGAGTCCCTAATCCAGATTCTACATTTCTACGAAAGTTCAATGTATCCAACTTTGTAATCACTGCAGGATCGCTCTGAGGATGACGATGCATTATCAACAACAGGAAGCTATGCTTGACGACGGCAATGGACAGACCACGTGGAGACGATCAGGTGGTCGCTCTCCACACGCGTAAGTGTATTCTGTGCTTCCACCAATAGGAATGCTTTATATGTTTGGAAATTTCTAGAACTTTTGGAAACCAAAAGAACTTTTCTTCTACCGTTGCACACCACAAAATAAAACCATGTAGAAGATTGGTTGATTTTTGTTTTCCATGGATGCTAAACCTTTTCCTTCCGCACTTGCAAAGGAAATAATCTCTCTAAAACCGCCCAAAAGAGGGCATGCTTTTTCATGCTCACAGCCAACGTAAAGTTCGATGCTCCAGGGGTGCCGAGCTGCTGGTATACGATACCTTCAAATGGGGGGGGGGGGGGGGGGGTGAGTTTTTTTTTTTTTTTTTTTAACGCCCGGAGAGGAAAAAAAATATTTTGAGAAGAAAAAAAGGCCATAATCTATTTGCTCTCCTGTACTTTGAATAACTCTCCCCCTAACAGAGGGTCTCCCCCTCCCTAACTGAAGATCTACCTTAAATCGAGAGCCTCAGTGTGACGGATTAAAAATTTAAAAATAATTACTAAGATCAGATGAAAAAAAAAACTCTTCGAAAGAATTTTGGACTCTTGCAATTTTTCGATACAAGCAGCAGTTAGTATGTAATCCGCCACATCGCTGCTTCTTGGAGCCGCCCGCCATTGTAAAAGCGCTGACTTTTCAACGTTTGAAAAAATGCAAGAAACGAAAAATCTTTCTAAGAGTTTTTGCCATCTGATAATAGTAATTAATTTTTAAATTTTTAATCCGAAACATAAAACTTATGCCGCTTTAGGTACAAGATTGCCTGAAAAGTACTGTCAAACTTAATTTCTGACTCCATAGAGGTCACTAATGGATTCTACATGTAAAATTACCTCGAAATACCAAATAATATGATATTTGGTTCATATAATGGTGGTCGCTATTCCAAAGAAACCTGAAATTTTTCAAAACTTTGGGGGGCATTTTTGGACCCATGCTTAAAGGAAACCAAAGGCTTATTTTTCCTTGAAAAATCACCTCCTTCAATGCATATTAATCCAGGGACACCCAATATATTTATAAAAATATTAAATGTAAATAGGTACTAAACATGTATTTAATACTTTAATAAACATGTATTTTAAAGTGCATTAAACAATATTTGTACTTGACGCGTATTTTATGGGCTAAAAAATACATATTTACTGACATATTAATTACAGGTCGTCAACTTGTATTTTATGAGCTAAAAGATACACATTTACAGATGTATTTAATACATGAATCTTGAATTAAATATGTATTAAATCATGTATAAAATATAGTATTTAATATTTATATTTGATACATGTATTTTTGCTACAAGGGAAGTCACCCGGAGCTAGTCGGCCATCTTGGCCATTTCCCATGTGACGGGATTTGGGAACCCCTGTAAAGATATTCTCTCCAAATATAGGAAAATGTGTATCAATTTTTAATGAAGATCACAACCACTTTCCTGAAATTTTGTGAAGGGGGCCTGTATTCTTTTACACCCTGTGTATTCCGACTCAGTAGAATGAAAAGCCTCTTATATCCAGCACAGAGTTGGGCAACCGAATAATCAGAAATAATGAAATGACTCCGGCAACACTGAAAACTGGGTTTGCTACCTGAGTTGAGGAAAGGGAAACACACGGAAGGTATAGGTCAATTGTAGAATTATTCGTCGAATAATTCGATTGACTCGGCGTTGCCGGACACACCGAATAATCTCCGAATAATTTTTTGCCCAACTCTGATCCAGCATGACTGCAAAGTTGTAGGACCTTTCCTTCTAAAATGAGAAAACTTGTGCCTTGTGTTATTCCTTCGGACAAATTACAACATGCTTCTGAGATCTTCCACTTGATGGTACTGGTACTTATGTACTATCAAGGACAAAAGAAAGTCCCGTCAGCAAAATGCTCTTTTGAAAATTTTCAGATTATAAATGAAAAATTTCAGGTAGTTTTCCAGCTGATTCCAAGATGGTAATACAGTAAAAATTGAAAAGCTCGAAAATTTCAAGATGGGTCAATATTGACTGAAGAATCAAAAAAAGGGTATTTTTTAAGAGGGAACTTTTTTTAGGCGTTGATAGTATGTGCACTTCAGAAACTGGTATCTTTCAGTCAATTTGTTTTATTTCAGGAATTTAACTTGGAAAAGAAATAAACTAAAAGGAATTTTCCAGATAATTATATTTTTTTCATTTTCAATCAAATGAACAATGAGATGAAATGAAAGGTAAAAATGTTAATGGCTTTCAGTAAACAACAAGGAAAGGCATAAAAAACACGAGTAAGGCGAAAATGCAGAAGAAATATAGTAAAAACAATATCAAAAAAATCGATTCTTTAAAATAATACTGCAGGCTGATTATGAACAATCGTATTGTAATGCTATCGGGTCAATGATTGAGTACGTTTTCTCCTTAAGGGTGGTGTCATTATGATAGGTTTCTATCGGAATGACACCAGCAGTAAGATAACACTCACTTGATTATCGACTCCATAGCATTATGATACGATCGTTCATAATCAGCCTGTAGTAATGACAGTAAAATTTAAAAGCAGATAAAATGAAGAAACAGTCATGAAATTCAAATTCTCATGGAATGAATAAGAAGTAAACTTTAGTTGAAAAAAAAAAACAACCTTATAAAAAAAAGTAACTAGATATTTTTCTGTTTTTCACACATCTTATAGTTTAAAGGACATTCTTCATTCAGCTGATTTGCTCCAGATTTCTTTCAAGATAAATGGAAATTTTTTCAGAAATCCAAAACATTTGAGTTTTTCTTCATATTGATGTTGATTATTTTCTTTGCAAAAATTTCAGTAGTACTAGTAGTAGTTAAGTCCAGCTTTACCTATTTGTTCCCTACAAGTGATTTCAAAGCAAGCAGCTGAAGAAAAATATTTGATTTCAAAAGAGTTAAGACAAAACAAACAAAAAAAAAAAAAAACTTTTGTTTGAGGTATGATGGAGGACAGATTTTAACCTACTCGTTATTCTGCAAATCCTGAGCTTAAAAATAATACGATTGGAAACGTTTTTCTCCGATGAGAAACGGTGCAGATGCAGGTCCGAACAAAAAACGTTGATCTGATTAGCTTAAAATCCAATTAAAGATAGTCTCAGCCGAGTTTATCAAGTATTTCCAGCAAATCACTGACCAAGAAATATAAATAATAATAATGATTATAAAACGGGGGATTAAAGTTGAATCTCCCAAACAGTAAATATTTTCCAATACAAAAGTGGAATGAATACAAACCAAGAGATATGGAAGAGACAGGAAATAAATACTTAAATTAAATTTTCTCACACAGGGCAATAAAATAACGAGAAAATAAATGCTTTGTATAAAATTAGTAATACATATATATAGTTAATCAATCGGACTATTCAGATCAATAATCACTCTTCGTCCTTTTCTTTGGCTCCATGTTTTAGAATGCGAGTGAATTCGATATAATCGAACATTCCATTTTTGATTGGAGCTTCTCGGTACATTTCATCAACCTGAAAGGTGACAAAAACAAAGACCAGATGAAAAAACTGTGGGTCTAATTTGGTAACATTTTTGGGTAAGCTGCAGAATCAAACTTCGGAAACCTAACACAGTCATAGAAAAATAGCAAAGGTAGTCCCTTAAATTGCATTTAAGGCAAAAATACCCAAAAACACTAAAAAATACTTGACCACAAAGACCAGTAATTGTTTCCCTATTTTTCCACTCCAAATTGAAAAAAATCCTGAAATATTTAATTGTCTTGTGTTTCTGTCCCTAACTTTCTATTTGGTACAGCCAAACCCCAAATTAAAATTAGGGTTTGCAAACATTTTTGGAGTTCGATCAAAGCAAACATTGGGTAACAAGTATACTGTGCACAAAGGAACCCGAAAGATTATTGTGGGGAAGAGGGCTTCCAAGAAGTTTGACAAAATTGGAATCATTGGATTTGTCTTTTCATTAACAGAAGTTCTTGCAGGCCCAAAAAAATCTACCCAAAAGGTAGAAATTTTTTGGATTGCCATTGAAAGATTAGAAGTTTAGACGGAGAAGGGGGTGAAGGAAACAGCAATATTACTGTGCAGCATTCAACTGTAGGAACTAGAGTCGGGTGCTTTTTGTTTTTGAAAACTTACAGTTTCATCGTACAAGTTGCATCAATAATTTTGCGCAGGTTCCAATGAGCAAAAACTATAATCGATTGTTCACCAGCTACCACTTGAGCCAACAAACAGAGAGAGTGACAGAAGGTGTTTGTGTGCGTGCATAATAAATAGAGAGGTTGTGAAGGTGTATCGTACAAAGTGTCCGGATTTAAGGACACATACCCAACAAAACTGATGAACAATGAGACCTCGAAAACAAAAGGCATCGGCCAAGGTACGTTCCTACAGTTGGACGTCACACAGTAGCATGGCTATTTCCTCCAGAAACAAATATAGAGACAGAGCACTAATGGCTGCAGCAGAGGCACTCTGAATTCTCGCGGATTCAACAAAACAACAGTCAACGTCGCATGGTTCTCGCGGATTCAACAAAACAACAGTCAACATCCCATGGTGTTAAATGGTGAGCACCCTCCTCCTCACTTCCCGCCCGAATGTCACCGTTCAACACCATGCGACATCAAAAGGTGTTGACTGTTGTTTTTCATGTTATTTTGTTGAATCCCCGAAAATTCAGTGTGCCTCAAATCTTCTCTAAGTAGTTTAGCGTAGTGCTCCGTCTCTATTTGTCTCTGATTTCCTCCACCTCTTTACCCATCTAACGTTTTTAACTTTCAGACTCCATTGAAGCAATAACTATTGGGTTAATTTTTTAGGATAGCGAGAACTTTCGTTCAAAATGAAAAGACGGATCAAACGATTCAAATTTTAAAAAATTCTAGTGACAAGGGGAAGGCAAAGGTGGGCCCCCTCCAAATGGAACGGAACATAGTCCTTGGGGTCCTAATGAAGGGACTTACAGCACTTTTTGTGAATCGGCCCCTGAATTTGCAAAATTTTGATTTTAAAACGAGCCCCAGGGACGGCGGATCATTATGTAGCCGAGAATCAATCCCTCGCTCACAACTGAAGTCGTGGCGCAATGACAGCGTAGAGGACTCCGGATTGCATGGTCTCGAGTTCAATTCCTGCTGGCGGCGCTAATTTTTTCACGACAGTTGTGCTCATCTTTCTTTGCCATGTTTTTATGTTTCTTTCTTGTTGCTTGTTTGAATTTTAGTTTTGTTTTGCTTTTCGTTTTTTTTTTTTTTTTTTTAAGATCGTTTGAATCAAATTGTTCCACCTCTTTTCATCCTGCATGCATCAGGTATTACTACACTGTGCTTGTAAATAAAAGTTCAGAAAATGTTGGAAAAGAAAAACAACAGCATTTGAAAAAACAGACGGAAAAAAAAGTTTCGTTGATCAATTTCCATTCGTCTTTTTGATTTTCTAATATTTTTTTAACTTTTATATAAAAGCACAGTGAAGTAACTGCGTATACAGCACGAAAAGATGTGGAATAATTTGATTCAAACAGTAATAAAAAAAAAAACAAAAAACAAAACAAAACAAAACCAAACTACAAACAAGCAACAAGAAAGAAACATAAAAACATGGCAAAGAAAGATGAGCGCAGCTGTCGTGAAAAATTTAGCGCCGCCAGCAGGAATAGAACTCGGGACCATGCAATCTGGAGTCCACTGCGCTGTCATTGCGCCACGACTTCAGTTGTGAGCGATGGATTGATTCTCGGCTACATAACGATCCGCCGTCCCTGGGGCTCATTTTAAAATCAAAATTTTGCAAATTCAGGGGCCCATTCACAAAAAGTGCTGTAAGTCCCTTCATTAGAACCCCAAGGACTATGTTTTCGTGCAAGTCCCGTTCCATTTGGAGCGGGCCCACCTTTGCCTTCCCCTTGTGAGTCCACTTTCGCATAAGACTCATGGTTCTTGGCATGAAAATAAACATTTTGGAAAAACTGAAATATTGTCTCAGGATCTGATGAATATGACTTGTTTCATCAAATAAATCAGTCCTTTAAAATAGTATAAAGTGCTGACTGATCTGCAGTGAATCTTTTGTTGTATTGCTAGGTACTGCTCTTTAAGCAACAGAATTTGTGGTCTTTAGGGGCTATGGCACTTCTTTGAGGGTGGATTGCTACTTATGCAAGCCTGCCTGCAAGATTCTGCTCCATAATCAAAACATCCTGTGGCAAGGAATGATCTCGAGAGCACACATGGATTGGAAAGCTCTTGGTGTCTTTTGGAATTTTTTAGATAAAATTGAGAATAATATAAGAATCATAAAATTTAATGAAAAATTTGCTTACATCTTCATCGGAAAACCTATCGCCCATTGATGTGAGAAGTTCTCTGAGCCTTTCTTCATTGATATAACCACTATTGTCATCATCGAAACAGCCAAAAGCATTCTTGATTACATCTTCTGGATCGGTGCCTTGCAGCCTTTCTCCGAATAAAGTTAAAAACATAGTAAAGTTGATTGGACCAGGAGCATCATTCATCATTGCTTCTAAGTATTCATCAGTTGGACTTTTTCCTAAGAAGCAATAAAATGGAATTTGACTTTTGAAAGACAATAAAGAAAGGAAATTCATCACAACTTGAAAGGTTTCAGAGGTATTTGCACAAAGTTGCTCAACGCTCTTCACTAGTCTTTAAAGACAGCTTGTAGAGTGAGGCGGAGGCTAGGTAACCTCCTAGTATAGTCTCGTTTAACCTCTAAATGCGCTTTAAGCTCATCTGAGGGGTGATCACGGAGGATCAAATCGTTGTGGTATCGTTATCGTTATTCTTTGCATTGAATCAAATGGGCTTGCTTCTGCGCAACTCAATCGCGCAGGTGATCCCCTCCTCACCTCTTCCTACTTCAAATGATTGAGATTACGACAGCTCACAACTCATCACTTCCTTTCGTCCGTTTCAATCGTTACGAGGGGCTCAAAACGATTCGATCAGTTGAGCCACCCATAAGGTTACATGTAAACGATAACAATAACGATACCAAAACGATCCGATTCTCCGTGATCACCCCCCTGCTCCAGGGGAGCATAAAACACTACATCGCAGGAAGACATGGAAATGTTTTCAGAAAAGGATGATTTCTTGCAGTTTTTTATTTTTCTATATTTTTTATTTTTTTTTCTTTTACAGTGTAACAGCATAGCAGAGTTGGGCAGCCAAATAATCAGGAGTGATGAAATCAGTTTGGCAACGGAGTTGAGGCGGAAGTTATGACAGGACTGTCTCAGAGAAAGTATGTATACAGTAAATTGACCAAATATTTTGTCGAGCAATCAGATTTTATTGCATTTCCAAACATCACTGAATAATTCTCGAATATTATTAGACCAACTCTGCTGCAAATATGTTATTATCAATAGGTCAACCTATTTAACTCCTTTTTAAGTATACAAAGAAAAAACATTTGATTCATACAAAGTTAAAAGTTTCGTACGATTTTTCACTATGTTATTTCTATTGCTACTGCTATTGTTATGTTGTTGCTATTTCACTGTATGCTCTTTAATTTTTCCTGATTATCTGTGAGTGTAAAATAAGTAATTAAATTATGATTGATTGTTACGCGGCCTGCAATTTTTTTTTTCTCCCAGATTACGACATTTTTGCTTCTGTATTTCAGAGATTTTTTTTTTCCATGCAGCTGGCAACTTTGTCCTTAGCATTTTTACTTTCTTGCCCCCCCCCCCCCCCCCCCCCCAAGGAAAGAAAGTGTAGTCAAAAATTTGAAAGTTGGGGTTATTCCATTTCTTGGCATTGCAGGTCCCCCTGAGCTTAAAAATAATATTCTCAAAAAATATCCATCCGTCCGTCCGTCTGTCTGTCTGTGGTACATCATAACTTCTAACCTATGGGTCCATTTGCATTCAAATTTGGTAGGGAGGGCTTTGTCTGATAGTTCTAGAGGAGGTTTTTATGCTTTTTCCTTGAACTGAATTTGAAAGATGTTAGATGAAGTTTTACCCCTAGAAAAGGGTAAAAATTGAAATTTCTGAAAAATGGTTCTAGGGATTTTCTTGAAACTAGGTAAAAATATGCTTCTAGGACAGACAAATGGAATGACGTTCATTTTTGCAAGAAAAATCAAATAAAGGTAGATATGGGAGAAAGGGGTGGGGAAAATCAGGCAAAATATCAATTTCCACGATAACTACTGAGAGGATTTACTTGAAACTTGGTGAGAATATGCTCCTAAGATAGATAAATAGAATGGCATCATTCGTTTTTCCAAAAAAACTAAAAGAAGGGTACCACAGTAGAATATTGACAAATGAATCACTAAACTATGAAACTGTAAGTGATGAATTAATATACTGCAAATTTATTGGAAACAAATAGCAAGAAAGTTGTGTATGGGTACCCACAATATATTGCGCTCCTGCCCCAAAATGACAGCACGAAGCGCCGTAGCCATGGTTTTCCCCTGATTTTGCCCTACAAGAAACGTGGAGGTTTTTAAGTGTGGGTTATTAAAGATTATTTGATGGGTTTTTAAGTTGCTAGATAATTGACTCCAAGTTATTAGTATTGGTCATTTCTAGGAGACGGGGAAATAAGTGCATGATATTTTGGAAATGGCGATATTGCGGTAACACGGATTTTTTGTATTTACCCATTTTTCGTCCTAAAGTGGCAAGGCTGAATATTTTTTTTTTCCACAGAAAGAAGGAAGTATTTTAGTTGCAATGGAATTAACATTAGTATCTGAATAGATTTTAGGGAGAATTCTGGTTAGGAATCCTAGTCCTAGTGTTCTCAGTAGTTACTATACAAAAAAGTCAGGAAAAGAGGTAAAAAAAAAAAAAAAAACAACAACAAAGAAAAAAAACAGAAAAAAACAACAAAGAAAAAAAAAACAAAAACACAACAAAGAAAAAAAACAAAAAAAAGGAACGCCATAAATTATTTGTCAGGAGGTCTGGGACCTTCCAACTTGGCCGCTTGAGAGTCTGCAACCAAGAAAGGTAGGAGAGCACAGCAGTAAATGGTTATAAAGATGAAGACAAGGAACAAGAAAACTGGGAAGGTTCCCATTTCGGGTATTACCCTGCTGGGAATATTCTTGACCAACCAAACCATTATTATACTATACTCAGGAATAGAGTAAAGGAAGGAAGGAAGAGGGGGAAAGAATGTCTGAATATACTTAATCCATTAACTTTATCTTATGAACATACCCAGAGATGCGAGCATATCATGTAAATCTTCTTTGTCAACAAAACCATCCCTGTTTTGATCGATCATGTTGAAAGCCTCTTTGAATTCCTGGATTTGTGCTTGATCAAACATAGCAAACACATTTGAAGTGGCTCGCTGAGCTCGCTTCTTGGTCGTTGCACGACGTCCAGCAGTTTTGCGAGATGACATTTTGTCCCTGCAAGAAGAAGCAGAGAAATAAAATTAATTAAAATGAGAGGGCTGTTTCAGAAGCTGGCTTAGATGCTTGTGAAAAATGTATGTTTTGGTTGTAGCACTACATAGTAATCAATCAAAAAATAATATCCTTACATAAATCTAAAGTGGATGCATTGAGACCAAACTAGAGGAGATACTTTACACTCTTAAACTTTACTATACTAGAACACAAACAAACAGGGTGTTTCAGACCACCCGTCCACTATCTTTATGGCAAAAACAGCGCAAGATACAGTAATTCTGACGAAACATTCCTGATGTGTAACGACCCCAAATAAATCAGGGAAAATATTTCCGTTAAACAGCCCCTAAGGTAGGCCTGTGCGATGTCCAGTTTTGTGCATCGAAGTTCAAAGTCCAAAAAACATCGACATTTTATTGATGCATCAAAACGAATTTACACACGTCAAAAATGATGCTTTTAAGATAGTTGAGAGAAAAAATGACGCTTCGATCTGTTTTTAGTTTAAATAACAACTTCCGGGTATTGATTGGTATCAACATTAGAATCGAACCCATTCGATGGCAGGAAAACATTGAAACTTCGATCGATGCATCTAACATCGCACAGGCCTGCCCTGAGGCCCTAATTAAGCCCCAAAATGATTAACGATCGGTTTATCGATGAAGTAAACGATCAGGCCCCAGATTAGAATAGAATAGACAGGTTTGAGGTTACATCTCAGTGAATCACAACTAAGCGTGATCCGTGGACCGGCCTAGGGTTGACAAATTCTGGACAATCTGGTTAGTGTGTACCATTCCGCTTTAATAGAGCACTCCAATTGATCTGGCTGACAGTCGTGAAAAATTGTAATGCTTTAACATGTTCCAATTGATAACATTGATCAACATTTGATCACCAAGAAACATTCAACATGTTAGTCTAGTTTGTGCGAGAGATTTCAACGCGGGTAAGCGCATGAACACCTTTGTCTTTCAACTCAAGTTAGAAAGATTCCTTCACATAACTTCTTTCTCTGTGTTTATTTACGTTTTAACAAAAATGGCGGCATAAGATGCTTGTTGAACTTTGCTTGTTTTGGGGACATCGACGCCGCATGAACCTGAGTTCAGAACTCCGCGATGTTTATGCACTAATCTCAACCCGAGTTAGCCAACTCACTCAGGTTTGGAACCTAAATTAAATGTCTAGTTTACACACTTTTGGAAATACTCAATTTATGGGTTTCAAATTGGTATTAATACATTTAAGGACCTCTAAGGGGCGACTAGAAATGGGCGGAAACTCGAATATATCGCGTTATATACAAAAATTTCCAAAATTTCGCATAAATATGACAAAAATGTGGGTATTTTGTATCAGGTTAGCAATACGCAAATGTAGCACATAACACGGCAAGTAAGCAAAGTGTATGGTGCATTCCAGTGCTATCAACTATGATGCACTATATCGATTTACATCAAACAATTACGGTCATTCGTTGGAACACTATCTAGGCAAACAACCCAAGTTTTTCGCTAAAAATTAGGGTTGGGTGGGGTTAGCGAGGCATGGGTAAGGCGGCTAACCCCACCGAACCTCAATTTGTAGTGAAAAACTTGGGTTGTTTGTCCAAGTATATTTGTCTCCTAATTCGCCATTATTACTGGGATGTTAGGTTAGATAAGGTTAGGCTATTAGTAGATCAATCTTTTTTAGTTTTGTCTTTTTTATCTTCCTTCTGTCCTTAGTTTTGCCTTTTTTATCTTCCTTCTGTCCTTGAAAACACAATTCCTCGCATTGTTGCTACAGGAGTAGAGAAGGAATGACTGGGAAGCACAAACATACAGCTGCTGTGGTGGTGCTTCACTTTCTACGGTTGGCAGCACCCCGTACCTATCCGTATTCACGTTTATTAACTTCGGAAACTTCAAGGAAAATGGCGAGTTGCCGTCTTCCGCGCACGGAAATCACTGCGTTCAAATGCGTTTTGCCGCCCGGTAATCCACGATTTTTGGGTTTCTGCCACTGACTTATCGTTCATGAAGGTCTTATAAGTACTTTAAACAAGTCCTGAAAATGTTGGTTTCATATGAACAAAAGCGCGTAAACTAGATATTTACCGAACCTAATCAGAGTAGAAACAGTGTTGAGCGAAAACCAAATCATTTCTGCGCACGTCTCAACCTCCGGTTTGGTCCAACCCTAGTTTGTGAACCAGGTTGAGAAGCCTCACATAAACTAGGCTATTGTCTCCAGGGCAGAAATGCTAATACAAATAGGTACTATTTCCAGGAAAATGATTATATACTTTCGGCAGACAAGACAAGAGATAGCAGGGATCAATTCATCCTTGCGGCTTAAATAACGCCGCATGACCATATGTCTCGCAAAACAGTCTTTCGCTCTAGTACGATGGACAATACATCTCGGTTAAATGGTTGCATGCCACTGTTTCAGCCAATAGGATTTAATCCATTGCTGCTACCTCTTGGCTAGTAGTCTGCGGGTATGTAATCAGCCTCCTGATTACAGACAGCAAAGGGGCTAAGAAAGATCCAGAACTTGTTAGTCACAGTTGAAAACTGAAATACAAGGGATCTGCAATAGTTTGGCGAAAGACAAATAAATTTGAATCAAGAGGGAGAAGACCAAGATTTAATAGGTAGAGTCTGATGAATAAAGAGGAATTTTAGCTCTAAACGGTGGACGAAAAATAATTGCCATATTAGGAGCAAACTGAGAGACTTACGTGCTGCAGCAACTCGAAAATGAAAATTAAGTGACAAACGAACGTGTCGGACAACGACGGTTCAAAATAACGAAATATGTTCGGCAGGAGAACAAAGAAATCTAACGCAGTTGAAATTTAATCACGAAAGATTAGTCACATTCGGATTTGGGAAACACTCACAAGTTGTAAATAAGAACGAATGTAACGTCACAAAGTATTCTGTGGTCACAAGAATTAAGTCCCACCTTTCAGCAAAAAATGATTCATCACAAACGTCAAATCAAAACAACGTGCGCTCGCGCTGTTGTCACTTTGTCAGACTTTTAAATGAAAAACACAGGGTGCTCATGAAATTAGAGTCCCTGTATATGAAATTTTATATAGGGACTCTACATGAAATAAGTACCTTTATTTATACTCTAGTGAGTCTTGTGTAGGTAAGCTTGATTCAATAATACCGATGCTTCCTAAAAAGTTGTGCTATTTTTTGTCTCTTGACCTTAAAAACTTGTGCTTCACAAAGAGCTCAACAAATATCTTGAGAGCTACTCAATTTTCGCGTTATCAAAAGAAAAAAAAAATCGAAAGAGCGTAAAAAACTGAGCATTTTGTCGCAAACCGGAGGTCGATATCGTTTTTCGTATTCGAGATTTCAAATGTCGAAAGTAGATCTATAAAAACGACGAAAAACGGTATCGACCTACACTTTGTGCCACACCCTGAGATACTTTTGCCGCACCCTGTAGATAAAAGCCGTGGTGGTTGCATACCCAGGAGTTTACAGGAACTTCATGTAGGGTGAGGCTGTGAGGGATTAGAGTCCCTTGATGGAAAGATTGTATAGGGAGTACCGACACGAGCTCAACGAGTTGTGATTGGTCGTTGGTTTTAGGCTCTCACGGAGTCGAGCAGGAGTCGACGACATCGAAGGCTCCGCACGAAAGGAGTCGATTCATAGAGGAACGTATGGGAACGGACCGGAATGCCGGCAAATCCGCCAGTCCACCACTGGTCCACTGTCGAACTTAACCTTCGAATGCGTTCACGCGGTCGACAAAATCGACTCCTGTCAAAATGCATAAAGCGTCGTGTCGGTACTCCCTATACAATATTTCCATCAAGGGACTCTATGAGGGATTACAGATTGTGGGTTACTATATATGCTATCAAAGCAATTTATACCCTGATACACCATAAAAAAGGGGTTCAGGCAGGGGGCATCGGCATGACAAAAATTTCGGCACGTCTAGGAAATTTTCAGTGGCGAGGCGTGTTTGACAACAATGTATATTCTTCATTTAAATTCACCAAAAAAATCGAACGCTTCAGTCATCGGCGATGACTAGGCATTTCGACCTTTTTAATGTGTTTAAATTGGGAAAGGGAACGTTGCCAAATTGCACGCCTCGCCACAGGAAATTTTAAATTTGAGGTATTACGGAACGCAATTTAGGGCTACTTTCAGTTGGGAAAAAAGGCAACATTTGAGACCTTGGGGGAGCACGTGCCCCCCCCCCCCCCCCCCCCCCCCTGGATCCGCCACTGGCAGGGGGTACCATAAGAGCGTCGTGGCTATGAGACTCGAATTTAACAGCAATGTTGCGAAATCGATTTTCTCGACATATTGTGCCAAAAAGAATCCCACAAAGTGAAAAAGCCCCCCCCCCCCCCTTCAATCTCCTCTTTTGCTAGCTCGTATATCAATTAATTCACTGGCCAATGCGGGGTGGGCATTCTTTTAGATGACTAAATTGGGAATCTGCAAAATCAGTAAAGGAGGCCGACCAAAAGAGTGGCGGATTCGGAAAATTTGTTCACGCAGCGTGGGGGGGGGGGGGTGAAATTTGCAGCATTGGAGAAGGAGGCATTAGAAAGCCCGAAATAATGAGTATTCATAGAAAATTACCAATTTTAGAGACTTCTGAAGGGGGAGGGGAGGGGTGTGCCTCCGTGCTCTCCGAAACCGCCCTTGAGATCGACACGTCCTTAACATTGATCGCTTCGACAGTACTATAAGTAATGCACGAAATTTGCAGGAATTTAAAAAAAAAAAATCACTGATAATTTTTTTAAATTCCATCATTCTTCAGAGCACAAAAATCAGAACCACACCCCTGCCCCTCCTTTGTATGTTTATCTGAGATTAATTATGTTAGAGAGATACAACCAAGACAAAAAGATTTGAGGCTCTGAATCCAGTTGTGACAGAAAATTAAGCATAGCTACGAAGTACGAAAATAATTGCAAATGAAAAATGTGCAACTCAATCAACAACAAGCAGGAATTTTGACACATAGTGGCTATGGTCTCAAATACCAGAATAATAAGTACTTGTATGCACTTTTAAAGGTACTTACTTACCAGTTACGACTTTAGTTATCCGACAAATAAACTAGAAAGAATAAGATCTCACTTTAGAAAAAGTGTTCGGAACACTCACGCAAACCTAAATTTAATTGATCCAGACAGATAGATAGTAACAAAGGAGATAAAATTTTGGAAACAAAATAATCAGTTGGATTAGCGAGCGTTACTGAGGCAAAGTTGTTTCGGGCCAGATGAGCGGGGATCCTTGTGTCAGCAACTCTCACTTCTTCCTTATAAGGTTGTTGAATTCGAGCATCCCATAAATGGCTCCATGGTCATTCGGATTTGTTGCATGGAGCTGATGTTAGCACAGCCCTAACTTAAACAAAGTAGACGAAGAGTACCAAAACTCCATGAAGTATGAAGTATTCTTGGGAGAAAAACAAAGGAATTTTGCTGCTCTTCCTATTCGTCTTTGGGTCAGGAGCAGTCGCAGATGCGGAGATGTGTGAGACAAATTAAAAGCGTTGCCAAATATGTCAAGAGAGTTGTAACGATCATAAGGTGCTCGAGATGTGTTGTGATCAGTGATCACGGACGTCGCGCGTCGTGACGCTGCGCCGCGTGCCGCGTCGGTACTTACATACTTATGTTAGTGTGAGGAAAAAATTATACCGGGTGTGGCGAAAGTAAGTTGACAGCTTTTCATCTTCGAAAATAATGAAGATAAGTCAAAAAAAAAAGTTTAAAAAAAAAAAAAAAAAAAATTGTCTAGGTACTTGTAGGTAGGTATCACATTCTTTCCAATGATAATTAAACAGTTAAAAAAAAGAAAGAAAAAAGTTTTGCGGGCCCAAAAATTAACTTTCAATATTTGTTTCAGAAACTACCCTCTTTTATTCCTCATAGTGTTTGTTTTGCAAAACATTTTGGACCTGCATTTTATTGAATTTTTAGTGTTTAAAGGAAAGATACACAAATTTTAAAAATTGGTTAAGTTTGGAATTTGTCGGTTAATATCTGTAACACAAAAAACAATGCATTCACCTGCGGTTTGCTTCACAATGTTTACACGGGGAGACTGCAGGTTGCTCGCCTCAGAATTTGGTAAACTTAGTAAGGGTCATCATGGGGTAGGGTCCCAGGAAGACAGGTGTCAGGTTGTAAAGGCCAATGTCTTCCCGAATGCAAGAAATTAATCTTTGAAAATTAGGTTCGCCTCATACACAATGCTTAAGGTGATTCCAGGCGAAACTTTTCCAGATTTCAATCCAAAGGATAGCGCCACTAGACGCTTTATGGAAAAGCCGTGTTTTTGGCGTTTTAAACTGAAACCATAGATAAGACGCAAAATCCAATGTCGTTAGCACCTGCAAAATTTTTTATGGATTTTTCGAGCCTAAAATGAGCAAAATTAAAGCCGTAAATGATGAAATTCGTTTATGAAGATGAGATTCGAAGCTTAGTGAGTGAGAGTGAGCGCGAGTGATGATACGTCTATCTGCCTCACTCGCACTCATTGCGGCTTATGGGAAGTTTTGTATTTCATAATTTCCAGCTTTATTTTTGAGTGTTTCAGCCTGAAACTTTCACGGTATCTTCCTGAACTATGCTCGCAGGTGCTGACGTTCCTCAAGTTTGTGTTTTTAGCGTGAATTCATCAAATTAAGCAAAAAACTGTTGACTTTTTGAGCAGCGCGACGTGGTGTCCACAGTTGGAACTAATCGACCCTGGAATCACCTTAAGTTTCCACTCGGTTGATGCCAATGGGGGTCCCTAGAAAAAAATTAGCTTTCCCCTAGGGACTCTAGCCCAATTGAGTAACAATCAATATGATCCACCATCGCAGAAGCATCAAGCCACAGTCACCCAAAAAACCCAAATGTCTCTTATATGCACGCCAGTGCGTTCTTCCCATGTGCCTCACCTAACCACATGAAAATAATGCTAAATATGAAACTTGACTGTTTTCTGCGAGTAATAACTCTTGCCACAAGCCCCCCCCCCCTCCCATTTATTTAAAGTATTTTTGGGTGCATTTCGAACAGTTCAGAATTTACTCCTGATATTTTGAATTGAAGAAAAAGAAATTTAAAATACCCTAGAGCTTTAAAAATGAATTCTGAAGCTTTCTGATTTTATGGGACCCTCTTCCCATTCATGACAAAGACTTTGTTTTCCATCAATTGATGTTTGGGGCTCTTACTGGTTTTACAGCAGACATGAAATTTGATTCTGATGTACTTGCAGCATCATTTAAAATGCAATGTTGACAAGAGGTGGTAAAACCCCCCTATTTTTTAAGGTTTCACTTGATATTTTCTGCAAAATTCAATTCGAACATTAATAATTGCAATGAAAAGCTACCTATCCTGAAAAGTTCCTTGATTTCATAAAAATAAGTAAAACTAAACTCTAAGCCTTCATTCCTTGACTTTGCGTACGAAACAATATTGTCTTTGAAAATTCAACATTTGTCTTTTTTTCTTTTGCAACAAAGTTTGAAAACTAATACAAATTTTGTGGTGCATAAGTACCTTTGCATTCACCTGGACAATCAAAATAGACTTAAAGAAAGGAGTGAAACAGGCTGAGGCCATAAAATGCAGATCAAAATTGAAGAAAACATTCAGAAAAAACCTGAAGAATTTTATTTCAAGCAGGTTTACATTTGGTAAAATTCAATTGCCTAGAATACAAATTAACCTACAATAAAGTACACTAACAAATAGGTTGAATAGGTAAAATCAAACGTACAGGTCTACAAGTAAAAAGGGAAAATTCAGTGGATAAAGAGGTCAATGTAAATGTGAGCGCATAGAAAAAAAAAAAAAAAAAAGAAAGAAAGAAAAAAAATTAAATAAATAAATAAATAAAAGAAAGACAGAAATTAAAATGATTAAAAAAAAAGAGAGCTAGTCATCCGCATGCCGTTCAGCCACTTCTCGAAGTTGCTTCTCGAAAACTTTTTTTACATCACAGAAACCTTGTTTTGTTTTTCCAAATGAATTGGGACCCGCAGAAGTGGGAGTGTCTCTGAAAATACACAGCGAAAATGAACAAAATAGGTAAGTGAATTTATAAAATGAGTTATCCTTCAGATATCAATACTTTTTTTTGAATTTTTAAGTTTAGTAATCAACATCAACATCAAAATAAAAACATTAACTGTAACTTGACCACGAATAAGGAACTTTTTACCCAATTTGTTGTATCCTCAGTGAGCTATAAATTTAGAGGGGCTACGCTAAATTATGAGTCTAATTCAGGAGAGGCATGCATGAGAGGATTTTCGCAGTTTGTTTCCCTCTATCATTGTGACCTCAAAGTAAAAGTTGAAATAAATTCAACTGAAATTGGTTTAAAATAAAAGTACTGGCGTTCCAGAGCTGCTCCTCGTAAAGAGACATTTGAAACAACTTTCCAGGCGGAATTTTTTTTTCTGTTTCTGTTCCATGTTGGTTTCTTCATTGGGCAAAAGCTTCCAAAAGAAATGCCAACATTGATTTTTGTGTCAAGATAGCAGAGCTACATTAAGACATTAGCACCTACTTTCATTCTAAACCAGTTTTAGTTGAAAGTATTGCAATGCTTAACTTGGGTTTCAAAATTAATAAGGCAAACAAAACAAGTGCATGTGAAATTGCCATAAGAAATTAGAGTCCCTTACAGTTATAGGGAAAATCCATAGATCATGTAGACATGACGATTTATACATGGAAAAGAATCAACTGCATGAATACATTCCAAGGTTAAGTTTGACAGTGGACCAGCGGCAGACTGGCGGATTTGCCAACATTTCAGTTCGTTCCCATCCGCCTCTCTACTCCTATTTTTTCTCATCGACTCCTTTTTGTTGAACCTTCAATGTCTCAGACTCCTTCTTAACTCAGAGAAAGCACAGAACCAACGACCAATCAGAGCTCACGGCTACACTGCCTAGAGCTTTTCTTCCAAGGACTCTCTAAGAAATCTCAATCTCTTATCATGGTCCATGTCTTACTATGGTATCTCTTATCCATAATGTCTTCAAAATGATCAAAATGATGTTTCACTTGGCCCATAAATGGTTATACCTCCTCGAGTATTCCATCCGCCTCTTTAGCGATTCATTTTACATAAATGATATCACGTGATAAAAATGTAGCAAAACATTGTGGCATGCTTGTTTCTTTCATTCATAAATTATTTCCGTTACCACTATTTTACCTTTTCCGTTTAAGAGGCCTTCACTTTCTATCAAAAAGGTTCTAAGACTCTGATAGGGTTTGAAAACTGTCAGTTTACCTGTCTCTGGTCATGCATGCTTTAATAACGAAGGTGGGTCGTAAGCAATAATAATTAGGTAATCAGAAATTGATCAAGCCGGGGAAGCAAAATTACAGTTACTTTGGAACGCAATTTCTATGTTTAAAAGTGCGTAGAGCCCACGACAGAGCAATATCAAGAAACAAATATCGCATTGTGTTGGACAGGAAGGCCAGGAGGATCTGCCAGAGATAAGTAATCAGACAGTTTTCGAGCACTTTCCTCTAACCTGGTGGGCAATCTGGCTCTGAAAGTGACTCCTTTGGACTGCGGAATATCTCAAAAACTTATCATGCAATTAAGTTGGTGTTGTGAGAACTTTTTCTCGGCATCATTTAAGCTTAAATTTGAGTAGTAAGTAGGAGTAGTAAAGTCCAGCCGCCCAAACCTTGCGTTCGTTATGCTTGTATGACATAAAATTGAAAATCTATTGTGTCAGGTCCTTGGAGATATAATTCTTGTAATTTAGAATCAACGCTGAAACGTGCAGTATCACAAGTTTCCAAGGAACCCAATTGCATTTTGCTCCTCTCTTTTTCAAATTTATTTTTGCACAATTTTACGGTAAGTAGAATCAATTTTCAAAATTGTCATAAACATTCACAGCAGACACAATATTCTTCAGCTCTGCTAGCTAGGATTTTGCTTGGAGGGGATCTACTCACCGGCCAAAGTTTCTCATCCGCATTCTCGCCTCTCGCGGCATTTCTTCTGGCTCTTCCTCTTCATCATTGAAAACTGCTGCCGCTGATTTTGAAGGAACTTTCAGAGCGGTGGTATTTGAGTTCTGATTCTTCTATAGTAAAAAAGATTAAAAACAAAAATTAAGTATAGCGAGGAATGAGGAAGATATTTGCGCTGAGAAGGTAAATAAGTAAGAATAGCTGGCACAGAAAACATACAGGCTGAAGAAGTTGCAGAAAAAGCGCATTATATAAGGGGGCTGCAACAAGCTTGCACTTGTATTAATGGAAATTGAATCTGTGGACAGTATCTACTGGGTTTATCAACTAATGAGCTTTTGCACAAGCTAAAATGGACCTCAAATAATTATTCTGAAAGGGGCCAAAGTGAACCCAGTCTGAGTTTTTGGAATCATGAGATGAGCCACAAGCTATTTGTTGAGGCATTCAATAAGCTGTTTGAAAATTCCTGCGACATTTACTTCTCAGTTTTAAAATTTGGTTCGTTACATAATTTCTTACATAATTGAGGAGTTACCAGTATCAGGGGGATGTCGACATCTGCCTTTCAGTGGACATCAACCTTTTGATTAAACAAAACGTTTGTGAATATTGTGACAAAATTTCCAAACAATCCACTCAAAATTGAGATTATAGGATTTAAAGGGGAGGGTACTGATGACGTCGACACTCACAATGTCAACTCGCAACTTCGACAACCATAACGTCGACAAAAAGTCGGTGTTAACGTTGAAAAATCGCAACACCGCTCTCGGAAAACAACATCAGTGTCACGATTTTTCAACTTCGACACAGACTTTTTGTCGACGTTATGGTTGTCGAAGTTGCGAGTCGACATTATCAGTACCCTCCATTTAAAGGATTACACACAAGAGGTGAAGTGACCAGCGCCTTTATACTGGGAGAACCGAGGAACTTGTTGAGTTGGTTTTTGTTTTTTATTTTATTTTAAATCCTTTAAAAAAGTGGCCCTCAAATTTCATTTCAATATTCATTATTATGTCCATCAGGTGCGTTTTTTCTAACAGATTATCCTTGCGGTCTAGTCGAGGGTTTCTTGAGGAATGAACACCTGCTGTTTCATGAGCCCTACTTTAGAACACTGGAGTTTGAAGGATAGTATCGCAGTTTCGCTAGGAATCTTTAAAGCTTTCAAGTCATTCAGCAATCTTTTGCTACGTATAATAATTAATTGTTTGTTCTTCCATTCAACACTTGCTCTTTCCTCCTTTCACTCAAGCACTTTTTCACAAATTCATACAACTTTCTTTCCCATCGTTCAACTTTCATCATTTTTTTCTTGCATTTATTTGCGTCTATTTATTTATCTAATATCTATTAAGTATCTTATTTAGGTATTTTTTACCTCTTGCTTTTGAGTTCACCCGCCACAAGATTTTTTTCTTTCATAGCAAACCCCATAAGTTTCATTATTTTTTTAAAATGCCAAAAACACAACTTTTCCCAAAAGCGACTAGTGGTATTATCTACCGGATTGAAACCTGGAAAAGTTTCGCCTGGAATCACCTTAAGATAAACTTGACTTGATTTAATTGAAAAATACTCAAACTGAGTCGAGACAAGAGGAAAAAATGGCTGTTCACAGACACTTACTGTACACCTAAAATTCTCAGAAGATCTTGAGTTTAGTTTAAGGTAGCTAATCTCCTTGAGATTTAGGTATCTTGGGTGAGAAACCATGTGTTTCCAAAGCGCCTCTGAGTTGCCAATTTGTATCTTTTTTTACATGAAAATCCCTTGAAATTTCCTCGAGAAATCTTAAGGCATTTTGGATCAATATGTGTTTCTGAATTGTAAACTGAATCTGGAGGACTTTTAAAGTTAGAGTCAAGTCAAATAGATCTCAAGAAAAATTTCTGAATTGCACCTAAAGTAATTTTAGATTTAAGGGGATTAAAGAAGAGTCAACCACAGTCAGGCACTTACGTGAGATTTGCTGAGATTAATGTGAATTGGCTTGATATTCAACTTCTTTTTTTGGAGATCTATTTTCAAAGGCTTGGGACCATCTTCAGTTTTGAGTTTCTGATGGCAGGAATCATCTTCTTCACCTTGCTCTGGGCTGACACTTCGTTTTTTGGTAACTCCTGAGTGTGAAATACTGGCACAGGTCAGATACATATATACCCAATAAATTCAAAAATTACGGCAGTTGAAAAGAAGAAGAAATTTAGTCAGATGGCCAATGATTAAAAATTTCTGAAAATTTATAAGAAAGAAATATTTCCAAAAGTGGAAAAGGCATAGGAGAAGTAAGCAAATGAATTTGGGTCTCGACACCTACATCAACAAAACTTTGGAAATGTGTTAAGCAGTGGCGTAGCTAGAAGCCCCGCTGACCCCGCCGGGCGGGGGGGTACAAAGCTTTGGTGGGCGCACAAATTTTGAGAAGAGAAAGAGAAAGAGTGAAAAGGATGAAAGGAAAGAAAAAGGGGAAAAAAAGGAAAAGAGAAAAGGGAAAAGAAAATAGGGAAGGAAAAGGAAAAAAAGGAAAGGAAGAGGAAAGGAAAAGGAGAAAAGGAAAGAAAAGAGAACAGTATGAGAAAAATAGAAGCTATCGGAAAAGAAGGGAGAAAGCTATACAGAGGCTCTAGCTTCAGCCAAAATTTGGGCAAGAGGGGGGGGGGGGGGGCGGCTCACGGAAGCGGCCGATTTTTTCCTTAAAAAAGAGGGGCGCAACATTCAAATCGGCGGGGGGGGGCGCACGCTCAGCTAGCTACGCTACTGGTGTTAAGGACCACGAGAAACTTTCTGCCCTTAATACCGATAAGTTTTTGCACTAGGTTTTTTCAAAATATCGTGATAAATTGAAACCAATTGAGTCCTTTTGGGGCATTATCAGAGTGACCAAGAGGCATCTTGGAATTTTTTTTTATTAATAAGGAGGCATGATATGCATTTCATTTGCTCACCATGGGACCAGATGCAACCAGTTCCTCATCATTGAGTGTGGTTTGTTTAGCATTTCAATTTGGGAAAAACACGGGCTTTATCCACATTTTCATTTTCCATATTTGTTTATTTTTTTGAACTGTACTATAATATTTGTTTTTTGGGTAATTCTTAGCGGAGAGGCTCTCAGAGCTCAATTCACAAAAGAAGGCTGATGGTAAATCATGCGACTCGCTGCGCAAAGACGTGTTTGCGTTCCTACACAAGTGCAAAATCACGACCCTGTCTTTGTGCAGGAAATAAACCCATTTGTCATCAGCCTTCTTTCATGAAATGACCTCTATATTTGTTTTTCGAAATGGAACTTGTGCTGAAAATGTAACAGATCAAGAAATTCGCAAGATTCAGGTGAAATTGACAGATTTGCGGTTGTCTCTCAGCAAACCGTGAGTAGCCGTGATCGGCAGATTGACTCATCAGAGTGGCTAGAGTGTTCTGATCCAATTTGATGGAGAGGTTGAACAGCGCCGGCTTACCAAAGTGAAGATATGTGGAGTTACATTGTGTTCCAAATACAAAAACTAGCTTTACAGTTCTACCCTTGCTTCATCGGTCATTTGGGTTCAAATGGTTGCAATCAGCTTTCTGTTCGGTGCACCAGAAACCAAGGCGTCGGACCAAACCAAACCGCAAACCGCTCTGAACCAACAATTTTGTGAATCGTGAACCTTATTCCTAAATATACAGTAAACCGCAGCCCAAAACCGAACCGACTACCTTAAACCCTGTTCGAACAAGTTCAAATGTTTTTAACAAAATAGTTTCGACCAAAAGAATAGGTATTCTTGTCAAAATGTAAAGGAATGAAAGCACTGAACGTTTCAGCAGCTTTTGTCTTGTGTCGCATTTTCGTGAACTACCCCCGTAAAAAGAATAACGTTAATTATTCAATAATTTTAACAAAGTTTGAACAGACGCAGCTTCTTTTCTCAGTTTTTCTCTTCCTTTTATCGAGGAAATGTTTTTGAATGAAACCACTCCAAACCGGTTTACAAGTATGTGAACTGGTTAGGAGCTATAGCTTGTGCCAGAAAATATTGGAATTGACGCTTCTATGGTTATCATGAAAACATCAGCTTCTTACTGCTCCTAACCAATCAAAACATCAGCTTCTTACTGCTCCTAACCAATCAGGTGATCAGGCTCCTAACCTATCCAAAGATGGAAGCTGATGTTTTCATTCAAACCTACAGTTATCAAGTCCAATCTTTCTTGGGACAGCCTATAACCTAAAGACCATGTGAACCCGAACCAAACCGCAAACCAACTTTTACAAAAATATTGAACCGCGAACCAAACCCGAACCCATTTTTGCTGCGGTCCGATGCCCTGCCAGATAATACAGGTGAAGATTTTGAAGCAGCGCAGAGAGAATATAGTTAAGGGATGGCGTCCGCCATACCCACTATATTACTATGTTAGGAGTTGTCATCTGGCAACACTGTCGGTTAGTGTTGTGTTTAGACGACTGCGAGTCGCCGTAAACATCACGCACTGTGTTGATATGAATTTGTGGTTTCATGGTCTCTGGAGTAGACTCAATACGTCTATGGCTGTCATTGACCCCATGATTTCCAACTTTGTGTATGATTCTAGAATCATCCCCAAGGCCGACTGACTATGTTATCAAGGTCGTGCTATGGCATAGAGAATCTACTCTAGGTTTTGAGCACTATATAAGATACACTGACAGTAGCTTCTGGGTCGCACTTCTCATAGAGACGTCCAGTGAGATTTTGGATCTTGGTGATCTCTCATCTATTGTAATTGAGATTTTGGATCTAGGTGGTCCCTTAATAGTTGGCTAGAGCTAGATGCTCAGCGTGCGTGTTTAGAGGTTAGGTTTGGAAGTTGCGTCCAGGACATCTTAGGGATATCACTGTCAGCTGTTGGTGAGACAGAGATAGTGATTGTTGAGCTTCATGCTGTTATTTTTAAGAATATATCGATTTCCGTTTTATTCCTCGTGTCTACGTCTCTTACAACCTAAGAGCTATACGCATTTTAAAACCCCTGCCTATTACAGTATGTTTATACACACACTGTCCTTCTCACTTAATGTCTCACATGCGTTTTTTGAAATAGTTGGTCAAATCTGCATTAATGCACACGACTCATTTTTAACACATTATTCAAATCTGGCGCAGATCACTTACTCAAGGTCTGTCTGACAGTCAGTTTTAGTAGCTAGACATGGGTGCTGCAATTTCAATATGAGGGAAAATTGAAACCTCGTCAAGAAGAGAAATGATGACAGACTGCCTTCATGACAGCCAAGTGCCACAGGACATTACGAGCGGAGTGTCATACAAGGTGAAAAAATATTAAATGGCCTTTTGGAAAAAGTGCAGGCTAAAGTAATAAAGGTGAGACAATACAGAAAAATTAATTACTCTATTGAGTCTTAATAGAAACTACTAGACTTAGGATAACTCAAAAAAGAATTTGACCTGAGTTGCTCTCCATCCTGTTAGAACTGCTGCAATCGAAAGAAGGTAATACTACTTCAAAACATTATTTCTGTAGGAACTGATGAAAAACGTAAAATTGAAGGGCCTTCAACTTGAGTGGTAGATTATCTACGGAAAAACTAACATAGTTATGACAAATAAACTTCGTCCGGCTGAATGATCAAGATGCATGCATGTTTGATAAATTGACACAAGCCTTCATTTGTTTTTATTTTGCATCATTATTGATGAAGCATTGAACTAATACCATCTTTCTTGACATACCGGATGGTAGGATTTTGAGGTTATGAATCTGCTCGTTTACTCTTTGGTCCGGCTGGTCCACCTTGTGCCACACAGGGTAGAAGGAATCCCGGGAAAAAGCGGAATTTGAACGGCAGATTCCAAAGAGTAACGTGGGCTGGCCTCTGATTGGCTGCAAGTAGAGTCCCTGTATATCAAAGAGTCTCGCCATACGGGGTATAGATTCTGATTGGCTGCTAGATTTTAGGCTGTCACGGAGCTCGAGGAGGCGTTCTGTGTTATTCTCCATAAGAAGACCGTTGGAACGCACCTACCGAGGAAGCGTACACGCCCCTCAGCGAACCCAACCAATCAGAGTGGGCGCCTCCTTCGAAATTCTTCTTCTTCATGCTTCACGTGGCGAGACTCTTTGATATACAGGGACTCTAGCTGCAAGCGTGGTGCAAAAATGTCTTACAATTAGGGTATAGGGAAATTAACACGGGGTTTTCGTTCCAGGACGTTTATATCGAAACCTGTGCAAAATCCTCACGAAACAATTTATGGAAGTCGATTTAGCAGAATTTACCAAACAAATTGATAGGTCTTAAGTGCCACTTTAGAGCAAATTCGAAAAGACTGTTTCAGTTGAAAAGTACGCACAATAGTGTGTTTACATGCTTGGCGTGTGTTTGAGTAACTCACTATTGTGCGTACTTTTCAACTGAAACAGTCTTTTCGAATTTGCACTAAAGTGGCACTTATGACCTGTCAATTTGTTTGGAAAATTCAAACCTACATGCTTTCTTGTGGGGAATAGACCATTTTTCAAGTGCGAATTATAAACAATTTACGACAGTGAAACTTGGTTTTTATCAATAAGAAGTAACGAGAAGACTCAAGCTTTGAGAAAACTAATGCAATCGTACGCAAATTTGCTCTTTCTATTCAGTGTTGCCAGGTTTGGACGGGGTGGAATAGCCACGCGTGGACAGTTTTCGAGTTGGTTACTAGCCACGCTGTGGATAGGGATGGAGGATCGAACGGCGCAGGAGCGGAAGCGTGGCTAAATTCTCATCAAAATAGTCCACGTGTGGACGAATCTAGCCACTATTGGCAACTCTGTTTCTATTTTCGGGCAGTTTTAGGAAATTGGGGAGAATGCCAATGAGCTATAACTTTCGAGTGGCACATCAAGGAACGTTCCGCTGGTTCATTGTTGTCACCTAGGGCGCCGCCATCTTGCCGTAAAAATCGATTTTGAGGTTAAATTTTGTAGGTGGTTTCCGGTCGTTTCGTAAACAAACTCGGGCATCGCCGGAAACGACCTGCAAAAATTAACCTCAAACCTTGGAATCTGCCGTCCAAATTCCCGCCAAATTCCAAACGACCTACAAAATTTAACCTCAAACCTTGGAATCTGCCGTCCAAATTCCACTTTTTCCCGGGATTCCTTCTATCCTGTGTGGCACAAGGTGGACCAGCCCGCTGCCACTTTAAAGTTATAGCTCATTGGAGAATGCATTGAATATTACATAACCTACCTTCTCCGAAAGAGGGATTTTTACTTTTAACCACCAGAAAATATAGGAGTAAGAAATTGAAGTATGGTCAGACTGGTGTTCTCAAAGCTTGAAACCTTCCTCGTGGTCTATCAGAAAGAAAAACCAAGTTTCACTGCCGTATAAATTGCTTATAATTCGCACTTGAAAAATGGTCTTTTCCCCATATGAAAGCATGTAGATTTGAACGCCCGCGCTTCAGCTGCGCCAGCTATACGTCATCCCCTTCCTCACTCTACCCGGTGATAGTGCCAGGCAGACGGAGAGGCAGTGGAGGGTGTGCGCATTGACTGACCTGTGTAGTTAGATCATGATGGAAATATAACATTGTATGTGATTGTATAGGGAGTACCGACACGAGCTCAACGAGTTGTGATTGGTCGTTGGTTTTTTTAAGCTCTCACGGAATCGACGACATCGAAGGCTCCACACGATAGGAGTCTATTCGTAGAGGGACGTATGGGAACGGACCGGAATGCCGGCAAATCCGCCAGTTCACCACTGGTCCACTGTTGAACTTAACCTTCGAATTCGTTCAGGCTGAGGGCTAGTTCAGGCTAGAGTCCCTTGATGGAAATATTGTATAGGGAGTACCGACACGAGCTCAACGAGTTCTGATTGGTCGTTGGTTTTAGGCTCTCACGGAGTCGAGCAGGAGTCGACGACATCGAAGGCTCCACACGAAAGGAGTCGATTCGTAGAGGAACGTATGGGAACGGACAGGAATGCCGGCAAATCCGCCAGTCCACCACTGGTCCACTGTCGAACTTAACCTTCGAATGCGTTCACGCGGTCGACAAAATCGACTCCTGTCAAAATGCATAAAGTGTCGTGTCGGTACTCCCTATACAATATTTCCATCAAGGGACTCTAGTTCAGGCAGTCGACTGAATCGACTCCTGTCAAAATGCATAACGCGTCGTGTCGGTACTCCCTATACAATATTTCTATCAAGGGACTCTAGTATGCTCATCTGACTTCGCGCCACGAAGTCAGTAGCGCGCAGTTGAAAATCCAGATCCAAGATGGCTGACAAAAGCAGAAAACATTGTATACTCTTTCCAGAAAACATTGGGCTCCCTCTCCAGAAAAGCAGAAATTAGCCCGATGTTTTCTGGAAAGAGTATGCAATGTTTTCTGCTTTTGTCGGCCATCTTGGATCTGGTTTTTGAACTGCCTGCGAAGTCAGATGAGCATACCTCTTTAATCTATAACCTTGTGGCTTCCTCTCCAGAAAAGCAGAATATAGCCCGATGTTTTCTGGAAAGAGTATACAATGTTTTCTGCTTTTGTCGGCCATCTTCGATCTGGATTTTGAACTGCGCGCTACTGACTTCGTGGCGTGAAAGCAGATGAGCACAAGGTCCATATATACAAGGTCAGGCCGGTAGCTTTTGGCTCCCCTCGTTGGTCCACAGTTTGGGAGCCACTTCTCCATTTGAAACCATTGATCCAATATGGCGACGAACTCGGGAAGAATGTTAAAGTAAATGGGGGTATGGGTTCTCAAACATTGGATTTACCGAGTTGGCGCTACCAGCTAGACCTTATATTTATGGACCTTGGATGAGCATGCCTCTTTAATCTATAACCTTGAAACAAACCCTCCGCCATTTGCATTTTGCCTCTTGGAGCTTTCTTGATAGCCTAAATCTGAGAGCCAATCAGAAATGGATTCAGCAATGGCGCAACTCTCATAGTATATGGGCAATACCGTCTTCTTCCATACCTTCAACCGCTCCATTGAGGTTATGGTCACTCGGGTTCTACGTTTATACAGCCGCTTATGGGAGACGGTGGATTTTATGCAGTATTTTGGATTTTTCGGGCATTTCTGGGCATTTTTCGACCTTCTCGTCGATTTTTTCAGGTGGGGGGGGGGCGTCTTCGGCTGATGTTCCTAATAAATTTTGCGAAAAAAATTTTCATCACCGAAATTACCATAACCATTAACAGAGGTCCCACTCAACTGCAAACATCGATGCTTGGGACTTCTGCTTATGGTAACTTCGGTGATGAAAATTTTTTTTCGCAAAATTTATCAGGAACATCAGCCGAAGACCCCCCCCCTCCCCAAACTAACATGATCGACGAAAAGGCCGAAAAATGCCTAGAAATGCCCGAAAAATCCAAAAAACTGCATAAAATCCACCGTCTCCCATCAGCGGCTGCATAAACGTAGAACCCGAGTCATGATCATGACCCGAGTGACCATAACGTCAATGGAGCGGTTGGAGGTATGGAAGAAGACGGTATTGATATAGGGACTCTAGCGGAATCCGATGGTGTAGTAAAATTTGAGAAAACTTGTTGTTTACTGTCACGATTTTACATTTGAAAATTTGGATCCTGTTTCTTATGGAAAAACCTAGAAAACCCACGAGAGCGAGTGAGATGGAGCATTTGCTTAGATCCAAGTTTTTTCGTGACGTGAGACGTCACACTAAACAGGTCTATGTATTAGTTATATCTTCGTCCATGCATGTATTCTAACACCAATGCGTTTGAAGTCGCGGCTTGTTTTTTTTTCCGATTCCATCGCCAGCATCGCCTCTTGTTTGCGCAGGCGTGATTTCATGAATGCCGATTACCGAATATCAGCCGAATACACGTAAATACGAGCAAATACGACTTGTTGGTAACCATCAACCATCAGAGACAAATGTAACCATCATGGTAACCATAACCAATTATCGACTACTATTCACGCCTCCTTCTTCTCTGCCAACGGCTCCTTCGATTTCGTTTATTTTTGTACCTTCGGTTTAAGTGCAACTGTCCCCCTTTCTTACAATTCGTGACTCCTTTGAAAGTTCCTTTCTTTTACTCTAAAAATGTTGTGATTAAGTTTTGAAAACGTAACTCAAGTGCCTCTCCATTTCTGCATTTCTCCCATCAGCCAGTTCCACTATGGGGTGAGTGACGTTTTGTTACGAATTACCTTTACACTTTCTTTTTGAACATGGAAACTTTCCTATATTTCCATTTGAGTTTGTTCGCCCTAACCACCTCAAACCTAATGTTGTATGAAGAGTATGGCACTTGGAGAAAAACTGTCCTTACCAACATCAAGATTCTCTATTTTGTTAAAAATTTTGCCACACAGGCTAAATTTTAAATCATCCTATCTTCTTGGGGGTAAAAGTTCCTATGTGTCATTATTATGGCAGTGAAACTTCAACTTATACTTCTCTACAGAGCTTTTTTTTAATTTGGTGTTGTAAGGAAGCCTCCTGAGTTGCACCACTATCGGTGCTATCTGTTTATTGAATGGTCCTTGATCACGTGAGAGTGGTCGTGCCTAAGTGGTTGACGTTAAATTATTCCGGTATAGTTTTGACAACTCCGGGAACTCATCAATTGGCAACTGATCTCCATGTGAAGCTTTAATCTATTCCTGACCTCGTCTGTGGACCATGACTTCATTTAGAGTGGGGGAGGGGAGGGGAGGGATGACTGCCTCTGCATGGGGCGCAATTTTGATGAGGAATATCTTGTGGTTGAAATTGAAGGAAGAAATTAGAATCTAGTCAACTCAGGTTATGCCAACCTGAGTTAATTCCTAAGCACCTGTGTTTTTCAACGCAGGTTTAGGCTGCCCCAAGAATGCAGAGACAAATTAGAGACGGAGCATAACGCGAAAGTACATAGGGAAGATTTTGAGGTACACTGAATTCTTGCGGATTCAACTAAACAACAGTTATTACCCCTCTGACGCCGCATGGTGTTGAATGGTGACTTTCGGAAAAACACGGGGGGATGGGCTAAGAAGCGAAGAGGAGGGTGTTCACCATTCAACACCATGCGATATCAGAAGGGTGCTGACTGTTGTTTTGTTAAATCTGCGAGAAACAGATGTGCCTTTGCTGCAGTCAGTTAGGGCTCCATCTTTATTTGTCTCTGATTGAACAGGTCAGTCTGTTAGCGCCATAAGTATAATCTCTTGCTATGTTCTTCCTATGCCAGCAATGAGACCTGTTCTTATTGGGAATTTAACCGACATTTGATTAATATGGTTTTCTGATTTGGTCGCAAAGACTACAGCACTATTAGACTGACTTGTTTTTAAAATAGATCTTGAGGCCATTAAAGTATGGCTATGGGTATGGGTAAAGTATTTTTTGTTCTCAAAATATCGGTAGAAGGTTGATGCAATAGAGCAGGGTAGGTCCTGTTAAACCAGAGCCGAAGCATTTTGATTTTCGGGTTCCGACTAGTAACGATGCCTGCTTCTGAAATGTATCATAACACATTTATGCGTGACTTAACCTATAGGTGAGTGGTTGGTTAAGGCAGAGTTACAACTCATTGCTAACCAACCGCTCACCGATGCATTTTGATACATTTCAGAAACAGCCACCGCAACTCGTCAGAACCTGAGTCTTAAAATGCTTCTGCTCTGGAATATAATGCTTGACCTTACCTCAAATATTCAAGTAGGCCTCCTTTGCGATATAATTGTCCGCGGAAAGCACCAAGCATCAGTATTCTTCTCAACTAAATTTTAATGTATTTCAATAATTTTTCTCATTAACTTCCCTTTAATTGTGCTTCTCAACGGCTTTGGGGATGCTGATTTCAAAAATTATATCATTTTCTTCGTAACTCCTTCCGATTTTACGTATATTCCCCTGTTTTGCTTTTTTTGCGATAAAGTCGAATCTGTGGAATAACAAGGATATTTCTATCAAAGCTATGGCCAAATTTGAATGTGGCAGGTCAATTTTTGTTGGAAATCATGCTTAACACGAGAATATGGGTCTAATCAATAGAAAATATCTATTTTTGCAACAAGGGACCCTTGTTTGGTGCTAAATGGGGGCAGACATCTATGTCGCAAAAGCGTCAAAATCCAAGTATCTTCCAGGTATAACCTCAAAACCGCGAAACTATGTATTTGCTAAACTGTCAACATTTTGAGTAATTTATTCTTGTTTTGTTCTTTTAATACTTAGTAATTTCCGTTGTCAAATTTTAGAGCTAAGTGAACTGAACTGCAGCACATGGCCAATAAATTTAGCTCTTTTTATTTATTTTCATTTTTCCTCCTTAGTAAAGCCATAATTTTGAATGGTAAACCGCAAAATGAAACAATTTTCCACCCTCAAAGTTTTGTAGAATGCTTACTATTGTGAATGATTTGGTAATTAATCAGTAATTGTTGGAAGTTTGATGTTAAATATTGTTCATTGCAGAGAATATCTTGCAATTAATTTTGAAATGATTTGAATATTTTTTAAGAAAATAGATGAATAAGTAAGAGGGTCATTTGGAAAGTAAGTTTCCCTATTTTTTTTCTGAGCTCCTAATTTAGCTAACAAAAATTCAAAAACAGGGTTAGAACCGTCAAAAACTAAGAAACTCAGTGCTGCTTTAAAATTAAAATCGAACAAATAATGACTTCACAATCTCAGTTTTTGTGATCGCATGTTTTGAAATTTCTGCCCGCCTTCGATTCCAGTGTGCTCACTTGATTGACCAAGTTCAAATCAATCGTTGCAATCAAAAAAGAAACCATACAAAAAAATTGAAAAAAAAAGTTTTATCGCTTACCTTTCTCAGCTTTCTACACAAAATCACTGCAAACATTGATGCATTTTTCGCATCGTGAGATGAGCTTCCTGATGTTATCTTCGAAGAAAGTTTTTGGTTGATCTTTGAAAAATTCCATTATTGCATTCTTCAGCTCTGCGTCTATTCCGAACCTTTTTCGGCCAAAAATGTCTTCCATGTAGGGAAAATATGGTCTTCTGAAGGACTGAAGGTGCAAGATCTGGACTATACGGACGTATTGTGGGTGGTATAAACAATGTCGTTGGTCACTTGTGTGCAGATGCGCGTTCTCATGCAAAAGCAGAACACGTTTTAAAGTCTACCAGGGCGGTGGTCTTTTACGGCTTTCTGGAGCTTTGAGAGGGTCTTCCTGTACTCTTTGCAGTTATTTGTCTCCTCTTGTTCCTAAAGCTCAGACAGCAAGATGCCTTTATTGTGCCAAAAAATTGGACGCAGCGATAATTTAGCTGGAAAAATCATTGCAACAGAGGTGAACGGAAATTTCGAAACATGCGATCACAAAACTAAGATTGTGACATCATTATTTGTTCGATTATAATTTTAAAAATGGCACTGAGTTTTTTGTGGCGGTTCTAACCGTATTTTTGGATTTTCATTAGCTTCATAAGGAGCTGAGGAAAATAAAAGGGAAACTTACTTTCCGAAAGACCCTTGTAATGAAGATGTTTGTACCCTTCATTTTTATAATTTCATTACTATCAGTTTCTAACAAAGTAGCAAAGAGTTCACAGTGATTTTAAGTAGTGAAAAATAGTGGTACGGATGTTACATTAGTCTAAATAATGGCTGAAATGAAACAAAAAAGCTCTTGCCTCCAAAGGATGGTACAGAATCTGGACCAAATTTTGCCCATCGATTTTTGGACAAGGGCTCCTTTTGGCTCCTTCTTAGCACAATCAACACACTTTTATTTACCAGAAAGTGGAAATAGCTGTTAGTAATCTTGTCAAGTTGACACTTATCGCAGGTTACTTTGTTAGCTTCGGCTAGAGCACTTTCTGAATATTAAGTTATAACTTCAAATTAAGTAATAATCTCAGTTTCTCATTATAAACATCATGTGGAGATAGGCGTGGTCTTGTTTTTAGTTGTGTAAAAGATTTTACTGTGTGTTATCAATGTCTGTTTAAGATTTCTATAAGTTGATGCTTACCTGAAGCATCAGGTACTGACACAATGACTAGAAATCAACATCTAATAAAATCTAGGTTAAGGGGTACTTGATATGGTGATGTTTTTGGAATAAAACTCTCAAGTTTGTAACGCTGGAAATTTAAAATCAATGCTCTTTTAGAATTCTTTGCTTCTGGGGCTTTTCACATATGTTGTTTCCCCAAAGATTTTGGTTTTATCTTTTTTTTGGTGGGCAACTGATTTATTTAACAAAACCTTACATTACTTATGAATGTTTGGGTTTAAATCAGTCAACCCTTACTGTATCAGTTTTTATTTCTAAGGTTTGTTTAGTTTACATGTCTCCATTCAAAAGTGAAATTAATGACCGACTGCTGTGATAAAAATTGTGCAAACATCAATCTGAATTTGACCCTTTTGTTGGTGACTATTTTAAATGATTCCAGGAGCACAGATTTAGAACTTTCTGAATCAGAAGCCGGCTCTGTTTATTTATCTGATGTTGAGGAAGATGCCAAAGTTTCAGATCCCCTTAAAAAGAAAAAGAAGAAGAAACACAAGCATCATAAACATAAGAAGCAAGCAGGAGATAAACCAGAGAAGTAAGTATACAGGGACTTCCATGCAGTTTATCATTTTAGTCACCATCATAACTGTTCATTTTGTCAAGTTTTGAGAGGAGCATAAAGCAAATTTTATTTCGTGACAAGGTTACGTTTTACGTGACCAGGTTTCGAAAATCGGTAGGTGACCGAAATTCTATTATTCCGGTTACCTAAAAGTGGGCGGAGCCAAGCAACGTACGGTTATGTACGGTACTGTATCAAAAGGTGACCGGGAACCGCTTGGTTTCGAATTTCGAGACCTACCTCCCGAGTCTGGTTACATGAAACGTGACCGGACGAGTAGGTGACCGGAGGGAATATTTGAATTTTGAATCGCCTTGCCTGTGATTGGCTCGCGCAAGTGACCGTGGTTTCGAAACTCTGATTACGAAAGAAGAAACCGGTGACCATTGGTTACGAAATAAAATTTGCTTATAGAATTAGTCTGAATGGATATACTTAGTCAAAGATGCTTGAAAACTAAAACCTCAAAAACTTAACAATTTCTCAGCCAATGCTTTCAAATTTTTAGCAGGTAAGCCTGAAGCAGTGAGGCACGGTTTCGCAGAATTTTGTGATCACAATTGTTTTTTTTTTTCATATAACGCTTTATTAAAAAAAAAGTTTTGATCTAACAAAGATATTTATACTAAAAATTGGTCTGCCCGACAAATGGGGGGCTACTGACCTACAGCAACATTTTGTTGAATCTTAAATAGGATTATCTTTTTTTTTTCTCCAATTTGAATCGGTATTTACTTACCTTCAACTGAAACCTTTTGTTTTGCGCTTCCATTTTCAGAAAACACAAGAAAAAACATAAACACAAGAAACAAAAAGAAATTAAAATAAATGGGGATGCAGATTTGAAAAACGGTAAGAAAGTTTCGAAAGAGAAGGCTGTCATCAATGGTGGCAAAATTGTACGCAACGATCAGCAAGAAGTTGTCGATATTGATGCACCTGTGGTTGTTGACAACAAAGTTATCGACCTGGACTCAGATGGCATAGATATAGATAATATAGATGAAGATATTAATCTTGAAGACTTGATGCGTCAAAAAGTAAGTCACCAAATCTCAACATCTTTTCTTTGCTTTTTTTGCTTCTATTTCCTGCACAAAAAAGTAAAGTTTTGCAATTCCTTCAGAAGTCCTTTTGAACTGTTTAAACAATACAACCCAAGTGTAATTTTTCCAAGAGGGGGGTGGAGAGTCAAAGAGACATCGAAGGCTCAAAAAAATCAATGAATCAGTGGAAGGAAAGAAGAGTAGAGGAGTTATAAGAATTTTTTGGATGGCTAGTTAATCTACCTGTTCATTGTCGAACGTAATCTTCAAATTTATTCATTGAGTTAAAGACTCCAGAAAAACTGCGGACAGGGCACAAGAGAGAACAAACTTTTTAGGTCCCCTTTGAATCAAATTTTCAGTTAAATAAGTGAAATTTTATTTCCTTTAAATATTTTGTGGCTTGTCTAACTCAAGTTTGCTTTGGTTTCCTTTTTGATCTTAACTGCTTTTTCAAATTGGTCTGAAATTTCTTTTGTCACTCTTTTAGGCATTACTTCAAGCACGCCTAGGAGCCTATGACTCAAGTACTGATGATGAAAATGAAGTTCACAAACAAGCTCCTGATCGCCCTGTTTTAAAAGCAGATGTGATAAATCTGATAGATGATGATTCTGATGAAAAATCATTCAAGAAACGGAAGAAGAGAAGCGTGTAAGTATGAAGTGTTTCTTACTTGAAATAAAAGTTCTTGCAAATTCTTGTCATGTTCTTTCCGTGTAGTTTCTTATAATGTGGCTGTTGCTCACTTTTGCTTTAAGCTATTCAAGGGTCAATTCCAGGGTAAAAACCTAAAAATATTACAATAGTAGCACTAAAAACTCAGGAAATCCACTTTTCATTTAGTAGGTAAAATGCTTTTAAATGCGCGAGCATAATGGCAGCGTTTAGCACTAAAAATGAGAGTTTCCTATATTAATTTTGTCACTCTCTCTATGCTGACACGGAAGATTCACAGAGAAATTAGACACAAGAGGAGTGATTAACAGACAATTAATGGTACCGTTACACCGGTGTTAAAGGAAAGTCGTCTCTTATTGGTCACTTCTTGATGGAGTTACAGTAATATTAGATAGTAATCTTACACTATTACTGCCCAAGGCGGCCACAAAGACATTATAGAAGAAGACTGGCCCCTAGCGGCGAGATTTGAAGCCGGTTACTGTCCTAGGCAGGGCTTCCCCGCTCGGGGGCATGAACCAAATTAACATTGCGGCTTATGGAGCCAAGACATAAAACTGTTTCAAAAGAATGTTAATTACTTTCAGTTTTTAAAAGTACTGGGATTTGATATGCAGCTTATGCCAAAGTTGAAATTGACGAACTTAAGCGCAAGTTTCAGTCAATTTATCCGCTAGATATTTACGATAGAAAGTACGGCAGATAGGTTATGGGTGCTAAAGGAAACACTGACCGAGCGATCGTTAACTTCGATTATTAAAGAACGGACGCCTTAAATTGATCCAAATTTTCAGTTTAAATTTATGTTATACTACACTATATAACATATGTGAGACTCGACATTGTTATTTGCTAAAATGATTGACTAAAATAGGTTTGAAGAGCAAAGCTCCATAAGAGCTAATGTTAAATTGGTTCATACCCCCGAGCGGGGAAGTGCCCTGCCCATTAGCCCGTGCCAAGACCGGCTTCACTTTTCCTCCGTGCAAAGAGATAGCAGGGGCCAGTCTTCTTCTATAATGTCTTTGGGCCGCCATTACACTCGCATTGAAAGCATTTTATGAGCTTAGGAGTGGATTTTGTGAGTTTTAAATGCTACCATTGTAACTTTTGCAGGTTTCTACATCTGAGGCGACCCTTAAATTGCTTATAGCAGAAGTGTGCAGCAGTTCCATTGAGAAGGAAAATGATCAAAATGGATCCGACACATTCCGTATGAAAAATCCCCTTGCCTAAAGTTAATTTTTTTTAACTTGGATCAACGTAGCTCGTCGAGCTGAGCAAAAGTTCTCATGGCACCAAAACATTTTACCGAGCCGTTTTCGTGCAATTCAGCTCAAAGTTGAAAAATGAAAATAGGAATCGGTATTAGTACGAAGTGCGTTTCTCGGAAAAGAACGGGTGATCGTCGTTTCTCCCTCATGAAACAATACCGTTGTTCACATTGGGACCGCATGCACGTACAGTGTCTCTTTCAGTGTTGTTACTTTCTTTTCAGTTTTGGGAGTTATCTTGACCGGCACGTTTAATTTTTAGGGGCCATCTGCAACTTTTGAGGAGCAGAAATGATTTTTTTGCTTACTTATCGCGTCGCATGATGTTTCATTGAAAAGTAGACTTGCGGAATGTAATGTTAGTAAATAAGCCCAGATATTTTAGGGAGAAGTTACAAAATAAAAGTAAAGAAGTAAACAAATTTTCTCTTATCTCTCCATGCTCTTTTGGCATTTTTCAAGGAAAATTTTTTTGCGGCAATATTTGGATCTATTTTATTTTACAGCATGTCTTAGAGGTCGTGCAGTTCAATTCTATACATATATCAGTCTATTTACAAGAACTCAAGCCCCCACTCCAAGAAAAAGGTTGGGCGCGTTTCACTTCAGTTAAAGACGCGATTTATACGAGCTACCGCCATATTTGCCGGATGGTCGAGTATGCGGCAACTTTCGCGAAATTTGCCAATTTCTGCTAAATTTCACTAAAAAACGCCGATTTCGCGAAAATTAGCCGTGCGAGAGTGGAACTGGGTGGTAACAAGTGGTACTCCTGTGAGGATCAGATCGGAATACAACAGTTTTAACAATTTTGCGGCATTTCGCATTTTGCATCCGCTAAATTTTCCAAGCTCTACTGGCATGAGCTTGCGGGCGAATGTTTGTGCACTGTGCGGCTCGGCAAAATGTTCAAGTGAGCATGCGGCTTTTGGCGCCATGTTTGACTGAAGCCTCTGTTTTTAACGCGCAGTTCGCGAGCGGCCCCTGGGGAAGCAATAACCGTGGTCTGTTTCCCTTCCCTACCCAAGCACACAGTCTCCTTGGAAAGAGAAGCGAAATCTAGATTGTATTTGTTTACAACATGAAGCATGAGAAGCAATTGCGGTTGGTCTCAAAGAAGGGTCACAGTCAGGTATAGGGAGAGAGAAAGAAAAATATAGTGGAAGAGAGATAGAGCTATGATGAGGCTCTTGGGCGGAGGGGAAGGTGGTTAGTGAGTAAAGGGAAATTGTGTGGATGGTAGGGGAGGGCATCGGACGCTATACGTGTGTGCGGTCTGAGTGTGAATAATGGAATTGTTTTATGAAGGATGGACGAGCCGATCACCTGTCCTTTTCCAAGGAACGCATTCAGTAATATTGCCTACTCCTATTGTTATTTTTCAACTTTGAGCTTAAATTGTGTGAAAGTGGCCTGGTAAAATTTTTTGGTGCTGTGAGACCTTTTCCTCAACTCAATGAATGGCATCAATGGATTGATGCAATCCATTTAAAAAAATCAACTTTTGGCATGGGGTCATTTCCCATTAGGAATGTGCCGGGTCCTTTGCCTGTAAAACTTAAAATACTTGCGAAGTAAGAAACTAAAAGCAGCCTGTTAATGCTCGTGAACTTTGTCTTCATGGCTGGCTTTCTCTGCTCTGCAAAAGATAAATTTGAAATTCAGGCAGGAGGTAATGCAAGATGGCGTTTTAAGTAAGAAAACATGGGAGTGGAGATACTTGAGATACATCAAAATAATTGCCATTCAAGCACATCTTCTTACAACTTGTTTACTTATGTATAAATCGTTTGAGGGGAAATAAAAGATTCTCAGTTCTGCGGGTCAGTGGGTCAGTAGACCCCCGCATCGAAAGTTCTCCTTTGGGGCGCTGTCAGTAAATGTTTGAGCTCAAGTTTGTAAATTCTTTAATATAAATGTTTTAGCTGGTGGTTACTAATTCTCATATTTAATCAGGAAGTTGAATGATTCCTTGAATATTCTCCCATTTTCCCTTTAATTTTAATAATGGAAAACTCATTTTCCTCCGTAACTTACTTTAAATGTGAGGAAGTTAATCTCATTTGATTTATTCAGTCATTGTTAACTTTCATTGCAGAATAGTGATTAACTCTGTTCCTACTTCATGTTTCTAGGAGTGCAGAAAATGATCCAAGGAAAAGAAGTAAGAAAAGCCAAGACTTGAAGTCAAGTCAGATCGAGAAAGATAAAGAGAGAGACAGAATCCGGCGGAAAGAACTTCCCAATGACTACAAATCAAGGAAAGATGAGGAAGAGGAAAAGCGAATGAAAAGAGAAAACCTACGAAGAGAAGAAGAAAGGAAAAGGGATGAAGAAAGGAAGAAGCGTGAAGAAATCAGACGGAAACAGGATGAAGATCTCAGAAGAAGAGAAAGAGAAAGAGAGAGGCTTAGATCTAGTTCGGATCTTCGTGTTCGAAGTAAAAGCCGATCACCGCTTAGTGAGTGTCTCTGATCTTAGTTTTTAATTCTGAAATTAAATTAGGGAGCAGTGGCGGCGGTTGCGATCCGGCAAGCATCTAGTCCGTTTAAAGTCGTGTAAAAGGTCGAAACATTGAAGGTGCGCAGTGCATTCCTCGAATAGATATTTTACATGGGTTTAAATGGATTTAATGCAACGTTGCCTGATCGCACACACCGCACAGTGTTTTATAAAGGAGAATGGGCGGACATTGGCCCATAATTCTGTACTAGCGCATACAATAGGGGTTTAAAGTTTTACAAAACTCCATTTCTAAGTACAATTCACTGAAGTAAGTACTAAAGAACTAAAACAATTCGCAAAATGAGACCAAAATTAAAAGTGGCAAGCTACTAACCTCAAAGCTACAACGTCAATAAAAAAGGTACCTTGATTCCATTTATGCAAAAATACGTTGAGGAACAAAGGTACCTTTTCTCGCTAATATGCATTACTTGCTATGCTACCTACCGGCGGAAAAATGAACTAATATCTCGGAAACTTACCTACTCTTGAGGCTTCTAAGGAGCGCTTGGTGTCAAAAACTCAATTTCGCATTTTTCGACCCAACTCGCTAAAAATCGATCTCCTGAAAGCTTTGTCTCTGGAAACTAAGGTCCCTTTTCCCGTGCGTGGTCACAAATAACTCGGAAATTCAAAAATTTAGTTGTCAATTATAACATGTTTATTTTTCTATAATGAGAAGTCACCATCATCTGTAAGCCTCAATGAAAATAATGGAAAAAAGTATCTTTGATGGAAAGGGAAAAGGGAATGCAAACAAATAAGGTGAGCAAGCTGGAAAAAAATGACATGAAGGCCGATTCGAACCCCAGTTCAATGCTTGCTGGGCAAAAACACTAGCCACTCGACCAGCCAGTCAGAACAGGGGAGCGACTTGAGCGTCCGACACATAGGGAGTCGCTATCGCATATAGAGTTGCTATGCGTAGATGTGAGAGATTTGCTAGCGAGGTGTGAGAAAAATGTGGTCAATTCTGGGAAGACTGCTTTAACTTTATGGAATGTATCTTGAAAGTTCACATAAAGTCGCAAATTAGCTCGGAATGGATTTTTTCTCTGGAATATCCGCTTTCAAGCGATCTTAGTCATTTCATTCTTTCTGCAAAACTTTTTAGTTATTCACCAAGTGAAACTTTTATTACGTTGAAAAATGGCGTTCGAAAACCTACACCTTCTCAGATTTGAATTAAGTTTAATCCTTGAAATGAGGTTTTATTGGCTGATCAATGGCACTTAAAGTATCTCTGTGACTTCCTCTACTATTTTCATCTGGAATGTGATCAATTTTATGGCATTTATTCACGATAAATTCCCTGAAATGAAAGTTGGTACCGCAGACCCGCGCGCCTGAAATGAGGCATTTTCATGGAGATCGACTTACAGAAAACAAGATTTCTCTAAGAGTCACCAAAAGTCGCCGACAATTTTTGGATATGTTGTTCTCTAGGTGTTACTCCATCACCCCCTGCAAGTCGTTTGTCAAAGAAGTTCAAAGCTTTTTTTATAGCTCTGCCCAACGTTGGGAAATCGTAAATTTTTCCTGAACTCTTTGAACAAGCTGATCAAGGTCATGACAGCAGGAAATTTTAACATCATACAGTTCAATTTTAAGCTGAAAGTTCGTTGAATAAAATAATTTGCTTTGTTTTTACAATTTTTTGTAAATGGACAAAGAAAACACCCATACCCTCGGAGTATTATTTAAGGAATAATTGCAACCTGCCGAAAGTAATATTTTGAGAGCTTTCAATAGTATCTAAAATCGAAGTATGTCAAAATTACGGTGAAATTGGGTACAAAGGATGTTAAACTGAAGATTTGGTCATGTTTCGACTCCATAAACACGACTTGGAATTTTGGCCCAATGTCCGCGCTGCGCCGGGTTCAAAACACTGTGCACTGCGCTGCTACTGTTCGGGAGGCAATATTGCTCTCATCACTTTTTACTTTCTCTCATTTAACGAAGTTAGAAATTGAGAAAGTATTGCTATGGCGCAGCTGTCTTTCTGTCTGTATCCAGCATAAGTTTTGAATAAATGCTCCATATGCATCCAAATTTTGCAGAGAAGTTGCTTTCAACATTCCCCAGAGAGGCTTTTTTGGTTTTTTGAAATTTTAAATTATAAGCAAGTTATGCAGAGTTAGAGGTGATCGTTAAAACCAATGGGGAAATGGGTAAAATTGGTCAACGGAGGGAAAAATTGGAATATTTCAAATGTAGCTGATTAAATTTTGATGAAAAATTTGCAAAAAATTCTACAACTAGCCTACTGTTAAATTAACCCCTTAAGGTGGGTCAGAGAGCCGCCCCCCCCCCCCAGAATATTAAAGGGGGTCCAGCAGTTCTCGCAGATTAAGTTAGATGTGAGAAAAATAGTTTGTTTTTTTTTTAAAAAAATGTTACCATTACAATTTAACATTATGGAAAGTGAATTTTCCGTGTAATTGAAACATCAGTTCTCGTGGGGTTGGAAGAATTTTGGTCTCTGTAAGGCAAAATCTGTACTGGTGTTTCCACATATGTAGCCGTTTTATCATGATCCTTTTTGTATTCTACCCATTTTTAATGCAAACACATTTGACTTCGTCTTGCTGACCCTGTTTGGAATTGTTCCTTGATTACTATTAGTCTGATGAATCCCACTAGAATCAAGCATCATAAGTGATTGTTTTTGATAATGTAACCAACTCACTGCCAAATGTGTCATCATTATTAATTTTAACCTTGTTTTTTCTTTTAGGTCAAGATAATAAAGCGGCTAGAGATCGAGAAAAAGAGAGGGACAAAGAAAGAGATCGCAATCGAGAAAGAGATTTTGGCAGAGAAAGAGATGCTGGCCGTGATAGAGATTTTGGTCGTGACAGGGATCAATTTCGTGAAAGAGACCCTGGCCGAGATAGAGATGCTGGCAGAGATAGAGATGCTGGCAGAGATAGAGATCTTGGACGGGAGAGAGATGTTGGGCGTGATAGGGATATTGGCCGAGCAGGAGATCGTTTCAGAGAAAGGGACAGAGAGAGAGATCGTGATCGTGATCGTGATCGTGATAGAAGGGACTACCTTGATAGGAACAAGTCTCGAGCAGACCGTGATAGATACAGAAGATCTTCCAGCATGGATAAGTAAGTGCTTTCAGTTGTTTGTTTTTATCTCTTGACATCATTCATTCTTCATTCTCTAGCAGGCAACCCGCCCTTTGTCTGGCCCAGCTCTTGAGCTAGCTGATCAACATGATTCACAACTTCTCTTAACATACGACAAATCACTATTATTTTGAATCAATCCGTATGAGCCAAATTAATTATTCGAGGTCTAGACCTCTATTTTGTTGGAAATTTTGGGTTCAAAAATTTTTCAGAAGAAGTTATACTTGCATACAAATTGCAGAGTCCAAATAATGTTTGACCTCTACCGTATTTACCTGTGACTATCCTCCTGTGAATCCTCGGTCCTGATTGGTGAACACAGAACTTGAGCATTGTCGCTATCAGTTGTGACAAAACTCACTTAGTGCTCTGTACTATCCCTCTCATTCTCATATGACCCTTATGTGTAGCTTTCTCTTCTCTTGAATTTCGTCTATGGAGCCTTGTTTCACCACATTATTTTCTCAACATTGAAATGACTTGAGAAATTCATTTCTGCCAAACCATGTCACAAAAAATGAAAAATGTCTCTGTACTTTCGACGAATTAAAGATTGTCGCGAGAGTTTCACGAGCTAAGTCTCGCCTTCAAGGTGCCGGTTTGGCCACTCTTCACACTCCTCATACCTTGCAGGTGAGAGGCGAGTGCGGTTAAGGCGGGAAAGCCGTAGCAGATCAGTCCCACACTCCCACCCATAACTGAATATGTGTGAAAATCTCGTGACAATCTTTAATTCGTTGATAGTATCTATACGCGATTTTTGTGATGAAAGTGAGACACATAGCAGTATGAAGGCGTTCCGTGAGAAACAGAGAAAAAGTTCGCAACACTCAACAAAATTTTTCACTGGATGATGTCACAGCTGTCTAAAACCAGTTCAAAACCGTTTTTATGAGGATACGTTTTGTTTACAAAGTAAGTCAGCTATACAAAACACAATAGTCCTGACGACGCAGTAGCTCTGAAGACACAATAATCGGAGACCTATGAGTACAAGATATTTTGAATATTTGAATCAGAACTTGTTTCAGTTGTGAAGGTGGGGTAGACCTGTGATCTTTGGCAACCCGCTAACAATTTTAAAGCTTTCAAAACCTCTGAAAAAAAATTTACAAGTCAGTCTTAGTTTATTCTAACAAGCTTGTAACAAATGAATGTTTGATTTTGCCAAAAATTACAGGTTGGTCCGAAATGAGCTGTATTCAGTCAATCATTGTGTCTTTTCTCATTTGTTTCAGATACCATAGAAGGAAATCAGACAAGTCGACTGATAAGTTTAAGGACAGTTTGTCTGAAGGCCTCAAGTTAGATAGATCATCCTCAGAAGAGGAAGAGTAAGTATAAATATTTTTTTTAATTTTTTGTCTCGTACGGAGTTATCAAATAGGTCATACTTATTAAGTCTGTTGGAAGCTTTTGATACGTCAATGAAGAAGGTTAATTCTTGTGTGAAATCCCTTGAAATTATTGTTTGGAGTTTCAGAAAGTTCCAAAGTTGACTCACAAACTCATTAAATCCGTTTAAACTAAATGCCTTGATGGTAGTCATATGAGCAAGTCTCATCCAGTTGAAGATTTCTCTGCAATGAATCACTTTTCTCAGTATAGAATTTTGCAAAAGGGTGCATTTTTTCTGAAAATCTTTTTCTAACAAACTAGCAATTGCAGAATGTTTGGTAGACACCAGACTCTGATGTCTTGGACTAATTGTTAGTTGAGATTTGACTTCACTACTACTACTTCAACTGTTGGAAGCAGAGGTGTTTGGTGGACATAAAATTAAGGCAGGCAATGGGCCAGTTTCACCAATTTTGTTTAATTCATTTTCGGAAAGTGTGGGCAAAATTAGGGACCCCGTGATTTTTCGTTTTTCTTTTAGGGCGCGAGATTGTGGAGTTATCGCGGTTTGAAAAGTCCAACTTTTGATGAGATTTGAAATGGTCGGTTTTTGGAGCGAAACGACCGCTAGGTCGCGCGTGACGTAAAAGATTCCGACCTCTCGGCTCGCTCGTTTGTTTACATTCGGAATACATAAGAAATACATGCAACAGCCGTGAATATATCAATGTGAATTTATTCCGTCTTTTCAATTATGCCTTCGAAAAGGAAATCTAAATACAGTGAAAACCGCTTGTCTCGGATCGGCTCGGGACCGGCCAAAAAATCCAAGATAAGCGGTTTTCCGAGAAAAACGGTTTTTTGCTCCTGATGTCCTAAATCGCGAAAATTGCGGTCGATTTTCGTGTTATCTCGCTAAAAGTGTTTCGCCCTCTATTCACGTATATTTTTCGTTATCAGAAACGGCTTATCTTATTACCAAGCTTAAAAGCGGTGCCATTGGGGGGAGGAGACGGCTTCTACCCCCCCGTCCCCCCTCCCGCCACTCAATGAAAAAAAAAAAGTCATCGCTGTGCTCCTCTCCCCGAAAATCGGTGAAATGGCGGAATTTCATTGAAACTTAGATTTTGCCAAAGCGGTGTTACACTCAAACATCCGCGAAATAAGTGCGAGACACACACGGCTCATTATAATGAAGAGCAGTAAACGAAATTGCGTCAAAACGTAATATGTGCGCTAGACGACTGGGACCCAGGTAGGAGTATGGATCACACTCTCCTGATTTCCAATTCAAAGTGTGGCAAAACGCAAAATTGGGCCTTTTATGCGAATAACGCGAAACTGCCTTTTACCACAAAATCACTTACGAAATTTCCTGTTTTAAATTGCGAAAAATGCTAAATGTGCTGTAATCTGAAACTGTCTGGTTTCTTTGTGCCTATGAGCAGAAATCGAGCGCGAAGAAGATTTCGGTCGTTGGTTTGAAATTGTTCGCATTGTGCATTTTTCTGCGAAAAAAAAATATTGATGATGAAACGACATAAAGTAACCACAAGATTGGGGAAAAATAAACACGAAATGAGCAAAAAATATCAACGCTGTGATGGTGTCCTCTATCTATGGATTAATTTTGGAGTAATTCAGAAAATCTGCTGGTATTGCACGCTACTGTTTGGAAGCAAGGAAAAGTTTTTCAGTGACTTATTTATTTTTAATTTTATTTGAAGTTTTTGTGCCATAATGTAATTGTTTGTCTATTTTATTCTTCTAGGCTTGATGTAAATATTGATCTGGAAGAAGAGAATGAAGAGGAAATCATTGAAAAAAGAAGGAAGCAACGAGAGGAACTTTTGAAAGTAAGTCAGTTTTTGTTTCTTATGATGCACCAGAATTTATTTTTAGACACGTATTCAATTGGTTTTTTATCATAATTTTGATTCCCCTTTTCCAGTATTTTTGATGAGATGTTCTGGTGTTCCCTAATTTTTAGATAGAGGAAAATGTCTGTGGACAATGACAAAGTCCTGTCGATAACCTCTTTTAACGTCAACATTGCCCTCGAAAAGGAAAGTTGCATAATTAAGTAAACTCCTCTGTGAAACTGCTCTGAAAGTGATGTTAATTATGCAAATCCAACAACTAGCTATTATTATTATTTACTTAATTTTTTTTTAAATCTTTGCATTTCAACTCCGCCGAAATGAGATTTTGACCCACCTGGTGACTCGATTGGAGCATTATTCGTCCTGTCCTCTCTACTAACTATGAGGCATTTTGCTAGGCTCCTCCATTCCTCTCCGTTTGCTGAAAAAAATTCTTGTATTTAATATTTATTTCTTGTTTGGCTTAGCGATTAGGTGCAAACACTGCCAGCGAAGACTCAAATCATTCTATACGGGCACCCTCACCCATCAAACCTGCCAAAGATGCACCCATCAAATCTGAAGAAAAATCTAGTAAATTTGAGACAAAATCTACCAAATCAGAAGAAAATGCAAGCAAATCAGAAGGAAAGTCTAGCAAATCAGAAGAAAAGCCTAGCAAATCTGAAGCAAAACCTGTAAAATGTGAAGAAAAATCTAGCAAGTCGGATGCAAAATGTGAAGAAATTCCTACGAAAGAAAGGAGTGCTCACAAAGGTGGCAGCAATAGTAAAGAAAGTAGAAGCAGCAAAGATTCTGGTAGCATCAAGGACAAGAGTCTTGTTGCAAAGGATGTAATTATTGCCAGAGACAAAAAAGATTCCATCGATAAAGATAAGGATAAGGATAAAGATAAGGATAAGGATTCAGCTCTTGGCGGTGGTGCAGTCAAAGTCAAGCGCAAGTCTCGTTTTGATCAAGTCGACCCTGAGAAAACAAACTCTGGCTCCAATGCACAGGTGAAAGGTGATTCTGAAAAGAAAAAATCGGACAAGAATTGGGATATGTTTGCGGAAGTAGTTGATGGTGAAAACTATAGTGTGAGTATTTTTTACTTTCCTCCTCTTTCCCTACCATTTTATTTTACTCTCTTGTTTCACCCTTGAGCTCCTTGAGCGCCATGCACAGTTACGGATTTAACTTTTGATTGTGCTCTTGTGCCAGCTGGCGTTTTCTTCTGAAAAAGCAAAGAAAGGATCTAGTAGTGTTTAGTATAACCTTTTAGAATTTGTATAGTTAAGTATACTTTTTTTCATCAGAATTTCCATTAGAGTTCTCACACTATCCATTCTAGCTAGTGACAGAATCTATTACTGGACCATGATACTTCTTTACAGATACTTATTTATTTATTTACTCATCTATCTATTTACGTTTATCTATTCATCTATTTATTTATTGCGAACGGGCAGTGCCCAATACAAACTACATGTAGGCAAATGAATCAAAAGAAAGACAGCAGAATGCAAAAACTAATTAATATTAAATATAATTATTAGAGTTGGGCCGGATACACGGTTACTATTCGGTTTGCTGGATTATCCGGGCGGATAATCTGGTTACCGGATATTACTGGTTACTGTTTTGCTACTATCTGTATCCGGCCGGATAGACCGGATAATGTGGTGCCGTTTGAGAGCTCCTAATCGGCGTAGTTTAACATCAGCATTTCCGTTCAATTATCATTTAACGTATTTACCCGTGTATAAGTCGCACCAAGTACACGATTTTCGGGTCTCCAAAATTGAGGTGCGACTTCTATCTGGAACGGAACCCACCCCGCTCCTTTCCGAAAATTGGAAAATACGCATACGAGATGGTCGGTGACCACCACCACGGACCCGAGTTCACGCGGTCTTCGATTCTTATCCTCCCCCTCCGCGGCGGTGAAGTCAGCTCGAGGAAAGACGCAGTTCTAATCAATTTCCCTCTGCAAGTTGGCTACTGCCACCGCTGGCTATGAGAAGAAGCAGAGACTTTCGCGGCTCGGCAAATTGGGAAAAGCAGTGCGAGTGAAGGTGCAGTGAGTCCTGTGGTAATTCATCCTTCTCCTACTCCCACTACCGCCGATTGTGATACCTGGCGCTGTTTTCTTCGGCGCCAAATACGGCTCTCCAGCCGCTGCAATGAACGTCCAAAACGTGAATTCGGCGGAAGTTGATGACGCAGGAGGTCGTACTGTTCTTTGGCGGTAATAATGCGATAAAGCGCAAAAACACGCGTTTTCTCACGTTGTCTCAACCGCGCGTAATTTCCACCACTCGATAGTAATGTGAAGGGAAGAGTATTGACGACAACCCCCCCCCCCCCCCCCCCCGCTTGACAGAAAACTAGTGTTCAAAAACCACTATCCGGATCCGGTATTATCCGTATCCGGCCGAATAGTAAGTCATACTATCCGGATCCGGCACAGGATACAAAAAGTCAATCCGGCCAAACTCTAATAATTGTGTAATTTACATTTATTTGATTTATTTTGAGCCGATTTGGAGGTTATGTTCTTTTGATGAGTCATGAAATTGATCAACGCCCCTTTGATGATGTCAGCACTATTGTCTGTTATGGTAAGAGTGACATGTGACTTATTTTTCTAATTTTTTGTCCAAGGTGATTACTGACCTTTTTACCTGGTTTTGAGCAGGGCTGCCTTTACAATGTGTTGACTTTCCAATCTAGACCAAGAAGCCCCTGAAGCAAGATGATAATGTCTATGCGGTCAAATACGTGCAAATGTCCTGCATATTCCCTGCATAAATCAGTCGCTTCATCTCCTGTTCTCTACTGCTAAACTACAGAATCCCTGCAAAATAAGCCAAGTTTTGAACCAAATCTTTGTTACTCAAACTTGTTGATGCAGTTACATAGTAGCATTGCATAAAATGAAGTAAGGGTGAAATAATTTGGCCAATATGCTGCACATTTTTGCAAAATTATTTCACCTTTTCTTCAAATCTCTGTTAGATTCTCCTTTTTTCGGGTCAAAAAATCCTGCAAAGTTCCCGCCTCGGGCAAAAAATTTCCATTTTTTGGGAATTCTCCGCTTTGTGGCGGCCGTGGTTTTGAGTCAAACACCCAGTTTTCCCCCCACCCATCATTGCAAATAAATGGACCCATCATTGCAAATAAATGGATATTTAGAGGGAACAAAAATTGAAAGTTACAAAGATTGTCTTTGTCTTGTAAGGAAAAATTTTTTCTCATAAATTTTTCTATTCTTTCAGAGTCCAAGTGTTGATGGGAAAAAACGTACGGGTCCAGAAAATCCTTCTTTAACTGATAACTGGGATGATGCTGAAGGTTACTATCGAGTCCGCATTGGTGAAAAGTTGGACACAAGATATATTGTCTATGGCTACACTGGACAGGGAGTTTTCTCAAATGTCATTCGAGCCAGAGACACGGCACGAGGCAATCAAGATGTTGCTGTGAAAATTATTCGTAATAATGAAATAATGTTAGTCTTTTTTATTTGCTCTTAGAATCATTGGTAATTTTAATTTTTGAAGCATAAAACAATGATGCTTAATGAGGCTGTCTTGCTGGTGCTTAGTGATGGATTAGAATGTCATCCTGATGCGCTAGGAACGAATACAAAGCAAAAGATCACACGAAAATTGCTCACTTTTTGTCCTGGTTTAGGCTTGTTGTTTCATAAATTGTATTTTCATCGATTCAAAAAGAAATGATCTAAAAGAAAATTTAATGCTCTTCAACTTTGATAAATTGCCTTTTCCTCATAGAATGAACTGCATTCAAGTTATTTTATATTATTTACGAAGAAGTAGCTGTGTGATTCTTAAGAAAGCATTCATTTTTTTGATAAGTTCTCGCACGGATTATCGATTATTCCGATTGCGAAGCATCTTACATGAAAAATGTTTCCCATCAAAATTGAAAAGCATTACATTTTCTCATAGATGATTTCTTTTGTATCTCATTCAATATTTTCGTCAACTCGGCGAACAGATTACTTCAAAATTCAGGAACTTGGTAGATTTCTTAGAATTTCATTATTTTCATACATTTTTCAGCCGGAGGAAGATCTTTTAATGGAGCTGGAAAATTTAGAGGAGCAAATTTAAGGAACATAAAATATGCTATTGGATCCTTACATTTACTTCCATCAGCACTTCTTCTTGAATCGACGAAAATATAATTTATGAAACAACAAGCCTAAAGCAGGAGGAAAAAGTGAGCTATTTTCATGTGATCTTTTACTTTATATTCATACCGAGCGCATCAGGATGATATTCGAATCCATCTCTAAGCAAGAGCCTTCAACTCTCTTTCAGTTTGTCTCCCTTCAACTTTTTCGTCAAACTGACGGTTCTGGAGAAAAATGCGCGAAAAGAGAGATACGTGTTCGGCCGTTCTGTGGATCCTGCATGAATATGTGAGGTCACAAGCAGCTCAGCTCAGTGCAGCTCACTAACAAGCGATCCCAACTGTGACATCACTCTCTGGCTCCCGCCAAAAAGCCCCGTTTTTAATGGGGCTAAGTTTAAAAACACATCTCCGCTAGTGTCCCTATGTATGAACTTTGTCTCGCCGTACGAGGTTCCATCTCTGATTGGCTGCTGAAAACTGAAGAAGAAGAAAGGGTCTATGAAGTCTGGAGGCACGCCTCTTGTTTACATCTTCATGGAACCATCTTGCTCGCTGCCCAGATTTGAGGAAACTTTCGGCATTTTTAGCTTATACTGATGAACTTTTCTATTGAAATTCATCGAAATATGTTCAGAACAGAATCAAATTTACGCATTACTCTTCACTGTAAATTAAAACAGAAAGTGGAGCCAACAGGAATTGAAGGTTAGGTTGACCTAACAAAGATTACTTACGCACGGGATTTTACGTTCTGCAGACATTGGCGCTACCAAAGAATTTGTGCGCCACTATGAGTTGATCAAGATTAAAGGTCTCAAAACTTCATTGTAAGTGCGGAATTGCAACCGTACGCTCTGAAAAATATTATATACGCCCTCTAAAATCTATGTTCCATTGACTTTTCCTCTTCAGAAGTGAATTTTTCCAAGAAGTTAGTGTTTTGATGAATTTGAGGTTATGTTCTAGGAAAGCTAGATTCAAGAGAAATTTATGAAAATTTGCTCCAAAAGCTATCAAATTCGATGTCAGTGTTCTAAAATTGAGGCGAACTGACAAAATTTTCGAAGACTTGAGAGAAAATGTTCAAACTTTATGTTTGTTTTGGTAGCACAAATGTCTGCAGAACCACTCACTTCTGACACACGAATACATGTATTAGTAAACTCTGGTGGGAAGATCGTTGGATAAAAATGTAAACAAGAGGCGCGCCTCCAGGCTCCTCAGACCCCTTCTTCTTCTTCTTCTTCTTCACTTCCATTCACATGTCTTGACTCTTTCATATACAGTGACTCTAATCTCCGCCATGTTCCTGCTTAGAAAAGAAAGGGAAAATTACATATTCCTAAATTTAGCCACAGAATTGATTTTTTAAGTTAAAATACCAAAATCCCGACCCTTGGAACATCCCCATTAGTAGTTCGGATCATTTTGGTTTGGTCTGATGCCCTGGATGGAACATGAGAATTTTTTGTAGTTTCATACTTGCTGTGGAACTGAACAGAACAAGCCAACCACTCTGAAGAGAGCTCATTGGGTGCTAGAACTTTTGACCAATCCCATCCAACCGAGAATAACTTGTTCCATCTCGTTGGTGATGGCGAATAAAAATATTTGCCTATGCCAGTAGACGTTTAGAGACTTTTTTCACCTCTCAGAAATACTGTCCTGTACCTCATGGATTAAAATATCAATCAAGTATCAAGTAGACAATAGTCTATTTTTTCTTGGTGCAAAATCAACTTTATTATCAATCGATTCCATCTTGCCTTTTTTATTTTTCAACTGCTGAGCAGAAATTGTAAGGTTGTTAAAATTTTCAACCTGAAAAATTATCAGAGAATTGCCCGCTTGTCATCTCATTTGAATACCGTGGAGATATCGTGAAAGAAGCTCTCTTGCTTATCAATGCTAATGTTTTTGCATCTATGGCTGTTCAAAAGGATACTAACTGAGCATGTTTTTTAGTATTAGATTGAAATTTGCTTTTGCATTCACAATTGAGCGATAGTCGTGATGTCGGCAAACCCTGATGATTAGTGATGAATACTTGTAAAATCCCAAAAAATCTGCCGGCTTTGCAGTCGTGTGATTAGTCTATCGTGGTACGTGGTATGTATTGGCCTGCAATCTGTATTTGTTTTCTCATTTTAAAATTATTCAACTTTTGAAAATTCTGCAGTATTATTTTTGATCTGCTTGGTCTTTGTTCTCATATTGAAATGACAATTTTCTATGTTGATGATTTTAACTTAATCTTAAATTTTATAGAGTTACTACCAACAAAGGGGCCCCATATACTTTGAGAGTTGCGCCTTATAATTTTTGTCTTCTTCTTCTTTTTCTTCAAAACAAGCTGTAAGAGGAAGATAAAATAGGGGTTTGCTTCTCTGACGTGTTCAGGATGCAAAGAGGTTACGTAGTCCTCATGCAGAGTAAAGGCCACTGAGTAAATACAACTAAAATGGGAACACCACTGTATTGTGTCCCAGTTTCTCAAGCGTCTAGACCAGGCCTGTGTGGTACAGTATGCGCGACAGGCAGGAGATTATTTCCTTCTTGCCAACCAACTGACCCAGTCAAGAATTTTCTACATCTTTCCTTCTTTGGCCTACTTTAAATTAATTAGGTACAATAAATACATTAATGATTTAAATGCCTGAAATCTTGCAGTAATATATTTGCGTGTACTTTCCGAGCCAAACAAATGATATATGTTTTTATTGGTTTATGGTGCTTTCCCTACAAATAGTCATGCTCTTTACTTGTATTCCTTATGAGAGGCTCTCTCAAGTACCGGATATACTGAGTCACACGCTTCGGATGATCACACTGCGCATCGCCTCCTACAGTTCACCTACCTGGTTTAGAAAAGTTACTATATTGGCTCGTATACAGTTTTCATTCTGGTTGTGTTTACTCTGCAACAGGGCCGTATGATTATCTTAAAAATTATCCATCGCACCTTATTTTGTAATATTGTCTCTTAGGTGGTAAAATTTACATGCAGCCGAAGTTTCATCTAAACTTGTCATTAGTTGTTCACCTAAACAAGTGACGTTTGTTTTTTGGGATTCCGTGAAAACCCAAATCTGAGAGACAAGCAGAAATGGATTCAGGAATGGCGCAATTTTCATTGTAAATAGGGTCTCTAGGTACTGACGTCGACCCAATTTGTGAGGTTGTTCATTCAATGTACTCCTAAGACAGCATTTACTGATGGAAACAAGATTCTGTTTTACATGTTGCTGTTACCAGTCAAGTGAAGTGGTTGAAATGGCTTTCAATGAAATTAAATTTGTGGTATTTAGATAAAAAAAAAAAAAAAAAAAAAAAATACTGCAGGGTATTTCAGAAGGTAAAATTACTAGAAGCTACATTCATTGAATACTTGATATCAGATATAAGAGGGTGTGTAAGGGAGGAGGCCAAATGTATTTTGTGGAATCAACAATGTCTCATAGCCTAATACTGGGGGTAACCTGGAATAAATTTCAACAGAAGCTTTTATTGCTGAAGTTGTTTGTTAGTACGTCCTAAATAACATTCCATAAGTTGACCAAAGTTGACTCATCGCAAAGGGGGGGTTATGTCCCCTTTTTTTTTCCAAAAATTCAACATTTTCGGATTATTTGGGTAGTTTTTGCAAACCTCGCGAACAGGGCTTTTCGGAAGACTAAATTGGATATGACTAAATTTGAAGAGCATGAAATTCTCCACAGAAATGATTGTCAAGTTTTTTTTATAATAGCATATCTGGGCTTCTTTCATCTACGGCAGCCAGTTTATGATTCCTGTCATTTGAATAACGACTATTGAGTCTTCAAATTTGTTTCCAGCGTTCATATTACAATGGTGGGATGGGGTGGGGGGCAATCCCCCCCAAACCCCCCTCCCCTGTTAACACCCCCCCCTGCTTAGAAGATCTTTTGTGTTAGTAAAATTAGTCAAAATTCCAATGCAAACAAACATTTTGTCTAGCTCACCGATTTTTGTTGAGGTTGTATCCCACCCGACTCCACCTTCCCCAATACTTTCCATCTCCTTACCTCCCCTCCCCTCCTTAACCCTCCTCAGGATTGAAACAGATTTGAATACAGGGTGTTTCAGACCACCCGTCTACTATCTTTTTAGCGCGAATGGTGCGAGATACCGAAATCCTGACAAAGTTTTTCTAATGTGTATTGACCCCTAAGAATTCAGGGAAACATTGCCGACCCTGAAAAAATGGCTCCTAAGCGCCTATTTCTGTTTCTCGATGTTTTCAAATGGGACGGGTGTTTTTTTACTTCAGAAATGGATTGTTTGCCTATAAGCAAGAATTTTTTCCAGCGCAATTTTTTCCAAAAATGGCCCTTTCTCAAGTTAGGGGCCATCTTGAATCGCTCGCTGTGACCTTAAAAATTTATGGATTTTGAATGGATTTTAATGGATTTTTTGGAGAGTAAGTGGACTTAACCACCCCCCCCCCCCCCCCCCCCCCCCACGGTGAGTCAACTTTGGTCAACTTATGGTTTGTTGTTCAGGGCACATTAACAAACAACTTTCAGCTGTAAAATCTTCTGTTGCAATCTATTCCAGATTTGAGGCTATTTTTCCTTGACTATCATTCTACTCCAAATTTGTGCTTCTTCACTTCAAAAATGAAAGACCACTTACTTACTTAGATAGTTACGTAAAATGTTTGCTATCGTGAGAAAAATTTTCAAGATGAATGAGAATTGAGACTCAATTTTGTCTCTGGACTCTTGAAAATTTGAACTTGAATGAGCCATTATGTGTGGGGTTGTCAGAAGCATTTACAGCAGATGTAAGTAATAACTATTGATCTTCTTGAAAAAACCAGCGAGAATAACGATAAAAGATAAGATTCAACTTGATTAGCACAAACTTTTTAAAATGTCCATTTTTTCAAATAAATTAGCGTACTGAAATTGTAGTGGTGTAAATTGAGAAACCAATATTCTGATATGGAATGTAAAAACCAAGCCGTATTATCCTTTTTTTTAAAAATCATCTTCAATCGACATTCTTTTGTAAGTCCAACTTTCCAAGACTTAATATTCATTACATTGTGTGTTTTATTCACTCAGGCTTGCGTAGCCAGGCGCAAAAGTATGTGTAAAAAAGAAGAAACGATGGAATCTGCACCAATCTCCTAAAAGTAAGCAAAAGGAGGCTGAAAAGTAAATGTATCTTATTAAAAATTATTTTTAAATAAGCTTATCATGAACAAACTTAAAAATAATTGTGAGTTTTGTGTTACCAATAAGGTCAAAAATACTCACCGGATTATGTGAGAGCAAGAATGGTTACTCTATTTATCAGCCAAAGACTTGTGTGATGAAAATATAATTGGATAAACAATTAGCAAATAAATCAGCAATTAAATGTAGACTTGAAATTGAATTAGATCTATTTGGTGACTCTGTCGAGTCCTTGTAGTTATGATTTTCAAGAGGGAGCAATAGCTTTAGTTTTTCTGTTTCTCTATGCTCTCAGTAATGCTTATATCTATCCATACAGGCTTTTAATGATCTTTGTGGTTTTAAAGATAGACTGACTAATAGTTTTAGTTACCAAAATTTCAATTTTAACTCTCATTTGTTAAATGTTTTTAACTATTTTTCTATCTAATTTTGTTATGGTTGTAGGTATGAGAAAGCATCCGAAAAGCGTGATTGCTTGTTGTCTGACTCTGCGCCCCTCGACAGTGGCTAAGTTTGCAGTATGTAAGCAATCAGCAATCAGCTCTGCTTATAAATTCCAGAAATTGCTCCTCAATATTCACCACTCCCTGTATATAGATAAGTGTAAACACTTTGATTATTGCATCATCAAATTTTTTTGTCTCATCATGCCACAGGAAAGAATAAATCCTCCCGCCTCCCATCAAACTTTCTCCTTGAGCAGAGTCCATAGCCGTCGTTGTTGCCGTAGTTGTCGTTTATTGACAAGTGAGAAATTCAAAACTGACTGGTCAGATGTCAATTTTACATTAAAAAAAGGTCCGAGCCAATCAGATTCTTGCATTTTAATGAACATGGCACAGTCCATGTGAAAAATTGCTCAAAGTCAAATTTGATCAATTTGGCTTCATTTTGTTTGTCTCGTTGTCCTGCTCAAAAGTTCTCACGGGCCCGAAATTTTTTTTTTTACAGTTTTTGTTGAGATAATCGAGTTTTAAGGTTGCGCAAATCTCAGTATTTACAACAAATTCGCTCGGCAATCAAGCGTAAACTTCCTCCCTAGTATACGTTGCTGACAGCAAATTGGCGATGACTGCCGCTCCTTTTGCTCAATCTCTGTCCGGAGTTGACGCCCACTTTCTTCCACTATAAACGATCACACACGGTATCTCTATCGTACACAAAGTGAGAAAAAGAGATCGTGAGTCAAAGGAGCGGCAGCCATCGCCAGTTTGCAGTAAGCTGCTTACTAGGGAGGAAGGTTACTCTTAGTTGCCAATCAAATTTGTTGTAAATGCTGAGACTCGCGCAAACTTTAAGCTCGAATATCTCCAAAATTGGCGGTAAAAAATTTTCAGGACCGTGAAAACTTAAAATCAGGATGGCAAGACAAACAAAACTATGCTAAATTGATCAAACTTGACTGGAGGTAATTTTCCATCAGGACTATGCCACGTCCTTTCCTACTTGTCACTGAAACAGTCTAGAATGGACCAGTTTTTGTGTTGTGCTGCTTTAAAATGGAGCATCAATCCTTACGTTTAATTGTTTGGTACAAATGATGTACAGATTTAACACTCATAAAATCCAAATCCAAAAAACAATTTCTTTTATCGAAGAACTGGGCAGTTTTGAATCACCTACATTAAAATAATTGATGACTTTGCGGATGGAAGAGTGTGTATCTCAATTCTTTTTGTTATGAGAAAAATGTGTTTGCAATGTTTAAAGTGTTCAGTTTGTACTTAATTAAAAAAATATAAAGCAGGTAGGATCAAAAGCCGCTAAATCCATCTCTTGAAACTTTTGGAAAAACGCAAACTGTGGTCTCTCTCTGCCACGACAGAACTTCTTTGACCATGACTGAAATAAAAGCTATTGACATGTGTTTAAACCTGAAATATTTGAAAGCGTGAATTTAAAATATTTGAATGCTCTTTTGGAGTATGAAATTGATTTAGCCTCTTTTGATTCTAACTAATGGATTTTTATCCCAATTTTGTAGAGAGTTTGGGTTTTAGATGCCCCGAGAAAAAGAGCAAAATATTGTTCCAAAAGTAAGAACTTAGGAGGGCCCCAAAGACGCTTTGTCAATGACTTAAAAACACCTGCAAAGATAAAGATATGCAAAACCAGTCTCTTAGATGGCATGTTTTAGGCAAAAGCTGATAAACTATTTTAGGGAAAAGTTTTTGAGGTTAATATAGTGCTGTACTGTATCTAATCACTGAGTCCAGCTTTTCTCTGAAACTTATTTTTATTTATGATACTTCAAATCATCTAATGAGATCAAGAGGGGATTGAAATGTAAAGGTTAATTTTTTGATGCATGGAACATGATGGAACAAGATGGAACGGGTGACTCTTGGTCAAGTTAGGTTTGCGTAGTGTCCCAATATAAAAAACCCGGGTTTATCCACATTCTTGTGTTCCATTTCTGTTCTTTCATAAACTGCTCTATTTATCTACTTTTAGTGTCATTTTTTGTGGAGAGGCTCTCTTTAACTGTTTTCCGAAATTAAACTTGTGCCGCAAACAAGTCAACAGGCTGAGGAGGTCAAGGAACTCAAAATTCCTGCAAAATTGACAGATTTGACGTGAAATCTCAGTAAACTACAAATAACCTCGAGTGGTCGACCAGCTCGTCGTAGTGGTCACTGTGCTCTGTTCCATTTCGATAGAACACTCAAACTGCGCTGGCTAACCTTATTTAAACAAATATTAGTGTTCCATCATAATTCATTGTGTTCCATGGTGTTCTGAATAAAAAAATGTAAATACCTCTTGCAAAAACTTCACTAGTCCATTCTTTTTATATTTTTGACTTTGTGAGTGTTCATCATTCATAAGCAGAAAGACTTGCTCTGTGGTTTTTTGCTGCTAATTTCTCTTGCCTTGCCTTTCTGCCCTTTAATTTTTGTTTATTTGCTTTTTTATTTGTTCTTTTGATAATAGAAATTTTGGACATGGGATGTTTTTGCATGAGACTGTTCAGTTAGCATTTAATACTTGAAAGCCTTTTAGAAATGCATTCCCTCATTACATTGCTCGCTGACGTTTTAAAATTATTTTTTTTCGATGATGGGAATTTTCTGCTTACCTTCAAGACCTTACACAATACCCTCTTGTCCCTCTTTCCATAAAATCTCTGCAAATTAAAATAATGAATAATTTCCAAAAGAGCCACCTTGGTTTTTTCCCCATTTTTTCCTCATTAGTTGATGTTTGGTGGGAGATTTTATCCACAGAAAAAAAGAGATCTTTGGATATTTTTGTAGGGATATTGTAAGAAAGCTGTTCTTTCATTTTAAACCTCCGCTCATGAAAAGTTGTTGAAAAATCAATGAGTTAATCATTATTTTCTAAACAATATTTTTCAGGCACTTTGTAGAGCAGACGTATTTATAGTATCAGGCTTTAACCGTTAGCGCTCCAATCAATTTGCCTGCTCACTTTGCGCTGCTCATATCTAAATCGGGGAAACCGGTTTAAAATCGGCGTTGTAGGGTGCAGTACGCGCTCTACCGGCCAAAAATGCAAACTAAGCATGAACTTGTAGTTAAACTTACTGTCGCCAAGGTGCAAAATTGCTGTAAACATTTGCAAAATGTTACATGGTATCCGAAAGTAAGATACGGGAGCATGAAGAAGGTTTTTGGAGCACAGCTCAACACATGAGTGCAGCTGGTAGAATGATTTTGTCGAGTGGGACAACACACAAGCATTAAGGGTTAAAAGCAGCATTTCCTTTATCTGTAAACACATTGAGGCGTTTTGGTGAGCGGTTGTTTAGGAACAAGTCTAAACTCTTTGTTTACCAACTGATAATCAAATGTGTCTTGATTCATGTTGGGTAGCTCAATACAATACGACTTGTCAAATCTCGAAAGTCGCTATTCGAAGTATGCGTCTAATATGTGCTCTCAACGAACACCACAAAAAGCTCTTCTTTTACTTCTTTCATTTGCAAGAATCTTACTTTTAATTTTTGAGGTCAATCAGCCTAAAGCCTAAACTTAATTTAATTCTTCACTCACTACTCCCCAAGTGCAGTCATGCAGGCCAATTTCATAGCGCACCCGATAAATTGATTTATTTTTTTGTTGTATTTTCTTTAAACTATTCGATCAAGAATGTTTGTTTTCATGATTAATTTTTGGCTGTCTTTGATAAAAATTTGACCAAAAGCGAGTAAGGAGAACTCAACCATCAAGAACTATACTCGTTAAGTATTGAAACAAATGGAGTCAGCAAATTTTTTTATGTTGATTCCATAACACATCCTTGAGTAAATTAGCCATCTTGTGTTTTGAAAGAAATTCTCGCCTCCAGATTTCCTGAAAATTCAACCAACTTGTTGGAAAAAATCACCCTTTCTGTCGTGTTCTATTTCTGGTAAAAATTCTTGGTTGAAGAAAGATAAGTCAATCAACAGCCTCAAATCCATCATCAACAATGCTTTAATCGAATGGTCTTTCTTCATCTCTCATCACAAACAATTTTTTTTTCCCCCATGCTCGGTCAGTCTCATTGAGGCTCTCGCTAATTTTGTTTATTCGAGTATCTTACAAGCTAAGCTTTCTAGTTAACAATTAATAATCTCTTGCTTGTTTCCAATCAATTGGTTTATTCCTCTTCTTTGTTTGTTTGTTAGGCACAAGACTGGTCTTAAGGAATTGGAAATTCTGAAGCGGCTGAATGATGCAGATCCAGATGATAGATTCCATTGTCTTAGATTGTTTAGGCACTTTTTCCACAAGCAGCATTTATGTCTCGTGTTTGAACCGCTTAGCATGAACCTTCGTGAAGTGCTGAAAAAGTATGGCAAAGATGTAGGACTCCATGTCAAAGCGGTTCGGTCTTACAGCCAGCAGTTGTTTTTAGCCTTGAAACTCTTAAAAAAAGCTAATATTCTTCATGCAGACATCAAACCCGATAATATCCTTGTAAGTCATCTGTAGTCATCTTCTATTTTCATACTCTTATGTACTTAACCCTTGTCCTACGAAGCCATGGTACTATGACTGACAAAAGAATTCCCCCTCATCAAAATTCTTACTCACAAATTTTCACCTTGTTCTCAATAGAATTTTTGATTTTTGATGACTTAACTTCAATGTGCCAGTCTGCTTAGTCACACTGGAAAGCCAAGCCGCAAAATGGTTTAGAGGTTGCCGATATTGAAGAGAGTAAAAATTTTGACCAGGGCACTTTCTTTTACAGGTCATAGTACCTTTGGAGGGATCAGGAAAGACCCCAAAACTATTTTTACTCTAGAAGCTAAGTTTTTCTTTTTTTAAAGCAAGGATGGTGCAGAAGGAAAGAAAAGTAATGAAGGCTTCATTCAGAAGAATAAAATACAGAATACCCAAGGGAAAGAGAAAAAAATAAAGTCTTGAGTGAGTCAGATACTTTCAAATCAAACTCATTCTGACGTACTCCAGAATTTTTACTTCTCTCTTTTCCTTGTGTATTTTGTATTTTATTCTTTTGAATAGCTTGTTCTTTAAGTTTCTCTCCTTTTGCACCACTCTTACAGTTTGTGATTGTTTTATAATTGAGGTGTAACTATAATTTCTTCTTTCTTCTCTCTTTCCCACCTCTGAAGATATGAAGATGGCATTAAGTGCCAAAAGATCTTAGATATGTTTTAATAAAAGAAAAAAACTCTTCTCAAAATGCGCAGCATATCCTCCAATTTATTTCAGAAAGACAAATGAGAGCAATGAGGAACCAAAAGAGAGAAGAGAACAAAGAGAAAACAAAAGAGAAATGATGCAAAGGAGGAGTTGAGAAAGAGTAAAATACAAAATACCAAAGCACTACAGCAGATGCCCTCCTGTCAGTTGTAGGAAGTCCTTTCCACCGCAGGATCTACCGCTTGTAGCAGAGTCGACCGTGCTCTTTCCCATCCTAGCACCCTGTCTTTCCTTCAAACTTGTTGAATGCTTTGACTCCGTGCGGACAATTTGCCAAGTGAGTCTTTACATGGGAGTTGAGTGTCCATCAACTAACATTCTATTAGATGATGATCAGTGCATCAAAAATCCACTAGAATCCTTGCTTGACCAAATGGTTCGAACGGGTCTGAAGGAGCCTCGCAGAAATGTGTCGTTCGCGGTGAAAAATCCGCACAAGAGCTAAGACTATAGCTGGAGTGACAGACAAATTCTATTTATCTATCTATCTTTATCTTAATAGGTACTATGACTACTATACAATGCTGCTAACTGCATAAACTTTTTTGACTTTTCTTAACTGTTTCCCTGCTATTTTTATTTTATTGGGAGACCGTGTTTATGACAAAATCGTGTAATATCGTTCCATTTTAAGACAGTGTGCATTTTATGGAATTTCTCTTTTTTTCAGGTAAATGATAGCAAACTTGTCCTAAAGTTATGTGATTTTGGATCTGCTTCTCATGTAGCAGATAATGAAATAACTCCTTACCTTGTCAGTCGCTTTTACCGGGCACCAGAAGTCAGTAAGTATGTAGGCGGCTATGCTACGTCTTTGACTCCTTTAAACATTCTGTCTTTTGTTAGCACTTTTTCTTAGTCTTCCTATAAGTTCAGTGAAAACTACTTATCTCGTACATTGTCAGAAACAGGCCAAAATTATAAAGAAAGCCATTTTTCACTCCTGCAGCTCCGAATTGTGTAATAGAGTAGTATTTCACTAGTAGGGCGGTTACCTTTTTACACCCTTTTTGCGAAGACAGTTTAATTGAGATCCTGGCATCATGTACTATCGGAATATTTAAAGTTTGTACCGTATGTTGGGCGAAGAATAATATGATAATGATAATATTGATAATCAGTCAGGCAAAATTTAGGGTACCGTCCAATGTGTTTGGTAAGGCTGTGCTATCAGACTATTCAAGCGAATATTTTATCGGTTTGGAAGGAAAGAAAACGAACCTCTGAAGAATGGTCCAAGCAGTCAGAGTTTCAATTCAGAAGAAGATGAAAGCAAACGAGCCTTGATCTTAGACTTATCACTTTAAGTAGTGTTCGTTTTAAGATATACAGCTATTATCTTCTAGACAAATGAACTAGGTACGGAACAAAAGAGATTTCAGCTCATCAACCAGCAGTTTTAGAGAAGTTAAATGCTGATTTTGGTCAAAATAATCAACTGTAATTTTACAGTGCGGAGTTTGAGACACAGTGCCAGTGAGAAACAAAAATAACACTTCCGTAAGTTCCCAATCCTAGCTTGCGGTAGGAAGTTCTTCCCAGGGTGTCTTGCTTGAAGTGGTATCCTGTTGTGTGTTGAATCCGGTGTTGTAGGACTCTGAGATAGTGGTTTATGCCATAACAGTCACTAAAACTATGCTTATGTTTGAGCCTGTAAGCATTTTCTAAAATTCAATACTATCTAGCAATTAATGGAATGATCGTTTTTCAGTTTTAGGTATACCATATGATTTTGGCGTGGACATGTGGTCTGCTGGTTGCACTATTTATGAGCTGTATACTGGTAAAATCATGTTCTCTGGAAAATCAAACAACCAGGTAAATTTTAGTGTAAGGCTACTTTAACTCCATAGGCAGCAGCATTTGCTTGCTGACCGTGGGCGAAAAAATTTTGTCTGTTGGAAGCGAGCCCCATAGCTAATCTCAGTAATCTCATACATTGATGCCCATTGAGAATAACAAAAGGTATGAAAAATGCAAAACCAGAGGAAAGGGGGAGGATGATTTGTTGAATGTGATTTCAAAGGCATTTCTGGACATTTTCTGAACAAAAAGTTTTTACTTTCAGCTGAAAGCAGTGTGGCCGCTCTAAAATTTTAAATCTTAAAGCTTCATTATTCAAAGCAAAAAAAAAGAAGTGTATCTTTTTCCAAATTCCTCTATTTTTTTGGTTTTTAGTATCGAATCATGAAACTGATTGAGTACATGATTGAAGAAAAAGTTAAATACATAGATTAAAATTGATTGAATATATTCAGCGAGGAAATTGAAAATTGAGCATGGAAAATATTAGAGTTTGAGTGAAATCTCAAGGTTGGTGCAGGCCTATTCTGTTTTCACCAACTCAACCTTTTCTCAATGTATTCCATCCGAATGTATGTAGTTCCATAATCCAGTATTTCAAGATTTCCCATTTACCGTATTCTCCGCAAATATTTTTCCTGTTGGTGTTCACCCTCTTCTCATTCTTCATGTAATTCAAAAGTCAATTTTCAAGTCAGTCAATTTTCAAGTCAAACAAGTTTCAAGGAAAAATTAAAGAATGCGTGTGAATTCAGCCGTAAAGCAAAAATGAAAATTTTAGTTTCTTCTCTCGTTGTTTCAATTTACAGATGCTGAAATTCTTCATGGACTTGAAAGGTAAAATGTCCAACAAATTAATAAGAAAGGGCAGTTTTAGAGATCAGCATTTTGATTCCAATTGCAATTTTCTGTATCATGAAGTGGACAAAGTCACTGAGCGTGTAAGTATCTTACAGTTATAAAATTTTTCCATTCCATATTTATTTATTTCACCTTTTTTTTAGGTTTTCGTGGTTTCCCGTCGAATGATTTTATTTTTTCATCAGGTTGGAGCCAGTGCTCTTATTTGAAAAAGTTTCTTGGGATCATCTTGACTCAAGAAGAAATCCCTTAGAGGCCAAATGGATTTTTGTAGGTGCCAGAAGTTTTGCTGTCCATAGTTAAGATCATTCATTGCAAGTGTATCCCTTTTTGTTTAACCAGATTTCCATTCATAGCCGTAGAGAATTTATTTCTCACTTAAAATTAGGGCTGTGCAAGCCTGGGTGCAAGATCTGAGGTTTGGTTGACGCAATGGTCGAGGCGGAGCGGAGAGAAAGACACAGGCAGAGTCTAGAGACAGGGCTGGCTGGGCCGTGCGACCATTCCGTGAGCTCTTTCGCTCTAATACAGAGCTGCCGTTTGGCTAATTAATCAAATTTTTCAATGCACCGATGATTCCACCGATTGAGAAAAGATTACACAGTTCAATTCAATGTATGACTGAAATGTACAAAAATACTCTGATTTGTGAATCTTTTCTCAATCGGTGAAAACTCCATTAATTAATTATAATATCCGCAAGTTTTTTAAACTCCACCGGTAGAGAAAAGATTGCAGATGCAAGCATTTTTGTGCATTACATAGTCATACACTGGACTGAAGTGTGTAATATTTTATCATCTGCTGGCATCATCGGTGAATTAAAAAATGCGATTAATTATACGCAAAACGGCAGCTCTGCTCCAATACCATAACCATAAGCTCAGAAACAAGTATACAGTATTCTGATCCAACTTTCAAACTTGAAGAGCAGCTAAACTTGACAAAGAAACTTTTTGGGTCTGGAAGAACTATTGCTCAGAACGGTCTTTAGTTTCAATTTCTGCAAAAAAAAGGGCACAACTTGACTGTCGTCCACGTGCCATGTCCTTTAGCTTTGAGATTACTGACAGGAAACAGTGTGACAGCGAGTGGGATCCAATTATTTTTGTGACTTCACATTAAAATTTTTTTCTCAGTTTTGATAAAAAATATTTCACGATCTTTAAGATGAATGCTACCTTCTTCTATGGTAGAAAAATTGCATCTCCTTTTGTTAAAGGAAGGTATCAGTTCGGACCATTCTCAAAACTTCAGAGCACGATTTCTCATAGCACCATTTTGCCACTCTCGCTTCTCTTCCAACCATCTACTCAATTAAGTTACTTAGCGAAGAAATCATTTTGATGATCTTATTGTTTTCACTTCTCATCCCTTATTTTCCTAAATTTATTCACCTGAATTTTAAGTAAGTGTGACTTTATTTCTTTGTAGGAGAAAATAGTTTCAATGAGCACGATCAATACTTCTAGAGATTTACATTCTGAGCTAGTCGGTAATCAGCATTTACCTGAAGATCAGGCTCGGAAGGTGAATCAGTTGAAAGATTTGCTGGAACGTATTTTGATGCTGGATTCCATGAAGAGGGTAGCCATTAACCAAGCTCTAACTCATCCTTTTATTACCGAAAAAATCTAAAAGTAAATGAACCCTCACGACTCTTTTTATATGATCAGTTTTATTGTATCATCATTTCCTTTTCTAGAATGTTTGTAAATTGTTGTTTATCTTGGATAATAATATTCTGATTTTTAAATCTTGGAGTTTATTCCCAATCTGTGTTCCTACCTACTCTTTATTTCACATTTATTGACCAGTCCTCAAAATCTTACCTTGAAGGATTTATTGTTCTGAAGAAGGTTTCCTACTTGATCTTGACTATGCAACTAAGGGAGCCAAAACCAGGAATAAACATTTTAAAAGTTCTAATCAAACCGATCAAAAAGCCATTTTTGGTGTTTTAAAATCTATATATTTTGTATGTTATTATTATAAGACCTGAAGTAATTTATCTGGCAACTCTGTGAAGAACCGAAACCGATAAAAAAAACTCTGAAACCATGCTTGATTGCATTCTACCTTTTAGGGTATTTTATTCAGTATGAAGTAAATTAATTAAGTGTGCCACTTGTTTGGAGCAAAGCTCTTATTTCTTTTACTCTGATTGATAGCGTCTTAAGTTAGCTGCTGTATGTACTTAACTTACTTACTCAAGCTCTTGAAGCCCCTAGATTGTTGACCACTAATGGACAAGATCTGAGTAAACAGGTCAGTCCATCCGGACTAGAAATGGGGTTTAGCATGCTTCGTGCATAATGCAACCATGCGTAGAGGCTACGTGTTTCGACCAAGATGATGATTCCTTACCATTGCAGCTTATACAGAAACACTGCGTGCGGCAGTTGTTTAAATGGAATATCTCAACTACAGTTGATAAGGAAGTCTCATGAGTCACATGATTTCTTCCTACAATCATTGTGAATAATTTTAGCCACTTTTCGGACATTTTTATCTCTTTCAATGAAAAAATTTGGTCTAAAGGACAACTCTGAAAAAAAAATTATGGTCTATATAGGTTAACTAAGGCACTCCGGTCTTGAAGCCTGCTACTTTCTGTGATGAAGTCCGTAAGTTCGGGTTACACCACCGGAACTACGGGTTGCACCGCCGAAACTTATGGGCGTCACAACCATAGTGCCTCGGTAAACATCTTGTCTGTAATTTATGGTGTCCAACACAGTCAATTTTTTTTCAGTGTACTCAGCCCCCATTATGAGAAAATTCTCATTTGGTTGAAGCTGATATACAGGGTGCTAAGAAAGAAAGGAGCAGCTCCAATTAACCAGAGTTTCAGTTTAAATTTTGAGAAACGCTGAAACAGAAGTTCTATTATTTATAGGGGGACATCTTTTAGGGGGGCTGTCAAATTGGCTGCCCCAGGGAGGCAGCAACGGGGGTCAATGCCCCTCTAAATCACATTTCTGAAACAGACCCCTAACTTTTATTACATATCCTCAAAGAGCATCAAGTTCCAAACATTTTTGAGCAAACCACAGGTTGATACCGGTTTTTTTGTCTGAGCTCTCAAAAGTCAAAGTTCGATTTTAACCCATTTTCAAAAATCCATTAACTCACATGACTTCATGTTTCATGACTCTTGGAACTTTGAACTCATTTGAGTGATGGGAAGCCATCTTGCTGGCGCGCTGTTATTAATCTGCTTGGTGGGAAGTCTGCTGAACCTTTTACTGCTCATATTTTTGTTTGTCATCAATGCTTGAAGTTTTCATTAATGTTGTTCCGGTATTTGCACTTACAATTAGTAGAGGAAAAAGTTTCAGATGATTTTATGTGTATACAGGTTGTGTCAAAAGTATCCCCCCTCCTAGCTAACTTTGAACAGTTGCAGATGAAAAAACTGAACTTCGGGGATATTTCTAATGTGAACGCAATAGGAACTCAACTTTGGCATACCCTAAATTTCCGGGAGCCCAGTAACGGGGGGGTTTTGTCCCCCAATTCAACATTTTTATATGGCAACCCCTACCTTGTGATACCTTACTTGAAAGGGTATAAAATTCTAAGACTTTCAGTGCAAACCGCAGGTCAATATCGTTTTTAATTTTCAATATATCGAAGATCAAAGTTCGATTTGAACCCATTTTCAAAAAATTCTTACTACTTTTTGAAAAGTCGGAATTGAAAAAACTAGAGTCCAAAATACTCTGAAAAGCAAGTACTTTTCAGAAAAAATTACGGCTTGGACACAACTCAGAAGCAGCTTTTAGAGCCCCCAAAAGTTTTTGACATTTCGGCCCCTCAGTGGCGGATATCTCAAAATTTCGAATGTCAAAGTTCGATTTACAAAGTTCGATATCTCAAATGCGAAAAACGATATCGACCTCCGATTTGCGTCAAAATGCTCAGTTTTTATGTCCTTTCGATTGATGTATTCCGCGGTAGGGGTCGTCGCCCAAAAGTTTTGAAATATCCACCCCTGAGGGGTCAAAATGTCAAATTTTTTGGGGGCTCTAAAACCTACTTTTGACTACAGTTGTGTTCAAGCCGTAATTTTTGCTGAAAAGTACTTGCCTTTTTGAGTATTTGGGACTTTTAGTTTTTTAAATTCCGACTTTTCAAAAAGTAGTAAGGTAGATGTCCCAATTACCGCCCCCCTTAAGAAAAAATTGCCGTAAAATGCCTGTAAAAATGTTAATTTTTATCAAATCTATGATCGGTTTTCACTAGGGCCTCTCAAATACTATCTAGTTTTATGAAAAAAATATAAAGTTGGCGTAATCAATCAGGAAAAAAAATTATTAATAAAACTCGAAAAAATGACCCATGTCCCAATTACCGCCCCCCCAAAAGTGGCTTTGTCCCAATTACCGCCACCCCAGTTGTCCCAATTACCGCCCTGCATATTTTCACGGGCTTTTTATTCAAACTATCGTGTTTATTGTCAGGAAATAATGAAATTATAATGATTTAAGACGCAGAAAGTGAAGATAACAGATATTTAAGAAGTATAACTACTAGTTACAAAGAAAATTGAGTAAAATTGAGTAACTTTAAGTTAAATATTTTCTAAAATTTGTAGGTTTCAGTCATTGACCGATCCAATTTAGTGCCGTAGCGTGCAATTTCGTAACATTGCAGTTTGTCCATTTAAACTAATGAAAAAGATCGAAATACTGGGTGTTCGGTGAACACCTTCGCATTCGACCTACTGCATGGGTTTGAATGGGAAAAATGCAACGTTGCCAAATCGCACGCTAAGCCACCGATAAAAATTAGCAACTTCAGTCAAATTTTGAATGCACTCAAATGAAAAAAGAGTTATAGAACTTTATGTTAGTTAATGATTAAGTAAAAGGCAACAAAGAAAACAAAAACAATGTTCACTTTAGAGGCAAAATTGTCCACACGACTAATAAAAATGACTACAAAAGAAGGGTAGGAAGGCGCTCAAGTACTTGTTTTGAAAACTAAAAAAAAAGTGTAATGTCAAAGGCAACCTAAAAAAGGACTTAAATTTTTACACTAGACTTTAAAAGAGGAACTTAACATTTGCCTTACTGAATATAATTTTAAATCCTGAGGAGGAATTAAGTACAAAGAAGGACGTAAATGACTTAAAATGAACTAACCACGTCGGCTAAACAATAATTATACAGGGTGTCAATTAAAAAAGGAGCCAGGCCGAATATCTCGCGAACAGCTCCGAATTTCAAAAAACGCTGAAACACGTGTTCGATTGTTTTGAAGGGGACGTCTTTTAAGGGGGTCGCCGATTTGAGGGCCCTCTCTAAGGGGCCCCCAGTGGGGGCAGGACCTCCCTAAATCCAATACTTCAAATAGGGACCCCAATTTTTTATTTAATATTCGAAAAGAAGGTAAAATTCCAAGACTTTTGGTGCAAACCGGAGGTCGACATCGTTTTTCGTTTTCGATACATCGAAGGTCGAATTTCGATTTGTGCCCATTTTCAAAAAATCATTACTCCTCTTTGAAAAGTCGGAATTTTAAAAACAGGGAGTCTAAAATACTCTAAAGAGCAAGCCCTTTTCAGAAAAAAATTCAATTTTAACAAAAATTTAGTCCAAATTTGGTTTTAAAGCCCCCAAACATTTTTAACGTTTTTGGCCCCCACGGGGGGCTATCAGAAAAATTCCGAGAGACGACCCCTACTGAGTGATACATCAATCAAAAAGGCGTAATAAACTGAGCATTTTGGCGCAAACCGGAGGTCCATATCGTTTTTCATATTCGAGATATCGAATGTCAAATGTCGATTTACAAAATTCGATATCTCGAATGTGGAAAATGATATCGGCCTCAGGTTTTCGCCAAATGCTAATTTTGGTATGTTCTGTATCAGAGAATAGGGATCTTCTCACGGAATTTTTCTGATAGCCTCCCTAGGGGGCAAAAGCGTTAAAAATTTTCAAGAGCGCTAAATCCTAATTTTGACTAAATTTGAGTCACAGCCTTATTTTTTTCTCAAAAGGGCTTGCTTTTTGGAGTATTTTAGACTCCCAGTTTTTTAAATTCCGATTCCTCAAATTGAAGTAATGATGTTTTGAAAATGGATCCATATCGAACTTTAACCTTCGATATATCGAAAACCAAAATCGCTACCAAGCTGTCGCTTACGCCAAAAGTCTTAGAATATAAAGTCATTTCAAACGATGTATCACAAGATGGGGTGTGCCGTAAAAGAAAATTAAGTTGCCCCCCTCCCCCTCCCCACTCCCCCTCCCCCTCCCACTCCCCCTCCCCCTCCCCCTCCTTCGAAAATAGCGTATCCAAAAAACACTTTTACTGTTGTTTAACAACAACAGCAATGACTGTTACTTTTACAGATAGGTAAGTCAGCTGGAATATTGTTTTAGCGAACAATAGAAAATATTCATTTGACACACTCTTTGATGTTAAACCGAGGTATAGAATGTCAATTCAAGAGTTTAATATGTTGCTTCATCAAAATTTAAAGAACGTTAAATGATTCAAATGATGTAAAATGATAGATTTGCAAGCAACTATTCCAACATTTTAAGTATATTGAGTTAGGGCCCACGGCAAATAAAACAACCTAGAAACAGGAAGCATTTTTTTACTAACAAATCGACTACCTATTGGATTACGATCCCTTTTTTTCGATGTATGCAATGCTAAAAATGTATCAACTCTACTCCAAATATGATTTCTCTAACGTAAGAGCGTTATACAAAATCTAAAACGCAAAAGATTCAAAAAGAAAAAGCATGGGGGCGATTAATTGGGACATCGTGAATTTTCGCATGTCCCAGTTACCGCCACCCCTGGCGGTAAATGGGACAGCAGTGACTTTTGATGTCCCAATTCCCGCCCCATCACAAATAAATAGTAAAATTGAGGTTCCTTTCAAAACAAACTTGTTTTCAGTCAGAAAAATCATTAAATTAAACCCTGAAACAACCAAACATATTAAAACAATGTAACGTATAAGAGAAAATGAGTGATTTGCTTAGCTTGTCTCTTAACGTTACAGCTAAGAAATGAGCGAAAACAGGTGGTGCTCGGCAGGTGTCCACTTCCGTGATTTTTTTAGGGCACAGTGCTGCCACCTATCAACTTCAAACTTTTTCACCAGTTCAGCCGACCTATTTAGAACACTTATTCCATATTCACTTGAATTTCCCTGCTAGTGTGAGCTTATTTTAAAGAATAAATGAATAGGGGGGCGGTAATTGGGACATGGGCGGTAATTGGGACATCTACCTTAAGGAATTTTTTGAAAATGGGTCTAAATCGAACTTTGATCTTCGATAAATCGAAAATTAAAGACGATATTGACCTGCGGTTTGCGCCGAAAGTCTTAGCATTTTACACCCCTTCAAACAAGGTATCACAAGATGGGGGTTGCCATGTGAAAATGTTGAGTGGGGGGGGGCAATACCCCCCGTTACGGGCGCCCCCGGACATTTTGGGTACGCCAAAAAGAAGTTTCTATTAAGTTTTAAGCATCCCCGAAAGTTTTTTTCTTTTTTTCTTTTGTATCTGCACTGTGCAGCCGTTCAAAAGTTATGAAGCCGTCCCGGGACTTTTGGCCCACCCTGTATTTGCAATTTTATGGTCAAATTATAATATTGCCAAAATTTGACAACCATTTTGCGATAAATTACAATCCATGCTACATGGGTACCGGCCAAACCTGATTCTAAGCCAAACTAGTTAAATCTAGACCGTTAAATTGGCCCAACCGGATTGGCCTAGAGAATTTCAGATCGAACTAGTTTGTTCTGCTCATCATCAGTTTGGCATGCACATAATCAATCAGCTCAGCCTTAACATATTCAGACTTCAGACCAAACTGGATTGGCCTTGCACAAACTGTTTCAGCCTAAAACTCGTTAGGCTAGACCAATTAGGTTATTTCAAATGAACGAGAAAAATGAAGTTCAAGTTATATGTTCCCATCTAACTTTTGAAATGAAACGTACATGAAAAATTTAAAATTTATAGAATTATTTTACTATACAGATGGAATCGGTCTCCGAGAACCTAATTTTAATTTATTTTTCTTTTCAGAAGGACGTTTTAAAGTCAAATGAGTGGGCTCTGAAGAAGTGTAACCTTCTGAAGAGCAACCCTAAGCCACAGAAAAGTATAATTTTTCCACTCGTTTTCAAACAAAGTATGATTTTATGCGGTAGACATAGAAATAGACAATAGACATAGACATAAATATAGACATACACGGATCGCTCTCAGGGTTTCCATATCTTTTGATATCGGGGCCGCTTGACTGGTAACTCATGGCCACTTAACATGGGCAAAAAGGTGATATCGCCAAAACCCAGCTTGTGACCCCTCTATTGATACAATTTTGCAAATCGAGGCGATCGCTCTCAAGGGTTGTCATATCTTTTGAAATTAAGGCCGCTTCAAGAATGGCAAGTTATGACTCATCACGTGGGGAAAAAGATGATGTCGCAGAAACACCCCTTGTGGCCCCTCAACTAATCTAGAGGACCAGTCCGCCTGGGATCAAGACTATTTCGTGAGGCGCCTGCCTCAAGACGTGGACTTTTTGAGCGAGAAATGGTGAGTCTTTTGCGCGAGAGGCGGTTACTTCATAACTGACCCTTTTGCTCTGGATGCCATGAGTCTTTTGCGCGATCTTAAATTAGAATAAATCGAGAGAACAAGAGACTTACTAGAAACATGACTGGCAACGCTGTAGAGACGATGGGTTGGATCAAGGTCCATACATACAAGGTCTGCGGCTGGTAGCTTGCGGTTCGGCTCCCCTCGTTGGTCCAAAGTTTGGGAACCACTTCTCCATTTAAAACCATTGATCCAAGATGGCGGCGAACTCGGGAAGAATGTTAAAGTAAATGGGGGTATGGGCTCCCAGATATGAATTTCCCGAGTTGGCGCTACCGGCCAGACCTTATGTATATGGACCTAGGGTAGGATAGTGACGGTGGCTGACGAAAAGTTGGATGTAGTATAGGAGAGTCTGAGAAATTTTTAACCCCCCTCCCGTCTACTTCTTATCCGTAGACGTGTTATCGTGAAATAAACAAAAGAAACTCCGATTTTGCGTCACTTTGAAAAAAATAGGATTTTTTTTAAATACCTAATTTGGTTGCACGAAAAAAACTTTAATAATTACATTTCTCAACAAAAATTGAGAGTAATTGGCCCCTCGTCATAAAAAACCTCAATGAATTCACCGCGATTCAATTCAACGCTACACAGTTACATTACCTCATGTGGGAATTGTTATCTCGCAGCAGCTCCATTTATTTCTGGCACTTTTGGGTACAGGGGCTACGTTACTTGCTGTGGTGCAAGTGTAACTCTTCTTGCGCCTGAAATTCGCAGGTTATGCAAAAGCCGTACCATCGTGTAGGAACAGTTATCTCGCAACAACTCCACTCTAATTTGCGGCGCTCTTAAGATATAAGAGTCTCGAGGGAAGGCGCTAAGTTAATGCTATAGTGCGATTCATATTTATCCCCATGAAATAAGTAAGCAAAACTTCGCGGTAGGTGCGGAATGGCTTACTCGAATATTTGCAGGAGCTTTTGTAAATAGAACGCGACAACTCTGGAACGAGTTCCAGAATCCAGATTTAGCTGGTAGTCGAGTCATTCTACGCGAAAATGGGGGGTAAGTGAGAACAAATTGGAACAAAAGGTTTCTATACATCAAAAAACGCAGAAAAATCAGGAGAATACGACTAGTCTAAGTTCGTCAAAATCGCCCCCGTCCTTCACCCCCAAAAACCCGGAAATGTCCCGGAAATGCTCGGAATTTTCCAAAAATCTTCATGTAGCGCCTGAACTAGTGGTTTTTAGGCCAAAATGTACTGGACCTAATTTGTAGAGCGTAAAATTTTACATTAGAATCGTGAATTACTTTTTGAAAAAAAATTCTGAATTTTCGGGAAAACGCCTCAAATAAAAACTTCGATTTCCGGGTTTCGGAAAAAAACACGAAACCGCTGAAAAACTTGTTTTTTTCGCAGTTATTATCTATTTAACCGAAAAAATGGACTGAAGTAAATTTGTAGAGCACAAAATTTTACATCAGACGCATAACTTGGATTTCAAAAAAAAATTAGCGCCTGCTTTTGAAAATTGCCCCAAAACGAAAATGTCGAATTTCAGAGTTTTCAAAAATATTCCGCGATAAAATCTTGGAAACTTGTTCGAACCTCATTAGCGCCGTTGGCTTACGCGAGCATGAAAAACGGATGGAAAAATAAATTTTTCCTCTAAAAGTTTCCCTTAGAACCCCCCCCCCCCCCCCCCCGCCACCCGTTGAGTGAAAAAATAGTTCTTGAGACCATATTATACCTGCGAATTTAGGCTACCAATCGAAATTGTTCCCGGAATCTTGTGAACGCGCAGGATTTGTACGACTGTCGAATAACATAAGATCAGTCGATACCTTAGATTTTGGCTCAGGTAGACTATCTGCAAAACTAATAAATTAATTTGAGCACTGTAGGTTGCCTACCTATGTCAAAATATAAGGCGTCCTCAAAAATCATTTCATTCACCGTCTGTAATCTCTATGAGATTTAGAAACACAGGGAATGTTTCGGGGGAAAAGCACATAGCTGACACGTTGGATCGAATGCAGGTCAATAGCAATGCTATTCTACGGCAAATACTACGGTAAGGCGACTGTTGTTTTTGACCATCATTCTGAAAAATTGACGACGAAAGATATGATCCACCCAAAAAGATCTAAGGGGGAAAATGCTCCGCAACGATTGATTTTAGAGATGAGATGACACTTGTACTGATCAAAATCGTATTCTTGTCCAATGAAAAAAACAAACAAAAATTTATAAATGCGTTAGCCAATCACTTGGAAATAAAAGGATGTAAAATCATTCACGCTGAAGATGATGCCGATTTATTTATTGTTAGTGAAGCGCTTGCACTCGCGCAACACCGTGAAACCGTAATGGGGCAGTTGCAAGGGTCTGAAATGTTGCGTTTTTTATAAAGAAAATGATAGTACTTGATGAGCTGAGAACAATGGTGCCTTTGGTTTTTTCATAAGTGCCCCGGTTTTAGAGATACACACGTGTAAGTAAAGTTGTGAAAAATCGTGTGCGTTGTGACGTCATTACGCGGAATCCCCGTTTAAAACAATGTGTTTTGGGCCAAAATCTCATATCCAGAACAATAGGGCTTAATTAGAAACCAAAGGCATCTTTGTTCTCAGCTCATCAAGTACTTTCATTTTCTTTATAAAAAACACAACTTTTCAGACCCTTGCAACTGCCCCATTATCGGAAAGGATACGGACTTATTGGCTCTCGCGCTATTTCATTATGACGGATCTATTCATAAAAATGTTTTTATTAGCCGTGAAAGAATTCATTCCGAAAATAAATCCCACACTTTCAACATCAACGAAATAAAAGCAAATTTAGGAAATGATTTATGTAAAAATATCTTATTTTCACACGCGTTTTTAGGTTGAGACACCACATCTCATGTTTATGGCGTGCACAAAGGTTAAATGCTGACACTTTTAATGCGAGACAAGTCAGCAATGAATGATGCAGCTCAGCAGCTGTCTTCAATTCCACTTTAAGTTCCAAAGATGACATCACAAGAGCAGGGGGAAAAATACTTGTTCGACTTTATAAAGGTACCTAAAGAAGATGACAAACTGGACTCGTTGCGGTTCAAATTTTTCTATCAAAAATCAGCGTCAAGTGTGTCCGGTGTTCAACCCGAAGTATTGCCCCCTACTCTCGTCTCGCATCAGCCAAATTTCATTTTTACAGAGTATTTTTACAAAATAATGCTTTGGAAGGGATTTTCGTTTGAACCCGAATCGTGGGGCTGGAAAAAAGACGATTCTGGCTCTCGATTAATTCCTGTAATGAGTGACCAGCCCCCTGCCCCGCAAGACTTATTAAAAATTATACGGTGTAACTGCAAAGAAGATGGATGCCTCAACCAAAAATGGGGGGGGGGGCGGGGGGTTCTAAGGGAAATTTTTAGAGGAAAAATTTATTTTTCCATCCGTTTTTCATGCTCGCGTAAGCCAACGGCGCTAATGAGGTTCGAACAAGTTTCCAAGATTTTATCGCGGAATATTTTTGAAAACCCTGAAATTCGACATTTTCGTTTTGGGGCAATTTTCAAAAGCAGGCGCTAATTTTTTTTGAAATCCAAGTTATGCGTCTGATGTAAAATTTTGTGCTCTACAAATTTACTTCAGTCCATTTTTTCGGATAAATAGATAATAACTGCGAAAAAAACAAGTTTTTCAGCGGTTTCGTGTTTTTTTTCCGAAACCCGGAAATCGAAGTTTTTATTTGAGGCGTTTTCCCGAAAATTCAGAATTTTTTTTCAAAAAGTAATTCACGATTCTAATGTAAAATTTTACGCTCTACAAATTAGGTCCAGTACATTTTGGCCTAAAAACCACTAGTTCAGGCGCTACATGAAGATTTTTGGAAAATTCCCAGCATTTCCGGGACATTTTCGGGTTTTTGGGGGTGAAGGACAGGGGCGATTTTGACGAACTTAGGCTAGTCGTATTCTCCTGATTTTTCTGCGTTTTTTGATGTATAGAAACCTTTTGTTCCAATTTGTTCCCACTTCAGAGCTAGAATGACTCGACTATGGACCAGAGAACGCGCATTATTTTGTCACTGGTCAGAGTAAAATAGAGTCACAAATAGGGACAGGGATGTGATCAACTTCTTTAAAGATCGCACCCATCTCTACGCAACCCAAGCGGTGTACGACAGTTCTACGATTTGCGAGATCCGAGGTCAACTTATTTACTTTATTTTTTATCAATGTTTAATATATTATTCACTGTTCTTGCAAGTTGCAACATTTCATTGATTTACAACTCAATTCAAACAAGTAAGATTGACGTAAAAAGCTCATCACCAGGCTCAGAAAAATCACTTGCCCAGTTCGTGAATTGGGCAATTTTTTTCGTATTCCGAGATTTGGGGTAGCAAATGGTATCAAGAAAATGTAAAAATTATGTCTTTTAATTATTTAACTGAGACATCAAAATTAGCTAGGCGCTTTCATTCGCTTCTTTGTAATGGCTATCCACGAGAACCAGAGGCGGACTGGCCCTCAAATTCGGACCGGGAAACCAACTTTGGACCGGCCCATATGGGGGGTGTGGGGGGACACCCCCCACCTAGAGGTTGGCGGGGGGGGGGGGGGGTTCCCCCCTCCGAGAAATTTTTGGTGTTTCCACAGTCAAAAACAACAATCTGAAGCATGTTTGGGTCATCAATTTCATTATTATATGATCGCTGACTCTCTGCGTTTTTGCAGGGTTGAGACTGCCATTTTGTCTCAGTGACGATACAGAAAAGCCCGTATTATCAGTTTGCTTTTTTTTTTTTTTTTTTTTTTTTTTTGTTTTGTTTTTTTTTTTTTTTCTTTTTATGTTTTGTTTTAGGTTTTTGTTTAGACCCACATAAAACCAGTCCTAATGAAGCGAAAGATCGGCCCTGCCCGGTCAGACCCACATAAAACGAATGAATGGCCCCGAATTTATCGAATGACAGGCCTGGCCCGGCCCGGCCCGGCCCGTCCCAAACGTATTGAGTCACCAGCCCGGCCCTAAATAATCGAATGATCGGCCCGCAGCCCAAATTTACCAAGTTCAAATACATGCCTGGCCTCACGTTTATCTTTTTCTCTCGTTTTTTCCTTCTTTTTTCTTCCTCTCTTCCTTTTTTCCTTCCTTCCTTCCTTTTTTTCTTCTTTTTTTCCCTCTCACGATTCAACCGGCCCTAAAGGGCCGCGGCCCACCGGGAAATTTCCCGGTGTCCCGGTGGGCCAGTCCGCCTCTGACGAGAACGGTACCCTTCTCTTGAGCAAATTTTTTAAGTAAAAACCACTATCGATAGTGAGATGAATTTCGAAATTGCGTAAAGTCGGACGAAGAAAAAACTTCTGTTGATGTAGGTACGTGTAATAGCGAATGAAAGTGGACAGTTTTCGGCTTGAATCGATTGGGCCATCAAAACTTATTTATAGTAATATTTGAACGCTCTTCAACTCATGAGGTCACATTGAGAAAAATCGCATTCTTCGGATGAAAAAACACCGAGGACTCAAGATCCCGCCGAAGGATTCAAAGGTGTATGTATGTGCAATCAATTTTTGTAAGGGTTGCAAGGAACAATGGAATTCTGGACCGTAGTAGGTGCCAGTTTTGACACTCACAATCAGTGGGAGGCAGAACCCGTTGACCCTTAATAACGTAGCAGACGAAATTCATTCATCATTGCAATGAGAATGAGTGCGAGCGAGAAACCGCTGTCTGTAAACGGTCCCTCCCTGGCGTGAGGGAGGCTCCCTCGCGCCAATCGTTCCTTGTGACGCCGAATCCATCTTGGTGCGAATAGGTCTGTTGCACACTTCGGCTACAGCGTTTTAAAGTATCATTTCCTATGAAAAAAGCCGAGAAAATAACAATGACAGCATCAGAAAACACTAAAATTCCGTAACAAACTGCAAAAAACACTAGATACTATTCACCCCTTTATCTTTCCACCACGTGCACGATATTTCGCGAAATTAGCGCGGCACATTCAAATAATCACGGCCAACTGTCATCACAGCTGACTTCGTAAACAAATAAACAGTATACACTGACGGCGTCTGCTCGAATTCTTACCTTTCAATATCCTCACTTCCTCACGAAAGGTTGTGAAAGACGGAAACCGATATTTGTGTCGATAACTTATCAAAATGAAACAATAACACACAGGAGTTCCAAGGATGATTCCAACTTCGATCATCATGCTCGGAACTCCTGTGTGTTATTGTTTCATTTTGATAAGTTTTCGATTCAAATATCGGTTTCCGTACTTTTCACAACCTTTTGTGAGGAATTGAGGATATTGAATTGTTAGAATTCGAGCAGACGCCGTCAGTATTTACTGTTTATTTGTTTACGAAGTAAGCTGTGATGACAGTCGGCCGTGATTATTTGAATGTGCCGCGCTAATTTCGCGAAATATCGTGCACGTGGTGGAAAGATACAGGGGTGAATAGTGTCAAGTGTTTTTCGCAATTTGTGAGTTAATTACTGAATTTTAGTGTTTTCTGATGCTGCCAGTGTTATTTTCTCGGCTTTTTACATAGGAATTGATACTTTTAAACGCTGTAGCCGAAGTGTGCAACAAACCCATTGTAAGGAACGATGGAACGCTGAACTTCAGTTGGCGCAATTAGTCGCAAAGAGTGCGAGAGAAAAATCGTGGTCCGTGATCTGCCTTTCTATCATGCTCATTGCTCCTTAGATTCCTAATAAATTAACGGCTGGTTGTAAGTTAAATAGTTTTATAGCGGTTCGTACACGTTATACGAATACGGTGGATAAAATAAAGCGCCGGGCGCCACGCTGCGCCGCTCTGGCCAACCAAGCGACAGGTGGCTTGCGTTGCGCTCATTTCACCATGTTCGACGCACTGACTTTTCCACCCTCGACTCCGATTATCATACTTAACACGAGTCGCGCTAAAAATAATGAAATCATGTAAAAGTTTCGCTAGGTCTTTCTGAACCGAACTATTCATGAAATGGTAATCATTTTCATCAGCACTATGGTAGTTTTGCTGACAAATAGGTACCTACTCAAGAGTATCAAAAAGGTACACTCAGACTTAGTTTAATTAATTTAATGGGGCTCTAGCAAAATTCTGCTACAGGTAATTGATGAGTTGATTCTTGCATTAAAACCTGTAAAAATGACGATGAGTACCCTAAAAAATCACTCTCAGAATCGAGGATTTAATGGCGGAGCTACGCAGGTATCATGGGAGATTCCTATCTAATTTGAGACATATCTCTGTGTTCCCGTAGAGAAAGTGACTTTGACAGGAATCTTCTATGATACCTGCGTAGCTCCGCCATTAACATCTATGCCATTACAGCTATTTTCTGAGTTTTGTCTAAATTTTAGACATTTACAGTGTGATTTTTGTGATTTTCGCTGGTTTTTACATCAGATCTAACAATATATTCATTCGCTTAAATCAAAAGTTTGTAAGAGCCCCATTAAGTTTCTTTAGTTTACTCTTATAGTGCTTTTAACGGCATTAATGAGTTTAACACCAAAAATTACGCTCAGTACAAAAGATGAGTGCAACATTGTTATAACCTTATCCTGAATTTAAAAAAAAAGTGAATTTTTTCTCAAACTTTGAGGGAAAGCTTACGTAAGACCTACTTTCACCCAATGGTCTTGTTTATACTGGAACAATGGTTAATAGTTGATAATGGGGTAATACCCAGTAAAAATAACGATTAGCGCACTAAAAAATCACAAAATCCACTCCTAAACTCACAAAATGCTTTTAAACGCGATACCGTAATGGCGGCCGGGGCCGCGGTTTTCATTGGGGTTCCCTATCTTCAATCAGCGCCATCTACACGAGGTGTTCTCGCAACACCACACAAGAAGAAGAAGAAGCATACAATTGCCATAAGAAAACCGCGGCCCCGGCCGCCATTACGGTCTCGCACTTAAAAGCATTTTGTGGGTTTAGGAGTGGTGATTTTTTAGTGCGCTAATCGTTAGTTTTACAGGGTATTACCCCTTAATCAACTTTTAATAAGTCTGTAGCAAAAGTTTGCAACAGCTCCATTAGCTCAAAGACACTACCGAAGCTATCAATCAACAAACATTGATGATCGAAAATAATGTGTCTTGCTGGGATGCTGAAAATGTATGAAGCACAATACAGGGGTTTCCAAAAGTCCCGCACCGGGGCCAAAACTTTTGAACGGTCTCACCTATAAAAACGAAATTTTCAGGATACTCCTTAGTTAATTCAACGGGTGTAATCCAACTTTGCCAATCGATATTTCAACAACTAAAAACGATATTGACCTGCGGTTTGCGCTCAAATGCTCGATTTTGTGTGCCCTCTTGACAGAAGTATCACTCGATAGGGCTCGTGGATTCTAATTTTTAAGATAGCCCCCCTTAGGAGCAATTATTTGAAAAAGTGTAGGTACGTTGGAGGGCAATAAAACCGAATTTTCACTTAATTTTTGTCAAAACCGTATATTTTTCCGAAGAGTGCATGCTGTTCAAAGTATTTTAGAATCCTAGATTTTTACATTCCGACTTTTCAAATGGGAGTTCTGAGTTTTGTAAATGGGCCAAAATATTGAACTTCTACCTTCGATGTAGGTATCAAAAACGAAAAATGATGTCGACCTCCGATTTACGCCAAAAGTCTTAGAATTTCACGTCCTTTGAAACAATATATCACAAGATTGGGGTTGCCATTTGAAAATTTGGGTTGGGGGTCAGAACCCCCCCCCCCCCCCCCCCCCCCGAAATTGTGGATACTCCTAAAAGTAGATCACATTAGCTTACTTAGAGGGATCCAGAAAGTTTTGTTGTTATAGATGAAATCGTTAAAAAGTTTCGGCCCCGGTACGGGACGTTTGGATACCCCTGTATAATACTCACTAAAGACGTGGCTCACGTAATTAAATATTTGAGAAGTGGCATAGGAAAGTATGAAATGCAACATAACACACTTTGAAAAAAAAGAAAAATTTAATAACAGAAAAATTTGGCACAAACATTTTACAAATGTTTAATTAAACTTCAACAAATAATAAAATTTAAATGATCAATCTGTGATCCATACATTCAACGAAAAAAAGGAGGTGAAAGTTTATTATTCAGTGTTTTTATGTACAGAACTAAGTTAGAATTTTTAAAAAATACAATCGTTATTTTCTCTCGAGAATAAACCCTATCATCTTATAACAATTAATTTGGCTGAAAATTCATTCCTGCTTTCAGATATAGGTACGTATTTGAATCGCATTACAAATAATTGAGATTTTCATTTTTGCTGATTTCCGTCCATTCTAACTATTATTTGGAAATGACATTGTAAAGACGGCAAGCTGAAGAAATACACTGAGCCTATGATTGAATTAAGATCGATGAGGGATTCATCAAACTATAACTCGTGGTTTTTTGTTAGTTTTGTTTACTTAGTTTGTTTTGTTTGTATCAACGAAAACAAACGGCTGAAATAATATTCAAAGTTGTAACAATAGGAAGTTTACTGCGCATACGCCCTTCCATATTTTGAGATATTTGTCGTTTGACAAGAATTAATGATGTGTTGGAAGTTTTCAAAGTGATTCTAAGTGGATTACATAAGTTGATTAAGTAGTCGGTTGGCTTATGGATGATTACTTGATTTTCATTGATGAGTTTTTGAAATCTGGATCGTCAGAAATTTGAGAATGTTACTTTGAAAGATGTCTGCAAATGAAGGCTGAAATCCGCTTAGTAAGAGAGTAAATGTTCACGAAATGAATTTCACAGTTTGGCCTGCTGTATTAATAACTGAAACTGATTCGCGCTTTTGCTGTACCGCCCAAACCTCAAAATGCAAAATCTGTTCATCAGTACCTACATCCTGAGAATCCACATTTCCAAAGTGAATCAACATAAACCCAGTAAATAACCGTAAATATATCAAATGATTGATCAAGTAACGTGAACCACCCGTAGGCTGATTATCTACATACATATATTGATTAACAATAAAGTCATTTTCATGCAGTCTTGAATTTTTTAATATTAGAGTAGCAACGATGCGCAGTGATTCAACATAAATCGTTTGGATGACAGAGGGTATTATGTGACAACGAATGAAACGCTGGGTGATGCACTCGCACAAATGTGCGTTCATTTTAAAGTATTATCTGAAGATTTAGATCAGGAGAGGATTTTAAAACGCCACGATAAAGATCCATTCGGAGACTCAGTATTCAGCCACTGATATATCTTGTGAGTTAAAGAAGTCGAAATGCAAGCAAAATAGGAGAATTCAAGATAAATCAAATTCTAGTTATAAAATGATAAACAATAATTTGTGAGAAAGATTACAGTTATTAAAAATTACATCAATAAAAAAGTTCTATTTTCAATAAATACATCAAAATATCAAGTGAGTAGTCAGTTAACTGTATAAATTGTAGTTTTTATTTGAGCTGAGTAGTTTTTTCCCTATCATACAAAGAGAGCGAGTCTTAAAAAAAAAAAAAAAAAAAAAAAAAATAGAAGAAGTTCCCTTGCTAAAAAGAAGTCAAGATCAAGTACTAAAAAAAGATCATTATGCAAACTCAGAGAGTATGATTAAAGCTAAAAGCCTAGCTCTTAATTTTTTCTAATCGTTGTCCCCAAGTATTGATCTTAGGGCACTTACTGCACAGAGAGTAATCATAAAAAGAGTAAAAAGTTTGGTCCTAAAAGAGGGTTACGGCAAAAGTGAGAGAGGAAACAAACAAAATTTGTTGCCTTCAATTCCCCAGTTTGCCAGTGAGTCACATAGAAATAGCTGTTAAATTTTTTAATCGGTTGTCATTATAAGATGAATTGTTATTCAATCCCCAGCCAACCGCAAGGATTTAGGAGCTATGATCCCTAAAATCCCCACGGTAGGCGAGATCAAAACTCGTACGTAAGTAAAGCACGACTAAGGATAAATTCGAGTAAAACTAGCACAGCATCCTTCAACATTCACTTTTGAGCACATTTAATTGCTCATACTATATATTTTTTGGTGTACTCATACTTACCTCCTAATCACTGAAGCTAAGCTGCATTATCTTTCTCTTCAAGTCAAAAAAATTCAGCAAAAGTTTTGACTGTTTCTAAAGTTTCCAATTGACAATGAGTAATGCGAACGTATCGGAAGGCCAAGTCTACTGTTTTTCAATAGGGTTATAAATTATTTACGAGCAAAAACTTAAAAGTGATTAGGGGGCAACTTGATATTGCTTGATCACCATTAAAATCACGGCAAAATAAAAACACCGATTAATACGAAATAATTTGAAAGGTACATTGACTAATACTTCAAGAACTCTTTTTGTGACCTGACAAGCCAATCTGAATAATCGGCATTTCAGCTCATAGCACTGATGAACCAACAATTGATGAGCATGGAAAAAACCGACATTGACCTGATCAGAGCGTCTGCAAAAAGTTGAGGACATCTGGTTGATTATTTCGATGTACTGATGTATCGTTGCATCGATCCAGTTAAAAAAAGGGCATATTGAAGGATTCAAAATTTAAAAATAGATCGATCGGTTCGGTATCAAATACGGAGCAGGTCTACCCATACCCATCGGTTGTTAAGTTTAGCGCGGAGCCAAGCAGACAGCAGTTGCCCGTGTTCTGCCTTTAAATTTGGTAGAGAGAGCTTATTTGAAGCCAAGGATTTGAAAATAGTTCAATGGCTGACACTTCTAAGAATGCATAACATGATCAAGAGATCCAACTACATTGACTTCAGTCAGTCTCTGTCGGAGAAGATAGAGTTCTGCTCACTAAATAAAGTAAGTATGTACAATTGAACAGAAGAAAATACTTACAAAGTTCACATTTCTTAAAAATTTGTACATAAACTAACTTCAAAGTTACAACTAGACTTTGACTCTCCTATACACTTTAACAAAAACTTTTATTTACAGAGCAGTCACTTTGCGACGATTTGATGGGTAATACAACCTACTGCGTACTTTCAAATCTTGTTGCTTGGCAAGTCAATTCAGCGGTATTGTAAGGGCGAGTGATTCCCGGCTTGAAAAAAACTTGATGTTACTTTACATCTAAGAAGTGAAAACCTCAGTGATAGAAAAATCGAGCACCAATCGCATTCCACGAGAAAACATGAAAATCTCTTCTTCCGCTTCTTTTTTATTACAAAAACGACACGTTTCTTGAAAAACGAAAAAAAACAAACAAAAAAAAAAAAAACGGGTTGCTCTTCCGTAAAGGCGTTCTCGGGGTTACGCTCGCTTTTACTACGCCTCTGAGTCGTCAATCAAGAACAAATATCCATGTAAACATTTTCTATCGTGAAAAAGCCTAAATTACAAAATATTAATTTGTCATAGAGGAATATCAAAGGCGAAGCGTGCGATCGGTGACATTGCATTTTGTACATTTAATGCACACAAAAAAGTCGAGCTGTCGGGTGTGCAGTGAACAGAGAGCACTCTCGAATTCTATCTCGATTCAAATGAACAAAATTCAACGTTGCCTCATCACGTACTTCACCACTGGATCAATACAGTTTTCGCCAATCACTAAACTGTAGCTTTAACATCAATTTTGAAATATAAAAGTTTGGGGAATAATTTTAGGGAGTCAGTCAGTCATGCAGGAGAAGGAGTGTTAATCAAAAGTTACCAAATAGCTTGAGAAGATGGGCTTCCCAAAATTGTCAAAGTATATCATTATCAATATTTATTTATTAAAAGAGTTTTTGACAGCCTTAACTTTCGTTCAGTTTTATTTTATTTTTTTTTTTAAATAATAGTGATCGTGCAAAAACCATTCTTTGGCTTTTTGATCGTTAAAAAGATACAATAAAAAATAACAAAAATGTTCCAAGAAGATGAAACCAAAGAAATTGGGCTCTAAATTGAATTTAAGAAAGAAAAGAAAAGAAAAAATTGAAGGAAGATCATTTAATTTTAGATTTTTTTACTTTGATCTTTACTATATTTTTTTAGACGGACAGATTTAGTCTGAATAATTTTATTTCAACATTTACCAGCAATTTTTTCGAAGAAACGATTTATGAAACTTACTGTCTCTAGTTATATCAAGGTCAATAGTGTAGGATCTAAACGCCATTTCGTTGATACTTGCTTAAAAGCAACCCTCATATTGCTATTAAGAAGCAGCATTGGACTTATCCAATCCAAGGGTCATTAACTATCACCTACGCAAACTTTTAGGATGTTGACACCGTAGCTTGGAGAGCTAATTTAAAGGTACAGGAGAGATTTTACACTAAAAATGCAGCGGAATCAAAGAAAAACTGGGAAATATTAATAGTTTTTTGCCCTGAAGCAGAAATCACAATATTGAGAAAGTGGTGCTTGCGTTGTCTCACAAGATTGAACCGTATTCGTTGAAAAGCGCCAATAGATCTGATCTAAGTATACTACTATGCAGATTCAGTCTAGGATTTACGTTTTCAACCATGACCGTTTCTTACTAATAAGTAAGAATAGGTGATTTCTAAACAAAGCTTCTTGGGTGAAATTATCCTCAATCTTCACCAAATAGTCTTGATTTTGATTCCCTGGAAATTTGGTTAGGGCCATTTTCCCTTGCTGCATCACAAATGTGTTGAAGAGGTAGATGCTGCAAAGCTAAGCACTGTTAGAAATACGTGAGAGATGTCTCATGAATCTGAGAAATTTCAAAAAAGAATTGCAACAATTTAGCAAAATTAAGGAACATCTTTTTTCCTTTCTTTGAAGAGGAGATTACGTGATAAATGAATGTTTTGAGTCTATTGATTTATCATTATTAATTCTGACGGATGCAGCTCTGTTTTAAAATAAATTATCAAAACGTCCTTTTGAAAAGGTATGAAGAGTAATTAGGTAAATTTAAACTATAACAGTAGAACACATTTGATCGTTTAGAAAACAAAACACAAGTAAGTGAACAAGAGTATAAACTTTCGGATCATAATAAGAAAATTCTTAAAATTAGTTTTATAGTAAATTAATATCGGGAAAGCCGCAAAGCACAACCTGAGACAACCATTTAGTTCGGGACCGAAACTGTTGTGTTTCTGACGATTCGTGGAGTTGACGTTAATTTTTGATAGGAGTTGCGTAACTTGAATCTGAGATCGTAACGTTTACGGAGACGGAACCACTATTAATACTGAGAGACGAATTCTGACTAGAAGATTGAATATCTGTGGATCAAGCACAAATCAATTTTAGTAAACATGTTTAAACCAACAGGATTAATTATTAACTTTTTTACCAATCATTCCCAATTATTATACCTCTGGTGTTTTTGTAATGACATTTTGACACTGCAAAGCCAGGTTACCTTGAATTTTATAATTTATTTTATACGTTACAGTCCGACAACGAAGTTTTTTGTTCTGTCAACTATAGAAAATTTCTTTGAATTCTAATTTCAACGGTTTTTTAGGCAATTTAGGGGACAAAAATCCCTGGCAACCCTGGTGACACACCTTGTCGTTAATGAAACTGAAATTAAAAAGTAAATAGACTTTAATTAGTTCTAGAGAGAGAACAGTATACCCGATGGTCCCGATGGTAGAATTGGCGGCAATGAATTTTTCGGGACATTTCGGAGGTTCTTTCTTATTCTATGTGCAGCACAGACATTTTTATTATTAACTATCAACAGAGTCCAGTTGAAATTTGTTTTACCGGACTGTTTGGCGGTTTTAAGGAACTAGTGAATCTTTAATTTTTGCCACACAGCACTATTAACAACAGCCCCGAGAACATCTTTTCTAGATTGACAAGGATGTATTATGTTCAATGAATAACAATTGATTATTTACGGTGTTTGACAAGGATGTATTATGTTCAATGAATAACAATTGATTATTTACGGTGTTCAAAATTTGAATTACCTCAACCAAATTTCAAAGATATTCCACTATATCGCATTTAATGGCTATATTTGGACAAGAGGCAATAGCTGCTCCATGCCTGTCGGTAAGGAGTTTTTGAAAAATCGGCAGAATGGCCAAATCGAGTATTTCGCCCTCGCTGACTGCATTGCTTAGGACATTGGGAGTGCTTTGAACGTGGCCTGGCGTTGGTTTCTTCAGAGCTTTTGAATCGTGCCCTTTAATCTTCCCATTACGTCGCTCGGATACCGATCGATGAATCATTGAGACTTCTTCGTCTAAAAAAAAAACAGAAATTGAATAACGACAGTTAGCACACCGATTTATAAATGATGAACCCATTGAAGGTTTGTTTTAGAAAAACGACAAATCGATGAAAATGGGACAGTTTCGGTCACATACCACCAGGCTAGAGCCTTGAATCAAAGTCTACGTAGTTGCACAGCTTAAACAGCTTCAAAAAATCTAGAGTAATGTACGTAATAACCACCTGAAACTAAATCTTGACTTTGTTCCGCTTGGTTCGAGGTCATGACACCTACGCCATCTTAGAGGAAAATTGTGAACATCAGAAAAAACTCCTTAATTTAGCGAAGAGCGCTTTCAATGCGTTTCATGGCCTGTAATTTTACATTGTGTCTTTCTTGTGTAGAAAAATTGTTTCATGTGCCTGCATGATGTCATTTTCCTGAAAATGGAAAGCTTCGTACTGATGTTGGATCAAAAACGCTAAAATCGTGAAAATGGTAGAGAAAAAAAAAATTCCAACACGGCATGATACGGAGAAGCTAAAAGGTGCCCTTCGGTAGAGTACTAAACAACAAACTGAGGAAAAAAGCAGACAAGCGTGTGACTCTGGGCAGGACTATCAGGTGTCAGTCTACAAGAAGTGTTTTCCTCCCTTCGTCATGGCTTCATTTCTTTAAATGGAAGAATTCAGCCATCCACGAATGTATTTATTGTTTGGAGTCACCTGCAAATTTTTGACATCTATGCCAATCCTAAGTGACAAGATCTTAGGCCACCAAGCCTGGCCACCTTGGCCAGGATTTGAATCCAGGATCTCCGGTTTAGTGGTCAGTTGCGCTAACCACCAGACCACGGAGGTTGGCTTCAAAAAGGTGTTGCTCCTCTCAATTTTCTACCGTTGGTCCAGGCGTCAGATTAAAATGAATAGCCAATAATTATCCTGTTACGATGCTTTGATTCGCTATTCACATTTGGCATGCTAAGTTCACAGAATGTTTGTCCTTACCGTCTGATGGAGAGTAGTTGAGGATACATCTGGACCTGCAATTCCTCTGTGTCATCCAAAGCTCATCTTGCAGCACGTACGTGGGAGGCTGCCTCGGCTGTCCTTGTGCGGGCATTGATGTTCTCCTGCCTCCCCCGGTGTGAGCTACTTGAGGCGAGGCCGTTTTGCAGAGGCTCGATCTTCGGCGAACACTGGAGCTCGAATTGTTCAGATGAGGCTTCGAATGATGAGGCGACGCCTTATCTCTATGCAACGAAGAATAGTGTTTGGGTGATTGCGACGTCTGCATTATTTGTAGTGACGGCGGTTCGTTTCCATTGTAAGTATTTTCGTTGATCATTGAAAGGGTGGGGGCGGGTGGAGGCATGTCGTCGACGGATATCGACGGGATTTTATTGCTACATATTGCACTCTTCCTCCTGAAATGAAGATACACGGAAAATGTCAACATGGTAAATAGAGAGTATGGTTGAATTCAAGGAGAAGACAACTTTGAGAAATAGGGCCAAAAATGGAAGCCTTTTCTCTTCTTCGTTGCACTGTAGTGCCTAAGATAGCGTCAAAATGTGGCCAAAAGAGACCACACTGGTCGACAAATGTACGCTAAAGATGAAAATACAAAACTTTTGAATCTCCTCTGGAAATTTCCCAAATACGGCCTCAGTTGGAAAAAGGCTAGATTAGTGGGAGTTGGTAGAAGTCTATGAATTTTCTTACAGTCGAAGAAATGCATTTCCCTTACTTTCATTAAATTTTTTGGATGCTTGTTGAGCACACCAAAGTCCAAAAGTATTAGGTTCACCGATTCGTCGAAGCTCCCATGAATTATACGCTAGTCTTATGCGCATTAATCTCGTCGGCTTGGACAGATGACCTGGACCCGTTCACGATCTCGATGGATTTTCACACAAGACTCGTACAAATTATCCCGGCAATAGGATTGTTTTATGTTCTTATGGATTTTCCGAAAACATAGAGTATTATTAGATAGATTACCAACAGAAATGAATGGGCAAACATCGCAGCAACGAAACCAATAATAAAATGAGTGAACCGCGATAAAATATAATTTCGCCTTCATCCATGCTTTTGAAGAAAAAAAAAACCGAGTTACCTTGGGGCAGGAGTTTCAGTTGCATTTGCTTCGCCATCGTGCGAAGAGGTAACGGAGCAAATAGAACTAATGTCCGTTGTCTCTGTTCCTGATGGAGCTGCAAAATTCAAAGATATTTCACTTAAAGCTATGTTTTTAGAGAATCATTATCGTCAGAAAAGACATGCGTACTGAAACATGATATTTCTTTTCTCATGTTGATATAAAAATAAAAATCAACGAAAGAGAAACTCTGTAAGAAGTGTTCGACGTGACATAGCCTCGGCTTAAAAATCATTTTATTGGATTTTCAATACCTCTAAATTTAAACAAATGTTGGCGATATTACCGCGACCACCTACCGTCAGCGCGGGCCTGGAATTTTACGCGATCGAAGCAATCGTTATTCAGACCCAGAAAGTAAATATTGTTTAAGAGATCAAAGAGGAAGTAATAAATTGTAAACAAACTGATAAGATGGCGTTTAAATTTAGTTTTTGACAAAGTCTCCTGCTTTGTTTAGACATTTTTGATTCATTGGCACCAGTTTCTTTATTCCATTCGAAAAACTCTTAACCTGACTTTGGATTCAAATTTGACGAAAGAGGCTGGAAGAGCACCCGAATACAGAGATTACTGATGCAATCATGCTACTTGACTCGGGTGCTTGTTCACGTCAACTAAAAAGAAGGAAACCCCATGAGCTAGCTTCTGAGTGGTCTAAATTCACATAAATTGAACAAAGCAAGTGCCTAATTCTAAGAAAAGGACGGCAGTAGTAATCACCAAAATAGTGAGAGATATTTCACTAAGACGTTATACAGTCGCGCTTTGTGACTAATAGATCCGTAAGACCAACTTAGAATAATTGTAAGATAAAAATTGGATAGTGCGCTTGCACTGAGCAATCAATTATGTATTTATGTATAAAGATACGTTACTATACAATTTTAAACATGCAAATAAAATTTTGAACGCGATTTCGATTTCTGCACTGATCATGTTTTTTCTTTTCTTTTTTAAACATAAAATTTACTTTTGAGACGACTCTCATACATACAGTCGACCCGTGCTGTAAGCGCAGAGCTGTCATGCTATAAATAATACACATTTGCTTGCAGAATGATCATTTACGTTTACGTTAAACTCATCGTTAAGACTCTATATGAGTGGCGCCATTGGTTAAATTTGGTAAGACTCGGCCATTGTTGAGGCAACCATCATTGAGTTTTCCGTTGGCTACAGATTTTTGAGGCTGCTCATGCGTACCTGTTAAAAAACGGTCGGTTTAACGATGGTTACCAGAGTGACAGTCAAGTCTTACTAATCTAGTTTAACAGCGTCACTCACAGACAGTCTTAACGACCGGTTAAAGGGAAATTAAACAATCGGCATGCTGCGCTGGTCGGAAATAAGTGCATAGTGATCGATTGATTGATTGATAATTCCACAACGTGAACTGTTGTGATTCGCCCTCCCGTTTTCAAAAAAGGCGATCAACGGACCTGCTCAATATCGACGAATTTCATTGTTGCGACACCAACGTCTGCAATTGGAACCGTTTCAATGCAAAAAGCGTTTGTCAGGGTGTACTCTAAATTAAAAATCCTTATTCACTGTCAGAGTTCGCGAATCCTTCGAGAAAAACATCTGATATTCTACGAGTGTTTTTTGTGTGTATGCTGTAGACCCATGACTGTTACTTCAATAAGGTGGGGATCAGGAAAAAAAAATTAACTTACGCTCTCGTCGGAGCTGTGAAACTTCCTGATTGGACACAGACAACGGTGGCTGATGAAGTCTTTCCTCAGCGGGGCCCAACTGTCTGAGTAGGGATTGCATTTCGTTATCCCTTTCCATGATGATCTTCCTCCACTGCTGGTTTTGTTGCTTTGCCTCTCTCACCTTCTCCTCCAGTTCGGATGAATCTCGCCTCATTTTGGAAGACATCGGTCGGAGGGTCGCTCGTATCCTTTTGTCTATCGAGCCCTGAGGGTTCCGACGTAGCTCCACCACCTTGATCAACAATTTTAAACATCGTCGTAATCATTACCTCAGTTTCCAGTCTACAATCTGCATTAAAATTGTGGTGAAGAGTCAAGTGGAAAAATGACAAGCGTCAAAAAAATCGAAGTGAAAGTTTTTATGGTCTCTAACGAGGTGTAAAAGCGCGAATTGAATAGAGTCACATAGAGGCGGAATACAGCTAACTTTAGTGAGTAAAAATACATCGGTTCTCATGAGAAAGAACGAACTTTAAACCTCGTTTCCACCTTTTCTTAAGGTTAATAACAAAAAAGCGATTGCATAGTTATTTCCTGAGTATAAATCCAGCAAAAATACCGATGAGCACATTAAAAAACTATGAAATTCACTCACAGACTCAAAAAATGTCTTAACTCCTTTCGCACAGGAATTATGAAGAAAGTGCCACTGTAATCTGAAACCTATACCATTAAATTGAACGAACTTTTCTCTCGTGATTTCACGTGCAAGTCAATTTTTGTGATTTTGTGAATCTCCATAAGGCTCCATGTAAAATGTCGTCCCTTATATGGGACACTGTGAGCGAAAAGGTTTAAAGTTTAAGGCATAATGGCAGAGCTACAAAGGTACCATGGGAAATTCCTCTCTAATTTGACGGTTTCCTCTGAGTGTTTCTGTAGAGAAAGAAACAAATTAGATAGGAATCTCCTATGATACCTACATAGCTCTACCATATTTGCTCTTGACTTATATCGTTTTCTTCCAAGACTCTTCATATAGGTTTGATAAAGGTGACAGAGGTGACGACAGAATTCGATGAAGATGAAACTAATTTAGATGGATGATGGATGATTCAACAGCAAGATGAAATTCATCCCTCATAGATGCGAGCATCCATAACATCGTTGCCTTGTAAAAATTTAGTATAAATAAGCAGATGAGTAAATATAAATTTCCCTAGAAAAAATTTAGCATTCAGATAGTTAAAAAGAAACAGTTTTTAAAAGTTTTGGATAGTAAGAGCCTCAAAAATATTGCTCTAATGTGTAAGGAGGTAGCTCTAAAATAGTGTCATAGTGGAGAGGAGAGTTTACATTTGGTAACATTTTTTAGCAACCAATGACAGTGGCTCAATTTTTTCTGGAGTTTCACCTTTATGGGGTGAAAATGACACTTCTTTAATTTGATTGCGAAAAAAGAACACTATTTTACATTGAAATATACAAGAGCGAATAAAATAAGGCAAGGGGTATAAGGTTGAAGAAAACTGAGCTGATTTTTTGTTTAGGAAAAAAGGTCACACATTTTAAAAATTTTATTCAATTTATGGGTGGCGCGACAAAATGTGCCTAACAACTTTACCACGCCATCGATTGCTCGTAAATTTTCCTGATGCGGAATGTATGTGAGTAGATGATACTTACTTTTGGCACGAAAACGAGGCAAAGGGTAGCTGTGGTACAAAATATGATGAAGAGGGAGATGATGATGAAAGAGACGTCTTCATGCTGATCAGAGAGAACAAAAGAAATAGCCGCCCCCATAATGCACATCAGGACGACATTATATACACTCATTCCAACGTATTTCGAGTCATTCAGCGCTGGTATACTCACGTGACGAGTTTCCCAGGCCAAAAATGCCCCAAAAGCCTGAGAACAAGGCGCAGTAAGATTAGAGACAAATATTTTCTATGGTTTAGCAATTAGCACAAATGACTAGTAACCTGAAAGCTCCTAGTTTGACTTTCAGAGGAGGTGCCATGATTTGATAGTGTTTTTGTCAGTATGGCCACCTCGGACGAATCAAACAGTTTTTTCTTTTCGTCTTTCCTTTTTCCTCTCACAATTTTTATTAACGTAGTTTAAAACATTTGATTGATAGACGAATGATGTAAAAAATTCTATTACACCATTTTATAGATTTCCTGTAACATGTCCTCCTCTCAAGGGCGTGTCGAGGTTTCCAGGGTGGGGGGGGCAAGAATGCAATCTTGCCGCCCCTCAAAATTATTTTGATTACTTTTTTTTTGTTCACGATTTTGCCGCCCCCAGGGATTGCCGCCCGGGGCAAGGGTACCCACATGCCCCTCCCACCTCTGCAAACCCATGCCTCCTCTGATGAGAAAATTCACGATATCATCCTCTTGATATAATTTTCAATAGGATTTTCCATACTACCAAGCAAGAATTATTACAGAAAGATGCTTGGGAAGAAAAGTACTCACCATCAGTAATCCTTTGTACGCATATATCACAAAAACGAAAGTGGTCATGCGACTGCTGTTGCAAGACTCATTTTCTGGCACTATCATGATATCTTCACTATTAGGTTGTGGCTGCAAAAAAAATGAAGTTGTTAAACGCAAAGAGGCGTTAAAGGTAAAAAAAAAAAAAAAAAATAAGAGATAAAAAGAGGAAAAAAAAGTACGTGAAAGATTTAAAAGCGCCTCAAAATGAGTAGATCGCTCCAGAGATGGCGCACTCATTCAGTCCATTAAGTGAAATTCAATACTCTTAACAAAATCAAATAGGGATACTTATAAACTAGGCTTTCCCTCAGTATTTGCTTGATGATAATTATCGAATCTTCGATGGTAAAGTACGTCGAATCTTCGACGATAAAGTATCGAGCTTGTGATAAACAAGTTTCGATTACTTCATGTGGAAATTCTGGCGGCATATCGAACAGGAAGATAAACGTAGAATTTTGAAAACTGAGAATGGTGAGATAGGACTGGTCCTATCAAGAACCATTTTGGTTCCTTCGTTGAATTCCTCCCTTCCCATCCTTGAGGTATAATACTCATATAGACGCATGTTACAACACATTACAAACAGAAATAATTGCAACGTTTTGTTCCTGGCAAAACCACATTAATCTCAGCGAATAGATTACAGCGTTAAGAAAACAGCGAGTATTTCCGTACAATCACTAGATTAGCCATATTCATGCACAAAAAAGGTGCTTAAACCTCCCAACCATGCTCTTATCATTGATTTTCTCAGAATGAATGAATCTTCTAGCATCTATACTTTTATATTTTTTTTCCAAGTTCTTCTTCCCAAAAGGGACAAACAATAAACCTCAACTGGACAAGTCATTTTCAATTAAGGGATGAGGTTTTTCCTGAGTTCAATTCGATGACATGTTACTATGGATCCCACAAGTCTTGAACTATAGAAGGAACCCATAGAAACGTTTTTCATACATTATTCTTGTGGTTTATTTATTTGTTCAAATTTCTTGTTAGATATAGTATTTCAAATTAAAGCAACCAAACCCTAAATAACTTATAAGGGATGAAAAATTGTAGAGTGTAGGGGCACTCATACGTAATATAATATGAGAGTATGAATTGTAGTTATGGAATAGCTCGCCCAATCGCAAGTTGGCGAAAAGTTCTTCGATCGACAGCTTTCATCAAGGAATTTTATAATCTTTACGATTGACAAAAGTTATCACACGTTTTAAAATTAGCTAAGAGTCTATAAGAATAATAACGCTTGACTTTGATTTCATAAGTACTTACGTAAGGCTCCATATGTCTTATTTCTCGAAAAAATGGATCGATAGCTTGCCACGTTATCATAATGACAAAATCTAAAGACAATAGGAATCCCACCACAAAAAATAATTGATAGTCTTTTATGACCTAGAAAACACAAAACAAAAAGTGTAATTAACTCTTTGCGCAAAACAGGTCGGAGTTTTTCAGCATGTTGAGCCTCAAAAGTTCCGTCGCAAAAATTAATTAGCAGGAGTCAAAGAGAGATTTATGCTCCTTCTTTGCTGGTAGATAGCACCTTCTTTGAGAAAAAAATCTTAAACAATCTTCTTTGAAAAGAGTAAGATTTTTGTCAGTACATTTAAGGAGTAGGTAAGGAAAAATAATTTAAAAAAAAAAGCATTTTTGACAGAGTCATCTCATAACATCACGATGTTGCCAAATTATGGTTTTTCTTCATTTTTCTTTTTCTGCCGCAAGAAGCGCTTTCTATTTTAACCGTGATGACTCCGGCCCCTGGCCTCTGATTTCAGTAACCTTGTCACTCGGAATAGGATAAAACAGTTTAAAAACAACTGAAAACTCGTGTTATGTTCACTCCGGACTTACATGCATGAGTTCTGTAAAGGTTTTTTTTCTTATCTCTTTTTCTGACAAGTGTAGTTTTATTTAATTTTTTGCCGTTTTTTTATTTCCTCTTTTTTCTTTTTTGGCAGATATTTTCTGTTCTCTTATTTTTGGCAGGTTTTTTATATATCACCCCCTTTTTTCCCCAGTTTTGTGCCGTTTCTGTATTTTCGGCGCGTGTCCTATGGTTGTTACTATTGTTAGTGAGATGGATGGAAATCCGCTTACCTTTTTATTGAGCTTAACATCAGTAAAAATTGAGTGAACTCTCCACGTTTTGGAGAACATGGCGCCGAAAGCGAGGGAAAATCCCGTCATTAGGAGAGACGCTCGGGCGGTGCAAATGTAAGGAAATACCTCTGTGCTAGTTAACGTTGAGTCAAGACCCAAGAAAATGACGCTACTATACGTTAAAATACAACCAACTATAATTAAGTTATTCAGATGAGGACTAGACATTTTGATATATCTGAAATCATAGAAGAAAAAAAAAAACAAATAATTAATTTAGAGAGAACTTCAGAGATTCGAAGGTAAGTATAAGTATAAGTTTGAAACAAGATTAAATTATAGGTCAGGGCACAAAAAGTGTTCGTTACGGAAATGCCTTGGACTAGATCTAAGACAGTATATTTAACCTCACATTTCTTTCATGGAACATCGGAATGTGGGGAGCGCTCCCTACACTACGTTACTTAGGATCGACCGGTCTACAGTCTGTCCGACTCCCCCTAAGTGCGGCAACTACCCGTCGATTCAATATACTTCGATAGTTTACATGAGAACTCGACTTTACAAGTTGTAAACGCTAGAATCCGTGGGGAATACCTTTATAGAGAGTTTAGTCGCGAAAAGTCTTTGTGAAAATATGAAAAAAGAGAAAAGAGCACGAATGCACAGATGCTTAACCTTCGAATTGTCGTTTGCAGTGTTCTTGTCAAACGGCTCTATGTTGACGGAGCAAATATGTGCTAGAATTTCTGTCAGAGTCAGATGGTATACGATGATTTTCTGTTAAAACATGTTTGGGGGGTTTTTTATGGTAATGATGATTTTTTCAACAGTACGTACAGCAACTTTTTTCGTCGGTATAAGGATGTTAATTTTGTCCTATTATTAAAGATAGTAAACTTATTAAATAATTAAATAATTAAAGATTTCAGAAGGGGAAAAAATAATTTTTCAGAGCATCTACAATGTACGCATCTGCTGTAGCAAATTACTAATTGCTACAGAAGTAAAGAGAGCCCATTCTAATGTAACATCACTTGAAAATTACGCTTGGACTTACAAAGCTCAGAAATTGACACTCAAACTCAATAGATGCATTTGGACTTTCAAAGATAGCTGTTTTATATAAAGCGAATCACAATAGTGGAGACCTATATCTAATGGGGCTGTTGCAGACTTTTGCTGTAAGCGATTTAAAAGTCAATTCTGGTGTAAAAACCTCGAAAAATAAGACTAGCAGCACTAAAAACTTCCGGAATCCACTCTTAAACTCAATAAACGCTTTTATTTGCGAGGGCGTAATGGTGGCCGAGGGCAATAACAATGGGAGATTCCTATCTTAATTTCGTCACTATTTCTATGCTGACAAGGATGATTCTCAGAGTAATTAGTCATCAGAATGATGATCCACATCCGATGTATGGTACCGCAACACCTATACTCACCGGCAGCCGAATTGGCGGGTCGAAATCTGAATTAAATCGCAATTATGGCAACGTTGTAGACCCGCGCCGGAGTCGAGTCGCAGAGCCGGCTCAGGGAGGTATTGTTGTCGGGCACTGGAGAGAGTGGTCGATCACTGCCCCATTGTTCCGAAAGAATCCCTTGTCTTGCACCCCCCTCCCACCTCAGACCCTTTTTCTTTACCCGAAATTTCTGACAATTTTTTTTCAACGTTAAAATTTGCCGTTTTTTTATAAACATTCATGTTCAGCATAAAATTTCAATGAAAACCAACTAAAGAACCAGGCTGATATATGAATTTAAAGCTGTTTAAATCCATCACCGGCAATCAGCGGCACATCAAGTAAGCGATTGGTGACTTCTTTGCCAAAAGTTACACGGATTGTTCTTTCTTATCTGACAATTGGAGCGGAGACAGTTCGTCAGTTATCGAAATTTTGTGCTGAGCATGAATGTGCATACAAAAATGGCGAGATTTAGCAACGGAAAAAATTATCTGAAATTTTTGGCAAAGAAGTCACCAATCGCTTACCTGATGTGCCGCTGATGGATTTAAACAGCTTTAAATTCATACATATATCAGCCTGGTTCTTTACTTGGTTTTCATTGAAATTTTATGCTGAACATGAATGTTTACAAAAAAACGGCAAATTTTAACGTCGAAAAAAATTGTCAGAAATTTCGGGTAAAGAAAAAGGGTCTGAGGTGGGAGGGGGTGCAAGACAAGGGATTCTTTCGGAACAATGGGGCAGTGATCGACCACTCTCTCCAGTGCCCGACAACAATACCTCCCTGAGCCGGCTCTGCGACTCGACTCCGGCGCGGGTCTACAACGTTGCCATAATTGCGATTTAATTCAGATTTAGACCCGCCAATTCGGCTGCCGGTGAGTATAGTGACACCGGTGTCAAACGAAAGTCGTCTCTTATTGGTCACTTCTTGATGGAGTCACAGTATTGTTAGATGGGAATCTCCCATTGTTACTACCCTCAGCCACCATTACGCCCGCGCAAAGAAAAGCGTTTATCGAGTCTAGGGGTGGATTTCGGAAGTTTTCAGTGCTGCCATCGTTATTTTTCGAGGTTTTTACCCCAGAATCGACTGTTAAATCGCTGTTAGCAAACGTGTACAACAGCCTCATTACATAGCTTTTTCCATGCTGAGAAAATTGATTCATCATAGAGGAACAGGCTCAGCCGAGAGACTACTCCATTTTGACAGCTGACCTCATTTACGGAGCGAAGCCTCAAGTTTAGCAGCCGTCTTCAATATACAATTGGCTCCTTACGAAGAGTTGAAAAAAATACCAATGGAGACGAGTACTTATTTGAAGTACTGCAACTCATTATGTAAACATTCTTCCAGCCTAGCGCGAGCTTTGCATGAGTTATCGCGTGAGTTATTTTCCATGTAAGTACTTCGCAGTCGGGGGAAAAAAAGAATATGAGACGGAATCTGGAGGTTAGCTACCCGAATACTTATATTCAATGAATTTAAGCATTGCAGGTGGCCTACCTGAGCCGAAATCTAAGGAGTCGTCTGACATTCTTTTTGTTCCCAAACGTGTTTACCAACACCTCTCCCCCTCTCGGTAGCATAATTCCCAGAAACACGTGAGCGCTTTGTTCCATACCATTCGCGAGTTTGTCTGCCGCTAGGTTTCCGCGAAACTGTGTTGCCGCATGTCCGAAAGAGGGCTCAGGCCGTACATCCATAGCACTGAATGTAAAAAATGCGAATTTTAACCTCAAACCAGGAACACTGCCTCGTAACGCAATTCTCGTGAAAGGATAGGGTTCTCTGTACAGGCGTTCCAGCGAATTGCGAATTGTATTTATACTAGATCCGATCGACATGCATTGGCCCTCTAGCGGATCCCGGGATCTCTCTCTCTCTCTCTCTCTCTCTCTCTCTCTCTCCTCATTTTGACATACGAGTGTGGAAAGGAAAGAGAACGAGGCGCACACTTGACTTGTGTCCCTACCTCTATCTTTTTCAATCATACTCGTTCAAATGAGTGAAGACGGAGATAGACAAAGTCCTGGATCCGCTCATGCATCGTGATGTCATCGATGAACTAGTCAATTTAAGACGGTAATCTTAAGGTTATCAACGGTCCTGGTTCATCACATCGGTCCCGGGGACGAGCCGATAGTATTTAAAAAGTAAGCCGAGCGTCTGTAATCAGCGAAGGGGCGCGAGTGAGAGGGAAAGAAAAGGAAATAGGAGGCAGGAAGAAGGAAGAAGGAAGAGGGAGAGAAGAGAGATTTAGACGAGCAATTCAAACTATAGATGTCGTTGAAATCATTTCAAAAAGTTTTCTTCGATTGCGTGGACTGAATTAAATCATTCCCGAAACGGCGGCGCTTTCGAATAAGAGACAGGTGACATAGACGGGAAGGGAGGGCAAGAGAGGGTTTGGATAAAAGGAGTGAACGGGGGGGGGGCAGTAGGGTGGGAGAAAAGTTCAGAAAGATTTCCAAGAGCTCGGTTCGCGGCCACGTGGAGTCGGTGCTAATTGGGTTGTGCCCAGTTGTGCGTTTTAATAGTTCGGGCTTTGACAGTTTTAATCGAAGCGGTTGTGAGAAGTAGGAGGGTGGACGAAGGAAAAACGAAGGGAGTGGAGGGGCAATGGAATGGGAAAGAAAAAGGTGAGGGGGAGGTGAAAGAGAATAAGAAAAATAGCTTAATCTCTTCACGAGCGAGCGACAAAAACGAAAGGAGGATGAGGAGGAGAACCCGGATGGAGAACGCAGCAAGCGGCGAGCGGCCAACGGAACGCGAGCGGCGGTCAAACGGTTTTCCCTCCCCCCCGGCAGACTCCTCCCCAATCCCAGCCCCCCTCACAAAACCCCCTACCCTTCATCTCTTACGTGGCCAGCCGTCTGCTCCCTTCGACGTCGGACGGACGGACGTGGTCACTGATGATAATCACGTTTCCTTTTCGCTTTTATGCGGTTCGTCGCACAGTGGAACGAACTTGAATGGGATTTCCTGGACATAATTTTACGACTAAAAATCAAGATTATGAACAACAGAGGCGGCTCGTGCAATTTGGCAACAATGTCATCTCTCCATTTGATTGTATGTAAAACAATCGATTCGAAAGTGAAGTAGCGCTTCACCATCAATCGATTGTTAAACATAGATTCAAATGGAGCAAAAACAGTGTTGCCAAATATTTTTCAGCACGAGCCGCCGCTGATGAACAATTCATATCAAGGTAAGGTAACTTAAAATTGTGCGAAATCATTCGTGATAGCGCTTGCAGCGAGTAAACAATATGGTCAGTGCAAGAAAATATCAACAGTCCAATGTTTTTAAAGCAAATCACAGCAACTCTTAGTGTCCTGAAAAATCCATGTTTCGATCCAGCGTGCGTCTGTCTGCCTGCCAACCAGCATCGAGAGAGTAAGCGAACATAGAGCGAGCTCTTGATCCCGTTGACCCTCATGGATGGCTACGCGAGAACGGGAGGGAGCGGGAAGTGGATACTGGATAGGAGGAAGGAGCGGATGAGACATAGATGGACGAGAGAGAGAGAGAGAGAGAGAGAGAGAGAGAGAGAGAGAGAGAGAGAGAGAGAGAGAGAGAGAGAGAGAGAGAGAGAGAGAGAGAGAGAGAGAGAGAGAGAGAGAGAGAGAGAGAGAGAGAGAGAGAGAGAGAGAGAGAGAGGTGAGAGAAGAAGAGAAATTGAAACTAAAATCATCGTTTTCGGTTTGGATAATAAATTTATTTTCAATCGACCGCCCTCCCATTTGCTTGGCCCCCTCTTTCCTCCCAACCGACCCGCGCGCTTGCCTTCCAAGTTCCACCTATTTCCACCAGTTCATATGTTTATCGCACCACCACATTAGCGTTCCATTGTTTTTGGATTTATCACCATCCTTTTATTCTTTCTTCTTTTTTCTCTCCACCTCTTTTCTAGTAAATAGGGGTATTGCGGTGAGAAGTTATGCAATATAGTGACGCCGCGTTAAGTAATATATTCCAGCATTGTATCTAAAAGATTCACAAGAATTGGATAAAGGAAAGGAGAAAATGCAAAAGAAAATGATTATCTTGTATAGATTAATATGAAGATAATGCACATCGCACATCGCACATGATACTTATTTACTCCGGTAATTCGTCGTTTCCAACGTGTCCTTTTCAAAATTAAATTCTTCGTGGCTGAAGATAAAGAAAACTACATAGCATTGTCATACCACTCTTTTCCGGACTGCCGTCATTTAGTTTGGACTCCTTCAATTTTTAGTGTATGCAGTCAGCAGAGCATCTTTGCGATGAAATTGCATACTTCACGTAATGAAGGCATTCCCCCATGGCGGCTTTCGTGGCGGAGGAAACTTGAAACCGTGAAATGTTCAGGTGTGGGCTACGAAATACTCAAGTTGCTCGAGCGAAGGACACAAATATTTCCCATGGAAAACAAGTGAAGTATCGATTTGAAGAGACCCTATCAGCTTTCAACTGTCATTTTACGAAATTCCGTATTTTTTTGGGAAACTTCGACAAAAAAACTTGGTCAAAAGCAGAAACTGTATGCGATCTGAAGCATGGATTTTTCGTCCCTCTAACCTGAAGTTTTTTTTTTTTTTTTTTTTTTTTTTTTTTTTTTTTTTTTTTTAACAATGCAGACAGTGTTGGACAAATACACCCTTCTCCTCTGCTTCCTATTCAGAGCTACAGGGGGGGGGGGGGCTAAAACCTCATAACCGAACAAACTTACTGATAGTATAGCTGTGCCAAAACATTTCATTTCTCACAGTATCCATACGTAGATCAGAAGTTTTACTGTTTTCATTTACTTGTAAGTTGATGATAATCGATTTATGATAGTATAAAACAACAACTTATTGACATGAATACAGAAAGAATAACGCCTTAATAGTTTCTCTGAAGACTATTCTCTGAAGTTATTCAAGAATTACATTTTCTTAACACTAAATCCAGCTCGTATCGAGGGAAGAACCGAAAATTAAAAGCATTAAAAGTCAATAGGATCATCAAAATAAGGCTCCTTACACGAGGAGTATTTTTGAAGCTGTTTGAATAAATGGTGACGAGTCTATTGGTTTCTCAGACCGATGGAATTTTATCTAAAACCCTATTAAAAGTGAATAATAATGTTCTTTGAGATGATAATAGAATAGCGGGGGAATCTCAAGTATTTTATTAAAAGAGACCGATATCCATTGACCACTCATCAATTAAGGATTTTAGAAGAAAAAGTTTAGACATACTTCTTTTACTTCAAAAAAACCAAAGGATATACAACTTCTCACACTCTACGAATGTTTGATTCCTTCTTCAACTTATTTATGTTTTCCGTCATTTCGATCGACCACAAGGAGATTCAATATAAATTATTGAACAAACTCGCAACTTGTTCTCAATCCCGCGCGTCTCTATAACGTATTTCATTCTTAGCTCGCAGTCCTCAGCTTTTATACGTCTAATAACTATACGCGTCTCGCCGAGAACTTAGCTTGGTAATCATGAGTTTAACCCCGACTCCAATCTCTAAGTTTTGAAACGGCACAAACTTCCAGTTCACGAACATCAATTCTATGCACTTTGAGATGAAAGATCACAACGGAGTATTTTTTTTTTTTTTCTTCTTTTTTTTCTAAAGTGAGCGTCTCTCTGAAGCATATTGCGAGGGATTCTAGTAAAGATCGGTTATAGAGTTATCTTTCTATTTTTTTCCACACAATTACTATGGTGAAAAAATAGAGAGAGAGAGAAAAAAAAATGGAAAGGGTTTGACTTTTAAACGAACAAACGAGATAGCTTTCCTTAGCTTTGATGCGAGACCAAACGCTAAGACGTCACATAATTTTTTTCCTCATGATTTTAGCTTGAAAAAGATTAAGAAAGCTTTTATTTCAGCTGTCTTTTTCCTTTATTTTTAAATTCATCCCTTCTCAATCTCGTAGCGTGTAGAGATAAAAGCCGCCAAGTTATAACTTGAAAGATAATTTATTTCAAGAAAAGAAGAGCTAGGAAGAGAGAGAGCGAGGAAGAGAGATAGAGCGAGGAAGAGAGAGAGAGAGAGAGAGAGAGAGAGAGAGAGAGAGAGAGAGAGAGAGAGAGAATAACCAGTTTGCCGACTGCTAAAAGCGCCCAGTCACAGTTCGACTCATTTGAAATATCTCTCGAACCCAAACGCGGACGTTTGTTGATGGATGCTCTTATTCCTCACATATTTAAATTCTTGGAAGTGAATGTAGAGAATGATGGGTGAATTCAACTTATTAAGGGTGAGCAGATTGCGAATACTAAGCATGTGTTTCATATGGATCAATTCATGGCGGATTTCATTTCTGTATACATATTTTTTTTAGCATGACTAGCCTGCTGCGAGAATTTGCTGCTGATGATCGCCACCGCAGGCCGGCCGTATTGTCATATTATTCTATTTGATTTTTATACAGAACGTCCCAGAAGTCACGAGTCTCATTTCGATAGACAAAAGGTCTGCTCGTTAGTTGGTAGAATCAGTAGCGCACCGAGAGTTTCTCCATCTCTCTCTTTTCTCCATTAAGAAACGTATGTTAGACAAGGATGGACAAGGGGATAAAACCCCCTCCTTCTGTCCTTTTCCTACTCATACATTCAAATGGGAAATGAGAGAGATGGAAGATATCCAGGTTGCGCCAGTGGGTAGAATAGTGTTGTGATTTGCGTATATGGAATCCGACGAACCAAAAGCTATAACGAGCGGCAGACCGTTGTTTATTCAAATAAAATTCGTGTCTTTTAACTTGAAGCTGGCCGTCTGACACATACTGTAAGTACTATGTACGAATTGAAGATTGTCCCGAGCTATTCACGGGCTAAGTTTCGCCTTCAAGGTTCCGGTTCGGCCACTCTTCATACTCCGCACACCTTGCAGGCGAAAGGGACTGTACGGGTGATGGGGCGGGAAAAGCCGTTGCTGATTAGTCTCACACTCACAACCATAAGTAAGAATATGTGGAAATCTCGTGACAGTCTTTAATTCGTCGATAGTACATACCTATGCGAGGTCAGGCAGGTGTGTTCTGTTTCAGTTATTTAGTTCCGCCTCGGTTATTTTTCGCTTTTTTTATTTTATTTTTATTTTAAAATTTGTGTGGGTAAAGTCCCATTTTTATGCATTATGCTGGGAGCCAGTGAATGGGAAACGCTCCTACATGCTTCATTATTGATGCACAAATATCTGTCAATATTTTGTTAGTTTTAGATAGTTTATTAACGTTTCCCTGGTGAAATTTTAATTTTTCCATTGCTTTCCAGGATGTAATTTTTTTTTTTTTTTTTTTTTTTTTTTTTTTTTTTTTTTTTTTTTTTTTACGATTTACATAGTTGATGCGTGTAAACCAAAAACCAAAATTATATCGAGATAGCGGGGATCGATTATATTCCATTGGTTTAAATGTTTCCCTGGTTAGGTCTCCCTGGTGAAATTTTAATTTTTCCATTGCTTTCCAGGGTGTAACTTTTGTTTTTTTTTTGTTTTGTTTTTTTTGTTTTTTTGTTTTGTTTTTTTTTTTACGATTTACATAGTTGATGCGTGTAAACCAAAAACCAAAATTATATCGAGATAGCGGGGATCGATTATATCCCATTGGTTTAAATGACGTCACGTGCGACGATGTAGACAAGACTTTGAATAATTCGGTCTGAAAAGAACAACTTGACCGACTTAAAATCTTATTTTACATAGGTACGTGACACCGTTTAAACTGATGGGATTAATCGATTCCCGCTATCTCGTTCCGCGTCGTTCAAAAGAGCAGAATAGCGGCCTGATGGGGGTTCTCGAGAATGAATCTATCAATAATTTTTTATCGAATGCGTGTAGCTACTTCAGAAATTTTGGTTACTCAGTAAAATGGGAAGGAGTAAGCGTTAAGTGAACCTGCAATTTTGTTAATTGAACGAAGCCTTTGTTGTGTCGCAGTAGCGGCCCGTGAGATTTGGCAACCATGCATTTTTCCCACTTAAACTTTGGTAAAAAATCGATTCAAGCGGAGGCTGGCAGCCTCCTCGAGTTTCGATTGTTTTCCATGTATTTAAATGAGATAAAAACACTGTTGCCAAATCGCACGAGCCGCCACTGTTGTGTCACAGGATGCCGTTCTCACTTACTATAGTTGATTAAAGCTTAATCGAAATTTCGTCAACTGATTATAGCACTTCAAACGGTAAAAAAAAAAAAAAAAAAAAAAAATTACGGGTTACTAAAAAATGCATTCTGGTGGCGTGTGATGTAACTACTAGGTGATAGTATAGTTGAAGTGGTGTGTACTTATTTGAGGGTTTGTGTCGTTTCCACTTGGTGTCCTTCTAAGTGGATGATTCTGCGCGGTTACATTGGATCGACTCGGACGAGGTAAATAATTCACTGACACCATGACTCAACTTGCGTGTTTGAAACTACCACTTCTTCGATGACGTATAGGATTGACCGAAAGGCTCCTAGATGACGCCACGATTGCATTTTATAATAGTGAGAAACTATAAAGGGCGAGCACATTGTACCTGAATTTTGATTAGTCCACGACTATATTATAGAATTATAAACCAGAGCTGTCGTTTTGTGTATTTATAATCCGTCATTTTCCAATTCTTCGTCGATGATTCAACTGGTTAACGAAAACTATATACAGTTCATTGTTCAGTTTTCATCGCAGCGGCTGGATGTCGGCTCGTACAATTTGACAACAATGGTTTCCTTTCATTTGAATTTATATTCAACAATCAATTTTATTGCTGGTGAAGTGCTGCTTCACTGTCGAATCGATTATTGTTTTGCATTGAATCAAATGGAGGAAAAAATTGTTGCCAAATCATGGGCGGATACAGGGAGTTGTCTTTCTCTCTCTCCCTCCATTTGAACTTATTTGTTAGAAAAGGACAGCAGAGGGGGCCATCACGTGACTTTGGCCCCCTCTTCTGTCCTTTTCTAACGCACGTTTTCAAATGGGAGGAGAGAGAGAAAGACAATTCCCTGTATCCGCCCATGTGCCAAATGCACGAGCCGCGACTGGTTCATCTTATGACTTTATGCACGAAAGAAGTCAGATCTATAGTCTTTTCTCAACCGGTGGACTCATGGAGTCTACATCACTGGCACTAAACATTTTGCGAATATGTTGATAATTTAGAGGTAATTCGCAATCGAATAAGAAAAAAATGTTACAGATGTGAGTATTTTCGTGCATTACTGTCATAAAATGAACTGAGCTGTGTAATTCTTTGGTCGAACGGTGGCATCCTTGGTAACTTGAACAATTTAATTAAATATTCTCAAAACGGCAGATTTTGTTTCTAACAGTGGTTGAAATTTTCTTCTCTCTTTTTAGTGACAGTTTGTGAATGATCCATCATACTTCTCTTCCTACATTTCAACCGATGCAAAATTATCGAGAATTTTGAGACAGATAGTTTGGATCGATTCAAATCTATATCAATTTTATTTTGTTCACATCTTTGTTTTTTCTGATATAATTAAAAAATAAGATTAGAATTTTATTTGGAGCAACCGACTCCCGGTTGAAAAACAACATGCATAGACTTAAGGTAGACTAATACAGGTGGAAACATTGGCCTATTTGGAGCGTCGTGCGAAATATTCTTCTCTCAGGACCAGGAGCTCACAGGTTATAGCAACGTCCGAATCCATAGAGCTGAATCACCATCACTAATCAGCGATCGTAAACCGGAAAACGTCATCCATCCGACAGAGTCCCCGCAAATATCGACCTCGCAAAAATACCAAACACAGCTCAATTCGTCACGCAAGTCAGTTACATCGCCCTGTATATATTTATCATATCTGTATGCATCCACCTGTATTAATCTACCTTGGGACACGCCAGCTTTTTTGATTTAGTGATACCGCGCAACGATAAAAAAAAAAAAAAAAAAAAAAAAATGGACGCATAAAAATTGCAGAAAGTAGATCCAGGAATTACGCCTCTCTCTCTCTCTCTCTCACTCTCTCTCTCTCTCTCTCTCTCTCTCTCTCTTTCTCTTTCTCTTTCTCTCCCTCTCTCCGCCCATTTTCACAAAAGCATACGAAGGGAGCGTCAAGAGGGAGTGACAGAGGGGGTTATAAGATGAATTTGGCCCCCGTACCCCTGTTCTTGTTAAACTCATGCGTTCATAAATGTAATGTGAGATGAAGGGGGGGGGGTGAGAGGTGAAGTCCTGGACCACCTCCGAAAATTGCATGGCAAAGAGGAGCATACATACGTGCGATACTTACTTTTGATTACGAAATTTAATATTTATAACTAGGAAACCCACGGCCATGAAAATTCCGCACGAGGCCGTAATTGCTAAAGAAAGAAAAATTGCTAAATTAACATGAGAGCGCTCGACACGTGTGAGGGTCCGGTCCTTCGGGGGCCCTTTTCCGTGACCCCAGTGGATGGGTCGACCTTGAGTTAGATCTAAGTGTTCCGTCACACCGTTGTATTCCCCTACTTTCACCTCCTCGCCATCTGAAAATTTACAAGCGCGCAAAATCATTAGACATTAAATTTTTAAAAAAGGATAGCAATGTGTGAGAGTATACAGGGTGATGACTAAACTTTTTTCCACACACAGAAAAAATAATGTTAGAAAACTGTACTGGAAAAAAATGCTATTGACTGTTTTAGTGCGAAGTCAATGGTTAGCCAACAACCACAACAACGCACTCATCGGTCGCAATCATTGTGACGAAACTCGCGTAGCGTTCCAAACTATCTCAATCACTCTCCCGTGACCCCCATGTATACCCATCTGTTTCTACTTTCGAAATTTGTAAACAGGTGCAGTTTTACGACGTATAATTATCAAAATCGCATTAAAACGCCTCGAGGAATTAATTTCTGCCAAAAAATGTCACAAATAGATGTCTCTATCTATATACGATTTTTGAAATTAGAGTGAGATCGAAGTACTCACATGGGGGTTACGTGAGAGCAAGTGAGACAGTTTGTCTTTGTTTGGAACGCTCGTCGCCGGATGACGTCGTCACCAAGTCATCACTAAAACCGTCCATTATAAAATGGGTCTGTTGAAAGCTTTTGCTACATCGTTATTCGGGGGTTGGGGGTTCGTGAAATCACTTGAAAACAACGTTGAAAGCATCAAAAAGTTCTAAATTCACTCGTAAACTCAATGTATGCGTTTGACAAAATTACAAGATGGCGGTCGAATGAGCGAGTAACAATGGGGAAGTCCCATCTAAAATAACATTGCAGCTTTCTCCATGATGAATGAATTTTCTCAGCATAGAACGCAGCAATTAGATGGGACTCCACCATTTTCACTCACTCACTCGACCGCCATCTTTTGATTTTGCTAAACGCATTTAACGAGTTTTTGAGTGGATTTTGGAACTTTTTAAGGTTCTCAACGTTATTTTCAAGTGATTTTACGTACAGGAATCTACCCTCCATAACGCCGCACAGTGCGTTGTCCCCAAAGAGTAAACAAGAGTCGCAATTGAATGGAAGGCCTGCGTGGTCAACGTAGATAAGGGATCCGAACGCGGGCTGGCCTGGGCTGGCCTCTGATTGGCTCCAACGGGTGGAGCAAAAATGACTCGGGGTATAGGGAAAATAACACGGGATTTTCGTTCCGGGGCGTTTATCTCGAAACCTAAGCCAAATCGTATCTAAACAATTTATACGAGTCGATTCAGCAGATTTTTCCAAACAATTTGATAGGTCATAAGTGCCACTTTATTGCAAATTCGAAAAGACTGTTTCAGTTTAAAAGTACGCACAATAGTGTGATTACATGCTTGGCGTGTGTTCGAGCAGTGTTTGAGTAACTCACTATTGTGCGTACTTTTAAACTGAAACAGTCTTTTCGAATTTGCAATAAAGTGGCACTTATGACCTATCAAATTGTTTGGAAAAATCTGCTGAATCGACTCGTATAAATTGTTTAGATACGATTTTGCTTAGGTTTCGAGATAAACGCCCCGGAACGAAAATCCCGTGTTATTTTCCCTATACCCCGAGTCATTTTTGCTCCACCCGTTGGAGCCAATCAGAGGCCAGCCCAGGCCAGCCCGCGTTCGGATCCCTTATCTACGTTGACCACGCAGGCCTTCCATTCAATTGCGACTCTTGTTTACTCTTTGGTTGTCCCAATGGACGAAAGTGACAAAAATCAATAACTTCTAAACGGAAAGAGATATTAGGATGGAATTTTGTATAGTTTGTCCCCTTGATGGGTACTATTGCACGGCATAATTGAATTTTGAAAGGGCCCCTTTTTGGGGGCAGAAGGGGGGGTCGATTTATACGTATTTTTTTAAAATTGGAGATATTTAGGTAGTGTACCTCTTGAAATGGTCCATTTAGGTAGGAAAAACACCAATTTGAAGAAAATTGGAAGAAAATAATTTTTTTCCCATAGCCTAATAGGCCTAAAGGGAAGAATTAGACAAAAAATGGAAGTTTTTGGTCAATTTTGTGAGAATTTGCCGAGCTGTGATCCTTCAAACAGAACATTTCGTCCATTTAACTCAATTCTACACCATTAGCTCATATTTGGGCAATTTTGAAGCTCAACAGCACAATATTTGAGCCATACCGACGCAAAAGGCTCGAAACTTGCCTTTTTCCGAGCAAATGACTCAAACCTTATCAAACAGTGCCAAATTTCAGAAACCACCAAATTCGTTTTACAGGAATAGAAAACAACACAAGAGTGCAGCTGTACTTCTGACATTAATGAGTTAGATTTCAGTGTTAATCCTCTTGTTTAACATTATATTATTGGAAAAAATTGAATCAGGTATTTGGGAAAAATAATGACAAATAAGTGAACAAGTCTTATGAATATTTCCCGTTATCTACTCGATCTCTCCATATTGACCTTGGAATTTTAACAAATAGGCCTACATAATGTTTTTAGGGAGGTTTGATAACATAAACGGCTTCAGCATTATATGGTACGCATATTTACGCTATCTATTGGGTGTTTGCTAAAGTGCAGTAGGCGGGCATCAGGTTCAAATAGTAAAATTGTTGCCATGCACAGCGATTTTGTCAATTACAACCAATTCTGCCGAAGCAGTGTATCTTCGACATCATGGACTACTCTATAGTAAAGCGCTATTTATTTTAATTTTTCTTTAGATGATAAACCATGCTCTTTTTTGTTTTATAAGGCCACATGGTGTACCTGTCAATTTATCTACATTTTAATGCTTTTTCTTAACTGTGATGGAACGGCATAAAAGAAAGTTCCGCAAAGTTCCGTGAAACTCTGTAACCAGGAAAGCTCAGTATTACGTAATGTTTAAGAATCCTACAACCTTTACTGCAGCCACCTGCACTCTGCAGCCGCGCCTGTAATATACGAATTTTCGTGATTTTTTTCGGACTCGTGAAAATGGCGAAATGAGGTGGCACTCAATTTAAGAGATTTTTTTTTTTTTTTAAACCGTCCTTGATAGTTGGAAGGGGATGCCTGGTATGAAAACAAGTTAAAAGGCCATAAAAGATAGACCACCATAACTTTCGAAAGTTGCATCCTCGCAGAGCCAATCAGCAGTGGTCTCCAGAAGTCTATTCGAGGATCTGTGACTGCCTTTCCATTTTCTCGAAATTTTGCCGGACAAAACTTTCGAAAATTGGGACGATTGTTCTTTCATGGCTTCTGAACTTGTTCTCGCACCAAACACCTCCTATGAACCACAAAGGACGGCCTTATTTTTGGAATTACCTTCGATTGTGTGCCGTCTCTCAAATACTGTTCTGAATTTATCCAATTCCACGAATCTGAAAGAAATCACAAAAACTCGTACAACAGGCGTGGTGGCAGGTGGTGGCAGTAACGGTTTCAAGATTCTAAAACATTATGTGATTCTGAACGTTCCTGTGTAAATAGTTTTGCGGTATTTTGCGGTACTTTTTTTTGACACTCCATCAAAGTTGAGAAAAAGCATTAAAATGCAGATAGATTGACATGACCACTGTGAGTCCATGAAAAACACACAAGAACAGGGTTTAGAAATCTGCAAAAATCAAAATAAATAGTGCTTACCTATAAGAATGATTAGTCTAAGAAGTCGGAGATGTCACTGCTTCGGTAGGGTTAGGAATGTTATGTTGCGTATCTGACGAAGTTGCAGTGAGAGTCGAAAAATTTCCACTTTGAACCTAATGTCCGCCGACCGCACCGGAAAACATCCAATGGGTAGCGGATAAAATGCGTATCAATGCTGAATCTGTTGTTGTTAAACCTTCCAAAAAACACTGTTTAGGCCCTTTGGTTCAAATTCCGAGATCGATTTTTCGATTTTTGTCCATTGGTCAACGCACTGTGCGCCGTAGAAAAAGCTTAATTGCAACAGATCCGTTGCAAAAAAAAAAAAAAAAAAAAAAAAAAAAAAAAATGACATGAACCGGAAATACACGTTACATTCCGAAAATTGCATTTTATGAAATGCTAATTTAGAAAAAAATTTGGCTGATTTAGCAATGTTTTTGCTGAACAAGCAATACCTTTTTTTTCAAAATACAAAAATCAATTCCCGTTGAATTGACAGGTTTTTCGTGTTTCTCCGACAAACTGCCCCAAATGCAGGTGCAGTGTTTTTCAGTGGAGTCATTCAATTGACAAACTTTGATTCAACGAATTCTATTAATTTAATGGACTGACAGGGGAGAAAAATCACTGTAGGAGACTGTTTTTCCCCCTTCTCGTTGGAATTGCATTTTGGAGGGAGAAAATTTTATTAATATATTTCAGTTTTGAAAAGAGCGGTCTTTTATCGAGGCAATATGACGAAAATGGACAATTAAATCACAATTTCTCTCGAAGCATCTAAATTAGAGATCCACACACATCATACGTACTTTGAAATTGTTTGAGCAAAATGCTTGCTTTCCTTTCGTTGTCGTAGAAACGCACAGGACCCTGAAAACAAAACGAAACGCATCCAATTAGGGATGAAGAGTCTCATGGAATGGGAAAGCGAAACAAAACTTAATAATTAAAACTAATAAAGTTAATAAAGACAGCAAAAAATACCATAACACTCCTCATTGGCTGTTTTGAGTCTTTGATGGGTACCGGGTACCTACCTTTTCCTTTTTATCTCTTTGTCAAAATGGGATACGAGAACGGCTGGGATTGTTAAAGTGGTGTTTTTATGGTTAAAAGTGCGCATTTTCGACAAAGGAGGGAGTCATCATATTATCATGGTAGTAGGGAAATTGGAAACTAGAATGAACGTCTATAGAGGGCTCGATTGAATTTGATTTTAAGCTTTTCTTCAAGTGTCATTGAAATTTAATTTTTACAAATCCTGCGTAATATTTTGAATTTCAATCCTTTCCCAGACATGCGTATGATGAAAACAGAGACTTATAGAGATCTAGTACTGTGGCCAGCAAAAGAAAGTACTCTCATCGGAATTTTCCTTCATAAATTTTCCCTATTATTTTCTGAAGAGTTTTTGATTGTTTTAGGCATACTTTCAAGTGGCAATCCTGTTAAACTCTGAGATACCCGAAAACCGCGAAATTCTCTAAAATTTGCCAAGCTATTATACAATGAAAACCTCTAGGATGATTCTTTCTTTTCCTGGTCATGGTACATGCTATGCTTCCCCCGTAATGAAAGTTAGGCAAGGCAAACGATACAATTTTTTTTCGGCGGGGCTCAACAAAACAACAGCCAACAATACAAATCCGATCTCAGACCATAAAGCAAATTTTAGCGATCGAATATCATTCGCCGTCGTATGATATTCGATGGATTTACATTTTCTTTTGATGATATTCGATTGTTTTGTATGGTCTGACCGGAGACCGTTAAATTCCAACAATTGGAAATTTCGAATTCACCTCCGGAGGTAGATTCGATTTCGAATTGTTGCAACCGGTGTCAGAAATCTCACCTTCTATCCTTTTTGACTCCTTTCGCCACGATAATTTCGGAAACGACAGACTGTTCGAATAAAGTTTATTGTACAGACCATGCGTAAAAGTCATTTTCCCAAGAGACAAACATAATTTTAGGTTCGAAAACGCTAGTTTTTTTTTTTTTGTTAAAAATGGGCCATGTCATTCTGAGCTGATTTAGAGGTTATGTTATGGAATATTACTATCGTAGTTTTCAATTTCACGGGAATATCATTCAGAAGTTCACTCTCGACTCTCATTGGCTAGATTTTTTTACCGATCAGCGGCATCATAGCAATCATCAATTCTTGAAGTGGATGATATTCAATCGCTAAAATTTGCTTATAGTACGTCGCGTCGGCCAGTAGACTTGCGGGGGACAAGAAAATGTATGTTGGGCGCAGTGTATTTAACTTGAATTTTCGGGGGGGGGGGGGGGTTGAAAACTTACAGAAATTGCCTCCTTTTTTGACAAAAATTGTCGCCTTTGGAATCGAGGAGGAGAGAAGCCTGGGCTTGCCTAGTTGTGCTACCGCATAACAATTCTTTATGTTAGGTAGATCGTTGGAGTGGACGGTTACTCACAGAATCTCCCTTTTTTTGCACAAGGAGTAAACAATAGTGCCAACGAAACGGTAGAAGAGCGTGGCATAGTCGAATTACTATCGAATGTCACTATCAATTCTACGGCCTCTAATTGGCTGGCGAAAGCCTGGGCCCTGATAAATCGCTCTTATGGAAATTTAACATGGGATTTTCGACTTTGCCTCATTTTAAAGTTAAATTCCAAGAAAATCATTGCTCGACCTTACCTTCGGGAAATTCAAATTATATTTTTTTCGAGACTATTGCAAAGAGATTAATGAGTCATACATATCACTTTCATCGAAAAAATAATAGAAGGACATGAATTTGAAAGTAAAATTACGGGTAATTTTTGCCGCGTGTTTCCCACTTTTCGCACAGGTCCGGCCGAGTGTGTGGTGTAGCTGGGTGTAGCACAGGTGTAGCACAGGTGTAGCAGTTGTTTTTTCCAGTTTTCCTGTTTCAGTGTAATGCAGATGGTTCGAAATGCATGTAAAATTCATTGATTGAGGGAAATACCCCGATTTAAACGCTAAAACTCGAAATATTACGAAGTTTAAGCGGCTCACAATCGGACGTTACGGCGGAAAAAAATCCTCGTAATTTAATTTTCAATTTCATATTTTTCTGTTAAGTTTTTGATGAAGTGATATGTGTGACCCATCAATATCTTCGTTACATCCTCAAAAAAAATATAATTTGAATTTCCTGAAGGTAAGGAGCAATAATTTCCTTGGAATTTGACTTTAAATGAGGCAAAGTCGAAAACCCCATGTAAAATCTCCATAAGAGCGATGTCAAAGGGGCCCAGGCTTTCGCCAGCCAATCAGAAGCTGACTTTTCGACGCCAACCTAACCTAACCTGCCGCGCTCTCCTACCGTTTTGTTGGGACTCTTGTTTACTCTTTTGTTTTGCATTATGTTTTAAATACATGTATATTGTATACACGTATGTATGTATGGGCGGTGGAGAACTTAAAGCGTATCTGCAAATATACGCGCTTGTGCCACAGCTTTTGTCAGATAGTCAGATACATAATCCCCTCCTTACGTGGAGTGGAGTGGTCCTTCCCTCCCCCTTATCCACGCGACAAGTCCCTACTTTAATGCGCTTTCTAATAATCTCCTTCCTAGTCTTGTGCATCCTTTTCACCTCTCTCTGTCTAATGACCCCCGATCCTCTCTCCTCCCCACTCTCCTTTCTGCCCTCCATCCCTCCTTCAACCCCCGGGAGGTATCGCGTTCATCCTTTCGGGAATGAGGAGAGACTGAGAGAGGGCTCATGAAGTGTCAGAGTGCGACAGCGTTGTCGTGTTTGAGAAAAATTCATTTTTTTTTTTTTTTTTTTTTGCGGGGAAAAAGAAAAAAGTTATCAATGGATCCAGGGAAACTCTCCCTTGAATTTCTGTAAGTCAAAATTACACAGAGAAAAACACTTCGGTAAAATTTGATCACCGAAGTTTTCGGTTTGAGGAACCGAAATGTTCGTCCTGAGTACCGAATGCTTCATTAGTAATACTGAGTATTAGGCAGGGGCGGAATTTGGGTTATACTTACCGATTTCTTCGGTACTTATGACCGAACATTTTGGTTTATTCAACCGAAAATTTCGGTGATCAAAATAAGTCGAATCTTCAGTTCTAACAACCGAAGCATTTTTCTCTGTGTAGTAAAACTATACCTTTCTACTCGCAAATTGAATTTTTTGCAAACCTTTTTACTGCCAGGTCAACGTTGCCAGAAGAAACAAAGCTACGCAGAGCTCGTTTCAGACGTGTAGGCGGACCAAACCCATAATCTTTGGCGAATTTTCAACTTTTTATTCCTTCAATTCAATACCAAATTTGCCCCTGACTTTATTCTTTTGTGTTTAAAGTTTTCCTCATTGAAAAGTGAACACTCAATTTCATTTTTATTCATTTTCATCGAGTAATATCAGAAATGATGTTGACAAATTCCAAAGATTATCGGTTTAGGTCCGCCTACACTTCTGAAACTACCGCTCTACCAGAGCTACCGATTTTCGTAGATTTGTAGATTTAATGACATCTTTAAATTCACCGATGATTCTACCGGTTGAGAAAAGATAACAGAGTTCAATTCAGTGTATGCATACACTGACTGCGTAGTCATGACTAGCACAAAAATACTCTTATCTGTAATCTTTTCTCAATCGGTGGAAACGCCGTTAATTAATTAAAACATACGGGTTGAGAAAAGGCAAAAGACGCTAGTATTTTCGTGCATTACAGTCATACACTGAACTAAACTCTGTAATCTTTTCTCAACCGGTGGAATCTTCGGTGAGTTTCAAAATGTCATCAAATCTACGCAAATCGGCAGCTCTGCTACGTACTAACTAGCTCAAATTTAGTGGGTAGTTAAATATTCGTACTCAACGGAGTTCATTTTGCCTATACCGGTAATTGAAGGCGCTCGTTGAAATATTGTTTGCCAAATGTAAACAATAGGGCTCTTGCGAACTTTTGCTACACGGGATTGAAGAGTTGGATCTTGCGTAAAAACCTATAAAAATGACGATGAATACACTAAAAATCACGAAATTCACTCTCAGAACCGAGCTTAATGGCGGTTCGACGCAGGTATCATGGGAGATTCCTATTCAAATTGAGACATACCTCTGTGTTTCCAAGGAGAAAGTGGCATATTATTTAGGAATCTCCCATGATACCTGCGTCGAACCGCCATTACGATCTTGCCATTTAAGTAGTTATGTAGGTTTATTACTGAATTTTAAACTTTCTCAGTGTGATTCTCGTGATTTTTGCTGGTTTTTACATCAGAATGGACTATTCATTTGCTCACAGCAAAAGTTTGCAAGAGCCCCATTAGGAGTAGCTTTTGCTGTCCCATAGAGATCAAGATCCGTAAAGGGATAACTCGGACGTGGTATTGAAAGGGTTAAACAAGGTCTTGGCAAATCATCAGTGTCTACTGTTTACTGTCTAGGGATGAAAACAGTGTCTTTCAACGGATCAACGCAGTGATACTTGACTAACATCAGTGAATTTGATTGGTTATTTAAGTTGCAGCGGCTCATTTGAATCCTATGTTCAGACGGACTCTTATGTATTTTAGTCTTTAATGTTGAATGTTGCCTTGGTTAAGTTTACTTTCATATTTTGCACTCCACCAAGGCTTCGTGATTTCCAGGTCGTCTCGCGTTTCGCATATTTGATTTCCAGGCCCGTCTCAACTTCAACGGATGACCGGCCAATCATCATCATCATTCATTCAGGTTATGTTAATTAAACCGATCTGATTGGTTATAGTTAAGAATATGTGGTTTGCATCATTCACATTTTGTTGCAATGTCTCGGAGTGGATGCTCTGGCTCATAAAACTTCAGACTGCTTAAGTGAGAAGCGGGCAATTAAAAATGTACCAATTAAATATCAGTTTCACGTTAAAAAAGGCCAATCAGATTCCAGTATTTTAAATTCCTCGCTCATCATTAAAACTAAAACAAACAAACAAAAAAAAAGAAAAGAAAAGAAAAGAAAAAAAATCACAAGGGCTCGGTTTGTTTGCCTCATAATTTTTAACCTTTAAAGTTAATTTAAAAAATAAATCGTGTAACAAATCCATTTCCTTGGTAGAAATAAACTTCAAGCCCATTAGAAATCATGTTCCAGTCACCCTCAAAACCATCTAGATTCTTGAGGGTTTTGAGGGTAGTTGGAACATGAACCTGACCCCTTCCCCTCCCTTTTCCGCCACCTAACCCTTCGTGGATTAGTTGTTAAAATAAACTGTAGGGAATACCCTTCGAACACTTTCTTATACCATTTTCAATCTGGGGGAGACCCCTTCTCCTTTAAAATGCTGGGAAAGGCCCCCAGACCCCCTTTAATATTCTGGGGTCAAGGTTATCTTGTCCGACTAAAACGGGTTAATTTTACAGTAGGCTAGCTGTAGAATGTTTTTGCACATTTTATCCAAATCCATCAAAGATCCATATTTGAAATATTTGATAGATAAAGGGGAAAATAGCTGATTGGTTTTAATAGAAACTATTTTTCATCCATAACTAACCTAAAAATTAAAATGTAAAAAAAAAAAAAAAAAAAAAAAAAAAAAAAAAAAAAAAGAAGTCTTCTGAGAAATGTTGAAAGCAACTTCTTAGCAAAATTTGGGTGCACATGGATCAATGGTTCAAAAGATATCCTATTTTTGGCCGCAGACAGACAGACAGAAAGACAGGCAGGCACTTAGACAACCAGACAGACGCCACAGAAATTTTTTGCATTTATCCTCCCTCCCTACCACATACGGTTAAGAAATATTGAAATGTCATGGATGGATGTTCTTCAGGATAGTATTAGGCATGATGAGAGCCAATTGCATGACTATCATGATTCACTTAGTCGCAGCGGGCTAAGTATCGAAACAAAACACCTTGAAAATCTCTGCGCCATGCCATTGCAATACTTCCTCAATTTTTCTAATATTGTTAGTTAGAAAGTAAAAAAAAAACCACCTTAAAATTTCATCGGGCGCAATCGTCTGAGCAGTGAGCAAGCCTGAAATGAAAGTGGTATACCCTGAGAAACAAACGCGTCGTCTTGACCCTAAACTCGGCAACATTGGCGGGTGCAAGAAACAAACTGGCAATTGAAGGCTGTATCAAGTGCCTTGTTTGAAACAAATTGTACTTGACTCATTAGCGAGGACTGCAGCAGCAATAACCACTCATTTTTTGTACGCAGAACTTCTGTCTTTTATTATCTATTGTCTCTTGCGCGCTTCAGCTTGCTGAAGAATTGTACTCTGCTCGTGACGTATAACTAACGTCGTATAGCGTACAGCGTGTTACCAAGTAGAATGTAGAGTGCACAGAATGGATACAAACACAAGTTAAGTTAGTTTGCTTCAATGGTGCTGGTGCGCTGTCGGGGATTGAGTAAGATTTGGTGCACTCGTAAGTATTTGACGTGAAGCTCTGGAATCTGGATTTCATTACTAGCCAGAGCACAATGATTATTTAGCCAACGCAACGTTTGGCACTGCGCCTTAAGCCGAGTGATTTCGAAAAATCATCGATGATATTAATCTTTAATTCTTTAACCCCAGATAAAGCCATTTCTAGGATGTTGTGAGAAACGCAATGGCGACATTTTTGGCCTTAACCCGTGGGGAGGAGGGGAAGAGAGGATGACGAACCTTTTTTTTTTTATTGCTTCTCGCCCCTTGAATTTTCCGTGTGAGCCAAAAATTCGGGGTGTGCCAAATCACAGCCCAAATGACGCTACTGAAGAAAGGAAAATAGTGCCCGGCAAACCTTTTAGCAAACTTAATTGAAAGCATCAAGTTTGAATCTTCGATTATAATACTCCACTAAGCTTTCGTAATCGTACCTGGAGTTCGGAGGATTAACTTTGCACTTTGCGTAATTACAGTATTATTCTTTTTTTTTTTTTTTTTTTTTAAAAAGAATACGGAATCGTCCACGATTAGCTGACATTATCACCACGATGAAAAGAAAAACAAAACAAAAAATAAAAAAAAGTTCGAGTTTTACGAATGGGTCAGTTCCGCAAAAAAAGGTAATATATTTTATGGAATGCGCCACATGAGCTGATTTTTCTCTCACCGGTATTACTCTATGAGCTCTTTGCAGCACTGTTATAGTCACTCCAGCGTCCATTACAACGCAGTCTAACCCAGTAAAGCTGCCGGTAATCTCTGCTCTATATCTCCATTTGGACTGCCCATTATCGCGTTGCCCAACCCCATATAGATAGAACTTTTCTTTCCATCGCATTTTTCTTTTCCTTATACATTAAAGTTGAAGAAGTATGAGAGAACTAGGTGAGAATTATCTTTTCCTCTATGTTTAGACGGATAAAATCATAATAGTAACAGTACCTACTGTTAAAATAGTTAAAATGAATTTAAATTTGAAATTAAACTCCATGAAACTGTGTAAGAGAAAGCAAACTTTATTTACGTGGGATACCGAAGCATCTCGGACATGTGTCGATCATCAGGGTAGGAAGCATAACCCAAATATGAAAGAAATATTTTAAATAAACATTTTTAAAATTTTGCCGAAAAGTTTTCCGTAACCTTTTGTAAATATTTTAAAAAAACATGATTTGTTCATGTCAATTAGTTGTCAAAATATTTTCAAAAGGCAAAAATATTTTTAAAATATTTTTAAAACATTTTAATTAAAATGTCTTAAAATGTTTTTGTTAAAATGTTTCAAAAAGGTTTTTTTGAAAGGAAACCTTTTTGAGACATTTTAACAAAAACATTTTAAAACATTTTAAATAAAATATTTTAAAAAATAGTTTAAAAACATGTTTGCCTTTTGAAAATATTTTTTAAATAATTTTGTTAAAATATTTTGAAAATGTTTTTATTAAAATGTTTTTAAAATATTGACAATATTTTAAAAATATTTCTTCATATCTGGGAACATGCCAAGTTCATGTTCATGAACATCGCTGAATTTTGAATGTTTTCAGTCTTTTTTTGTTATAGGTTACCCTGATGATGGAAGCATGTATTCATCAACCTATGGTGGATATGAAATGAAAGGAAGGAAGGTGATCTTACCGTAACTCCTTCGAAGCTTGTGTTCCTAAGTGCATCTAAGAAGAGCCTCTCCCAAAGCGGATCCCGATACCGGAAATCGACAAGGGTCTGGTTCTTCCGGAAATGGCGTATCCTATGGGCGGCGTGTTGAATGGCCAATGCGGCCGCCCACATTCCGTCGTAGGTGTAACCGTGGAACCTCGAATATTCCGTCCCCCGCCTTGAATCATACTCTAGTTTGTACTCGTCCGCGGTCTGGAAACACAACAAGAGAATGCATTTAAAAACACTTCAAGTTACTGGCTCGGCAGGGCAGTCTATATTTGAACCTTTGCGATATCATCAGTGTTAGTCTCCTCTCGCCAGTGGCGTCGCGTGCAATTTGGCAACAATGCATTCTATCCATTTAAACTCATTTAAAAGATCGAATTCAGGGGGTGCACAGTGCACAGAGAAAATTCGATATATTTAATGAGTTTAAATGGAGCAGTTGCATTGTTGTCAGATGGCACGCGACGCCACTGCCACTCGCAGATTGCTGCGTTGCTAATTTGTTCGTAGAATTAAAGGACTCTGAATTAAATCAAGTCGAAAGTAGATACCAGTGGCGTAGCGTGCAATTTGGCAACGTTGTATTGTGTCCATTTAAATCCATGTAACTATCCACTGCTCGACACTGTAACTAAGCTAATCTAACGTGTACTCTAAACTGATCTATCCTTAAAATACTCGCCAGGAATGGTTAAAATTTTCTTTCTGCTTTCGTCGAGAGTGAGCAAATACAAAAAGGAGAGAAATTTCTGGATTTGGCAAACGAGGTTTCACTCGCGCAGAAAGCGCGCGCTGACATTTTGTCGCTGTTGAAATTAACAAGGATGGCATTAGGCTGTGTTTTTCCCGCGCATCTATCAAAACATGTCACAATGGAGGTAACAGGCGCAAGGGGGAGGAGAGGAGGGGAGAGGGAGCGATTATTGGCCTCCAGCGAGGAGCGAGGAGTATATGAGCCATGCCACGAATATCAGCCACAATCACCATCAACATCAGCAGCTGAGAGAAAAGTGCTCGCTGAAGCTTGGGCGATGTTTGATTAAAAACGTTTTATACACCATCAGACTCGAAGCGGAACTCGAAAGTTGATTGCGCAAATGCATCATTTTGCGCGCGAGATATACCAACATTCGGCGGTCGCCCGCCGCCGGTTCGTGTCGGGGATGATCGCTGATGATGTGATGGCCCGAAGTCCCCACCCTCCCCCTCCTTTCGGTGGGACTGAAGTAAATTAATTTGAGCGGGTTTAAAAAAATTGCCCAACAAGTATCGGCGAGAAAAAAAAAAGCGTCGTAATAGTTACTCTGCTCTCAGTGGTTCGTTGAGTTCTTTTTTTACAGATGCTGAGGCCGGATTGACCTGTAATCTTTGGTTTTTCATTAAATGGGTTGGTTGAAAGCTTTTGCTTCAGTCTTTAACCCTTTTAGCACTGAATTATGAACAAGTGAGTTCACTACTACAGTGAACTATGGTGCCTTTACTATAGTTCATCGAAAGACTTTTTCTCATAAAATTTCGTGTGTATGTTAATTTTTTTAAAATTCCAGATAGAAATTCATGTTAACAGAAGATCGTCCTCTTAATGGGACTTAAGAGCGAAATGGTTAAGATGGTGGAATTAGCAATGCAAAATAACGATGAAGCTTCCTCAGCATTACTTTCACTTTAAAATAACTTTAAAATAACGCCGCGAATATCAAAAAGTTTTAAAATTGACTCACAAATATAATAAATTATGCATATCAACAAAATTCCAAGATGGCTACCGGTTTGCGAGTCACAATGGGGGGGGGTCCTATATAATATGTCTGTTTTCTGTCACTCAATGACAAATCATTTTACCCAACATAGCGGAGGCTTCAATTAGATGGGATTCCTCTCTTGTGATTTAATACTCGATATGAGACAGCCGTCTTAGACCTTCTTTAAAATGCATTTATCGAAATTATTAGCAAGTTGAAATGCCAAGTATCACGCTTGAATGAAAGTTAGTTTCAACACTTCGGGAAAGAGCTGTTCTTTTAGAAAATACATTGATGTGTAGATTCACAGATACCCGGGAGAGTTTTGGGTGCTATCGGGTTTATTTGCAGTTTTGTGTAATAAGGGAGAGTGATTTACGTTCGAAAAATTAAAAAAAAAAAAACAAAAAAAAAACACATGTTTATAAAGCTGGAAAAGAGGAAGAAGTTTTCATGATAGCTAGGAAAAGTGCAACAGAGAGGTTCGTCTTTAATTTTTTTAAAATCGTGTCTCGGGCTCAGATGATACTAAAGATTGGGCCTTGAAATACACAAAAAGACTCGTCATATCCCAACTAAGCTATTATTCTGTACCATGATTTGTACTGATTTATCCTTAAAATGCCCGTCACGTATGGCCAATTTTCTCTCTGCGATCGTAGAAAACAAGCAAGTACACAAAGGAAATATCGAAAAGGTAATAGATTTCGACCCGCATTGATACAGTTTCAACATCACTCTATTGCTGTTGTGGTAAGTATTTCTAGTACCTACTCACGAAAAGAAAAAGAGGAAGAAAAAAAACGAACCGAACCGAAACAAAACGAAGCAAACAAAAAAATCAATAAAATGAATATATATTTCCTTTCATAATTGGTCTACCCATATAATGTGTCTCTTTCATATTATTGTTTCGTGATATGGAAAAACACGCTGTATATTCTGATGCGCACAGCGCAAAAAAAGGGGAAAAACCCCTCCAATCTCGACATGATTATTTTCACACACGATGAAAAAGTACTTGAATTTTAAAAATAGAAATTAACGAGTGACACTATTAGTAAAACGAAATGACTTTTTTGAAAGAAGAATAAAAGAGAGAGAAAATAAAACAAGAAAATCACATCTTTCGTAAATATTGTACGTTCATGAAAACTAGGGCAATTTCAACGATGTTCTGTGACATTTAAAGTCGCCTACCTACGCTGAGTAAATATGCAATGTAACGAGGTTTTACGAAAAAGCTCAGTGGGCACCATGGAAAAAAACAGACTAAAATTGCACAATTTGCTTAATTTTTCCATTTATTCCTTCCTAGATCTCTTGCTCCTCCTCCCATTCATTCCAATTTACATTTTCAGGAACTATGGGATAGGGGGATAAAAATAAACAGCCAAATGCAGCTAGCTGCAATTTTTGTATTGCAAGCAACCATAATTCAGAGAAGACATCCAGCACAGGTACCAGAACAATGGCACAATATCAGCTAATTTTTATTAAAAATGTGCCCATCGCTTAAAAGACCGAATTTCTAAAAGGACGCACAATTTAATCGCTACGAAGCATTCTCAAGAAAGATGCATATCGGTTAAGAAATCCTGACTTAAAGCGTAAAGTGGCAGGTGTATCTATTCAAAAATTGCACAGGATCTCAGGTTCTCAGGGTCTCTTCAAATGAAAGAGCGCCAACAAGCAACGAGGCAGTTTTGTGACGTTTTTCCTGCTTAACTTGCTGTTTCGCACATTGCATAGCTCCAAGGAGTTTTGTGGAGATAGAATTTTCGAGACGACTTCATTTGATGGTGAATGCAGCTTTGGAGGCATTGGATAAAATTGAGGAGGTCTTTGGAAAAACCTCGCATAAAACAGAGAGTATGCAGGTTCTTTACAAATTCTTACTTCAAAGCATTATTAGAAACGCTCACAACAATGCGTTGACATTTTGAGGACAAACATATCTTCTTTTTACACGTGGTTTTTCCAAAGAACTCCACAAATATGGGTTGCACCGGTGTACCCATGGTCCCATGTCTCGAATAAACGCACGAAATCTCATTTTTAGGATCATGCGAAAGGAGCGGCTCGTAAAATGCCGCACCGTTGATTACAGGAATGTATTCTGCTCTCTCTCTCTCTCTCTCTCTCTCTCTCTCTCTCTCTCTCTCTCTCTCTCTCTCTCTCTCTCTCTCTCTCTCTCTCTCTCTCTCTCTCTCTCTCTCTTTGAGCGTGTATAGTGTTAGAAAAGGGCAGCTCAGTCGAGGTAGTCAGGGGACTTTCGTCCCGTCCGGGTCTTCTATCTTTTTCTAACACTTATGTGTTCAAATGGGAACAGAGAGGAGGGATTCCTAGCTGGATCCGCAAGTGAGTGCCTGAGCCATGTAAATTGCTTGCGACACAGATAGATACTACTTAAAGTTGCAAAATGCTCCTTGGTTCATCATGGTGACTGACGGAAGGGCGGGGGGGGAATAGACATTAGGATACGCGCTGATGTCAGAGACAACGGGGGTAATTAAATTATTCCATGCATCCGCTTCGAAAAATAATGAATTGAATGCAAATTTACTTCCTCAGAAACTTCACGTGCGAACGGGTGGCCGCGGGGGGAAAAAAACAAAAGAAGAGGGCGGAGGTGTATACTGTAGAGTGTGGTGTGGTAAAACGTCTCCGCCTACAGATGTCGCAGCTGTCGCTCCCGTGTCACAGGAAATAAAATTGATCCAATACTATGCTTCCTCTTTCCGCCACCGCGTAGCGGGGGTGGGGAAAAAAAACTTTCTCCAGTAGTACCTACGTCGCTTCAATTAAATTTTGCGAGCGTCGGGGAGTCCAAAATAAAAAAAAAAAAAAAAAAAAAACGGAGGAAAAAACTATGGGTTGGAGAGAGGGGAGAAGGGAGGGCTGTATAAGGTTGGTGGAAGGGACGGAAATAGAATGGAAGCAATTTGACTTTAGTTTTTCAAGACGTACTGCGCCGGGATATATTTTAATAACTCCGGTAAGTTTTGTGAAAACTTCGGTTTCAGTTTTCTGCACACCAGAGCAGCGCAGCGGCAGAGTTGAGCTCAGCGAAACAGAAAAATATGCAAATTACTCACTGCGTGGAATTTGTAAAGAAATGGCTGCCAGGTATATACATGCAGTGCCAGAAGCAGGGCAGGGCAGGAGGCGAAACCCGTTACGTGGATAAGCTTAAATTTTCTGAGAGATTAATGATCCGGTGACGCTTCGGGGGCTTCTATCACCGCAAACGTGACTTCAGGTATCCCAAAATAAATACATTTTTTTTTGCAGCCACTGTTGCCGAAGTGACTAGTAAGCTCCCCCCTCCCTTACGCTTTATTCATATCCTTTCAATCTTTCATCTCTCTACCATACACACCTTTTTAGAGAAGTTGTACAAAGGGTGTCTCAAAAGTACCAAGACACTGGTACTGTAACTTCAAAATTGAACAAGCTGCGATCTGGTATTAGATGCGTTAGAAAGAACTCATTTTCTTAAAGGTGTGCACATTTGGTTAAAAATTGACAAATTTATGACGGTTTGAAAAGATAAAAAAATGATTTTTTAAACTAATATTTTCTCGTTTAGCAAAAAACGAAGCACTAAATTATCCGATGCACTCTTTTTCACCAACAACCAAAACAGCAAAAATACAACTCATAAAAATTGTTATCGTTGTCGAACTCAATACGAAATCAATAACGTTCATTAGCTGACCTTACTGACGAAAACCCAGTTTTCGCTACAAAAAAATGTTCATTAGAATTCCCGTGGGGAGTCATTTTTCTTTCTTACCAAACTGTCATGACTACGTCAATTTTTTACCAAATGTATGCTCATCTTCGGTTCAGTCGAAAGAGAATGAGTTGATTTTCCAAAAACAACGAAGGTTAGATCGCTAGCTTGTTTAAGTTACAGCATCATGGTCCCTGTACTTTTGGAACACCCTACACATACTAAAGCTTTTTACATCATGCGTTCTGTCAAAAGCAACAAGTGAGCGCTTCGGTACTTTTTTAAGCACGGATCACTCAAGTTCAAGTTATGGGCCCCGCCACGATTACAATTTTACAGGGTGATTGATATCGGAGTATCCGACAAAAATAGAATGAAGGGAAATATAGACGGGTTTAGTGCGAAGTAAACGGTTAGCCAACAACCACAACAATGCACTCATCGGTCGCAATCGGTTGTGATAAAACTCGCGTAGCGTTCCAAACTATCTCACTCACTCTCCCGTGACCCCCATGTATATCCATCTCTTTCTAGTATCGAAATTCGTATACAGGGCATTGTTTTACGACATATTATTATCAAAATCGCATTAAAATGCCTCGAGAAATTCATTTCTGCCATAAAATTACACAAAATAAGTATCTATATACGATTTTTGAAATTAGAGTGAGATGGCAGTACATAGGGGTCACGTGAGAGCGAGAGAGACAAACTGGCTTTGTTTGGAACGCTCATCACCGGCAGTCGCCATTACTAAAACCCTCTATTAAACCGTTCTCTGCTGCACGGGTCGCACAGTCAGTTCTAAACAACAACGTTTTTCAAGATCTACAAAGATCTTATATATAGTTTGACTAGATTTGTTCATCCTGAAATTTGATTTTATTAGCAGAAATCTCAATGTACACATTCAGAATCTTCCAAATCCGCTTGGAAAATCTTAAATGCTTTTTACAAAGCCGATAGGTTGTTGTAAACTTTTGAAACAGTCAAATGAAAAGTCAATTTAGATGTAAAAACCTGCAGTAAAAACGATGGTAGCACTAAAAACTTACAAAATTCACTCCTAAACTCCTATCAAATGCTTTCAAATGCGCGGTTGTAATGGCAGTGTTGGGCTCCACATATGGGAGATTTCTGCTATCACAATTTTGTCACTCTCTCTATGCTGCGAGGAAGGAAGATTCACCTAGTAATCGCCACTAGAGAAGTGATCAGTGGCGTAGCGTGCAATTTGGCAACGTTGCAATGTGTCCATTTGAACCCATGAAAAAGATCGAACTATTGGGTGTTCGGTGAACACCTTTGTATTCAAACTTTTAAGTGGGTTCAAATGGACACTTTACAACGTTGCCAAATTGCACGCTACGCCACTGGAAGTGATTAATAGCAAATTAATGGTATCGTGGCCAACACCAAAAGAAAGAATACAGTTTCTTATTAGCCGCTTCTTGAAGGAGTGAAGGAGTGACAATATTATTAGATGGGAATCACCCATTATTAATGCCTAGTGAATTTAGATGTAGATTTCGTAACTTGAAAGTGCTACCACCGTTATTTTTGCAGGTTTTTACAACTGAATCGACCCTTAAATTGCCATTATAACAAAAATTGCAAGATCCTCATTTTAGCAGCACGCTCGTGATATATTTACATACCATCGTTTAAAAGCTACTGTAATATAGTCATCGCCGAGTCAAATCACTTTCAACGGCGGCTCCTGCAATGTGGCAACAACGTATTCTCTCCATTTTAACCTATGTAAAACAATCGATCTGCAGGAGGTGCAATTGCACACCCAAGATATCGATTCTTTTGCATAGGACAAATAGCAAAAAAACAAGGTTGCCAAATTTCACGAGCCGCCACTGATCACTTTAAACGCTGATTACACGATCAAACTGATCTTCAAATTAATTCGAGTGCATCGATCGCAAACGTTTACTCTTGATGCATCATACAAAACAAACGTTTGAAATCGGTGCATTCTAATTTGAAGATTTTGAAGTTTCTCGTAATTAGAACTTAGGAATTAATTTTTTTCAATAAACATGTTTTACGTGTGATTATTCAATACACGGAAAAAACTACGGTGGAAATAACCATACGGGTACCTGATTTTGGCACCTGCTAGATGTTATGGTAATGTTAACCAGAAGTATACTATGTTTTGACTAGGTACTAGGTGATGTTACCTGATTGCATGTCGAATTTACTCAAAGTATCGGTAAATGTTCCACACTTCTGGTCAAGTTTACCATAAAATGTAGCAGGTGCCAAAATCAGGTATCCGTATGGTTATTTTCACTAATCTTTTTTTTCCGTGTAAATTACCGGATTGAAGCCCCTTCTGGTAAAAAGAGGTCCATTAACAGCTTATATGGTAAGCCCGAGTTTACTCGTCTTTCTCCTCGAGTCCATTTCATATTGTTTTAAGTCTTCATTCCGTATGAACGCAAATATAGATGAAAACACTATAGTAGATAAGGTCCCGTATGGCGCCTTCAATTCGTCGTATAGGCAATTCCAACGCCCCCGAGTACGAACAGTTAACTACCTTCCCTCCAGAAACGGAGGAGTGGTGTTCTTCTCTTGAACTAACCTGGTCCTTGAAGGGTTAATAGGAAGGGCTCCAGAAATTAGTCCTTCTCTCTCTTTGCCTAGTTGAACACAAGTGTTAAAAAAAGAAGAATAAACTAAGAGGCGAAAGTCATGTGACTATCCGTATAGCCTGTCTTTTTCTCACACACGCGTTCAAATGGGTAAATGAGAGAAGGACAAATGTCTGGATCCGCCGGTGCTCATAAAATATCGGGTGAGCTCTTTCAAAGAAGAGCTAATGTAATCGCACGGCTTAATTCCTTAGAAGAGCACACTTGTTGTTCCTTCGCACTTCTTTCGGATACGGTTTCCATTGCTCAACGCTCAATGGCAAAAGATTTCACTCGTCCCGTCTCGCCTCTCTCATTCGAAAAATCATTAATTAATGGCACGCGGGGACGCGGTGCGGATTGCGTTGACCGGAAATGGGGGCTAATATTTCAATCGGTGTTCCGTGTCCGTTAGCCGGTTAGCCGGGCCGCGTCTATGTCGCGCCGTGCCACATCCGCACCCGGCAACCCGCATATCAACGAAGTGCTTGGATGGAATGGACGCGGGAGTCGGCGGCTGCAGACGGGATGGGACGGGACGGGGCGCTTGGCTACTACACGCCTGCCAAAAACTGGATTTTATTAGACCGAGAATGAATCACCTTTAATTTCGAAGAGAGTTTACATAGCTTTTGGGGACAATTTTACACCGGACTTGCCAAAAACAATGAATAATGGAAGCGATGAATATGCGCTTTTATTGATGAAAGCAAAGGTGAACGGAAACTACAGGGTGCGTCACAAGTCTTCAAACCAAATTAAAGTTTCGAAATTATTTTTAAGGACACTGAAAAAAAAAAAAAAAAAAAAAAAAAAAAGGTGAAAATTGCAAAAATAATGCTAGAAATACCGGGGAAATACAGGTTTATATTACAAAAATTACGATTCAAAAAATGTCTAGTTATAAAAAAAAAAAAATATTGCCAGTTTATATTAAAAAAGAAAAAAAAATTGCCAGTAAAACAAAACATATTTCAAAATCATCAATATTTGTTGGTAAAGTAGCAACTCATAAACTGCAATTTTTGCATTGTAAAATAAATTCCCGATTTTAAGCATAATGTTTTCTATTTTAACATTCATATTTTGTTGTTGTTGTAGGTACCTACTCTCAGAGCAGATGGCGAACTTGAGCTCTCTAGTTTCAAACATATCTTGCTAATACTTTTTCTCATCTGCTTTTAGCAATTATTTTTCAAATCCCTAATCCGTGACATAAAATGTGTGCCGTTGAAGGAACGAGATTGCCTGGAAAGTACAGTCAGACCTAATTTCTTAATTTTTTGAGGTCATTAATGGATTCTGCACTTAAAATTACCCGCAGACACCAAATTTCACAGCATTTGGTTCATAATGGTGGTCGCTATTTCGAAAAAACCATCAATTTTTTAAAACTTGGGGCAAAAGGGGGGCATTTTTGGACACACGTTTATAGGAAACAAAAAGTCTCATTTTGACCTCTAGAATATGTGGTTGCAAGAAAAACACATGTTTCTGATACACCCTGTGTAACTGACCTTCAGAAAAAAACATCCCCTCCCCCAATATATTAAAAATTTGCAAATAAACTTTAGCGAAACAAAGAATAATACACAACTCTTCTCCTGAATTGCAGCATTTTGGATTGTGACACAGTTGAATTTTTTCCTTAACAATACGACCTAGAATCAAAACCCTCTAAGAAGCGCTATAGTAGTTTCAAGCGATGGCGACGTAGTGAATAACATTTAATGGGTCTGTTGCACACTTCGGCTTGAGCGTTTTAAAGTATCATTCCATATGTAAAGAGCCGTAAAAATGACAATGGCTGCATCAGAAAACACCAAAGCTCATTAATAAACTCACAAATTGCGAAAAACACTAGACTCTTTTCACCCCCGTATCTTTTCACCAAGTGCACGACATTTCGCGGGGTTAGCGCGGCACATTCAAATAATCATGGTCGACTGTCATCACAGCTGACTTTATGAACAAATAAACAGTAAACACTGACGGTGTCTGTTCGAATTCTAACGTCTCAATACCCTCAATTCCTCACAGGAGGTTGTGAAAGGTACAGAAACCGATATTTGTGTCGACAAATTATCAAAATGAAACAATAACGCACCGGAGTTCCAAGAATGATGATTTAAGTTGGAATCATACTTGGGACTCCAGTGTCTTATTGTTTCATTTTGATAATTTGTCGACACAAATATCGGTTTCTGTACCTTTCACAACCTTCTGTGAGGAATTGAGGGTATTGAGACGTAAGAATTCGAACAGACGCTGTCAGTGTTTACTGGTTATTTGTTCATAAAGTCAGCTGTGATGACAGTCGGCCATGATTATTTGAATGTGCCGCGCTAACCCCGCGAAATATCGTGCACTTGGTGAAAAGATATACGGGGGTGAATAGTGTCTAGTGTTTTTCGCAATTTGTGAGTTTATTAATGAATTTTGGTGTTTTCTGATGCTGCCATTGTCATTTTTACGGCTCTTTACATATGGATGGATACTTTAAAACGCTCCTAGCCGAAGTGTGCAACAGACCCATTGCTTATACTTTTCTGTTTTTTCAAATTGGTGTTTAGAACATCAAAATTAAAGTGGGTAAAAGGAATCCCCCTTCCTCCTTTGACACTCGGTAAGTTCTAAGCACATTGCTCACATTGCTGTAATCAAATTTAAAATAGAATACGCAAGTCGTCGTGTCACACTAACAATAGGTGCATTATTTATTTCATAGCTCACAGAAGTATCGGAAAGTCGGGAACGAGATAACTATTGCTACTCGCGGGAGTTGATATTGCATACCCGGTAAAATGAAGGCAAGCACGACCGCGCTCGGTGCAGCTGTGAATTAGTCACAAATGTTCACCGAAATCATGGAAAAATTACCGCCGGTTATTTCACTTTATATGCGCAGCGAATCAAATTGTCCAATAAACTTATTTATCTATTTATTTAATCACATGCGGCTTTACTCATTTATTTATTGATACATCTATTTTTCTATTCATTTACACAGAAAATTGAACAGATGTTCCTTTTCATGTCTTTAGGCCCATATTAAATCAATAATGGTAATGATAATGATGATTCATTTTCAGTCTTAAAATCATAACGTTCACATAGAATCGAATTAAATCAACAAGATAAATTAGACAAAGTCAATATACTATATTAATGTGAATTAACAATACAAGTTAAGGATGAAAATTAGATATCTTCATAAGATGTTAGCTTTGGGAGGTTACATTAAAATAAAAAAATAAATAAAAAAATAACATGAGGAAGCTTTTCGGGAAAGGAGGGGAGAGAGAGAGAGAGAGAGAGAGAGAGAGAGAGAGAGAGAGAGAGAGAGAGAGAGAGAGAGAGAGAGAAAGAGAGAGAGAGAGAGTGAGAGGGGGGGTTGAAGAAAAATGAAAAACTGCATTTTTTTCTCTTTTTTTTTGGAACAGGTTGCATGAACAATATTTTGGGTGATTCTATGAAGATTAACAAGATTACGACTATTATAGTGAAAGCGTTTGTCCCAATGCGGCAAATAAACCCTCGCATTCCGACCCGGTAACATTTCTTCATTCTCCCAAACAGTTCATATTCTACAGATCAGTGGTTTTACACCTTATTAGGCCATAGCCCATCTACCAGCATTGTTAGCAAACTCTCACCAATTTTCTGTTCAGTTCACCATGTCGATAAATTGTTATTTTCTTTTACATTTTTTTGACACCCTGTGCTCCCACGAAGGCCACACTGTATTCCTCTGATTCGAACGACTTCAATTTCCGCGCTGATGAATTGCCAGCACCAGACCGTTTCCTCTCGTAGGTTTTAACGACTCGTTATCGCAAATCTCTTTCTCGTTCCCATTTCACACCTTTGCCGATAAACCGGTGAAGTGTTGATTATATATGCGAACCATTTAAAGTTTGATAAATGGTCCACCGGTGTGACAGGACCGTATAATATTTACGACGCGTTTTCAGAGAAACAAATTACACACCAATTATTTCTTGAACATATACATAGTTGAAGAATTATTGATACTGCAGAAATACGGCGATCATTGATGACCGGCATTGAAATTTAACGTCAATTCTCGTCATTGCCACTAATAAGATGTGTACCTACATGAAGGCAAGAAGTGTAATTTAATTATTTGCTCTTTACTTTTCTTTCATCGCGTATTTACTTATGAGTGCTTAACTGCTTAAGGTTAATTGCCAGTGGCGGAGCATGCAATCTGGCTATGTTGCATTTCATCCATTTAAACCCATGAGAAATATCGATTTGAGGGAGAGCACTGTGCAAGTGTGCACCCTCAGTATTTCGACCTTATTCATATCTTTAAATGGACCAGATGCAACTTTACCAGATTGCACGCGCTCCCACTGGGAAATTCCGAACAATGTATGGGTGATTCGCAGTTAATTCAAAAGAACAAAGACCACAGCCATATCTTTGTAGATCTTTGTGTATAGGTGATATTTCTCCAACGTTTAAAATTTTTCTTCGAAAAGTGGCAAAATTGTAATACCTACCCCCCTCTCCTTCTTAAAAACCTAGATATCCTCCTGGTGGCTTTAATTTCCTCGTTTAAATGCCGCAATTTCCGCTAAAAATAATCTCACACGATAAAATTATAATGAGCATGCTTTATTTGCAACCAATAGATATAGGTTGTCCCCTGACGCCACACGGAGAAAAATTTCTTGTTGAAATTACGGAACATATTATTAAAAGACGACGAATAATATTTTTTTTTAAAATTACCAGAATTCTTATAACTCAACGAATTGTTCTTGGGACATTGTCAGACCTTTCGATTGGCTCAATGATAATTTTGATGATCCCAAAAGGGAACTCTTTACAAGTGTTAAAATTACTGAAATTTCGAATAATTCTATAAAGGGATTTTCTTTTGGAAATACGGGACATATCATTAAAAGTGGACGAACAAGATTTTTGTTTAAAAATTACCAGAATTCTTATATAGGATCAACGATTTGTTCTTGGAAATTGTCAAAAGTTTCGATTGATAATTTTGATGATTCCAAAAGGAATTTTTTTTAAATGTTAAAATGATAGAAACTTTGAATAATTCTATAGAGAGATTTTATTTTTAGTCTATATTTGTAAGAAGAATTTTTTTGTGCAATCGATGTACCAATGCGTAAATCTGTTCTCTGATAGAAAATTTTCACTGTCGGTTAATGTGGCAACGGAGGACTTTTGACCTTTGAGGGTGAGTATTCACAGGGGAGGGAGATAGGGAGACGTGGAGACGAAGGAGGGGGACGAGGGAGGAAGATTAATGAGAATGAGAGACAGGGCGTACTTGTGCTTAAGTTACCGTTTTCGTACGCTCCGGGGCCGGTCGGAGCGGGATAAAAACATACGGTCAGAGAAGAGTGGTACTACGATTTAGGATCTTTGACATTTTTTTTGCTCTGTTTCTCGCTTAAATTAAAAACGAGAGAGAGAGTAATTACAATTTTTTTTTTTTTTTTTTTTTTTTTTTGAAAATGGATTCACAGGGTCGTTGCATGCTCGAATGTGATGATTACGTTAGAGATGTGACAGCTTGATCGTCTCGTCATGTCCTGCTCGTCCGCATATTCCCCGCATATTTGCTTCAGCTGCATAGTTGTCAATTTTAGGGTCAGAATTCGTACGTTTTAAATCCATTAAAACCGGCAATAAACGGCCTTTAGCTTTAAATCTGACATCGTGTTAAAGCTCTGATCTTCCGGATTTCAGACGAGAGATCATGGTTTGCTTCAGTAAACGCAATGTACATAAATTAATACAGGTGCTTTTAAATACATTAATACATTATAAATACATTATTACTTTTAAATACATTATGCTTTTAGGAGCACTATGGTCTGAGATCGAAAATAAGTGGCAAAAAATCAGAGAAAATTATGTTTTTTCGACCTTTAAAGCTTAATTTAAAACTTTTCATTGCGACATTTCTAGGTTTCAAGTACTCGTTAGAAGTGTTCTTTTCGTCTTGAAAGTTTGTAAATGAGTAATTGATGAGAAATTGACTTTTTGATTTTGTGCCACTTTTTGACGATCTTAGACTATAGTGTGCTGTGTGGATACTTTTCTCGGAAGCTGGAAGTTGGTGATATCTGTCCACCCAACCATAATGCATTAAACTGCATTAAACCTTATAAAAAAGGTATAATGGACCTGTTGCTTACTTTTGCTGAAGCAGTAACGAACATTGATTTGAAGGCGAAGCTCCTCAAAAATAACTATCCGCACTTTTTTTTTTTTTATAACCATATCTTGTTCATCCAGTTTCAATTTCTTATAAACATTAAAAGTAACTCCAAATCGTAGGTGTTTATATAAAGAAAGTGGATTTTCCGTAAGAGCCTTCAGTTCCTAGTGTAGGCAGAATAAATACAGTGCCGATGTTCACCGAACACCTAACATATCGATCTTTTTCATGTGTTTGAATGGACCGAATACTACATTGCTAGATTGAACACTTTGTTTGAAACAGACCTATATTCAAGAAAGTTAAAAGTCGTTTTAAAAGAGTTGGTCAACGACAGGTGTCGCGTACTCCCTAAACAGAACTAAAACATTTCCGATTGACAAGGACGTTGTTTCCGCTTTCCGATGCGCGAACCGTTAATTGCGCATAAACATCACTAACTGCCATTGGTCACATCTGAAACCATTACCAGCAATTCCTTTACAAGGGATCACACGGTCCAAATTAAAACAGCACAGGTCTCCAGGGAAAGGGGCTGCCGGCCACGTCGCAGAATGCTCGATTGAGCTGTTAAACGCTCTGTCTTTAAAACGCCGCTCTTAAAACGCGAGGAGAGGGACATTTCTGTTCAGCGTGTAAGCTATAAACTTACACCACTTTTCCGAACGCAAACTGTCTCAACACGAAAGAGATTAGAACGAACCCCTTCAGTTTGTCGTGTAGGCAACTTGAGAAACTTCGCACTCGACGATGTGCGGAACGCGAGCAGAATCTAAAGTGATGGTTGTTTTAACGTTATCAAGTGAGAGAAAGACAACCGGATAGGGAGAGTAATCCATTGCCGAGTTCAAAACATTTTACTTTGAACTTCGAAGGAGGAGGAGGAAAATGATAGTGGGAAGGGAAGGGTAAAGAAGGGTTGGGAAAGTACGAATAAGGCTTTGATTAATCAAAGAGTGCCCATAAAAAAGCACACTCGTGTATCTCTCTACCACTGCCGTAAATTTTCTGAAGGATAGATCGAAGTTGCCGATTTGAACCGAATTATTTACTTTCGGTCAGGATTAGAAATGATGTTCTCGCACCGACGTCGAGTGTAACTTGGCAACACTGCATTTCGTCCATTTCCACTCATGCAAAATATCGATTTAAGGGAGTACACGGTAAACCTCCAATAGTTCGATCTTTTTCAGGTGCTTAATTGGACAAAATTTAGCGTCGCCAGACTGCACGCGACGCGACGCCACTGTGTTTTCAGACGTTACTTAATACATGGGCGCCCGCAGCGAAGGGCGAAGGGGGCTCCCTCCTAAAATTCAGAACAATCAAAACAATCAAAACTTCACGATAAAAACGAAATTGAACAAATATAGATAAAATATTATTTAAAATGAGTAACCATTATTTTATAAGTGAGAGGTTACGAAATTTACCCTCATTCCTTAGTTCACTTTAAAATATGTCAATTCATTCTTAGCAAGGAATCGTAGTGCGCATTTTTCTCACTATCGTTATCATACGTTGGCACTTTATTTATCATTTGAAACATGTCAAGAGTATTACTATTTGGATTGGTGCAGAGCCTAAACTTGCGCCATTAAGCAAAACAAATAATTTTTTTCTTTTTTTGAGGGATAAAGGGGGCTAGGGTCATCCACTCATCCAGACCTGCTTATCACTGAAAGGTGTCCCCCAGACCTCCAATTGAGGCTCAACAATTCACCACTTTGCCAACATTTTTCGTACTCTACTAACGAGAAACAAATCTACTTCTATTCTTCTGTTTTTTTTAAAGTTTAATTGCTGTTGTTTAACAGAAGTAAAATAAACCAAAGTAAAAAACTCAGTCATATTAGGTATATAGGTGATTGCTTTAAAATCACCCTGGATAATCAGTAACAAAGTACCATAAGACAAATAGTCACCTCATATATAATCAGTAACAAAATACCATACAATAAGCTCTTTAGAAACACCACAAAAGCTTCGATTAAAGCGTGCGGTCAAAATTAATATCTATCGGTTTAACAGGAAGTAAAGTATAGGAAAAATAAAATAATAATACAAATAGTAATAATAATAATAATATATACAAAAAAAAAAAAAAAAAAAAAAAAAAAAAAAAAAAAAAAAAAAAAAAAAAATAGTAAATACTGGCAATACAACGAAGTGGGTTGTGAATGAGAAACGTGTGTGCGACCTTTGAACTTTACGACACAAAAGGGCTCATGCGTCAGCGCGCAGACGTGTCGCGCAAGCGATACCTACGTCCTAGGTACCTGACGTAGCCTCTTACCAAAGTTTACTTTAATGCGTTTTATCAATATTTAGAAGTGGCTTCCGACACTAACACACCTGGTGCACGTGCAGTAAAGGCGTACATTGGACCAAACCGAATCGCGCAAAGAGGATTTTCGCGTACGGACAAAGTTTCAGTTTTCCGCTTCAGAGAAGTTTCGGTAGAGTGATATTTATAATAGACTGTTTTAGTGGAGCGATATAGTTTATTGATTGTCGTCCGAGGACCTTTGGTTCAAAAACTCTGATTCAATGTTTTTTCCCCATAAACACATTTTTGAACGGAAATTCAGGCTATTAAATCAAACAGTAAATGCGACTTTTTTGCGATTATAAATTCAACGTCCTCGACAGTGCTTAGATATGCCTGAGGGCCGATCATTTACTTCATCGTTAAACCGATCGATAAGACTGTCTATGAGTGATGCTATTGGTCGAAAATTGTAAAACTTGGCTGTTGCTATGGTAACTATCGTTATAGTGTCCGTTTTTTAAAGGTTACTTATGAGTAGCCTTTATAAAACGAGACTCTTAACGATGGTTACCATAGCAACAGCCAAGTTTTACAATTTTCGACCAATAGCATCACTCATAGACAGTCTTATCGATCGGTTTAACGATGAAGTAAATGATCGGCCCTCTGGTTCCACGAGCCACGACTAAAACTGCCGAAATCAACAAGATATTACAGATTTATACCAATGCATTTGGAGATTGGAATCACCCGAATCCTCCCCAGATTCCCGACCATTCCATAATAGCAACAAGTAACATTTGGGCGATTCCAACCTTCAAATGCATTGTTTCATCCGTAATATCTTGTTGATTTCGGAAGTTTTAGTCGCGTGGTACCAGGTACAAGTACCTAAGCATTTTCGAAGACGTAGAATTCATAATCGCAAAAAGGTCGCATTAACTTTTTGATTAATAGAAATTTTTTTCATTCAAATGCGCTTAGTTATGGGGAACTTGCATTGATTCAGTTTGTTCGGAATCAGAGGTCCTCAGACGGTAATCGATACGATATCGCTCCACTAACCAGGGCCGGATTTAGGTTGCAGGGGGCCCCGGGGCGGCGGACCTTTGGTGGGGGCCCCCCTCTCCGGTAGATCTTAGGAATAATAAATTATAAAGTCCCTACTTTAAAAGGCATATCGAGTAAACTAAGTAAATTATTACCCTGATAAAAAAGTCGTAAATAATTTCTAAAGTTTCGTTAGTATTTTTTAATGTTTCTTTATTTTTTTAAGGGTTATTTTACAAAAAGCTTCACTTACAATATTGCCGGACTGTTACAGTATTGTACGGAGAGAAAAAAGGAAGTTCATCAACCATCGATACCAAAAAAAAGGACCTGCTTTGTGGTGGGGGCCCCGGGGCGCGCGCCCTGGTCGCCCCGCATTAAATCCGGCCCTGCCACTAACAAAGTCGATAGCAGATATAGAGCATGACTTAAATTAAATCGTGAATGTCAATGTTCACCAGTTTTCCTGTGATTCACTTTAAGAGTTTGTAATCTATAGATGATTTTTGGGCACCCTGCATTTCTCCACGCTTGACCCCTGATTTTGTTTTGTTATTTGTTTTGTTTTTTGTTGTTTAAATTTTAAGACGTCACTATGTGTTTGTCGTTTCAGAATTTATCAATTGTTTTAGACCGAATGTGTGAATTAACATTTAACTGCGCATGAGGCCCTTCTGCAGAGACTATTTTCACATTTTTGTGCACTAAAGTCAAACACTGATTCTTTTTCCGTGAGTCTTCCCAGTCATAAAGAGCGGGGCCCCATATATTGGGCGCCATTGAGAAAACACATCTAAAGTTTTATCTTGATTTTTCTCCCCACGTCGTTTCTTCCCATGTTAAAGTTGGTAATTTTTTTTTTTTTTTTTTTTTTTTTTTTTTTTTATAATTTTCTCCTTTCGTTTCGAGTCAAAATTAATCAAAATATTTTTGTCAGTGAAGAAAAAAAAAATCATGCTGATGTATTGGCTTTGACGAATTTCACTCTAAGTTGAAATGGGAATAAAAAACAAAGAAATTAATGACCCACTCAAATTCATACAAAAAATTAACGAATAAGTTCTAATAAATTACTTGGAACGGATGGGTCTTCACTAGAAATTTAAATTTGCAAGGATAAAAATAAATTGTAGCAAAATTTTCAAAGCAATACTTGTGATACCTGAATTTATTTGTACAGGTACTCTTAATTGTTTCAGATCAAAAATATTCTCCCACGAGATGATCCAAAACGTTGGATCAAAAAGGATCTGGTTGGTGCTGACGCAACTTAAATTATACTTTTATAAGCGTTCAAGAACTTAAATTACACCTCTAAGCGTTTACGAATCCTACAGTAGATTAGAATTTACGAGAGTTTCTAACTAGGCATGTGAAACGCGCGGCAGGACGTTTTCCGTCCGTAAATCGGCGCGGAACATGCAGTTTTTATTAAACTTGAAAACAAGTGAACTAATGAACTTTTGAACTTGTTTACGAGGCATCATTAAGAAATGTTGAATAGGGGAGGAGGTGAGTTGAAAGGAGGAAGGGTGAGAGTGAGTGAAATGAAACACACGTTTACATTCACAGAGATTAACTCCCGCGAAGATGATTGTTGAGCGGGATGTATACGCAGAGTTGCCAAATTTGTCAGGAAATACAAAAAAACTACACTACCAGTTAAACGACGAAATGTCAAATGTGTATCGTCATACGAAAAACAACGGCCCTGGATGAGTGACGACTTCAAAAGCGATGGCCAGTGTTGGAGCTTTTCGGAGTTTCCTCCAATTTTTCTTATTTAACATAATGTAAATTTGTCGTATTTTACGCCAAATTTGGCAACACTGGCGATGGCGCTGAAGTTATTCACACAATTTTTCGTATTATGCTTGTACTTTAATGAGGTTTCAGTGGCCTCGAGGCACCGCCCTCCCGCCTACTCGTCCCAAGCCAACATATTATTTGCATTATTTGCAAGGCAGATGCGGCTCGTGAGATTTGACAACCACGCAACCACGCAACCACGCCATTTAAACTTAGGCAAAACAATCGATTCTTGAGGAAGCTAACATCCTCCTCGAAAACCGATTGTTTTACATTCGTTTAAATGTGGGAAGACATTGTTGCTAGTTTGCGAGATACACCGCCACTGCACTTGTGGCATACCTTATATAAGGTACCATAAGGACCTAGATGGTCAAAAATGAGTGACAAAATATAAGAAAGTAAACTTCTCATCAATTTATCATTTTTGTACTTTCAAGACCAATTTTAAAGACAGAATACTTTTAACAAGTAATTGAAACCTGAAATAGCACGTGGAAAGTTTAAAATCAAGCTTATATAATAGGTTAAAAATTATGATGTTTGTATCCTTTCTCCAGAAGCGAGGCATGAAATTTGACAACGATGTACTTTCTTCATTTAAACTCACTGAAAGAATCGAATGCTTTGGTCATCGGCGATGACCAGATGTTTCGACCTTTCTAATGTGTTTAAAGGGGGAAAAAAGAAACGTTGCCAAATTTCAAGCCTCGCCACTGCCTTTCTCCCTGATTTTTGGCCCCTTCTTTCCGATCTCAGACCATCGCGAACTCTTGCAAGTAAATGTGGAATTCAGGGGCGGCTCGTGCAATTTGGCAACCATGTCATCCCTCCATTTGATTGCATGTAAAACAATCGATTCGAAAGTGAGGCAGCGCTTCACCAACAATCGATTGTTAAACATACATTCAAATGGAGCGAAGACATTGTTGCCAAATAGCACGAGCCGCCACTGGTGGAATTGGTAAGTTGTTGGAAATTACAGTAAGAGATGACTGAAAATAGAACAGACTCTTTGAGAAACAGATCGGGGTGTGAAATGACTGAAAACAAAGTAAAAAGTACCAGTTATTCCAGTTGCTTTTAAGTCGCTGTTTTTCTACGCCGCGCTACGTCAAACACTGTGCGTGTGATAGGAAAAGAATAAAAAAGTATCAGTGGTGGTTTATCAGTATCTAACTTATGTTATGGGGCAACCAGTGGTGAAGCGTGCATTTTGGCTACATTGCATTTTGTCCATTTGAATCCTATGCAAAAGGTCGCTTTTGAAGGGGTTCGCAGCGCACGCAATAGTTCGAGATTTTTCATGGTGTTCAATTGGACAAAATATAAAGTTTTCAGATTGTACGCTTCGCATTATACAAACATATGTAAAATAATATAATCGATCCTTGGTGAGACCAATTGGCTCTCCAAGAATCTAATCTTTACATCGGTTTATACATAAGTCACTATATGTATACAGACCCTCTGTCTTAAAGATCTCCGTTATATTTTCAATTTTCAGCCAGTGTTGCTACAATATGTAAGTAAGTGTATAGCTTGATGGATGGACTAAAATCTGATTAAGACTCACCACTCCAGATATTGTGATTTCTCTGCTTGTGGCTAGGGGTAGGAAATCCGTTAATATGACTCCATCCAGTGAGGCCTCGAGTTCCTCTATTGAGCAATTAGTTTCTGGCGCTTTCCACCAGTTTGGAGAGTAAGTGCCCATGATGAGCCATTGATATTTTCGGCCAACCATACCCACTCTGAAAATTTAAACAAAGAAAACATATATAATAGATATTGACTTCATATTAAAAAAGGAATTGTATGTATAAAAGCGTCAGAAGAGCAGAAACATTCCACAAAATTTTATAATTTTGGGTTTTGTCTGTTAGACTAGACAAAATTTGTGAAACACAGTGTTGAAGTCGATCAACGAAAGTCGTCAGCATAGAAACGAGTGAGTACAGAAGCAGTGTCGTATCGACGTACCGCGCATTTCGACAACGTTGTATTTTGTCCATTTGAATCAAGAAATAAAAAACTCGAATTTGAGGATGTTCACCGGACACTCAATAGTTCGATATTTACAATGGTTTTAGTTGGACGAAATGGAACGTTGCCAAATCTCACGCTACGTCAACGCCACTGTACAGAAGCAAATACACTCAATTATTATGGGCTCATTTTCTTTGGAGTTTCGAACTAAAATGGCCTGAAAACTATGTCTGAAAAACGCAACATTTTCAAAGTTTTCCAGGCCCCCAGACCTTCCTTCCAGTGCTATTTCCACGAATATGGCCCACCCCAGAAAATTTTTCTAGTTCCACTAATGTTGGCCCGGCTTCAATATTTCTCCACATTTCTAATTTAGTATTCTCGATATACCATTCGTTTTCTATCAGAATTCGGGGGTTTTCTTAGTTTTCCCTATGTCAAACTATCAAACCCGCGATTACTTTTCTATTTATGTTCAATCCATGTGTATTGAATTAAGTTCTTCATTTTCCGTTTTTCATTTCTCTCTCTCTTCTCCTCCTCCTCTCTCTCCCCCTCTCTCTCTCCCTTCTCTTTCTCTCTCTATCGTAGTATAATGGTACGTACCATCATCATGAAATTCACCCTTTTGTACAGATCTACAAAAGTAAATAAATAAATAAATAAATAAATAATAAATACTCAGATAGACCGAAAGATAAGTAAATAAACAAATGAATCATAATATCAGTATCCACCGAGGGATCGTGAATAGCCAGGAAGGTTCGGCTAGTGAAAGCTTATATGAATGCGGTTGCAGCAAAGATATATGCATTTCTGCTTAAATTGAAAAGTTAAAACTGCGAGGTGGAACTGAAAAGAACGAACTTTTCTGTTCTATTTCAGGTCTTACGGTTACGGAGATCAAATTTTAGACAGAGATGTATGCATGGTTTTTAATGAGAGATTGAAAATTTGACATAAGAATTTCTAAATTTATCGGCAACTTTACATTCAAATTACTATCCACTTATTGACTAAAAATAATAAAAACTGTAACATAGTTGTATCTGACAGTTATTTTTAGCGTTTTCACGGTTTGAATAAAATTATTTTTTTAGACCCTTCCAACGATCTCATTCCTGAAATCTTGCAACAGTGTTATATTTATGGAAATAAGAGGCACGAAACATCAATTTATTCCGCAGAAGAAGTAGGCGCGGGCACATTTAAAACATCACCCCATTTATAGGCAACGAACAAACCAGTTTATTAAAACGTCAATAAGAAAAGTTGATCAAGAGTGATAAGGGAGCCCTGAAAAAAGAAACGCCCTCGTTTCATTTGAATAACTTAAATTTCACAGCTACAGCATTGTTGATTGACTGCCGATTATGATTTTGAACAATCAAAGTTCAGACTCAATAGCGAAAAAGTCGGTGGATTCAAAACGTTTTTCGAACCTTGAACTCCTTTTTGAGTTGTTGTTTTAAGAGGATACCACGAGTGTGTGGGTGTGTGTGCGTGTGTGTGTGAAGAGGGGGGGGGGGCAGGCATACGAACTTTTGAATCGCAAGACTTGATAAGAAAGGGAAGGGGTCTTCGTATTGAGTCGTGGTGAGGCCGATATTGAAGGTATGCTCAGCTGAGCTATACGCTTGAGTGAGTCCCTATAAATGTACTACGAGAGTTGCGCCATTGCTGAATCCATTTCTGATTGGCTCTCAGATTTAGGCTGTCAAGAAAGCCTCAAGAGGCAAATGCAAATGGCGGAGGGTTTGTTTACTTTTCACGCACTCGCTTTTATCACACATTTACTGTACCAGTGACCGTGGTAATTATTGTTGATTCTTCCAATGCTTAAATATTGCGGAGAACATTATCTCTTTCAATAACGACCGTTATTGGCAAGAATCATAACCTAACCTCTATTAAAAGTAGCGAAATCGCGGCAACAGCGCAAAGGCAAACGACCAACCGCCATTTGCATTTTGCCTCTTGGGGGCTCCATTGATCCGCTTCTTCTTCTTCTTTTTGAGAGTCTCGGCGCAACTCTCCTAGTATATAGGGACTCTATTATACGCTATACGAATACGTAACAGAGAGAAAGAGAAATATGTTATGTTTTGAGCAGAGCTGCCGATTTACGTAGATTTAGTGACATTTTGAAATTCACCGAAGATTCCACCGGTTGAGAAAAGATTACAGAGTTTAGTTCAGTGTATGACTGTAATGCACGAAAATACTAGCGTCTTTTATCTTTTCTCAACCGGTATATTTAAATTAATTAACAGCGTTTCCACCGACTGAGAAAAGATTACAGATCAGAGTATTTTCGTGCATTACAGTCATACATTGAATTGAACTGTGTAATCTTTTCTCAACCGGTGGATTCATCGGTGAATTCAAAAATGCCATTAAATCTACGCAAATCGGCAGCTCTGGTTTTGAGTGAACTCCTCTTGAGTGTAGTTTTATCTGGTTTTTACCACGCTTTCCTGTACCAGTCCCTTAGTTTACCACAATAAATCCATTGTTTATTCTTGATTTCTCGTATAAATAGTTTTCTATAACGTCAATATATTATTCATCAGTTCCTTGTAAGTATTCTTTTTATTTTCTGCTCAGTAGCGTCATATTCATTTATCCTCGTGTAGAATCATGTACAAAATATTCTCCAAATCGTAAGGTAAGAAGAGGAACTGAGTCGAAACTTTGAAAAGCGGGCTGAAGAGTAATTCTACGAGAATCAACAATCACTGTCGGAAAAGAAAGCCTCCCCCCTCCCAATAAATTGCTGTCAATCAATAGGTATTATTTTTGTCTAAAATTAAACCCTCAAGTTTTTATCAGACATTTCATCGAAGTGCCGTACCCACAGTTAGTCGAAATGACTGTTTTGGCGGTCAAAAATCCAGAGCTGCCGTTTTGCGTATAAATAGTGGAGTTTTTCAATTCACCGATGATTCCACCCGGTTGAGAAAATATAACACGGTTCAGTTCAGTGTATGGCTGTACTTCACGAAAATACTCTGATCTGTAATTTTTTCTCAATCGGTGGAAACGCCGTTAATTTATTAAAATCTCCGAAAGTTTTTTAAAGTCATCGACGACTCCACCTGTTGAGAAAAGATTGCAGATTAGAGTACTACAGTCATACACTGAACTGAGCTGTGTAATCTTTTCTCAAACACTCGAAATCATCGGTGAATTTAAAAATGTCAATAATTATATATGCAAAACGGCAGCTCTGTAAAAATCAGACAGTCAAAACTGTCTAAAGACTTGGTACTTCTTCCATCGTTTACTTTACAGATCGCGAACGCACTGTCTGAATTTAGGTTCTTCAAAATGGCCTTTACACATATGACTTTAGGGATGATTCTTACAGAATTACTAGTTTAGTGAGGAATACACTAGTATAGTCATGTCAACAGAAAGACGGCACTTAAAACAATGTACGGCTTTTTTTGTTGGGGGCAGTGGCGTCGCGTGCAATTTGGCAACACTGCATTCTAACCATTCAAACTCATGTGAAAGGTCGAATTCAGGGGGTGCACAGTGCACAAGGAAAATTCGATATATTCAAGGAGTTTTAATGGAGGAGTCGCATTGTTACCAGATGGCACGCGACGCCACTGACTCGAGGAATCGAGAGGTGCACATTTCAATATTTCAAAGCAAATATTAATCCTTTAAACACTCTGATGGCAGCTTCACGAGCAATGAACTTTGGGAGAGGGTTTATTTAAAGGCCACAACAACTTATCCAGAGATAGAAATAGAGTGGGTGTACTTAGACACGTGTACATCGATCAGGGCTGCCGTTTTGCGTATAATCAATGCTATTTTTCTATTCACCGATGATTCCACCGGTTGAGAAAAGATTACACAGTTCAGTTCAGTGTATGACTGTAATGCACGAAAATACTCTGATCTGTAATCTTTCCTTAATCGGTGGAAACTCCGTTGATTAATTAAAATACCCGCAAGTTTTTTAAAGTCATCGATGACTCCACTGGTCGAGAAAAGATTACAGATGCGAGTATTTTAGTTTATTACAGTCATGCACTGAACTCATCTGTGTAATCTTTTCTCAACCGGTGGAATCATCGGTGAATTGAAAAATAGCATTGATTATACGCAAAACGGCAGCCCTGACATCGATGGGTATAGGTGCGCATGTAAATAATGTTACTCTCTATTATCGTGTCGGTGATGCGACTGCGACGCGACGCGACGGGCGCCACGCAAAGGGGCGGCAATTAATGACCAAGTGACCAGCTTTCAGCAAACTTCCGACACTTGAAATTATGGTTTAAAAGTTTCCAATACTCTTATTTCACAACCTTTGAAATTAATATTATTGATGCAATCATTATAGTGGCTGGGTGGCATTTCTGAATGTTTGACACTGCAAGGATCATATGTTCAATATTTATTAATCAATTTAGCTTGTTTCCCATAATAACTGAGGGAAAAAGGACAATTGAATCATATATTGTAATGGCTTTTTGTTGGAAATTTTAATTTTAATAATTAGGAATAAGTTCTAAAAGCCTTCAAAGTTTTTGATCGTAAAGGATCAATTTATATTTGTATTGTTTTATTCAATAAGTTAAAAGTGTATTGTTAAATTTCAATTTTTAGTTACAAATCAATTTCGTTAATTTAAGCAATGTTTTTTTTCTTTGTTCTATGATTGACATAAAACGAATCATTATTTAGCTATTTTTTGTTTGATTTATTCTTCATACTGAAACATATGAAGTATAAAGAGTATTAAAGAGGTGAAGTAGTGGTTACCTGTGCGATCGAGATGCGCAGTAGCAAGCCCTTTTGATTTAACGTACACTCAATCCAATTACGATTCTCCGCATAATCTCCACCCCGGTCTATCCCCCCCCTCTAATCCTCCTAATACGACAAGTTGAGAAGTAAGTTTTGAAGGATAATATCCTTAATTTAGTAATGGCTATGGTAACGTCATAGAAATAAAAAATCTTAAGATGGCTTGCTGGAATCTGAATTTTTTTGCCCCACGCTCCAAAATGTTTACATCCATCATACATAGTTAGGATCGCAGAGTTAGTTTAAAATAAGGGACGCAGTTCAATCGGTATTTTAGGAAAGTTTGAATTTATACGATCAATTTCTTGACCTTTCCCAAATCCGTCCTAAAATATGAAAGATCTTCCAAGAAATGAGTAGTAAGGAAGGAAAAAAGGTTTTTGCAACACAGATTGACATTCCACGGGAGAAAATTTCTCTCGCGCACGCGGCCGTTCTTTGGAACTGTATTTAATTACGAAAATATTTGCTGGCAGACAGGCGCGTGTCCAAGAGTTTCTCTCTCTTTCCCTCCCTCCCTCCCTCCTCTCCCTCCCTCCCTCCCTCCTCCTTGCGATATCTCGACCGCAAAAAAAGCTATTGACTTCCGGTTTGGACTAAAATGCTTGATTTTTTAGGCGCTTTCGAATGATGTATCACACGATAGGATCCATTTGTTACAGGGTCGAAAAATAGTCCTAATCGAACTTCAATTTTCGATACATCGAATAAGAAAACCGATATTGAACTTTGGATTGCGTAAAATGCACAACTTTTAACGCTTTTTCGAATAAAATGTTCAAAGATAGGGGTTGCCATTTGAAAATTTTGATGAATCGGGGTTTTCCCGCCAAAACTTTTAGGGTGCCTAAAAGTCAACTTCCGATTTGTTTGACTCCAAATTTGTATTTTTTTCTGGAAAGTACTCATCAAGTAGAGTATTTTGCAAGTGCAGATTTTTGTTTTATGACTTTTGTAGGAGTTACGAATGGTCGAATTTTGGTCCAAAATCGAACTTCCACCTTCGATATCTCGAACACGAAAAAAGATATTGACTTCCAGTTCAAGCCAAAATGCTTAGAATTTTACGCCCTTTTAGATGAGGTATCACGAGATAGGGGTTGCCATTTGAAATTTTCGAGATTAGGGGGTTCCTTCCTGAAAACCTCCCAAAAACCAAATTTTGGGTTACGACAGTATTTTTAAATGAAACTTCAGGTCAGAATTACCATAAATCCGATTTTTCCGATTTTTTTTTTCGTCCCGCGTCCAAGAAAACCATGTAGTGAGCAGGTTACGTGAAACACCCTTGGTGACAAATTCAACATGAAGTCGTATGGAATCTCGAAAAATGTGCATTTTTAAGCCATTTCACCAAATATTCATTTTTAGTGGTAAGACTTTCACGCTCAAAAGACCGACGGGACTTCATAACCTCTGTTTCACCATGTGAAATAATAGGGGAAAAAAACTCAAAAATATTTTTTTTCTGGTTGACTCTCTCCTTGGGAAGGCCTTCTGAATCTGTTCACAACATTTTCACAAGTGAAACGGGGAGGTTAGATAAAAGATAAACGCATCATAGAATTCGCGAGTCAATTTTGGAAGTTGTTGACATCAATACACGAGCAGACGCTGGTTTCAGATACGCTGCAGGCACTCTGTGACAAAGATCTCTCTCCGCGTGCGGTCCACTTCTTTTTAATGACCTTGCATCGAACCCGCGTTTACACCGATCGACCGAGGTAAAATGAGAAAACGTGAGGTGCAAAGTAAGAATAAATCACCCGTTCTGGACCTTGCGACAAGGCCAATATTCGTGGAAGAGAGTAGCCATGAATCAATTAGTAACATACTCAGTTTGACACATTTATTGAGCACTCGGGATGTAAGAGGGTTTCGCCGGACCTGAGAAAAGAGGCCCCACTCCCTTCCCCCTTTCAGCCCTTTCTCCCCCTTACCCTCCCCACTGAAGTCACACGATGCGACGACAACGCGACGCAAAGCAGGGTGCAGAAACTTGTATTCAGCAAATCAATATGCAGGTCAGCAGAATAATAGCAAGGTCAGAATTAAATCATTGAATGGAGCTTTTGCGAGGTTTTCCTGAGGGCAAATAGACCATCAATTCTGATGTAAAATGCTGCGAAAACAGCGATGAGATTATTATTATCAAAGTTCAAAACTCACTCCTCGCAGAGAATACTTAGCTCAAAGTCCGGATGGGCCAGAGACAATGTAATAGAGACTACGCACCAGAGTTGGGCAAATGAGGGTGGTAATCGTCGTTTCGTTTTATGGTAATTAGGGCTGATTTTTTACAAGCCACTCATCATATTAGTTGCAGAAGATCGAAAAGACCCCAACATTTACTATTAATCTGTGAAGAATGCATTTAATAACCATCCAAAGATTTGACGCTTACCAATTACCCGCAATAATCGTGTAATCGATTACACTCCTATTTGTCCAACTCTGCTACGCATTTACTCATTGCTGTATTTGATTTTCGAACAGTAAAACGGATGATTCTTACAAATTTTTTCGCGAGGAATACACTAGTATAGTCATGTCAACAGAAAGACGGCACTAAATGCAATGTACGGCTTTTTTTGCTGGGGGTGTAAAACACACGAAGTACGTTGAATTGAATATACTCGCAGTTAGTAAGTGGCATGGCGGTGTCCCAGTAGAATGGAGCCAAGTCGGCACTCAGTTCTGCTTTAGGCAAATGGACCATCAATTCTGATGTAAAATGCTGCGGACATAACGAGGAGACCATTCAAAAAGTCTGAAACTCATCACTCCTCGCAGAAAAAAAAAAGTAGCTGAAAGTTCAAAGTTTTCTCTGCGAGGAGTTTAGGACTTTGTTGAAGGCCTCGTCTTTATTTTCGCAGCATTTTACATCAGAATAATTGATAGTCTATTTGCCTTTGCCTATACAGCAAAACCTTGCGAGCGCTACTTTCTGGCCCCGTTGCTAGAAGAATCCGCACCGTTTCCGAAAAAGAAAAAAAAATTCCAACGATGTACCACCAAATAGGCCAACTATATGTCCCAGTCGCGGATCCAGCCCTCACGAACGGGGGGCGAACTTGGGATTTTCGCCCCTTATAGTGACCCCCTTTCCTTTTTTTCGCTCTTGTTTCCTCCTTCCACTCCCCCCTTTTCCCACTTTTTGGGTCGAACGGGGGGACGATCGCCCCCTTCGCCACCCCCCTGTATCCGCCAATGCTATATGCAACGCTGGCAATTATAGAGGGAACCGAGATTTAAAGAGAAATAGCTTGTACCTGATGCAAAAACTCCACTAATGGACCTTTTACAAATTCTGTATTCACTAATAATATACTTAGAACATGCATTCCCTTAAATTAATACATCAATGAAAAATAAAAAAATGAAAGGACCGATGAATAAAATTAAGAAATTCCTAATTTCCTTAACTTTGACCGATTGTTGGTATTTTCCCGGCAAGTTTTGATTAATTTTAGAGTTAGTTCAGAGCTCTTCAGTAAAGACAGGAAGCGGAACAGGAAAAGGTCTAAAATTAGACCCATAGCTCGTTTCAGAAGTGGAGGCGAAGCTCAATCGATACTCTCTGGCCAATTTCCAGTTTTCATTCCTTAACGTCAAAACAAAACTTGCCCGAGACTTTGACATCGTGATTTCAAAGCGCTTTTCGATGAAAAGCCAAAAACTCTCAAATTAATTTTCATTCGATTCTATCCTGCAAAAATAACTTCGGGAAGATTCCGAAGATCATCACTTGAGCTCTGACTCCTTTTCTGAAACGCGCTCTACTATAGCCTCCGCTTTTTCTTGATCCTCTCATTTCTAACTTTTACATTTGCATTTTTATTTTCATTGAAGCAGATGAAACGATTATGCGTTAAAGTGGCAACATTGATATAAGCTTTGACTGTGTATGCAATTTTCTTTGGGATCTTCTTGGATTGGTGTGAATGCGCTTCGGTGTTTTTTTTTTTTTTTTTTTTTTTTTTTTTTTTTTTTTTAATTAATTAATATAATAGTGGTTATTAACTGAGGTGAGGGGGCTTTTTCGTGCTTCCTCAAATCTCATAGGTATACATGGGGCAGCGTTTCGCGCAACTCAAGTTGTCTCATTAACTAAATATATGGCTCACGGCAAAAGTGCTAGTGTTGCCAGATTTGAGCAGAGCTGCTGTTTCGCGTATAATGGGTCTGTTGCAAACTTTTGCTACAACGATAAAGAGTGTCTCATCGTATGTAAAATCGCCCAAAAAGTCCATTGGTGGCATCAGAAAGACATGAAATGAGATAATAAACTCACAAGAGACGTTTAATGAAATCCAAGATGGCGGTAAAATATCGAGCAATCTGTATGCATGCATCTTTACCATCCAAGGATTGCCAACGTTGACAACCTCACAGCTTCAAAGGTTATGTGTTTATTTACGTTATGCTTTGGTGTGATCGATATTGTAAGGTTGGCTATCCTTGGATGTTCGTGGTGCATGCATACAGGTTGCTCGATATTTTACCGCCATCTTAGATTTCATTAAACGTCTCTTGTAAGTTTATTATCGCATTTCAAGACTTTCTGATGCCAGCAATAGACTATTCACGCGATTTTACATGAGATCGAACACTTTATAGCGCTGTAGCAAAAGTTTGCAACAGACCCATTAATGACATACAACTCATACAAGTTTGAGAAAAGATTACACAGTTCAGTTCAGTGTATGACTGTAATGCACAAAAGTAGGTACCTACCCACTCATATCTGCAACCTTTTCTCAACCGGTGGATTCGTCGATGACTTTAAGAAACTTTCGGTTGTTTTTATAATTTAAGGGCGATTGCATCGACTGAGAAAATATTACAGCTCAGAGTATTTTCGTGCAGAGTAGTCATCACACACTGAACTGAGTTGTGTAATCTTTTCTTAACCGGTAGAATCATGGATGAATTGAAAAATATGACTTTTTAAATGTACACAAAACGGCAGCTCTGGATTTGAGGCTGAAAGTCGTTTATTTTACATTGGAGTCTTATTCGGTGAATACCGTAGAATTGGCAACACTGAAAAGTGCTGCGGAGACTCTACGGTCGAAGCCGTCTTCCTGCCAAAGCATCATTGCCAAATAGGACGCTTCTCGCGATGCATATTCCACCAGTAGAGGCTCGTGCAATGTAGCAACAATGGATTCCCTCCGTTTAAACCTATCAGGGCTGCCGTTTTGCGTAGAATCAATGCTATTTTTCTAGTCACCGATGATTCCACCGGTTGAGAAAAGATTACACAGTTCAGTTCAGTGTATGACTGTAATGCACGAAAATACTCTGATCTGTAATCTTTCCTTAATCGGTGGAAACTCCGTTGATTAATTAAAATATCCGCGAGTTTTTTAAAGTCATCGACGACTCCACCGGTTGAGAAAAGATTACAGATGCGAGTATTTCAGTTTATCATAGTCATGCACTGAACTGAACTGTGTAATCTTTTCTCAATCGGTGAAATCATCGGTGAATTGAAAAATAGCATTGATTCTACGCAAAACGACAACCCTGAAACCTATGAAGAATAATCGTCTCTTTGTTGAGGCGTTGAGCTTCATGACCAAAGACATTAAGAAGAAGACTGGTCCCTGCTAGCTCTTTGCACGGGGGAAAAGTGAAGCCGGTCTTGGCAGGGGCTGATGGGCAGGGAACTTCCCCGCGCGGGGGTATGAACCAAATTAACATTAGCTCTTATGGAGCCTCGCTCTTCAAACCTATTTTAGTCAATTATTCTTGCGAATAACCGTGTCGAGTCTCACATATGTTGTACAGTATAGTATACCATACATTTAAACCGAACATTTGGATCAATTTAAAGCGTCCGTTCTTTAATAATCGAAGTTAACGATCGGTCGGTCATTGTTTACTTTAGCACCCATAACCACCCTGCCGTACTTTCAATCGTAAATATTTAGCGGATAAATTGACCGAAACATTCGTTTAAGTTCGTCAATCTCAACTTTGGCATAAACTGCATATCATATCTGCGTACTTTTGAAAACTAACAGGAATTAAAATTCTTTTGAAACAGTTTTATGTATCGGCTCCATAAGACGCAATGCTAATTTGGTTCATACCCCCGAGCGGGGAAGCCCTACCAATGACAGTAATCGGCTTCAAATCTCGCCGCTAGGGGCCAGTCTTCTTCTGTAATGTCTTTGTTCATGATGAATCTATCTTTTGACATGGATTTAAATGGCGTAAAAGCACGGTTGCCAGAGTGCATGAGCCGCCAATATATTTATCTTCCATTTCCATGCAGCTTTCTTCATTATTCCTCCATCCCTGGTAAAAGTTTTCATTGGTGACTAATAAAACGGTTCCAATTCTCCAGTGACCAATGAATTTTGCATTGGTGACCAATGCATACTACATTGGTCACCAATGAAAAATTCATTGGTCACTGGAGAATTGGAACCGTTTTATCGGTCACCAATGAAAAACTTTTACCAGGGATTGTATTTGTTGATTTTTATTCATTCTCCTAATTTTTAATCGTATTTTTATCAATGAGCAATAACCACAGAGGGATCTGATTTTGTAAACGCACCACGGAGGCAGCCATGATAGAAATTTCTTATAGACATTATGCACAGGCTCAGTTTGTTTACCTTCTTAATCATAACCTTCAATTAAAAGATTCTAGAATATGAATCCATTTGCGAAATTGCAATTTAATTGAAATGAAAGTGGAAGTGTTTTAGAGAGGCTATCTGGGCGGTAGAAAGTGGAAATGTCCAATGACAAAAGGTCCAACTACAGGAACGTCCAATGTAAAAATGTCCAATCATAAAATGTCCATGAAATTTGGTCCATGAATGAAAATGTCCAGTACCCAATAATGTGCTACGTAAGAAATACCCGCCTTAAAAAAAGTCCACGCCATCGACTGAAAAAATCTGAATTAGATCCAATTTGAACTATTTCCGAACCATGCAAGCAAGGAATAGCCGCTCATGGGAGGCAGTGGATTATGTAGTTTTTGGGATTTGTCGGGCATTTTTAGGCGTTTATGGGCCAATCCGTCGATTTTATCAGTTGGGGGGGGGGGTACCCTAACCTACCCCAACCTAACTTTCCGTTTCTATGACTGGACTTTTTCACATACCGGACAACAACGTTTTAGAACTTTTCTTCAGGTGGACATTTCTTACATAGGACATTATTGGGTACTGGAAAAATTTGCTCATGGACCAAATTTCATGGACATTTTATGATTGCTTACAACCATCTGGGCACAGAAATCGATAAAACTGATAACAGATAACAAGTAGCTCTTTCCTCTGCCTAGATTAATATCTTCTAAATTACCTAAATTACCAAAATTACGAGTTACTTTAATTACTAATTAATTCGTAACTAAGAGGATGCACCAAGAGTTGCTATACCCACCCCGGCGCATAGTGGACTGAAACATGGAATTGTCCGGACAGGATTTTACAAATAAAAAGTAGGATCATAAAAGATAAACAGTAAACTTAAAAATGTGTGAAATTTAAGAGCCTATAATGAGTCAAATAACATGGTTTTGACAAGAATATATTAACCCTGAAATATTTTCAAAGCAGAAAAACAACAACTTTTCATGACCGGAAAAATCTATGTTTCGATCTAGTGCGCGGAGGTAATTTTCTTCCCTCCAAAACTTTGTCAAAGTCAGAGTGGCCTAATTGTTTCTTGTTTGGTGGATTTAATTGTTTCATTACAGTCTTTTCCATTAAATTCCTCGGGTTTAGAAAAAAGTCGTGTTAGCTCGAACCACCCTTATGAGCCTCGTAATCTAGTTATTCCAAACTTACTTAAGTATTTCATCAACTTTAATCAATTCTTGTTAAGTGAGTTCCCAGTAAAATAGTTTCCCGAAACAGGAGCTTTTTCTAGGTGACAAAAGTTTGAAGAAAATTGAGTTCGGTGAAAATGCGCTGTAGGTAAAAGAGAGAGGAGGTTTAATCCAATGCACGCGCCAAAAGTGCCCTCGAAATAGTCTGGGAAGTGAAGGATATATGGAAAGAAGTAACCGGTCGCATTTATCTCTCTTATTATCATGCATGGGCGGATACAGGGAACTGTCTTTCTCTCTCTCCTCCCATTTGAAAACATGCGTTAGAAAAGGACAAAAGAGGGGGCCAAAGTCACGTGATGGCCCCCTCTACTATCCTTTCCTGACAAATAAGTTCAAATGGAAGGAGATAGAGGAAGACAATTCCCTGTATCCGCCAATGCTTATTAAACAAGTAATTACACTGGCTACGAACTTTCCTTGAATGCAGTACCTATAGGAATTACCAGGCGTAAATCTTCGCTCGCGGAATGTTTTATAGTTGTTATAATATAAAAGAAGCGCGAATACAAAACAGGTGAACGTAAAGAACAAAGAACAAAAAACAATACAAATGAAATAGACTCCTCGAGAGGTTTGTTTCATCCAAAAGATATTACATTATATACACGAATTGCGAACAAGTTTTATGAGTCAAACTAGCGGTACTTGATCATAAAAAATGCTCTACAGTCATTGGCTCACTCGAGAATTGCACGGAGATTTGTAATCTTTTACGTGAAATCTGGTGACAAAAAACAGACGCCATCTTAGAAACGAATAGAAGCTATACACACTATTTCCAATTTTGTAAGTTAGTTAAAACTTTATTTGGTTGTAGGTCGGCAGAATCTTTTATTGATTTACGCGAGGAACTGTGTGAATAACAAGCTGAAAAGTGGACCACTTATTGTTCATTGAAATGAAAAAGGTTTTTGAAATTTCTCGACTCGGGTTTGCAAAAGACTTTTGGGGGCATACTATGTAATATTGCCAAGACCACTAAGGTCAGAGACAAATAGAGACGGAGCACTAACTGGCTGCAGCAGAGGCACTCTGAATTCTCGCGGATTCAACAAAACAACAGTCAACGTCGCATGGTGTGGTGTTGAATGGTGAGCACCCTCCTCTTCACTTCCCGCCCATCCCCCCCCCGTGTTTTCCGAATGTCACCGTTCAACACCATGCGACATCTCAAGGCGTTGACTGTGTTGTTCCACATGTTATTCTGTTGAATCTCCGAAAATTCAGTGTGCCTCAAATCTTCCTTAAGGCCCTATTCCACCTGAGACTTTTGTCGCCGGATCTAGCGTCAAGAAGCTGAAAACTCCCTTCCACCTAAGCGACTTGACGCGCGTCACCGATGCAAACAGTGCCTCTCACCACTCATTTGTTTACCGAAATTGTCGGTAATTTTTCACGTAATAACATAATAACAAGAAAATAATAATAACAAAGTAATAACAATAATAACAAGAACCGCGGATGATGGTTATCTTGGTTGTTTTCAGCCGAATTAAAGGTGACACAGGGATATTGATGAAACTCGGGAGCTCAACGTTGCACTAGAAGCCAAAAAAGTAGGATTCGATCCTACTTCTGGCGACTTGACGCTAGATCCCGGATCTTCGCTCTTCCACCTGATCTTCCTGACGCTGACGCTAGATCCGGCGACTAAAGTCTCAGGTGGAATAGGGCCTTTAAGTATTTTAATGTAGTGCTCCGTCTCTATTTGTCTCTGACTAAGGTAGAGGTCAATTTAGAAGTGTATAGGCGCACCTATACTCTGTTCACGATAAGAAGGCGGGTGAGAATTCAGGTAGTAATGCACTATTTAGCAACAGTGCGGCTATGCTGGCTACTCCAACCCTTCGCAGTGGCCCTTGTTCTCCCGAACTCTCTCTTGGCACGGAGGATTTCCAAGAACCGACAGACTGAAACATTTACACACGTCTAGTAAAAATTGCGAACGGTAAAAAATACGAAAAAACGGACGAAATTTTCGCCCTAAAGGGCCAAAACTCGGCAAAAATAGTCGACTTTGAATATTGATACCTCTCAGAAATTCGTATTTTTCAGTCCGAATTAAATTCAGGATTTTTCGTCTAATATCGAATTTATGAGAGTAATCAATATTCCAAGTCGACTATTTTTGCCGAGTTTTGGCCCTTTAGGGCGAAAATTTCGTCCGGTTTTTCGTATTTTTTACCGTTCGCAATTTTTACTAGACGTGTGTAAATGTTTGAGTCTGTCAGTTCTTGGAAATCCTCCGTGCCAAGAGAGAGTTCGGGAGAACAAGGGCCACTGCGAAGGGTTGGAGTAGCCGGTATAGCCGCACTGTTGCTAAATAGTGCGTTACTGCCTGAATTCTCACCCGCCTTCTTATCGTGAACAGAGTATAGACGGATAATCTTTGGAATTTCTCAACCTTAAGTCTCATATCGCATGATGGAATTGATTGAAATTGAATTTATGACCTTTGGATTTTCTCTGAAGAACGCTTTAAAAGTAAAAGGTCCAAGTTGGAGGCAAGTCTTTGTCTTGATTTGAAGGAAGGAAAATTGAAAATTCGCCCAAAGATTATCACTGAGCTGCGCCTACACGTCTGGAACGAACACTAACTTCCACTGTTGAAACAGGTACCTCATCGAATCCGCTTCGTTTACACAATTTTTGTATTTTGTTTTATAATATGTTTCGTCTGCGCGAATCTCTTCAATCTATTGCGAGGAAAACGGGCTAACATTTTCACCCGGTAATTCCTTGGAACCGCATCCACAAAAACTTTAGCACCCTGGCTAGCTAGAATAGAGATAACGGTAAAAGCCGCAACATAGTCTAAATTTCCACATCCTATGCTTCTCAGAATATTTCGAGGGTATATGTGGAGGCGCGTTCAGCATGCACGAGATCACACCTCCCACCACTCTTTTACTTAGCGTATTTTCGCCGAACTTTAGACCCATTCTAGGGACCTCTAATAAATACTGCTTAGTGATGCGTTTTTTTATTCTCCGGAGCGCGCACCGGTGCAGCTCCAATGCACTGGAGTGTTTTTTTATTCCGGTGCTCCAGCACCGGAGCGCACCGAAGAGTTTTTTTTATTAGAGGTGCGATGCGCCTGGAGCTGGAGCTCCCGAGCTTCTGCACGTGACCGGTGCTGCACCAGACAGCTTCGGAGCAGCTCCAAAAGCTCCGGGTTATTGCACCGGTGCGGATTCCGGAGAATAAAAAAACGCTTCACATAAGTATATGGACAGCCCGACATTTCTCGGCATTTATGCCCACAAAATGTTAGGGACGGACGATCCTCTAAGCAAGAATTGTAACAAGCATCGGTCACCACTCAACAAACCGCATTGGACCGTTATAAAACGGTGACACCACAAATTAACCACAAATTAGGTAAAATAATCTTAGTACTTAGAGAGATTCGGGTAGACTCTAGACAGTCCATAAAAAATGTAGCGTTGGGATGGATCCTAACATTCCGATGTTCTGTTAAAGAAATTCATAAGATTAGATCAGCCATTTTCAGGTATAGCCCATTTACGAGTAGCATTTTTAGTGTCTTTGAAATTCTCTAGATAGTCGTATCGATCGATGGAAGGAAGGTAACATGCAGATCTTTGTGTTATTCGATTGTTCATTGTTCAAGGATATGTTGGCGTGTAGGCCATCAAAATTGACGCATTTCCGAACTGCTAACGTTTGTGCAATGCTACGTCATTAATGGCGAGTGTAGCCGTATATAAATCATAAATCTATTAATTCACTAATTTCCGCCTCCCGAAGAGCAAAAATTTTAAAAATCTTTGGTAGCTCCGACATTTTTTGATTGAGTATATGATGTGGAAGCTGCATTGGTGGATCGAGCCCGCCTCGCGAACGGGAGGAGGGTGGACTAGAGATTTTCTGCCATCGGTGCGGTAACACCCCCCCCCCTTCCAATCTCTTCTTACTCCTTCGTCCTTCTTTCCCAATCTTTTCCTTCTTTTTTGGCCTCCTTTCCGCCAATAAAAATCTATATGCATTCGAGAAAAGAGTACTTGCTTTTTGGACTATTTTGAGTCCTAATGTTTTTAATTGCAAATTTTTAGGAAGAGGTTATTTTGTATAAAAAAGAAAAGCAGATATTGACCTCAGCTTTGCGTCATTAGTCCTGATTATAATTGTTTGCTGTTTAGGACGATGTTGTATCTCATTTAGACGGGGGTTGGCCTTTGAATTTTTCGAAATAGCCAACGTGTGATGGGGGAAGGCCGGAAGGGGGGTCGAGTCTCCCACTATGAGGAGCAAGAAAGTTTCTAACTTTTCCAGTAACGTTGTCGAAATGATACTTGACCCCTCTCCGCCAAACACTGTCAATATTTTTTACTATACAACTGATCAAAATTTTAAAGCCTTGCTGAGTATTTAATTGTTTAGAGGGCGCTTCACAGTCAATTGAGACGTTGGGTGTGACAACGACATTTCTCCCATTTAAAAACACAACGGAGGAGAGTCTTTATTGCACCCAACGCTTCAATTATTTCTCCCCCTCTCTCATTCTCACTCATTCTCTCTCTCTCTCCCCCTCCCCTCCTCTCTCTCTTTCTCTCAGTTTCTCTCTCTTCCCCTCTCTCTTTCTTTCTCTTTCTCTCTCTTTCTCTCTCTTTCTCTCTCTTTCTCTCTCTTTCTCTCTCTTTCTCTCTCTTTCTCTCTTTCTCTCTTTCTCTCTTTCTCTCTCTTTTTCTCTCTTTCTCCGTCTCTCATCCTCTTTACTCTCTCCTTTGCTCTCTCAATCTCGCTCCTACCTCTCCCTCTCCCTACCTCTCCCTCTCCCTACCTTTCCGTCTCTCTCTCTCTCTCTATCCCTACCTCTCCCCTCACTCTATCCCTCTCTCTCCCTATTTACTTTATCTTCTCGGAGTTCAAAGCCCAGAGGGTGAAATCAATCTAGTGCTGTTGAATATTCAGTCTGGTTCGGATAGATTCCGTTCAATTATTTTGCGGCGATCGATGAAGAGGAGAATACATAAAATACATAGAATTATTCGAGATTTGACTTGAATAGTATCTATATAGAATTCCGCACAGTTTATGGAACTACTTTTTTCTTTCTTCTAAGCGCGCCAACGGTTAAAAGTTAATTGTTGCCATCCGAGCGGTTAACTGAATCTGCTCTGGCGTCCCTCATCTATTTTTTCTACGATATATACAACGAGGAAATAAAAAATTATAGACTCCAAAAGTCTCCCCGAGGGCTGGAAAACTTTAGGTGCATCCGCGAAAGTTGGCAAGGGAAATTTTCCGCTTCCGCGGAGACGGAAACTCTCTCTCTCTCTCTCTCTCTCTCTCTCTCTCTCTCTCTCTCTCTCTCTCTCTCCTCTCTCATCTCGCTCCCTTTCTATAACTTCGACTTATGACCAACGCGCTTTAATTTTCGAGACGAAAAGTTATGCAAATACAAAAGTTATGTTTGTTGCCGATCCTCGGAGGAAACCGCGACCAAACATTTTTCAAAAATATCTCATGATGGCAAGCCATTACAATTCTCACAAAGCTATCGCTCCCTTTGTTGTTATCGTCGACGAACGCGAACTTAAACGTTGCGCTACATCGTTCTCCGAAAGTATGCGACTTTCTTCAATGGGTCTGTTGCGTACTTTTGCCACATCAATATAACTCATTACTCCTCCGAGTACGAACAATTAACTATATTCCCTATACATATGAACGGAAGAGGGGCGTTCTTATGAAATACTCTGGTCTTTAGAGGGTTATTGATAAGAAATGAAGGAGAGAGGAAAAGCGACAAGAGTGTTTAATATACCGAAATGAACCTCAAATCCTCCAGTCGACGAGAAATGTGACACACAGAGAAGAACTATAAAACGGTGGTAACAAAGATTGGATTGTCGCTTCAATATTCATTGTGAGGAACGCATTGCTCAACATTGATTTTAAAAGTCGTGCTAAACGGTGTTCCCAGGACCGTACTTTATGCATTTTGGCCAGTATTAAAGTGAGTTAATAGTGGTGCAGCCATTCGATTCCCACGACAAGTTGCGAATGAAAACACAACATTGTTTTTAAGAATAGGTATAAAACAAGTCAATGATTTCTAACTCTACTGTGTTAAAATAAAAAATTCCCACTAAAATGTGAATAAAATTGAATTTGGTCAGATCTAATGAAATTTAAAATAAACGATATAATTGTCGATTTTTTAATATTTTATATTTTTGAGGGTTTGGCAGTTTACACGGGAAATATAATTGAAAAAATCGAGCCGGCTCAGGATTATTTTTTTTTAAATGAAAAACAAACAAATAAATAACAAGTTGACTTTACCTGTATGCTTCGCAAAAAATTCTTCGCGCCCAGGATTCATTAAAATTGCCTAAAATAATCCGAACATCTTTTTCTTGTAATTTTCTGATGGCTGTTCCAACTTCGGTGGCAAAACTTTGCGTTTCTACTACGGTGAAATTCATTCGATTGTTCTTATCTAATTCTGCGACCAATCTGTTGTGCGCCTGTAACAAAAGTATAAGAAGAATATAAAATTAGCTTCGATTTTAATGAGACACTTGTAGTGTGGCATGGGCGCCCACAGAAAAATTTCCAAGGGGGGCAAAATTGTTGAACCCAAATGGAAGGTCTAGGGACCCCCCCCCCCCCCCCCCCCGAAGAAAAAGGGGAAACTTTTTTTTTTTTTTTTTTTTATCATCCAAATAGTGTACAATTATTAAGAAGCCATTGTAGGTGTATACAAATAATAATAATAATTTTGACGTGTTTGATATTATGAATAAAGGGATAACAGATGGTAATAGTAGTTAGAAAACTGTATAACTCTAGTATTCCTTGTAAAATGTGAGTTAAAATGACAAAATAATATAAAATTACAAAATAATATAAAATGACAAAATAATATAATGATAAAGGTCGTCAACTATTACTCCTTTGATTTACATTTCAATTTCTTTTGGTCCCTTCATTTTTCTTCGTGACATTTTGACTTTTTTGAATTCCAGGGGGGGGGGCAAGTGCCCCCTCTTGCCCCCCGCTGCGGGCACCCATGTAGTGTGGTAATACAGGGTGTGGCAGACCACCCGTCCACTATCTTTATCTCAAAAACGGCCGAAAATTGAGCTTCGGGGGCAAAACTTTCATAAGGTATATCGACCCCAAGGAATCCAATGAAAATATTTTCAGCCCCCCCCCCCAAAACCACCCCTTGGGGGTTATTTAGGGGGGTGGGTACCCGTATCTCGAAAAAATCAAATGGAAAGGGTATGTTTTGACATTGGGATCTAATACGGCATAAAAAAAAAAAAACTTTTTTATCTCTAAGTTTTTTTTTCAAAAAACCACCCTTTTTCGAGTTAGGGGTGGTTTTCAAAAAATTTAGGGGTAATCTTTGATTGACCGCTGTGACCCTCCAAATCATTGGATTTCAAAAAACAAAGAAGTTTCTGAAAGGGCAGACCAAGGGCTTTCTTTTGATTTATCACATGCCTATTTTTTGTGAAAAAGGGTACAAGGCCCCCTCACCCCAAAATTTTGGGGTTTCGGGGGGCTCTACGTAAAAATGTTCAAATGTAAAGGTATGGCTTGTGATACATCATTTGAAAGGTCTTTCAGAGGCAAAAAAAGTGATACCCCTCAAAAGTCGTAAAAACAACCCCCTTCCAAAATGGCGGCCGTTTTAAGGTTAGGGGGCTCAAGGGGGGACCTTCAGAAAAATGATCCAAAATTGAACGATACATGGCTAAAAGGGTCTTAAAAAGAGAAAAAATAATGGTTCAAACCGCGAGTCAATCCGACTTTTTAATCCAAAGTTACGGCCGATTGAAATTTAGGGGTAGTTGGGTTTCCCAAAAAGGCACCCCTAAATTTCAATCGGCCGTAACTTTGGATGGAAAAGTCGGATTGACTCGCGGTTTGAACCATTATTTTTCTCTTTTTAAGACCCTTTTAGCCACGTATCGTTCAATTTTGGATCATTTTTCTGAAGGTCCCCCCTTGAGCCCCCTAACCTTAAAACGGCCGCCATTTTGGAAGGGGGTTGTTTTTACAACTTTTGAGGGGTATCACTTTTTTCGCCTCTGAAAGACCTTTCAAATGATGTATCACAAGCCATACCTTTACATTTGACAATTTTTACGTAGAGCCCCCCGAAACCCCAAAATTTTGGGGTGAGGGGGCCTTGTACCCTTTTTCACAAAAAATAGGCATGTGATACATCAAAAGAAAGCCCTTGGTCTGCCCTTTCAGAAACTTCTTTGTTTTTTGAAATCAATGATTTGGAGGGTCACAGCGGTCAATCAAAGATTACCCCTAAATTTTTTGAAAACCACCCCTAACTCGAAAAAGGGTGGTTTTTTGAAAAAAAAAAACTTAGAGATAAAAAAGTTTTATTTTTTTATGCCGTATTAGATACCAATGTCAAAACATACCCTTTCCATTTGATTTTTTCGAGATACGGGTACCCACCCCCCTAAATAACCCCCAAGGGGTGGTTTTGGGGGGGGCTGAAAATATTTTCATTTGATTCCTTGGGGTCGATATACCTTATGAAAGTTTTGCCCCCGAAGCTCAATTTTCGGCCGTTTTTGAGATAAAGATAGTGGACGGGTGGTCTGCCACACCCTGTATATCAACCCCTAGTATTATTATATTCTCAATTTTCATTTGGAGTAATGAATTTTGGCAGGATCTTCATAAGGAAACTTTATACTTATTGAATTTAGAATGTGATATTCACTGTTTTTTTCAATTAGCATTATCAATGTGGAAATGGGACTGTTGCACATTTTTGCTGTAAGCAATTTAATGGTTCATTATCAAGTGTAAAAACCTGCAAAAATAACGATGGTGGCTCTGAAAACTCACAAAATCCACTATTTAAATGCATTCAAATGCACGAGCGTGATTGCAGCGTATGGCACTAATAATGGGAGAATTCCATCTAATAATCCTGTCACTTCATCAAGAAGTAACCAATAGAAGAGACGACCTATACCTTTGACGCTGGTGCGGTGTCACTATAGGTGTCACCAGGTGTCGCGGTATCATTAATTGGCTGTAATCACTCGTCTTGTGACTATAGTTCAATGAGCTATAACTTTAGAGTGGCACATCAAGGAACGTTCCGCTGGTTCATTGTTGTCACCTAGGGCGCCGCCATCTTGCCGTAAAAATTTGATTTTGAGGTTAAGTTTTGTAGGTTGTTTCCGGTCGTTTCGTAAACAAACTCGGGCATCGCCGGAAACGACCTACGAATCTGCCGTCTAAATTCCCGCCAAATTCCGAACGACCTACAAAATTTAACCTCAAAACTCGGAATCTGCCGTCCAAATTCCGCTTTTTCCCGGGATTCCTTCTACCCTGTGTGGCACAAGGTGGACCAGCCCGCTGCCACTCTAAAGTTATAGCTCATTGCTATAGTTAGGCACTCTGTGAATCTACCTTGTCAGCATGGAGAAAGTGACGGAATTGAGATGGGAATCTCCCATTATTAGTGTCATACGCCACCTTAACGCTCGCCCATGGATTTCAGAGTGAATTCCGTGATTTTTTAGTGCTACCATCGGTTTTTTGCAGGTTTTTTTCATCTGCGACCCTGAAATCGTCAACAGCAAAAGTATGCAACAGCTCCATTCCATTCTTTGAAATTTTTCACTTTTTAGGCTCAGAACAGTTAAAATCCCGTTTATCATAAATTGAATCGTGTGGTAAACATATACGGCAGTGTTGCCAGATTGAAAAGAAAAAGCCGTACGTTTTACATAATACATTGATTTAAATGGGGACGATACGGCTTTTTCGCCTCGATCTGGCAACACTGATATACGGTCTAAAGCTGTATATCTGGCAACACTGCATTAAATAATAATTCTCCACGACAAGCAGAGGAGACTCACAAACAATATAATTTCTTCCCGAGAGTAAAATTCCTTTCCACCAGATCCAAAGTTTTCAAACTTTAGGCTTTTTGACTCCGCGAGTTTATCATTCATTGCATCGGAGCGAGGGAGACCAATTCGTCCGTTGGATCAAACTATGATGACACGAAAAGTACAACTCTTTTGACTGTACAAGGAGTATAGTAACTGACATAACATATGAGCCGATCAATCTTTCGAAATCAATCAATGACCAAACTCATCGGTTTCTAGTTGAGAGGTGGACGCTGAAGACCGTAACACAGTTGTCTTTCAGTGGCGTAGCGTGCAGTTTGTCAGTATTTTATATGCGTTCATTTAATCCCATGTAAAAGGTCGAATTTGAAGGTGTTCACCGAACACCCAACAGTTCGATCATTTTCATGGGTTTGAAATGGACGAACTGCTCCGTTGTCAAAATTGCACGCTACGCCACTGGTCTTAATATCTGGATATTAAGGATCGTTAAACTGAAAGAATAGTCAAAATTATAAACCAGTGGCCAAGAGTGCAATTTAGCAACAGTGATTTACCTCTATTTCAGTCTATGTGAAATGTATTTAAATAATCATAATCCATACTTACGGAAGCGATTGCTTCCAGAAAAATCGATTATTTTACATAGATGCAAATGGAGTAAAGACAATGTTTCCTCTGATTGCACCCTAGCTGTTATCCTAATAAGTGCAAATACTCGTCAGCGTCGAGACTGTGCAAAAACCTCATCTATGGTAGGCATACGCAGCCATCCTGACATAAAATTTGGTATTATTTGGTTATTCAACCATACCTTTTACAGGGGGCATAGTTCAATAATTTGCCTACATATGATACTTATTCATCTATATTGCCTAATCAGTAATCATAACTCGCCCATTTTATTCATTTTTATTGGGGAGAGGGGGGAGGGCAGGCTCCGGAGTTAGAATAAGTGAGATTGCGTGGTTTTCATTTTAACTTATCCATTCAGAACTTTGCCTGAAGCAAGAAATAAAACTTCGTCAAGCTCGGAAATAATCACGTTTCGATTCAATGCGCTGGGACTGATTTAGGTTCTATGAAAGTGTTGCTGAATTAAGAATCGTCCATCATTTTTGGCTAGAAATTGGCATAGATTTTAAGTTGAGTCAACAAATGGGAATAAAATGATTTCTCCTGAAATCTGAAAACTGGCAATATTGGTGAGATCTCATTGTAAGCAAACGGAGAAGGATCATACGACAGCGGAGTGAAAGTTGAGGGGTGAAAGTTGACGGAAAGTGGAGGAGACGTTCAAATAAGAGGGAGCCGTTTCATTAGTCTTCCCAGATCATAAAATAATAGTTTGGTCTTACAGAGAATGCTTTAATTGAAGCGTTTTAATCAACAAAGTAATATTAATAAAAGCAGGACTCACACGGGTAACTGAAGTTATAATTTATCGGACATTAATCAGAGTTGACAGATTACGCATTTGAATACATGCATGTACATTTTCCTACAGAGAAACAAGATTCTGGAATATCCAAAGGTCTATTCGAAAAACATAAAATATTCGGTCATTCTGTTTATGTCAAAATCAGATTGTTTTCCGAAGCAAATAAAATTGTGAAAGCTCATCTGAAGCTAAAATCAGACGAATAAATGACTTATAATCTCCGATCAATTTGATAAGCAAGTCTCGCTTTGGTTTTTTTAACTTGTCTTGCTCGATTTCTCTTTTCTTGCTTCAAATGTTGACCTTGGTAGAGGAACTAAGCTGGAGGATAGATTTTCGAGGATGAATCATCTCGGACTCACAAACATGGGCGGATACAGGGAATTGTATTTCTCTCTCTCTCCTCCATTTGAACTTATGTGTTAGAAAAGGATAGCAGAGGGGGCCATCACGTGACTTTGGCCCCCTCTTCTGTCCTTTTCTAAACGCACGTTTTCAAATGGGAGGAGAGAGAGAAAGACAATTCCCTGAATCCACCCATGCTCACAAACAGCTATAAAGTGTGTCTCTTCTTTAAAGGCAATCAATTCAGTGTCCGAAATATTGCAAATATTTAGCTCACTGAGTGACGGATCGGCGCGGCGCTGTGAAAAAGACGGCGTGAGTAATCTTATGCCATGCCTCCTCCCTTTTTTGCTAGAGCATAGCTCAACTTTAGAACTTTGATGAAGAAGTCAACTTTTATAATTAAAAGGTTTTATTAATATTCATTCAAAATTGTCTCTCACTATATAGACAAAACACGAGAGAGAGAGAGAGAGAGAGAGAGAGAGAGAGAGAGAGAGAGATGAGGGGAGGATGAGAGAGAGATGAGAGAGAGGAGGAGAGAGAGAGAGAGGAGGAGCGAGAGACAGGAGAGACGAGAGAGAGAGAGCGAGAGAGGGAGAGAGGAGATGGAGAGGAGCGAGAGAGAGAGAGATGGGAGAGAGAGACCGAGAGAGAGATGAGAGGAAGAGAGAGAGAGAGAGGGAGAGAGAGAGAGAGAGAGAGAGAAAGGACAGGGCAAGGCAGGAGGCGAAGTAGGAAGGAGGCCGATCTTGGAGAGGATCGCCAGTCATAAATGACGACGAGAGTCGACCGTGCCTTATAGGAAGGCCATTTTTATTGGTTCATAAAAAAGATCATAAGCTTGCGAACTAAAACATGGCTCATAAAACACTCCAAAGGATACACATTATACAACTTGCCTATCCAAGTTTTGAGGAGCAGAGCCCGCGTCTGAATATTTATAGTCCACCGAATTTTGAGATTTAATACAGTTTACGAGGAAAATAGTAGGTACCCGACCGTTAAGGACGAGATAAGATTTCTAGGCATAAAAGAGGGAAAAACAAGAAAAAGACATTTAAAAGTTATCTATATATGCAAGGGTGCACAGTCGCGTTTTCGTTTCATCTCACATGGATTCGCGATGTGCTCAGGTGGAACTTCGGAGAATATTCAGACGAAATCTGAGCTATGAGCAATATGCATTTGTAACGGAATATATTTCGCTTTTAATCGAAAACAGCTAGGACGTAGGAAATGTAGGAATGGGTTATTTGCATCATTTTGTCATGGCAATGTGAAACATGCGTTCTTATGCATAAACTAACCTAAAAACATCGTCAGATAGACGAAGAATTTTCAAAACCCACTCATAAAGTCGGTAATGTCCTTTTCAAATCCGTGACTTCAAACAGCGTGCTTGCAATTCTGGAGCGAACAATGGGTCTATTGGGTTGCAACAGTGGCGGCTCGTGCAATTGATAACCATGTTTCGCATTCTGAGCATCTTTTTTATTATAGTTTAAAACAATTAGAGGAGCATAACTAACTCTAATTTTTTCCCCTCTTTATGCGGTTACTAGCCGTTCCAAGCACCCTATGGGCGCCCTCCACGGCCAGCATTCTAGGGTTACGGGCTAGTTGGTATAGTTGGTAAAAAATGAAAAAATGAAACGGAGAATTGATGCTCAGAATTAAAGAGATTATAAAGTGTGAAAATGTGAGCGCAAAGTGCATGCACTTTCCTGTATTAAATAAATAAATAAAAATATACTGTCGCGCAATGCGTAAAAAGAACCAATAAGACGCTGAGGATACCAAAATAAAAGCGTTGAAAATCGAAGAGGAATTATAAAAGAGAAGGGAGTGCTTAAATGTTACAAATAACGGTGACAATCTACGGTAAAAATAAATGCACAATGTGCTAAGAATGTTTTCTTAAAAAAAAAAAAAAAAAAAACCAGTTGCGACAGTATTGACCCTTTCATCCCTGGTGCACATTTCAATGTACATCTGAATAACATAGAATTTTATAAAGAAAATGAAAACATGATCTGCACATTTCTTTTTATGAGAAAATCGTGCCCAGATCAGCTATGATGGCCAAAAATCCGTCCCTGAACAAAAAGTGTTATTAGTTTTGAAAGGGTTGAGACGGGCGACGAAAATTAAAAATTTGAAAGACCAAGCGCTCAAGGAATTCGCAAGGAAACTAAATCCTCCCTCCACCACTCACACTGCATCAGTGGCGCACCGAGAACTTCAGTTTGGCGGGGGTTTCACCGTAAATTTTCCATTTTCTGAGGCCTTAGGGGGGTTTTGAAAGCAATTTTGGCCGAAGATGACCTTTTATAGGACAAAATCTTGATGCTTAGGGGGGTTTTGACCCTAAAACCACCCCCTTTGATGCGCCACTGCACTGCATTGCTCGATGAAATTCAGCCGAGCTTAAAGCAGGCGGGGGAAGGGACAGAAGGGAGTCTAGCGCAACACGGCTCGGAGGAGGGAAGGCAAGCGACAAAATCAGTTTTCCTCCCTCTAATTTTAAAATTCAATTTGCGGCGCTCCCAGACAAATTTTTCGAAAAAAAATTCTACAGATCTTTTCGAAATACTGTTTTTCGAAAAAAAAATTTCTACAGATCTTTTCGAAATACTGTAGGAAACCATCGTGCCAAATTTGAGGGAAATCGCTTCGGCCATTTTTCGGGAAATAGAAAAAACATTTTGGAGGGGCGTCGGCTTTATACATACAGAAGCATACCTATAATAGTTAAATGAAAAGTATCGTTACTTTTAGATTATTTAGACATTTACCTCGCCCACCTATAGTGTGTTTTTATGTGTTAAAATAAACTAATGAACTTTCCCGTTTGCAAATCGACTCGATAACCATATTTTTCATAATTTTTTCGTCAATACATTGTCTTTGGAAAACAATTTTTTCTGCCTTTACTGGTTCGGCTGGTTTATTTTGCAACTTTCTCGTGCGTCTCCATCCTAGAGTTTTAATATAATTTTATGACTGGAATAAGATACACGCTTCATTGTCTAGAAATATACTCGATTCTTCTGTGAGCAATAGCCCCCTCTTAAAAAAAAAATTAAAATAAAAAAATTAAAAAAAAAAAAAAAAAAAAAAAAAAGAATGAAAAATAAAAAATGAAGAAAACTTAAACATCGCAAATCCAAAGCTTTGACGTCATTTGCAGCTAACTCAGGTCACGACCTCTCATAACGTAGGCTCCAGTGCGAGATGTAATACGCAGATAGTCTATTACAGAGGTACAGAGGGGAGGGGGCGCACGGAGGGACAAAGAAAATGGGTTTGTAAACGAGTATTTAATTTTTGGCACGGAAGAACACAAAAAGGTTCGGTTAATTTGTTGTTTGCCGGAAACAAAAGCCTTGTCAAGGCATAAAGTAAATCGCGAGAGGCAGAGTTGCCGTTTTGCGGAGTTTTTGGTTTCGCTCCAAATTTTACTGTTCAACTCACAATGTAAACTTTTTGAATTTTACACCAAATTTGGCATCACTGGCGAGAGGAGATGGTCGCAATGAAATTCCGTTATTATCCTTCACGATACATCTGAGCGAACAAACGAACTTTAAAGGTTCTAAACCTATGTTTGCTCATTGTTGATCCCTTCTTCCCTCGAATAATGATAATTGAAGCCGTCTTCGAAAAAAGGACCCATATATAAAACAACAGGCGCGATCTTCAGCTAAAACCTCTATTTGCTCACAATGCAAAATTCTCTGAAAGAGCACACACCCATTGTTTTATGGGCCCTTCTTTCGCGGAGATGGTTTCAATTGAAAATTTGAACATCCCAACGTATTTTTATTTCAATACTATCTGTGAGCCACAGTGTTGCAAAAATATGAAGAAAAAAAATAAATAAAAAAAAAATAAACAAAGGAAGAAAGTTACCGTTCATTAATTAACTTTGCAGCGTTGCATTTTACGTTATTCTTACACAACCAAAGTGGTTTTGTTATAATAGGGAATTCTATTATGATACTTTCTTTGTCTACGTACACCAATTATATAGACACGTTTCTTTTCAAAAGTAATTCCATCAACCAATCGAGATTGTGTCAGATGGAATTTCCATCCAATGCATTTTCAATCCATTAAATGACTAATGATAAGTGAAAAAATTAAAAGAAAAAAACAAAAATGATCGTTTTCGACGGTTTAAGCTTAATTTAATTGCAGCAAAAACATAAATGTAAAAAACAAGCCAAGTTCCCTAGTAAGCGGCTTTATTCATTTCCAACCTTTCAGCCACGAAAAGGAGTGAAATATGAAATCTGGCTTGAGTTTTTCTCATCAGAAAAAGGAGCAAATTCGGTTTGACGATCAGCTGTTATTCTCGTGCTCGAGCTCGAAGCATATAACATACGCAAGGAACTCAGGAGAGGAAAAATATTTCGGCGATGATGAATTTCGCATTTGTGCTCCGCTGAAATTAGGCTGCGTTTGGGATTGAACCTATAGACCGTTTTCGAATAACGTCTAGGAAAAAATTGGATCCAAAAACCCGAGTATAATAACACCTAAAATTTATTAATGTCCATAAAGCATAAAAATATTGGCTTAGATTTAGGTTTTATCATTATCATAACGTCATAATGTCCCAATATTTAATATGAAAAAGAGAAGTTTAAGCGCAAAAAAAAAAAAAAAAAAAAAAAAAAAAAAAAAAAAACTGTTTTGGCTTCGGTTCAGAGCCTCCCTCAGGGTTTCAGCAAATTTTAAGATCTGCCGCAGAGAAATTATTGAGGAGGAGAAGAAGAAGAAGAAGAAGAAGAAGAAGAAGAAGAAGAAAGAAAAAATGTCTCATTGACTATTTCAGCGACTCCGTCACAAAAAGATAATGTTCTCCTGTTGTTTTCATGTGAGTACGTAAAAACGGAAACAATTAGAATAGCTGTAACAAAACACAGACAGTGGCGTCGCGTGCCATCTGGCAACAATGCAACTGCTCCATTTAAACTCATTATATACATCGAATTTTCCTTGTGCACTGTGCACCCCCTGAATTCGATCTTTTACATGAGTTTGAATCGATAGAATACATTGTTGCCAAATTGCACGCGACGCCACTGGTTACAGAAGTCAACTACCAAAGTGTTTTATGCAAGGGCCAACTTACCAGAGAGTAGCGCGGTTCGTTCTGATATATCGTACCAACGATGCTCCAATTGAAATGAGTCAATAGGCTAAGGCGAGGTTTGTTGAATGCGTTCTCACTAGGTACTACGCGGAAGAAATTAGGGAATTGGGCACTTGTGAACATCGGATGAGTATCGGCATAAGACAACTGAAACACACAAAGAGAAAAAATATAACTAAATTATTTGAATGGTCGTTAAAGTTTGGCAGGGATTGATTACTCACAACGGGAGGCTCAGAAGTCGCCGCCTCCGATTTTGAAAACAATTGCACGAAAATGTAGCTAAAGTAAAACTATTAGACCTGTGTTTCTCACTTTTTGCCAATGGGCCTTCCTAAAGCGCCAGGAATTTTTTGAAAGTTGCCGAAATTCACGTAAATATTCGGAACGCTCTCCGCTTGGGTTTCTTACGTGAATTTCGGCAACTTTCAAAAAATTCCTGGCGCTTTAGGAAGGCCCATTGGCAAAAAGTGAGAAACACGGGTCTAGTAGTTTTACTTTTAGCTACATTTTCGTGCAATTGTTTTCAAAATTGGAGGCGGCGACTTCTGAGCCTCCCCTTGTCAGTCTAAAAGGGATACACATCCTGCATAATATGAATGACACTATCAAAAGCAACACCAATGTTAGCCGCATAGTAAAAAGTTAAGAAGAGACCGGTAATAAACTGAATAGAAAAAGTAAAACCTAACAATGAGAAATATTAGAAAGAGGAGCTAAATCAACAATATGAACAAATTAACAGAGCCAAAGTTATCGAATTCGGTACATGAATATAAATCACCAGCATGCATCCAATATATCAATAATAAGAAACAATTTTTAAATCTTATTTTCTTTAAGTTAGTTTTATTCAATTAGGGAGCTAGTAGCGTGTAATTCGGCAACGTTGTACAGTGTCCATTTGAACCCATATAAAATGTCGAATGCGAAGGTGCTTTTTAGAACAATTTTTTATAGAACAACTAATTGTAAGTAACTATAATACTAACTCATTTTATACTCTAAACTTCTAGCAATTTCTTTAATTTAAATTAAATCTTATTTAAACTTTCAGAATATTAGACTTAGTTTATTTTTATAAATATGTTAATTAAAAGAAAAACTTTAACACATAAAAAATGAACACGGAAAAAAAAGATTAGTGAAAATAACCATACGGATACCTGGTTTTGGCACCTGCTAGATGTTATGGTAAACTTGACCAGAAATATGGTACATTTACCGATACTTTGAGTAAAGGAGGGGTTGCGATAAGGGCCGTTTCCGGCCCCCACCAATTTGACATTTTCATGTCCCAATACGTGTTTTAGAGGTAAAAACAAGTCAAAAAACCTCTATTAACATAACCTCTTAAATGCATCCCTGTTGAGCTACAGCCTCTCAAAGTTGACATTTTTAAGCTGAATTTTACCGCGACATGAGTGACTATATCCTATAGGATTTGAAAAGTATCGACAATATATCCACCTAGAACTTGTTTGTAAGTCTTTAGTGAGTCATTAACCTCGGTTAGGGCCCAGATTTGACCACTTTTCCCGAGTTTTCACCTGAAAATATCGAATTTTTCCCAAAAAACTTGTAAAAATTAAGCTTTTTGCCAGCGGTAAATCGTGAATTTGACACCGATCCCAACGAGCATCAAAAAAAATATTTAAGTATGTTATGTAGTAGTATATTAGGTAAAACATATCGAAAAAATTTAAGTTGCGCTCGCTTGCGCTCGTGGTTAAAAGTCAACTTTACCGTAAGTAGGTCTACCGATGCGATTCAAACCATACGACCATTATACGGATGTGTGCGGCCGTGCGTGATTAAATATGCAACCATCTATATTCTTCGATAGTTTTAGTTAGATTTGCTGCCGGGAATCATTTTAGAACATTCCTGAACCGAGGGGGGGGGGGGTTAAAAAAAAAAAAAAAAAAAAGTTACTCGTGCAATTATGTTTGATTGTTTGAGATGATGGTTTGGGGGGGGGGGGGGCTGGACCTTGTCGACAGCCATGCTTAAGCTGTCACAACGGCTTCTAAATCTGGCAACACTGAATTATCTCAATGATGAACCTGTCGAATTTCATTTTCTATGAGTGCAGTGCGCACCATTCTTAAGTCTCATCCGTGGTATAAATCGCACTATCTTCATTGTGTGCTAATCTGATTGATATAAAAGAAAGCATTTATTTACACCTTTCTCCTCTTTGGGTCAGATCGAAGAAAGTGCTACAGTGCTAATTCAGTATCCCGTGTTCCTTCCCTCGAATCGTGAGTAATTGACCGGTGATTGTATAACGGTGTTGTTTTAAGTTGAATTTACATAAATACCTAGATACACTTTTGCTTATTTGTTTCCTCAAAAAACACGGTTTTGCGAGTGGCAGTATTGTTATGGGCGGACTGTGTACGCTCGTGAGTTTTTTTTTTTATTTTATTTTTGTTATACGAGACATGTCGTAAATGAGACGTATTATGTAAGAATTGTGCGTACTGCACTCATCGAAAATGAAGTTCGACAGGTTCATCATTGAGATAATTCAGTGTTGCCAGATTTAGAAGCCGTTGTGACAGCTTAAGCATGGCTGTCGACAAGGTCCACCCCCCCCCCCCCCCCAAACCATCATCTCAAACAATCAAACATTATTGCACGAGTAACTTTTTTTTTTTTTTTTTTTTTTAAACAACCCCCCCCCCCCCCCCCCCCCCCCCCCCCCCCCTCGGTTCAGGAATGTTCTAAAATGATTCCCGGCAGCAAATCTAACTAAAACTATCGAAGAATATAGATGGTTGCATATTTAATCACGCACGGCCGCACACATCCGTATAATGGTCGTATGGTTTGAATCGCATCGGTAGACCTACTTACGGTAAAGTTGACTTTTAACCACGAGCGCAAGCGAGCGCAACTTCAATTTTTCGATATGTTTTACCTAATATACTACTACATAACATACTTAAATATTTTTTTTGATGCTCGTTGGGATCGGTGTCAAATTCACGATTTACCGCTGGCAAAAAGCTTAATTTTTTCAAGTTTTTTGGGAAAAATTCGATATTTTCAGGTGAAAACTCGGGAAAAGTGGTCAAATCTGGGCCCTAACCGAGGTTAATGACTCACTAAAGACTTACAAACAAGTTCTAGGTGGATATATTGTCGATACTTTTCAAATCCTATAGGATATAGTCACTCATGTCGCGGTAAAATTCAGCTTAAAAATGTCAACTTTGAGAGGCTGTAGCTCAACAGGGATGCATTTAAGAGGTTATGTTAATAGAGGTTTTTTGACTTGTTTTTACCTCTAGAACACGTATTGGGACATGAAAATGTCAAATTGGTGGGGGCCGGAAACGGCCCTTATCGCAACCCCTCCTTTGACATGCAATTAGGTAACATCACCTAGTACCTAGTCAAAACATAATATACTTCTGGTTAACATTACCATAACATCTAGCAGGTGCCAAAATCAAGTATCCGTATGGTTATTTTCACCGTAGTTTTTTTCCGTGAAGTTTTGTTTCAGCTTCACCGAACACCCAAGCGTTCGATCTTTTCCATGGGTTCAAATGGAGAAAATGCAACGTTGCCAAATTGTACTCTACGGCGTGGCGGCGCGCCACTGAGCTCGATATATGACAGGTTGATGACAAAACTGCGATTTTGAAAACAATCGAGAAACCTATCTTTGTACGTTGAAAACTTTAAACTTGACCTAAATTCTTCACAACGTCCCGCTATTACAACGTCCCGCTATTCGCACAGTTAAAGTTTTCATTTTCCAGAGATAGTGTTCTAGCAGAGACGATGTAGGTAGATCGATTGCGCAGTGGCTGACTTTCTTTCGGGGACTCGACAGAATAACACAGGGATCCATATATGTATAACTGGACCATTCGTTAACTGATGATCTACGAAAAAACTCTGATACCTCTAGGGCTGCCGTTTTGCGTATAATCAATGCTATTTTTCAATTTACCGATGATTGATTCCACCGGTCGAGAAAAGATTACACTGTTCAATTCAGTGCATGACTGTAATAAACTAAAATACTCGCATCTGTAATATTTTCTCAACCGGTGGAGTCGTCGATGACTTTAAAAAACTTGCGGATATTTTAATTATTCAACGGAGTTTCCACCGATTAAGGAAAGATTATAGATCAGAGTATTTTCGTGCGTTACAGTCATACACTGAACTGAACTGGATAATCTTTTCTCAACCGGTGGAATCATCGGCGAATAGAAAAATAGCATCATAAGTGGCGGTAGCCACCAGGCCAAGTCCAAAACCCCCGAGCAAGAAGGTGGCGTCCGCGGACACTTATTATACACCGATCAGTTCGTTTTTGTCGATTTAAGCGTTATATGATCTGTTGCCTAGGATTCCAAGAAAACCGCTCATTAAAACCCCATAACACCTGGTACTGTTCGATTCGTCTTGAGGTGTACATGTGCCGCTCACTAATTAGATTTTCAATCGGATGAGTAACAACGGAGATATTTCCAAAAAACATCGATTTATTCGCGTTTTTTTTGCCTCTTGCCGATTCACTTTTGCGTTTCGCACCCTCGTTTTTGCGCACAGATAGCGGAATAACGGTAGATGAAACCCCCATATAACCTGGTATAGAAAGATTCGTTAGGCTTTTCTGAAGGTTTTAGGCCAGGTCTCGTTGAATTTTGAGCAATATCAAGGAAGATAGCTTTAATTGAAATTAGCGTAAATTCAGAATTTTTGCGTTTCGGCCGCTCGTTTTTTGCGCTCAGATTGCGGAATAACGGTAGATGAAACCCCCATATAACCTGGTATAGAAAGATTCGTTAGGCTTTTCTGAAGGTTTTAGGCCAGGTCTCGTTGAATTTTGAGCAATATCAAGGAAGATAGCTTTAATTGAAATTAGCGTAAATTCAGAATTTTTGCGTTTCGGCCGCTCGTTTTTTGCGCTCAGATTGCGGAATAACGGTAGATGAAACCCCATGTAACCTGGTATAGAAAGATTCGTTATGCTTTTCTGAAGGTTTTAGGCCAGGTCTCATTGAATTTCGAACTGTATTAAGGGAGATATCAATGATTGAAATTAGCGTAAAATCGCCATTTCTCCACATACCGCTATGGTGGAACGGAGGAGCATCGTCGCGAGGACGAATGAAAGATTGGAAGAGAGCGAAGAATTGCGAGCTGCGCAGCAAATGTGCGCGTCGCGACTCGTGAAGTGAACCTGAACCGAGTGAGTGAACGCGTGATCTGTTTCGTTGTTGTTCGTTTTATTATGTGGTTTTCAATCAACATTATTATATTATATGGATTGTCTGTATATAAAATTCCTTCTATTTTGAATACTCTTCGATCGATTAGTTTATTCCTTAGTTCTTATTTTCTCGGCAAATCTTGGCAGATCAGAGGGCAACAGCACAATTTGACATTTGAGGTTATTCACGCAGTTCTGTTTCATAATTTAAAAATATTATTGTTCAATCGTGGTTCAATACTTTAATGAAAGTGCAGTGATGTTTGTTAAAAATCCGCTCTTTGTAAGCATGCCATCTCCGGGTAACTTTCTGGAAGCCTCTGAAGTTTCCAAAGTGTATTTTCAAAGAATTGGTATTATTGTTGTCTTGTGCTGTGCTTGTGCGCTTGTATAGCTTGTCCCAGAAAAGATTGGATTTGACACTTCTATGGTTTTCATGAAAACATCAGCTTCTTACGGCTCCTAACCAATCAGGTTGCTCTATCTGAGGATGGAAGCTGATGTTTTCATTTAAAGCTACAGTTGTCAAGTCCAATCATTCTTGGGGCAACCTATAGAAGTGTTGACAAATGCTGTCCATACGATTATATATGATTTTATCTGTCGCTTCTGTTAGCAATGTATATTCTGAGATCAGGCAACTCCAATGAGCTCCTAGTCTTAGAATCCCTATTATTAGCAGATTGCTGTTTCTACATTGATCATCAATTCCTTCAAAGAGATTGCAAGAAGTGCTAGTTTGCTCACTGTTACAAATCAATCAAGTGTTAAACAAGTAAGTCTCTTTTCCACCTCCAACCCTTCTCTAACTCTCTTAGTGTCAAATAAAGGATACTATATAGTTCTTACAGAAGAGCTCACATTATCTGAGTATACACCGGGTTCTGACAAGTAGCGTTGCTCGCTATACTGAAGAACACGGAGACAAACTTATTTGTTGACAACGGGTCAAAACCTGTTTCGACGCATTAGCGGATATAGGGGGGGAAGAGGGCGGTCGCCATTCCCTCCTTCGTTCGGCCCAAAAAATTAGGGGAAAAGGAAGGGGAAAACAATGAGGAAAAAAAGGAAAAGGAGGTCTCCAGGGGGTGAAAATCTCAGGTTAGCCCCCCCCGTTCGCTACGGCTGGATCCACCAATGTGCTGACCAGCTGCAAAACAATGCCCGTGGAAGCAATTTTGCAGGCTACTTGCCACATTGCTACTTTCCAGAACACCTCTCTCATAATATGTGAGCTCTTGTGATGGTGTTAGTCAAGACCTGTGATAATTTTTTGTAGAAGATTAGAATTTTGGAAGCACTCTGATGGGAGATACTGTATATGTTAGGAACCAGAGCTGTTGCGTGCACTTTGGCAACAACGTAATACATCCATTTAAACCCTCGTAAAGGGTCAAACTTTTGAGGATGCACAGTGCACTCCCTCGAGTCAGTACTTTACATTAGTTGGAATGGATGGAATACAGTGTTGCCAGATTTTTACTGTTCTTGTTGCACAAACCAGTTCTTGTAAAACCTGATGAGCTGTACCGTCACAACTCAAACGTTATTTTGCAATTTTACTTGAGTGTGTCTTTAAAACTGGGAGACCCAAGAGGAAGATCGTATTGAAATCTTTGGTTTAAGCTCACCAATGACTTCCGAATAACAATTATAACCACTAGTAAAGAATGATTAAATACATAGACTCGAGCTCTATTCCTTGGCGTAAAGACATCCGTGTTCTCAGCTCGCTGAGTACTATGTAACTTACATTTTTTTATTTTTAAAATCACGCATTACTGATCCTTGATCTTTTCAGGGTACCAAAAACAATTTAAACTTTAAGCTCTATACCTGCTGAATTTCAAATATTGTTGCTTTAATAATATTAATAGTGCAAAACTATTATTAGTAAAGTATCAGAAACAGTTTAGTATTTTGAAATTCTTAAAGGGAATTTTTTCCTCGTGTAGAATTGACTTAGCTTTTCATCAGTGACATTCAAATTAAAAGGTTAGGTAAAGCTTAAAGAAGAAAATCATTGCAACTTAGCTTTTTTTCCTACTATTGCTTGTAATAAGAAAATAAAATGAAAAGAGGGGGGAGGGATTGCGCTTGCTATTTCATTCTGCTCTATTGATGTGCCTTATGATGGACTCAACTTTATTATAATCATTGCTTTAGAAACACATCTTTGTCAAAATATCTCTTTATGACTGACCCACCTAAACCTCAACCCCTTAACATAGGAATAAATCGCAAAACCGGCCTGATATCTTTGACCAAAACTATCAGTAAACCTCAAGTAAACTCGTGGCGGCCAAGGTCCAAAAATTTCTCCAAACCTCTCCCTTTTACTACCTTCCTCTTTCCTACCTCAATCTCCTCTCTTTAAAAACTTTTCTTTCAAAATCTGTTATTTTAACCTTACCTGAGAGATGCATGATTGTGCGTGAGGTCTCTCAGATTCAACTTACAAACTAGCTGATATCAAAGCGACCAAGTCCCCTCCCCTCCCCTCTTCCCACCCTTTCTACTCCTGTGTTTCTTCTAGCCCCCTACCCCTTCAGATTTCAGCCTGAGATTTTATCTCTGATCTTCATTATTCAGAATAATTATTACAGTCTGTTGGCTGCGCTCAACGCAAACCATTGCATAACTCATAAATTGCAGGTGCATGAAAGTGCAAAGGATTTAATGCCCAAAGGCGCTGATATCCGAAGAACCAAGTCTAATTTTTTGTACCTACCGCACCTTTCTTCTGCTTCCTCTTCTACTTCATCCTCTTGCTATAGTTCACCCACCAAAAAAAAAAAAATGATAAAAAAAATAGAAAAAACTTGGCGTTACCTGCCAACATAGAGTGTACTAACACCGCATATCAGCTTTTGCAGGTCAACGCCAAGTTTTTTTCTATTTTTTTTATCATTTTTTTTTTTTGGTGGGTGAACTATAGCAAGAGGATGAAGTAGAAGAGGAAGCAGAAGAAAGGTGCGGTAGGTACAAAAAATTAGACTTGGTTCTTCGGATATCAGCGCCTTTGGGCATTAAATCCTTTGCACTTTCATGCACCTGCAATTTATGAGTTATGCAATGGTTTGCGTTGAGCGCAGCCAACAGACTGTAATAATTATTCTGAATAATGAAGATCAGAGATAAAATCTCAGGCTGAAATCTGAAGGGGTAGGGGGCTAGAAGAAACACAGGAGTAGAAAGGGTGGGAAGAGGGGAGGGGAGGGGACTTGGTCGCTTTGATATCAGCTAGTTTGTAAGTTGAATCTGAGAGACCTCACGCACAATCATGCATCTCTCAGGTAAGGTTAAAATAACAGATTTTGAAAGAAAAGTTTTTAAAGAGAGGAGATTGAGGTAGGAAAGAGGAAGGTAGTAAAAGGGAGAGGTTTGGAGAAATTTTTGGACCTTGGCCGCCACGAGTTTACTTGAGGTTTACTGATAGTTTTGGTCATTGATTATAACGAAAACGGCAGCCCTGGATACCTCGGTATCAGTACTGGCATCAACATTTCGGTCATATCGGTCAAAGTGTGGTCCGGTTAGCCGTTGTTTTGTTGAGACCTCGAAAAAAAAGAGTTGCTATCCATAGATTAGTATAGTCAGCCGGCCTCCGTGGTCTGGTGGTTAACGCAACTGATCGCTAACCCGGAGTTTATTGTTCACAAGGGCTCGAATCCCGTATTTTTGACACCCTACTGCCTCACAGCCGGCTCTCTGATTTAAGTTTAGTTCATAGCTCAATTTAGTTGATTAAATTTCAATATAGTTCAATTTCAATATAATTCGATTTAATCTGAGAACAGATGAGGGAGAGAGAGAGAGGGAGAGAGAGAGAGAGAGAGAGAGAGAGAGAGAGAGAGAGAGAGAGAGAGTTGAGTGGCAATTTAAAAAAAAAAATATGGCCTGGAAAAGGAATTAAAAGGACCGGCTGCAAAATTAGTCATACGAATAAATGAAAAAATATTCGTACAAGTGTGTCAAATATGATTTTAACGAATAAGTTAAAAATTACACGTAAAATACAGGCTTTCCAATAGTTCAATCGTCGATTTATTAGAATAAGATTTTGCTCCTTGTCTCCTCCTTCCACTCAGGCCTTCAATTCAATTTGAATTGATTTTATTTAACTTTATCAAGATGTTGTCAAAAATAGAGATGAAAGACAAAACAAACAAAAAATTATACCACCCTCTAAGTTATGCGAATAACCATCACCCGTATTAGGTGTGAAAAAAAAGAAAAAAAATGAAAAAATAAAGCCTTAATTATATCACAAATAATTTACAAAATGAGTTCTTGATATGCGAGATCGTACGTCATGAATTTTCTCATCTTATGATTTCTTTTTTTTTTAAGAGAAAGGAAGTAGTTTTTTTAACGTCCTTCTCCGCGCTCAGCTTATCGCATCAACGGCCTTCAACGTTTCAGAAAAGGAGAGGAAAAAAATTGCAACGAGGATTTTATTTATTTGACGCTCATCTAAGCAAGGATTGTCACAAAAGAGGATCAAGGAAGGCAATAAAGTTCGTGACAAGGATGAAAAATGGTTTGAGCGAAACAGCATCTGCCCCAGAGCGTGTATATAGACCAATTTTACTTAAGGCGGCTAAAATAATCATATCATTGCGTTGCCCGTCACAGTTCTTGAGCTCAACGAGTTCTGATAGGCTGTTGATGTAACAGAGACAGCTCCATAAGACGTCGGCATCTAGCGGTGAATCATGAGACACCAAAGTAGTCGATTTGCTTTATTGCCAATGTTAATTTTTCGACTCCTTGGAGCTCCATGAGTTTCACTTCGGTACTTTCTAACAAACAATGTTGCCAGGTTTCACTGTAAAGTATCAACATTTTACTTTAGATAAAGTAGGAAAAATCGCATAATAATTAGAAAAATGGCATCACTGCTCACAAAACTTTCACCAAGGGGACTCTACTTTCATGAGTTCTGTGTTGACAATGGAGTTGTTGTAAGCTTTTGCTACAGGCTTATTTAATAGTTGATTATGGTGGAAAACCCTGTAAAAATACCGAAAATAAGCAAAACCGTGCAAGAGCTTTATTGGCTCAAAGAATTATTTTAATTTCAACGGAAATGTGTTCCTTAATATCATTAGAACGACCTACCATGCACCGTCAAAAACGGGGTTACTAACTTTGGAATTTGGGCATATTTGACCCTTTAACGACTGACCAGCGGGCCGATCATTTACTTCATCGTTAAATCGATCGTTATAACTGTCTACGAGTGATCCTATTGGTCGAGTATTGTAAAACTTGGCTGTTGCTATGGTAACCATCGTTATAGTGTCCGTTTTTTAAAGGTTACTCATGAGTATCCTTTATAAAACGAGGCTCTTAACGATGGTTACCATAACAACAGCCAAGTTTTACAATACTCGACCAATAGGATTATTCGTAGACAGTTATAACGATCGATTTAACGATGAAGTAAATGATCGGCCCGCAGGTTTGTTCAAGAGACAACCACTCCTCCGTTTATACAGGCGAGGTAGTTAACTGTTCGTACTCGGTGGAGTTGGAATTGCCTATCATGCGAATTGAAGGCGTCGGATGAGACCTCATTTTGTAGTGTTTTCATCTATATTTGCGTTTATTCGGAATCAAGACTGAATCAATGTGAAATAGACTCGAGGAGAAAAACGAGCGTACTCGGGCTTGGTCCATAAGAGGTTAAAACCCACCGTGTTTTGTGACATCACGACAATCATCAAATGCTATCTGACGTAAAATCGATTCCTAAAAAAAAAAAAAAAAAAAAAAAAAAAAAAAAAAAAAAACGATACGTGTCACAACCGTTCTTCTGAAGAACTTCAGAATGGTCTTGTCGTTAACGCATAGAAATCGCGAATCCATGACGTTGTGTTATTTGTTTGAGTCCCTTTTCTTCATGTCCCCGCGAGACCTTGCCAAAAACTTGACCCCAATAAGTTTTCCCGCAGTTTCATTCGAAGATTGTAACGACCGCGGGGTTGAATACACTAGAATGACTCGGATGTATATACGGCCGGCGCGGCGGAACCTGACGAGGCGAGCCGGAAATACACGAGCGCCAAAAATTTCGGCCACCACCACCACCACCACCCACCACCACCGCCGTTGGAATACCGTCCGAAACAGTCTCTATATTCTAAGATGGAATTTACGACCGAAGCGGGAGCAGCTCAATAATCCACAGAACACTCTACATATGTGTATAACACATCTCGTTTATGAAGAGCTCGAGTGGATTGACCTTTCGAATTCTATACTAATAAAATACAGAATAAACACCGCATGTATATACCTAATAAAAATACAATGAAATACACCGGGTGAAAATACGAGAATATACATATGTCTGATTTTCTTCGCAGCTTTTCAAAAAGTGAATTTTTTTCACCCTATTTCTTCTTCTCCCCTGCGTTATGGACGGCTTCATATTTCTAATACTATTATACTCATGGTGAATGGCAACTTCAAATTTTGGCTTAAATTAGTCTTATTGTGAATGTGCCTGTTGCAAAATATTGCTACTTATGGATTGAGTGTCGGTTGCCATGCAAAAACCAGATCAAAATAAAGATGGTAACACTAAAAAAGAGTTCCAAAATCTACTCGTTATAATCTAACCCCTTATGGGCCACGCCCGAGTATATACTCGTCTTTCTCCTTTACCACATTTCACATTGTTTCAGAGTTCATTCCGGATAAAGGTGAGTATCCATGAAACGCTTACAAGATAAGCTTTCACCGGGCGCCTTCAATTTGTCATATAGGCAATTCCAACTCCCCCGAGCACGAATAGTTAACTACCTTCCCTATATGTATAAACGGAATATGAGTGTTGGTCTTTTGAACTAACCTGGCAATTAGAGGGTTAAACCCTTCGGAAGGCGTGCGTGGCAAGCAGTGGGGGATTCAGAAAATTTTTCTGTGTGAGGGGAGGCACGCCTATGAAATTTGAAATTTGAAGCGTCACAGGAAGACATTTTGGGCTTCTACCTGTTGAAAAAAGGCAACATTTGAGGCTTCCAAAGCAGGGGTGCTTCTACGAATCTATACGTGCCTCCGTAACCCCGGATCCTCCACTGGTGGCATTCCGGCGATACTTATTTATAAAGACGTTTATTTAAATATGAAAATCATACATTTTAAGGTTGGATAGAAAAATGGCAAACATTTTAAGTAGAGTGGGGAAACAGAAAATTTTATTTGTCCATGTTTTGGAATGCGACCATGCATTCATGACACTGTTGGTCGATATCATAGCCCCGCTTCGTTGGGCTGACAAATTGTAAATAGTTATATTAAAAATGAAATATAAAAAAATTATACTAATTGTTAGTGGAGCATTGCGCGAGAGAGATGAACACTTAAAATATGAGGCAGTGATTTTTTCGCGTATAGTAAAAGTTTTGCGGAGAGAAAAATTATTGATTTATAAATAAAATTGAAATATATCTTGTCATTGCAATCTCAATCGGCAACCACGCGGCAGTTTCAATGATTTACAGGTCTTCTCAAACAATTTTTATTTCAAAATAAGCTGTTATTAATTTTTAAACTTTTGAACTTTATGTACGCATTGATCGATTTACTTTTCCGTCGATTCCGAGCTTTTCGACTGCGCGTCCGCCGCTATCAGCTTTCCGATAGTTTGCAAAAGATGCACTCGTGATGCAAAGTTTTGGAAGTGCTAAGGATTTGTTTCCCGATCTTGTTTTTCAACCCGTCCATGCACAACCCCCACCCGACCCCGCCGGCCGCCTCAACATCCTGAAATATATATTTTTAACTACTTGGGAAACTACTTTCTTTCTTTTACGATTTCGCTGTGTTTTGATGATCCTTACCGCTTGATTACGAAATTGAACATTAATCACTGTTGAGTAATTGAACTTACGTAATAAATCATTGAATGTCAAGTCTGACCATAGGTTGCCAAATCGACAGCTCTAAAACTGCTAGGATCATATTCAGTCACTTCTGTTTGTAGAATAGCAACTGCGCCAGTGGTCTAGTAGCGAACTGAAGAGCCCCCCGAGAGATTTTTGAGAGATAGACCACCCAAAATGTAAAACCTTATTAAAAGTCTCCTCCCCAGCAAATTTTTCCTATTTTTATCACAAAATTGTTTCTAATTTTTAAATCGAAATATTCACCTACTTCGAAAATTCAATCTTCAAGATTTTGTTCGTATCATTCCCTTCCTTGAGACTATACCAAAACGTTAGCATGTAGTGTGATACTGTGATACTTTGCTAAGCGGAATTCTGGTTGGGAAAGGATGAAATCAGAATTCTCGTTACCGCAACAGGATTTTTTTTTCAGTATGCAACGTTACCAGCTTTGCAAATGGGGCTGCTGCACACTTTTGCTGTAAGCGATTTAATAGTCGATTCTGGTGTAAAAAACCTCCAAAAATAACGATTGCAGCACAAAAAACTTCCGAAATCCAATCCTAAACTCAATAAATGCTTTTATTTCCCAACTAACAATACTGTAACTCCATCAAGAAGTGACCAATAAGAGACGACTTTCATTTGACACCGGTGTCACTAGGTGTTGCGGTACCATTCATCGGATGTGGATCATCACTCTGATGACTAATTACTCTGTGAATCATCCTTAACACCATAGAAAAGAGTGACGAAATTAAGCTAGGAATCTCCCATTGTTACTGCCCTCGGCCACCATTACGCCCTCGCAAATAAAAGCGTTTATTGAGTTTAGGAGGTGCTGCCATTGTTATTTGTCGAGGTTTTATTCACCAGCGGGCCGATCATTTACTTCATCGTTAAACCGATCGTTATGACTGTCTATGAGTGATGTTATTGGTCGAAAATTGTAAATCTTGGCCGTTGCTATGATAACCATCGTTATGAGTCTCGTTATATAAAGGCTATTCATGAGTAACCTTTAAATAGCGGGCACTTTAACGACGGTCACCATAGCAACGGTCAAGTTTTACAATTTTCAACCAATAGAATCACTCATAGACATTCTTAACGATCGGTTTAACAATGAAGTAAATGATCGGCCTCCAGAATCGACTGTTTAATCGCTTATACACTGAAAAAATAAAAATGGTAATTTAGCATTTAACATGTAGAAAAAGTGTCCGACATGTACTAAATGCTGATTCAACATTTGAAAATGCTGATTTAACATTCGAAAATGCTGATTTAACATTCGAAAATGCTGATGTAACATTTTCTAATGTCGAATCAGCATTTTCATAATGTAAAATCAGCATTTATTACATGTCGGACACTTTTTCTACATGTTAAATGCTAAATTACCATTTTTATTTTTTCAGTGTAGCAAAAGTGTGCAACAGCCCCATTGTGCCCCTTAGTTGTAATGATTTCGATCTCACAGAATCGAAGCTAATTACAAAAACCAAATTCTGTAACCTCCTCACAGAAAACAAACGAAAAAAATAATCCGGAACTTAATTGGTTGTTGAAAAGACTGTTGACACATGATCCACCGAAAAAATAATCAAATTACAAAATAGACCGCAATTTGACCCAACTGAGCCACGCAGAGCGGTCTATTTATTTTGTCTCTGTTTCGGTGTTTCAGCTTTCGAGTTTATAAAATTGAGGTCGCAGTTAACTTCCTAATGATTGTTGATATTTTCATTGTTCATACTTTCCTCTCTTTGGCTCTCTTTTGTTTCCAGCAAGATAATAGAAAATTTTACCCGTAATCAAGTGGGCTTGTTTTGCTTGTGTCGCGACATGCCAGCAAGGGTGGGTTGGCCACTCAGGGTCTGGACAACGATGCGCGATGCAATGGTTGGTCGAAGCAAAGATTCAAGATAGGACAAATATAAAAGGCAGAGCTATAAAAACAATAAACAAAATCTGCAGTCCTCTCCTCGGTGCTTTATATGTTGAGCAGTGAGGAGGGGAGCTGTGTGGGGGAGGAGGGAGAAGGGGAAATTGAATTTGCGAGCTTTCATGAGGTGGAGTTTAAACATGGGCTTTATCGGATGCTGCACATTGTTTTTCCTTTGGCTCCAATCCAGGCCAAGTACGCTTAACTCTCATATTGTGCGAGACAGTAGTTTAAATTGTGTAAAATATTTTTGTATGCAGCCGCCCGCCCGCGTCCACAAAAGATTGTTTATTTTTACCCCTCCCCCGCATTTGACCCCCTGACCCCTGTTTTGACCATCCTCTCTTCTATATATCCTCGGCTAGTCATCACATCATCCACCAACCTCTTCGCGCTCCAGTCGTGTGGTCTTACCGCCACAACACCCCCCTGCCCACACCCTTCCCTCACCAACCCCTCACCCTCTCCTCCCCGCCCTGCACCCTCCCCGCACCCTCCCCGCACCCTACCCGCACCCTCCCCTCACCCTCCTCTCACCCTCCCCTCACCCTCCCCTTACGCTCCCCCCACCCTCCCCTCACCCTTCCCTCACCCTCCCCTAACCCTCCCATCACACACCCCTCACCCTCCACTCACACTCCACTCACCCTCCCCTCGCCCTCCCATCACACACCCCTCACCCTCCACTCACACTCCACTCACCCTCCACTCACCCTTCCCTTGCCCTCCCCTCGCCCTCCCCTCACCTTCAGCGTTAAATCAACGCTATTGGTCGTTCGTGAAACTGTTGCGTCATCAAGGTGCAAGAATCGGTGATCGGCCTCCACCTCTATCCTTTGATCATGGTGCCAAATTGGGAAATAATGCCATAAAATGAGCAAAACATAAAACAAAGAAAACAAACGGAAGATCCAAAAGAGTATACTTATCTGACCAAGTCAGTGCAGTGGACGTATCTTACTCAAATGACTTGCAACGGACTTTGGGATGGAGAAAAAAGAAACCGTCTATGAGGGTGAGGGGGCTAAAGAGAGAACGAATCCGAATACACATCGGTGGCAGAATCTAAAATACCATTGATGCGAGAAAGTCTGCCTCGATCCCTCTTTCCCCATTGCGTCCTCGCCCGAACCCGTCAACATAACCCCCCTCCACCTCCTGAATCACGTTTTATCGAAGTTTTTTTCTCAAGCTATTGGGGGAGCATTTGCAGCTTAAATTCGTGGGCTCCGTGCTTTTGGCGCTTAATAAAGCTATCGCACGCTCGCGTCGCGACGCGACAGTCGGAAAGTAAAAGCGCGTAAATAATCCGTCCAAAACAAACGTCCATCGAGCACCGCGCTTTAATTGAATTTCTCCGGCACTACTTTTTAAGCTAATTCGTGACGGGGAGGAGAGGGGGGGGGAAAAAAATCCACAGCTGCCAAATGGGGCTGTAGCAAGCTTTCGTTGAATGCGATAAATGGGTCTATTCAGAGGGAAAAACCTTCACAAATAACGATGTTAGCATGGTCGACTTACGAAATCTACACTTAAACTCATAAAATGCTTTTAAATGCACGAGCGTATTGGCGGTGTTGATCACTAATAATACCAAATCTTGCACATTTAAAAGCATGTCATGAGTTTAGGAGAGGTTTCCTAAGTTTTTAGAGCTACCATCGTTATTTTTGGAGGACTTTACATGCAACTCGACCGTTAAATTCTTACAGCGAAAGCTTGGAACAGCCCCATTGAAAGAGGGGTGCTTTGAGCTTGCTTATCTTAGCATTTGTATCAGTAAATAATTTACGAATATCCCTTGTCTAATGTAATTTTACCACAACAATACATAGCGCACTGACTATGGGTTAAAATTCCGCCGGAAATAACGATGCACTCATTAATATAATTTAAAATCTATATCCGTTCACTAATTTTTCAGGAGCCCTATTTAGCAAACACCAAGCCAACTCGTCGTGTTTTACGGAACAACACTTTAAAATAAGGATTTATGAGGACGAGAAATCGAGCATACTCTCTGTTTCATTCACTTTCAGTGCAAGGAATGACCCCTTTCAAGACTCGAATTCGAGAGAAAAATTGAACTTATTTTGTTACATATTTTCGGCCAACGAAAAGGTCACGTGATAAGTACTGGCACACCAAAACAAAATGGATCCTATCAAACTTCTGAGAGCAAAATTTAGAAACGTGTTTCTCGCCCGAAAGGCGCCTCTGATTTAAATATCGCACGTGCAAACGAGAATGCTGCGAACCGAATCGCTCCAGGCTATTTCACGCTGTTTCAACAATGGATCTACGGAACGTGCAAATATGACCTCCATCTAATTCAATTCATTAATGTTTTCTGGCGAGAAATGATTTAAACACCACACGACCCTATTATCAATGATAGCCGATAACTTTTTCTGCCTAAGCACATATGTAGGAGTATAAAGAGTTTTGTCTCCCTCTCCCCTCTCCCCTCTCCTCTCGCCCCTCACCGCTCTCCCCTCTCCCCCTCTCCCCTCTCCCCTCTCCCCTCTCCCCTCTCCTCCCTCCCCTCTCCCCCTCTCCCCTCCCCACTCTCTACTCCCCTCTCCCCTCTCCCTTCTCCCCTCTCCCCTCTCCCCTCTCTCTTTCTTACGTTAAAGGTAACAAAATCGAGCTACACCCATATTGTCAGTTGATTTGTGATTCAGCGATATGTAAATGGCTCCATAATAGCAACAGTATATCGAATATGAAGAAGCCGACAACACCGCTTGGAGAGAAGCAACAAGTGAACTAAACAGTAAACACGCAGGGTTTGAAGTTACTTATCGTGACAGTTTTAATGTTACGCAATTACTGTATATTCAGTCGGGGGTATGTTCCATGGCACTAGAAGCTATTCCCAGATTATTTTTTTTTTTCGGTTGTATTTTATGATGCTTTTTTCTCCGGTTCTATTTCTTTCCTTTTTTCATTACCTAGCTGAAAAAAAGGATTTTCAATGGAATATTCTGCGAGGACTTCGTGGTCCATTTAAAAGCTCACCTAGCGTACGGTGAGGGTCTGAGACCAATTAATGTACCTACTGACGAAGTGATATACAGAGATTTGAAATGAAATGCGAACGATGCATTTGATTGATCGTACAAGAATAATAGCAAACCTGATACCAACATTAGAAAAAACGATACATTCTTAGACCACACGATCCTCTTTTTAGAGTTCAGTTGGACCAGAATGTTAAGATTTTAAGAACCAACTTACCAGGATCAACGTACGGGTAGTTTAAATATACCAATCAGATGTGAGTTCGACTTTTTGAGAAATTCTGGATGAGCCCTTTCCTTGTTAACTGACGCTAATTTCCTCGTTAAAATTGAGAAACGTATTATCAAGTATTGACCAGGACTAAATTATTTTTAAAATAACCAGAATTCAAATTGGTTCAACGATTTTTTCTCGTAAAAAGATCAAAGTGTACAATTGGACCAATAGGAATACTATGGTACTTCTGGACGGAATTTCTTTTCAACTAAGAGCATTATTGAGAATTCCAGTACCTCTAAAATAATTGTATCTTTTGTCCATAATTGAACATATTTTTTTACTGTGTGTAGCAGTCGCACCCCGTATATCAAACAGTTGCAGGTTCAACGAATGGGTAATTTGATTATAGCAATCAGATGATGGTTTGGTAGTTTATTGGTGTCATCACTAAATCAGTCCATAGACCTGCGATTGTTGTACGACCGGACCAGCTTCTGATTGGCTGAAAGAGTGAATGACGACTGTAACTTTATCACTAAAACTGTCCATTCTCCGTCAGACGCGCTCTCGCACGGAACTTGTTCTTTTTCCTTTTTTTTTCCATGCCAGTACAATTTTCAATGCGGAGAGAGCTCACATGCAAATGCAATTGATGTATGCGGATTGCATTACATATCGTGGAAACCCGCAGAGAAGCGAAAGGGAGAGGGAGGAAGAGAGAGAGAGAGAGAGAGAGAGAGAGAGAGAGAGAGAGAGAGAGAGAGAGAGAGAGAGAGAGAGAGAGAGAGAGAGAGAGAGAGAGAGAGAGAGCGACCGCGGGACGGAACGAAGGCGTGTTTGTTGGGGATGAAGCATGATGCGCTAGGAAAACAGACGGGGGGATGTGGGGATGCAAGAGGTATTGAATTTCGCGCACGACGAAGATAAGGGTGTTTTAACGGTGCTCGAATCCTTTTTTTTTTTTTTTTTTTTTTTTTTTTTTTTTTTTTTTTTTTGTAAGGGCTTGGAGTCCCCCTTTCATCAAATTGATGGCAATCTCGAGGTTTGAAAATTCGCCAACCGGCGATCCAAGATACCGGTCATTATTTGGTCAAAATAATGTTGTACAGTGTGACAGTGGGAGATTTGTGGAAGAAGAAAGGTCGTTTTGCTGTTTTTTCTTTTTTTATGCATGCTCGTTCTCATTTCTACCCTACGAAACCATCCTTGTGGGAAGAGGCCAAAGAAAATGAACTGATTGAGCTGAACCAACCTATAATCTAATCTAACCAAACCTGACCAAACCAAAACAAAACTTTGAAGAAAAAAAAAAAAACAACAACCCCAACCTAAGCTAACTAAATTTAAGCTAACCGAGCCCGAGATAGCTGCAATTTTATGCATTAAATTCTTTTCGTTATTTTTGCTTCTCAACCCGACCGTTTTGCTGTTTTTCACCTTGGGGGCCCAAATACTCTACATGAATAGTCATCAGGTGAGCACGATTCACCCTATTCACGATGATTCACGATTCTCTCTCTCTCTCTCTCTCTCTCTCTCTCTCTCTCTCTCTCTCTCTCTAACGTTTTGAAAAGGAGCAAACAATATTGGCCTGCTATAAATGAATGTCTTAAAAAACCCAAAGATCACAAAGGCCTTTCCTTACAGTGACTAGATAAACCACAGTGTGGTCAATTGCTACGCACCCAAGCCGACCTCACCGCCCATAAGAACGCGTAAAACACCCGATTTTCAAAAAATTGTTAAAAATATAAATATCAAACCAAATTTAGAAAATAAGGTCTCTATCGAAAGCTTAAAGCGTCAAAATTATGAAACTGAGCTTCAAACTTCGACGCTAGCCCTTATTTTGCCATAATCATTGAATTAATTAGGGGAGTCCCTCGTCTCAGCCGTCGTCAGCGGCCAGTTTGTTTACATTCTCTCCGCTCGTTCTTATTTTTTTGAAAATGAGGCCTTTTCCACGTTCTTATTGGCGGAAGAGGCCGCTTGGGTGCGTAAAAGCCAGCCAATCAGTAACACGACCAAAAGGACCACACTATGGTTTATCTAGTCCCTGTACCTTTCCTTGGCCTCGCATGCGCCCTCTAGTGTTGTATAAGTTCACTCATTTTTAAGTTATTATAACTTAGTGCCAACGAGTCAAAGCCAATTTCCATATTATTTGCGGAATTTTATCATGCTTCTCATTTTTTGGTCACAAAAGTTTAGACGTAGCGTAAACTTTGACTGAATTCAACAATTTACGATACGATTGTTGTTCATAAATCAGCCTGCAGAACTTTGAGTATGTTAAATGGCACTTTTTAATTCATCGATGAACCCATCGACTAACCGAAATATTACACAGCTAAGAAAAAATTAGATTAAAACTGGACGATAATATACTCATAACCTTAATCTTTTCCATAATCGATTGAATCTTATCGAGTCTTACTTTAGTTCATACAAAATCTGATAAGCTGATGAATTTAGTGATTTTATAAAAAGCAGATTTTTCTCGACTAGTTCTTCTTTCTGTAATGTTTCGAGGCGAGAAAACATAGGAGATTGAGACTGCATTTAAAATTTGAAAGACCGATCAAACTGATGAAATCCTAAAAAATGGTCATTTTATTAGTTTTTGAAATAGAGGGGAAAATTTGATTGCATTTATTTTGTATACCACGAATAATGAATGTACCGACTACCAAGTTCTATTTTTGTTAACCACTAAATCTGAAAAAAAAAAAAAAAAAAAAAAAAAAAAAAAAAAAAAAAAAAAAAAAAAAAAATCCTAAACTCAAGGAATATATCACCAGAAGTTAACAACAAGTGAACCATGGAAAGTCTAGTAATTTTGCCAGAAAATTCTAGTGTTTATCAAAATATGGCCACAGTGCCAGAATTTCTTCAACAATTTCCAGTACGAGAACACCAAATTTCTGGTAACAGTATACCGGGCGTACCTCGGTTCACGTATAAGTGTAATTCTGGTAATCTTTTTTTTTTTTCTTCTTCAGTTAAATATACAGCATGCTTTTTGCCTAGACTTATAAGTCGCTCGTAAAACTGAGCAAAAATTCCTTGCGACCCTCATACAACCCCAATTCCCATCCAATAGAGGCCAGTCCATTTTTCGAGATTTTCTGCCTCAATGTGCGACGCGACGTCCCTAACTTATTTTACTGAGCGGCAAAAAAGTTCAAAGTATCACAAAGTCAGAAAAGAGCACGGTTGGTCCAAAAAATGAAATATTTACTCAGAAAAGAAGACAATGCAAACTTACTTGCAATTGTGTGGCGAACCCTTAGAAAATTTTTCATTAATGCAATTAGGAAATCCCTCCTGTAGAGCATTTGCAGCCTTCTTAACCGATGAAACTGCAGAAAACGCGTACTTTATCTCCAACTAAAGGGATTACACATTTTACACAAACGAAAGACAGGGTGCGGAGACCTGAGTAACTTGAGACATTAAAAAATTAAAGCGAATAAAAGGAAGGGGAAACTTTTAGTATCTCATTGAATTAAAAGCTTGTCGAGCAAAGAATAAAGTTTAGAATGTTTTTTAAAACGCGCGCGCATACACAGTCCTAAGGACGAAAGTTGGACAAGAGAGGGAAAGGAGCTGATGCATACTTTTGAAGTGCTTTTGGCATAAATGACAGAATCATAAAAAGAGAGAAAGAACTCGTCCTTTCATGTCAAAGAGAATTTACGCAAAAGCTGTTAATGTAAGGGTAGTGTGAGAGAGAGGGGGGAGGGAGACAACTGACGTAACTCACCGAGTTTTAACGTTAGAGAAGTATCGCTTTGAGAGGAAGGCAATGAAATATTTTTTATCGTACGACTCAAACTCGGATAAGCTAATCGTTCATCTTGTCAACTTCACTCAACGCCGACATAGACTTGCATTTTTGCTTTGAGCCAAAATTAATGGTGGCTTGTGAGGAATCTCAATCATCGTTCATCACTCATATTTGAGCCTGTGTAAAAGAATCGATTATTTGAGGGCTCAAATATGTATACAAAGGGTCGCCTTTATTTCATGCATTTTACATACCTAGAGAGGATAAATATGTCACGATTAAACTCTTACAAGGTTTTGCTGTAGGCAAATAGACTTTCAGTTCTGATGTAAAATACTGCAGGAAAAATTATGGGATCATTTAAAAAGTCTTAAACCCTCTTCTCGCATAGACAACGTAGCTTAAACTTCAGAATCTTCAGATAGACCACCCTCCGTGGCTTGCACTACTTACATTTTACATCTCAATTAGTAGATAGAACGTAAACTACAGTTGAAAAAGTAAGATTGTTGTTTTTAGTTTTCAAACATTGACTTTGAAGGTTGATCCTGACATTTGTCACTAGGCTCCGATTTAAGTTTTTAGTAGAAAAGGACATGGTCTGTTACAGGAATTTTTCTGTCTCTCTCCCCTCCCACTTGAATACGTGCGTTAGAAAAGGACGAAGAAAGGGGCTAAAGTCACGTGATGGCCCCCTCTTCTATCCGGTTCTAACACATGTGTCCAAACGGTTGGAGAGAGAGAGAGAAAGACAAATTCCTGTATCCGCCTATGAGGAAGGGCATCTGACACATCAGTTGCATCTTAAATATAAGTTTCAAAAGTGATCACTTTTTTACTATGCTTGCTTATATTTTTTTTTTTTTTTTTAACCGAGCCAAAAGACCCTCCCAAAATGTTGCCTGAAGCAAGTGACCTTGTTTTCTCTCGTAGACACGGCCTTCCTGCCTTTTACGGAGATGATTTAGCAAACTAAACTATAAATCAACGGAGCTGAAAGCAAATTTCTAGAATTAGTTTTATTTTTTTAAATATCATGCGTCCATCGTGATTGATGATGACTATAAATACGAGTCTGTTCTTGAAACTCGTGGATCAAATAACGGTGCCGTTTTGCGGATATTTGATGACATTCTACATTACACCGATGGTTCAATATGTTAAAGCAAAGATTACTTATTTAAGCATTACTATAAGCCGTTCTTATGCTTCTCTTCTGATATATGTAACCTTTTCTTGAACTGGTTGAGTCACCGATGGATTGTGAAGTACTTGACCCTTCAAGTCACGTCCGGTCTTGCCCCGCTCCGTCCCGTTCCGCTAACGTTACGTGAAAGGACGTAAGAAACGCGCACTTGAACCGTCTGTGTGTCTAGTCATGGCTCGTCTTATGTAATTTTTCCTCCAGAAAAATCATTTGTATTTTTGTTTTCAGTAGTGTTCGTAATCGTAACGACATTGAATAACGCCTTTTTAAGACGCTTGTTTATCATATACGTAAAAGGTTGTCTTTTACGAGGATAAAGAGCACGAAATTGTGAGATTATTTAGGATTTCGGGTGGCAAATTCTCCAGCAAAGATTTTGTGGCTCTATAGAACATTCGGATTACTGAAATCGGTTTCGGCTACTGAATGCTGATGCCCGCCAAAACTCCGTCGCCTGATTAAGTAAAGTAAAGTCATCAGTTTCAAGAGAGGAGTTTGTAAGTTTTTAATGCCGTCATCGTTATATTTTTGGAGTTTTTTGCTTCTGGATTGACCATCAAATCACGTCTGTAGCAAAAGTGTGCAACATCCCCATTCCCTATTGTATTGGTGGACCCAGCAATGGGTCTGTTGCAAACTTTTGCTACAACGATAAAGAGAGTTTCATCGTAAGTAAAATCGCCCAAAAAGTCCATTGGTGGCATCAGAAAGTCATGAAATGCGATAATAAACTCACACGAGACGTTTAATGAAATCCAAGATGGCGGTAAAATATCGAGCAATCTGTATGCATGCATCTTTAACATCCAAGGATTGCCAACGTTGACAACCTCACAGCTTCAGAGGTTGTGTGTTTATTTACGTTGTGATTGGGTGGGATCGATATTGTGAGGTTGGCTATCCTTGGATGTTCGTGGTGCATGCATACAGGTTGCTTGATATTTTACCGCCATCTTGGATTTCATTAAACGTCTCTTGTGAGTTTATTATCTCATTTTATGACTTTCTGATGCCACTAATAGACTTTTCACGCGATTTTACATGAGATTGAACATTCTATAGCGCTGTAGCAATAGTTTGCAACAGACCCATTTGGCAACCGTGTATTCTTCTCGTTTGATTGCATGTAGTGACGCCGTATCCTAGGTTTCAACTTTAGAGGAAAATATTAAACATGAAGAAAGTATGTCTCCCCTTGAGAGCTGTGTGCGAACTGTCCTCTCCTGTTTTTTCTCCACTGTTATTCGACTGTTACTTATGTAAAATTCCTGTGGATCAAACGGTATTACGCCTAATTATCTTTGATAACCAATCTCAATTTATTATTCATCTGTTCTCAGTGGCGGCTCGTGTAATCTGGCATCCGTGCACTTTTGCCATTTAAACGTATGCAAAAAGATCGATACTAGGTGAGGCGCTGCGCCTCACCAAGTAATCGATTCTTTGACACAGTTTTAAATGGAGGAAATCCATTGTTGCCACATTGCACGAGCCACCGCTATCTGTTCTTTGTAAGTATTTTCATTATTTGCCGTGAATGGCATCATATTCATTTTGCCTTGACTAGAATCACATAAAAAGATTCTCCAGCATGAGAAATAATCGATTAGTCACGAGACTACAGCCCCTTCAAGAATCGATTGTTTATCATACATTCAAATGTGAAGAATGCGTAGATGCCAGATTACTGGATCCGCCTATGCGTCATTGTCTAAATAACATTAAAATGCAAAAACAAACATTCGAAGGAAAGTCTCCTCTTATTTCCATTCCGTCCGTGCGCAGATTCCAATATTTGAGATGAAGTACTGAGAAAAAACTTGAGAGAGTTTTGGTGAAAAAAATGGGACTAAAACATCGAGGTAAGGATCAGAGCTTTATAGGTATTCCTTCAATACATGGCGGAGACAATCAACAGATGAAAAATCCGTCAGTAACACCTTGCTCATTTCGAACGTGCCGTCGCGAATTATTCTGAGATTCCTATATATCGCGGTGTATCTTGTATACAGCCTAAAAGCGCGTGGTGGCACTCCTATTTTCTCCATTAGAGGATGGAATTTATTTCGACGACCGAACTTTGAGCACGCAACCAAATGATGAATGCGGAAAGGAATATTAAAATCTAATCCATTTAAGTCGACTCCTTTCAGATGTTTATATTTGTATTTGCCCGTAATCTCCACAATCCGCAATCCCCGTCAGCGTCAAGCATTCATTTTGTTTTAATCAAAACTTCTGTTTTTGACGGCTTGTCGCTTTCTGTGAAGGCGGCATGAGACGATGAGATATGATGCGTACAGACGAATTCAAATGAGGAAATAAACCAATGAGTGTAAGTAATCGTAATCAGATTAGGCGGAATCTGTACTTTACGAAGTCTCTTTATAGTATTATCGTTTGACCTACCCTTACGATTGAATGAAGCATGCGGAATCCAGTATGAGTCATGCAAACAAGGAATGAATGAGAGTCCGCTCTCAAAAACTGGGCAAAAGGCAAGTCGAAACTAGAGTGGTCTTCAACCAGGGATTCGGACCCATGGCCAAAATTGAAATAACAACGAATAATACTTTCAGACCTAAAATTTAGCATTCAATAACTGATTCAAGATGTTTTAGTGCCGATAGGAATTACTTTCAATGATACAGTTTGAGTTATTGCGATTGGAGCCTTGAGCCGAAGCAGCTCCAGCTTCAGAGATCCGATTACAATAATGGCTCTTGCAAACTTTTACTGTGAGCAAATGAATAGTCCAATCTGATGTTAAAACCAGCAAAAATCACGAAAATCACAACGAGAAAGTCTAAAATTGAGTAATAAACTCACATAACTGCTATAATATAACGGCAAGTTTGCTGTAATAGCAGCTCAACGCAGGTATCATGGGAGATTGGGAGATTCCTGTCTATTATGTCACTTTCTTTACGGACATACGAGATATGTCTCAATTATTTACACAGTTAGGAATCTCCCATGATACCTGCGTCTCTCCGCCATTAAGCTCAATTCTGAGAGTGAATTTCGTGATTTTTCAGTGTACTCATAGTCATTTTCATATAGATTAATATGCAAGAATCAACTCTACAATCTTCTACCACCTAGCAACCTAGGCATATATACCTTGAGCAAAAGTTTGCGAGAGCCTCATTCGAAATGTAATCAAGGAAAAATTTGCTGTCTGCGATAAAACATCTTGAACTAGTTATTAAATTGTAAATTTCAGGTCTGAAAGTATACTTACATATAGCATTCGTAATTTTCTTGAAGAGAAATGCAAATTCTAATTTTGACAGTCGCTTCGGCGCCAAATCCAGGCCTCTCCAACAGATGTATACGAATGAGGTCCAGATTTGACTTTTAGTATTAAGGGACATTGTTATTTTCTTTTTCTTTTCAACAAGGAAAAAGTGATTGATGAAATTTACCATACTTATGCTAACGGTTTAAATTAAAAGTAAACAATCGGCCCGCACAAAAAGTAAACTCGGGCTTCATGCGCTTACTGTCAATGCTATATTTATTTGAAACCAAACGATTAATCGCCGTACCGACGAGTTATAGCGGTAGAGGGACTATGATACTTGTTATAAGTCCTAATGTCCTATCCCAAAGTATGACAGCATGGACAATAAGTTTGGTTTGTTTGCCTCGTTTTTTTAAACCTTAAATTAAAAATTGTAATTAATTCAATAAAATTTGAAATTAATTCAATAAAACTTGAAATTAATTCAATAAAACTTGAAATTAATTCAATAAAACTTGAAATTAATTCAATAAAACTTGATTTTAAATGAAAGTGCACGTGTTTTAGAGAGTGGCTGTCTGGACACAGAATTCAAAACAGCAATCCAGGTGAGAAAATTTGGCTTGTTTCTGTCATGATTGCGTCATTTTTTTATCGCGCGCAAATCCTTCCAGAAGAGACGATGGGGTCGATGGGGCAGTGACAAGGGTTTGAAATATTGCGATTTTTATAAAGAAAATGAAAGTACTTGATGAGCTGAGAGCAATGGTGCCTTTGGTGCCTCATTAAGTGCCATTGTTCTGTAAATGCGATTTTGGCCCGAAATATATTGTTTTAAATGGGCATTCCGCGTATAGTGACGTCACCACGCACACGATTTTTAATAACTTTACACGTGTGTATCTCCAAAACCGAGGCTCTTAGGAAAGAACCAAAGGCACCGTTGTTTTCATCTCATCAAGTATTACCATTTGCTTAATATAAAACACAACATTTCAGACCCTTACAACTGCCCCATTGTCACAACTTTTGTTTTTTGTTTAAAAAAAATGAGGCAAACAAACCGAGCCCGTGTAAAATTTCCATAAGAGATTTCCATCATGGCTGCCTCCTTATCAGAGCTGCCATTTTGCGTATAATCAATGCTATTTTTCTATTCACCGATGATTCCACCGGTTGAGAAAAGATTACACAGTTCAGTTCAGTGTATGAATGTAATGCACGAAAATACTCTGATCTGTAATCTTTCCGTAATCGGTGGAAGCTCCGTTTATTAATTAAAATATCCGCAAGTTTTTTAAAGTCATCGACGACTCCACCGGTTGAGAAAAGATCACAGATGCGAGTATTTTTTTTTTTTTTTTTTTTTTTTTTTTTTTTTTTTTTTTTTTACAGTAATACACTGAACTGAACAGTGTAATCTTTTCTCAACCGGTGAAACCATCGGTGAATCGAAAAATAGCATTAATTATACGCAAAACGGCAGCTCTGATTGCTCACGGAAAAAAAAGATTAGTGAAAATAACCATACGGATACCTGATTTTGGCACGTGCTAGATGTTATGGTAAACTTGACCAGAAGTATGGTACCTTTACCGATACTTTGAGTAAATTCAGCATGCAATCAGGTAACATCACCTAGTACCTAGTCAAAACATAGTATACTTCTGGTTAACATTACCATAACATCTAGCAGGTGCCAAAACCAGGTATCCGTATGGTTATTTTCACCGTAGTTTTTTTTTCCGTGCTATAGATCGGTGATCGGAGCAACTCCCCGCACCTATGCATGTCATTCATCATCAAATTATTGTCTGTACTAGCTTTTGTCACATCGGCAACCACGCATGCCATGCCGCGTCTCGCCGAGACACGGAGGGGGTGGTGGAGGGGGAGTAGAAGATGCACCCCGCTTTGATTACTTCTCAGTGTTCTTTATTGACCTACAAACAGCTCGAGGATCGTCCCGTCACACCATGCTGCGCCGCTCCGGCCGCGTAGGCAACACGCTCTCAAAATAACAGTTGAGCGAAATAATGCCGAGGAACGAGCAACGAGCATAGAGCGCCGATAAAATGCGCTCGTTTCGTCAAATTTTCTCGCCACTTTATATGCACGTGGTTCAATTTCTACTTACGTTCATTTTTTAAAAGAGGCGATGTATATTTCATTTTCTTCCCCCGAAAAACGCTCTCTCGATTATTTTTTTTTTGTTTCGCCTCTAGAATCGAATAAACTGGATCGTTTTATGAGTCGAGAGGATATTAAGGAAAAGTAAGAAAGGAAAAAAAAAAAAAGATGAAAAGCGAGGATACAAGTATGCGTCACAATTTAAGGAGACATTTTCCTCGGCACGCAGCACTATGGTCGGAGAACGTCGAAAAGTGGCCAAAACTTAGGAAGCAAGTTTTTCATCAAGTTATCATGTATAAACAGTTATAAGACCAATTTTAATACTAGCGAGCACTTTTCGTCGGCCATCTGCCGTTTTGGTGTAAAACAAATCCAACGTTTTTAAGATCATCTTTCAAGTTTTAATTTTTCCAAGGAATGTATGCATGTGCGAATATATATGAATATTTTTTCATCCATTCTGCAAATCTGACAAAAATCTCTGAAAATGTTAATCAAAGTAATTGAATCATTGATTGTGGTTGAAAAATATAAATGAAATTTGAAATTCTGAAACGTTGGATTTGACGTACTCCTTCACGTTAGATATCCAACGTTAAAACAAGTGATTTAATCTTAGAAATGTCATTGAACATTTTTAAATTAATCATAAAAGTTAGAAAATGATGGATTTTTTATTACTTTTTTTCACCGATTTATTACCTCTTTTTTGGATCTCATTCCATAGTACACATTAGATCGAAACATGGTATTTTTGGACGGAATTTTATGGATACAAATCAAAATTGAGGAACATACATACTAATACAGCAAAGTAGGCAACTTAAAAATGTGTCAAATTATTCATGATAGAGCTTAAAATGAGTAGAATAATAAGGTTCTTGCAAGTACCGTAAAACGGGGTGAATAAAAACAATATCTTACAGTTAAGGCTATATGTAGAAGTTAAGTGGATAGCTGTATAGATGGAAATAAATTTTTCGTTCTTCCAAAATTATTGTCTCGTTTAGTGCTGCAGCTATCAAGAAATATTCTAAATTTGGAGCATTTTATAGCCTAATTTTTTTCTTCTAAATGCGTTTTGTTCCTGTTGCGGGGTCAATAGGAACATATTTCAATTTTTTCCACTTTCCAATCGTAAAAGCTACACTTCGACTTTTCGAGATGTATCGTAAGTCCGACGGTCATCATGGATTCATACGAAAGCGATAGTAAATTCAAAATTGACACCTTTAGATTAAGGGTCTGATACTGATAAACTTTTCCGACGATGGAAAGAGGCGGGATTGTTATGACACTTTTTAGGTTATATTTTGACCGTACTCAACTGATGGAAAAAAACGTTGAGCACTCATCGTCTTTAGCGTTGCCATAGGTACGTACTTGTTAGCTCTCAAAAAATAATCTAGCAACAAAACCTGCTGTGTAGCGAGGGAAACGGAAATTTCCCGAATTTATTCATTTTTTCACCCCCATTACGATAAAAATTAACACTAACATGTTTTCAGAGCAAAAACAAAAAATGTCTGGAAAAATCCATATTTTAGTCCAGTGTGCGGCGATCAATTTGAATTTCCTGTATATAGAAAGTCAAATTGCAAACTTCAAGTGGATCCCGAAACATTAATTTGTTACAATCAGCTGTGGATTGATTCTAACGAATTTATGAGACGCACGCTTTTGAAGATTTCTTTCGTTAAGAAAAATGTCGATTCATGGTAGAGCTACGAAAAAAAAAAAAAAAAAAAAAAAAATGTCTCGTTCCGATAATAATAATAATGAAAAGCGAAAATTCATCATACCCTTGCACCTTTCAGGCGAGTTTTACGAGGGGTTTCATCAAATCAGCGTGCGTATTTACTTTGCTTCCTGCCGTTTGGAACCCAAGCCAAACTCCTCGTTTCAAGTACAAGAAAGAAGATATAGCTAGAGAGAGGAATAAAATTAAAAATTGATTCGGAGAATCCACCTTTCATTGTTGACGAGTTCTGTAGAAAATGATGTTTCTCAAGTAAAAGTCTTTTAAGCGAATTGGCATTTCCATGATTTACGACAATCACTCTAATTCTCATCGGATTGGTTCTCGGAAGTCAGACGGCAATCAAACAGGAAAATAACGGGTGGAGGGATGAGACTGTGAGCAGTTACGCAGCGTACAATTCGACCTCGGGGGTTTCTGAGACGTGCTTTTGAAACACCGAAGAGGCATGAAAATTTACTATGGATATTTTCACGGAAGCTCAGTTTGTTTGCCTCTTATTATTTAACCTTTAGAGTTTTGAAAAAATAAAAATGTGACAAATCCATTTATTAAAATTGGTTTGAAATGAAAATGAAACTTTTTAGGAGTGGTTATCATCTGGACTCAGAAATCGATCTTTTGTTCGTTTTGGAAGGATTCTCACGATAAAGTAAAGTAGTAGCACAACGAGCTATTATCCATATCCATCCTTCTCTTTCCTCCACCAAAACACGTATGTTAGACAAGGATAGCCAAGGGGATAAGACCCCCTGATACCATCCATTTTCAACGTGTATATACAAAGGGAAGATGAGAAAGATGGAAGATATTCTGGTTGCACGACTGGATAAAAAAACTGACTCGTGACTAAAAAAAGATGAAACTGCAATTACCACTTTACTACTTTCTGTTACTAACTCACTCCAGATACGACTCTAATGATTGATATAGAGAACCTAGCTGGTTTTTCTATATCAAACAAGAGCCAAAAGGAGCCAGAGACAAGAAAAATCGCAATGAAGAGGTATTTGTCGGCTGGCCCTCTGGGAACTTGTGGTTCCAGTGCTTATTCTTTCTTTTATTTCTTAAAAAAAAAAACAAATTACAAAAAATACAATTGAAATACAAAATATAATTTACAAGTTACAAGTTGTCATGGCATTTCTGACGAATAACTTTACAATTTCAAGCATTGAGAACTGTTTGATTTAGAATTCAGTGTCCAGATATATGACCATTCTAAAACACTTGTTATTTCGTTTAAAATCAATTTCCACTAAATTAGTTACACTTTTTGATGTAAGTTCGAAAAACAAGAGGCAAAAAACAACCGCATCTATGATGCCACATTTTGAGATAGGACTGATAACATGCAGTATGTAACCTCTCTCTAAATGTATATTATTGATTTAAACTCATGAAAAGGATCGACCTGACGTGTGTTTGTTGAACGGTGAACACCTTCAAATTCGATCTATCAAATGGATTTCAATGGCGGAAATAAAATACTACGTTCCTAAACTGCAAGAAGCTTCACCAATGATAGTGAAAAGGGCCCATAAGTTTGATAAATGAATCAAGCGTGTTTCTATTGCGCTGGAGTTGCAAAAACGTATGGCATTACAAATAAGTTAGAAACAAACTTGATAGGGGTTGTTCAGAGGCAACAGGACGCTCACACCGATTACTGCCATAGTCATTATATCCAGTGGCGGATCCAGCCCTCGCGAACGGGGGGGGGCGAATTTTGGATTTTTGCCCCAAATGACCCCCTTTTCTTGTTTTCGCTCTTGCTTTTCCCCTTCCTCCCCCCTCTTTTCCCACTTTTTTGGGCCGAACGCCCCCTTCGCCCCCCCTCCCCCTGTATCCGCCAATGATTATATCATTGAAACGGTTAAAAAGATATACCAAACAAATGAATACTTCTTTCAAAAGTGAAGCTCTTTTCACAGAAATTGACAAAAAAAGTGTGACATTTTTCTGCAGTAGCTATATAGTACATTCCAGCAGTAGCTATAATATGCAAGCATCAACTCTTCAATCTCCTGTAGCAAAAGTTTGCAAGAGCCCAAGGTTATAGATTAAAGAGGTATGCTCATCTGACTTCGCGCCACAAGTTCAGTGGCGCGCAGTCCAAAATCACTACAGGCAAGATGGCCGACAAAAGCAGAAAATGTATACTGTTTGCAGAAAACATTGGGCTGCCCTAGTGCCCTCAGCAGGAAAGCAGAAAACAACCCAATGTTTTCTGCAAAGAGAATACGTTTTCTGCTTTCGTCGGTCATATTGCCTGCAGTGATTTTGAACTACGCGCCGCTGAATTTGTGGCGCGAAGTCAGATGAGCATACCTCTTTAATCTATAACATAATTAATGTCAACATATGTTGGCGCGAGGGCCAAAGTGTTGATGTGCGCTAGGCGCTTGGTATTGTCCCCTAGAGTCAGTCTCTCAGGGCTTACCCAGCGGTCGGTCCAGCCAGGCGTGTTTGTTTGCTTAGTAGTCCTGCCAGCGGAGATCCAGCCGGCGGTAAGCAGAGATGATCAAAATCCAGCGGTCGATCCAGCCAGATGATGATTGATGGATGAAACATAAAGGAAGAATAGGTAGAGTGGTCACTCAATGTTATAAAACGAAACGGTGTTTGAGAGCGCAGCGACACCAGCGCTATGAGAGCGTCGGTGAGTGTGTACATCCCTAGCTCTCTCAACTGGTCCACTGCGTACACAATACGCACACAGCGGCACTCCGACAGTGTCGCACTCACTCACACAATCAACTCCCCGGCTGTGTACACGATACGCACACAGCGGCATTTCAATACTTCGGTAACACACTCACACACTCAACCCTTAGATTCCTGTGAACTCGCCTCTCGGGCAACCGTTGGGGCCCGTCCCTGCCTCTGCCCCTCGTTCCTTCTTTTGTTTCCGCTAACCTGCTTGAGAAAGGATCTGTTATTGTGTAGGTGATGCCACTGTGACATTTTCCGTCAACAAAGCTTTTTTATTATTTTGATATACCTCACTCAAAACTCTCATTTCAATTCCTGCCTGAAGAAGTTCAGTGACCAGTGACCCGGAATTTTCAAAATCCCGAGAATCCCAGCAAAAAGTCTGGCTTGAGTTCAATAATGTACTTCGTGTGAAAAATGCGCATTTTCCGCTTCCTTGTAAAAAATATTTGACTGGCCGGGAGGGGGAGGGAGTGGGTGCTGTGCTGTGGTAGGAGCATTCTTCAGAGTTGAAGACTCGTGTCACTCTATTAAGTGATAAGGTGACTATAATCTGATACAATTTGTTCGTAGACATGACTGACATGTGGGATCAAAAAGGGGGGAAGGGGAAGGGCTAAAAAAACCGTTGACCCGTTTTTCGGCTCATCAGACACTGTTTTTTGCTCTTTTTCTTGAGCATTTAATTCCCGCATCCTCTAGAAAGTGGGGGCGGGGAGAGGAGGGGACCCCCTTATATCCCCTTACAAGAGCCGCTTACGTTCGTTCGTTCGTATTCCCAAATGTTTGTTCCAACTTCGAGTTGAAAGCCATTCAATGCCAATGACAAGGAGCGACTTCATCGCCGGTTCTTTGAGTTGCCGAATTTTAATTGAAAAGATCAATAACTTGGTTCCGACTAATCGACAATCGCCATTCGCCATAATAATTTGGGGTTCGTCGGTGGGCAGTGAGCGAACTTTATTTTGAATCGGTTTTTTATGGGGTGCGATCGTGTTCAATCGGAAGAAATCAAAAGCATCTGGAGTCCAATGGAGTCAAAATGGAGTCCAATTTGCCTTACTCTGCTTCACGGGCTCATGAGTAAAAGTGAAAATTATTACAGAGGCATACTTACTGGGGTGTCCCTTATTTTGGGAATTTTCGAATTTTAACCGTCTCACCCCCCAAAGTTGTTCCTTTTAGGTAGAAAACACCCCCCAAAAAGTTTAAGCTCGACCGGACAATTTTAAATGGTGCCGCATCGAGCTTAAAGTTGCGAAGCGGGACTTTCAAATTTTGAACTATCGCGTTTTCCCGCCTTTTCGGGGGGGACGTTTGACCCTCGTGCAGGTAACCTAGGGGTTCAAAAATTGTGCGAGTAAGACACTGGCAGCTATACTTTCAGCTAATACAGTTGAATTTATCATTGCAATATAAAATTTTGTTGGAGCTCCCTCCAAAATTGGGCAAAATCATGTTCGCGCAGCTCGAAACGGTAGATTATCGCGTTTTTTCGCAATTTGAGTGGTATATTTGACAACGTTGCGGTGCTCGCAGGATTTTGAAATTTTGGGAATAGTCACAATTACCAAAGTACTTTCCTAGAATGTAATACGTTTTTGGACAACGTTGTCAAATTTTGACTGCGGCCGCGTCAAAATTGTGAAAAACCACGTTCCCGTAGCTCGAATTGAAAGATTGACCCTAAATTGCATAATCTCGCCTGTTGACAGGCGTATTTGACAACGTTGCATTGCTCTGAGGGCTTTGATATTTTCAGGATGGACCCTTCCTATACTTTACTTTTAAAATATGACTTGCAATTTTGCATAAAATTTTAAAAAAAAATTGAGCATCCGTCAAAATTTTGGAAAATCACGTTTGCGCGAGGCTCGAAATGGTGGATTGACGCGTAATTCAGCTTTTTTTCGAGATCATTTGACAACGTTGCAGCGTTTTCAAAGCTTTCTAATTTTCAAGATCAAGACAAGTTTTAATAAATTTCAAGTTTTTCAAAATAAGTTTCTGATTATTTACACTTTGATTCCTCTCGCAACTCGTTAAAAACAACAACATAATTAGGTTTGATCGTGAACACGTACTAACTTATATACTTTCAATACCTGCGGCAACAAAGTTGATTAAAATTTCTTGTTCAGGGTTGCTTTTCGGACGTCGGGGTACTTTTTTCTATACTCGCTAACGCACTGCAGTATAAATTGCGTTTGCTCTTCGTTCTTGGCTAAAATTCCATGATAGTCTTCCATGAGTTTGACACCGCGTTCTGCTACATCATTGACTACTCTTATTTTCTTCAAAATATTGACATTTTTCTTGAAGCATTTGTTTTCAGGCCACTTTCTCGGATCAGTTTGTAAGAAATTTTCACACAACTTGAAACGTTTGAAAAATTGTTTGGTTGTAGGTGTGACGAAATTTGAAATTTCTTTCTTTTCATATCCGATGTATTCTGAAACTGGACGCGTTTCGCAGTTTCATCTTCAGCCAAATTTTCCTCGGTAAGTGCCGTAACCATTTTTCTTTTTTCGAAAACCGGTATATTTGCATCAAAAAATGAGAACGCAACCGTTTCTCAATTTTTTTTTTTTTTTTAAATTTCATGCAAAATTGCAAGTCATATTTTAAAAGTAAAGTATAGGGAGGGTCCATCCTGAAAATATCAAAGCCCTCAGAGCAATGCAACGTTGTCAAATACGCCTGTCAACAGGCGAGATTATGCAATTTAGGGTCAATCTTTCAATTCGAGCTACGGGAACGTGGTTTTTCACAATTTTGACGCGGCCGCAGTCAAAATTTGACAACGTTGTCCAAAAACGTATTACATTCTAGGAAAGTACTTTGGTAATTGTGACTATTCCCAAAATTTCAAAATCCTGCGAGCACCGCAACGTTGTCAAATATACCACTCAAATTGCGAAAAAACGCGATAATCTACCGTTTCGAGCTGCGCGAACATGATTTTGCCCAATTTTGGAGGGAGCTCCAACAAAATTTTAAATTGCAATGATAAATTCAACTATATTAGCTGAAAGTATAGCTGCCAGTGTCTTACTCGCACAATTTTTGAAGCCCTAAGTTACCTACACGAGGGTCAAACGTCCCCCCCGAAAAGGCGGGAAAACGCGATAATTCAAAATTTGAAAGTCCCGCTTCGCAACTTTAAGCTCGATGCGGCACCATTTAAAATTGTCCGGTCGAGCTTAAACTTTTTGGGGGGTGTTTTCTACCTAAAAGGTACAACTTTGGGGGGTGAGACGTTTAAAATTCGAAAATTCCCAAAATAAGGGACACCCTATGTAAGTAATTATTACTTACATTAAATATTTACAGCCGTAGTCAGGAATTCACCGCCAGCTCTCTTTGCCCATTAGATCACATGTATTATAAAAGGATTGACATATTATGATGGTCCTTCTCTCCATCCTTATCTAACACATGTGTTTAATGGGCATAGAGAAAGAGAGCCGAATTTCTGGTTCTGTATGGCATTAACATCGGCGCGGCAGAGCATGGCACGGCGGCGGCTAATTTGCAAAAATCGACAGTCTTGATGTGTGAGATATCCTTTTGAAAGAGGTCTTTTGTCTAATTGTTCATGCAGCCGGTCGTTGTCGGCGACAAAAGGGTTGAGTGCGGGGGGAGGAGGTAAAAGGCGAAAGGCATTCGATGACACTTGCTACCTGCTTTCCTGCGTGCGGGCTCTCCAAGCCGATGTTGATGCACGTCTTGGCCTCTCTCACTCAAGACTGGGAAATTAATACTGGCAGCGCGCTCTGACGCTGTGTACATGAAGCTACGATTCTACTCCAAACGCAGTTTCGGAGCTCCCATTACAGTGACCACTCTACCTTTACTTCCTTTATGGGATGAAACCCAGCGGTCGATCCGGCCAGGTGAAAGATGAAGTTTGATGAATTCAATCCAGCGGTCGATCCGGCCAGATGAAAGAAGATGTTACAGTCAGCCCAGCGGCCGATCCACCCAGGCGTCTGTGAGTGAGATTGTTCAACCCAGCGGAGAGTCCAGCCAGATGAATCTCGAGTTGTGCTAGTCCACCCAGCGGAGGTCCAGCCGGAGGTGAGCAAGTTGGGGGAATGGAGCGTGCCGGTTTTCAGCTACACCCGAGAGGAGCGAGAGAGTGGGAGCCTTACCAATAATATATTCAGTTCCATCAGGTTGCACTGAGGATCCGACAGAAAATCTACTTTCGAAGGCACTCGTAAATTGCTAAATTGGCCGCCGCGCCGTTCACACAGCGGTGAATGGGACAAAAGAAACAAAATAAGAGTGATCGAAGTAAACGAGGACCACTTTGAGATGTTCTCAAGCTTGCTGGGGAGGTTGCGCTGAGCAGACCCCTTTCAAACGGGGCGCGTTTGACTGGTCGGGAAACAGGTGTTCCGTGGTGTGCTCGCGTCCTCTCGCGGTGAGCGTGTGGAACTAGGCGGCCGCGGGCACTTCAAAGTTGCCGCGAGGTGAGTGGAGTCGCGGCACAACGCAGCGTCGCCACTGTAGCGGGTGACGGCCGTGCGCGTCGAAGTAGCCCGATTGTCTCGGCTGATCGCAAGCAGTCGCAGTGGCCGATTGGCACAACAATGGACTGCCACGCCAGAATCACGGGTTCGAGTTCCGGTCGTGGCAGATGAGCTTTGTGATGAATGATCATTTTTGCTGATCATTTTGTTCATGTTAGGGCGTGAACACTTGGCAAGAGCCCCATTAAAAACACAGTGACATTTCTAGGTTTAAGTTAAAAGTGTTCTCTGTGATTAAAATTGGCCTTGAGAGTTTATAAATGAGAAATTTATGAGAACATTACTTTCTGATTTTTGGCCAATTTTCAACGATCTCAGACTTTAGTGCGGTGGCTCATAAATACGATGCATTTGAATCTCTTCTATGGAAACCACGAGAAAGAATTGGCCCTTTGGCAGTTCACTTGAACCCCTTTGTAATCAAAAGTAAACAACAGACCCATTCTGGCAACCTCGCATTCAAATGTAAGAGCCCGCCAAGTAATCCGAGGGAGGCAGTATTCCAGTATTCTTCTCTCGAAAGAAAAGTATTAGAATAAGATATCCCACTGATCGATGAGAAAAAGGTAGAGCAAGTAAAATAAAATTAAGAGAGAAAATCTCAGGTCGGTTTTAAAAATGCTCGCGCTCATAACGCCGCGCCGCGGAAGCGTAAAAAGTTTTATCTATGACTCTGATTCCGTTCAATTCGTTTAGACCGTCATATTATCTTTTTCTTGTCTCTCTCTCCAACCCTCTCTCTCTCCCTGTTTCTATTTTCCTGTTCCTCCCCTCAGAATCAAATCAATCTGTAATTCAATCCTCCAAGTATCGTCACTTGCTGGCAATCCTCAAATCACGCTTCGCCGGATATCCGCTCTCTCTCTTCCAGTTTCCAATTTTTTTAATGTTAATCTCACGGGAATAATTTAGATTTCCATCACGCAATACATCACGGACATTTACCTCCTTCCGCTCTTAAACTTTTTCCGGCAGATTGACTTGAATTACATCTTTGAAACCAGTAGCCGGCCCGTGAGATTTGGCAACCATGCATTTTTCCCTCTTAAACTTAGGTAAAAAATCGATTCAAGCGGAGGCTGGCAGCCTCCTCGAGTTTCGATTGTTTTCCATGTATTTAAATTGGATAAAAACACTGTTGCCAAATCGCACGAGCCGCCACTATTTGAAACAACGAGCTATATGTGTATATAACTGTAGAGAGGCGACGTCATTTTATAAATCCTATACCAAAGTCAGGCAAAACCAGATGTAAATTGTTTACATTTTTTTTTTAAACCTCAAATCAAAAATTATATTTTATTCAGTGGAAATTATGTCCGCTTAAAGTTTAAACGTAAGTGCAAGTGTTTTAAAGTGGCTATCTGGACGTATAATTTTAATACATCTATCCAGATAAGAAAATTTGACTTATTTTTGCCGAAGTGTCAGTTTCTCTATCGTGTTAATTCCTCCAACAGAAACAGTTAGTCAAATCAATGTTTTCGTCTAGATATCCGCTTTAAAACAAGTTCACCTTCATTTCAAATCATTGCAAATTGATCTGCTCCAACTTTTGATTTAAGGAGATTGCAGACGAAACTTTTCCACATTCGAATCCGATGGATAGCGCCACTAGTCGCCTTAGGGAGAAGTCGCGTTTTTTACATTTTAATTAAAAAAAAAGAAAAAAAAGAAAGAAAAAACAACAAAATAACGCAAAATAAAGAGCTTCTTACACCTGCGTCGTTATTATGGATTTTTTTTAGCCTAAAGCAAAATTGGTTGAGAATTAAAGCCGCAATATCGGGAATAATTTCGCCAATATCTTGTGGAATGCAAGGGAGTATGAGTGATACTATATCTATTTTCATCACTCGCACTTACTGATGCTCATATAATATAGGAATTCTCTTATTTCCAATGTTCCGGCTTTATATTTGAGTATTTCAGCTTGAAACTTGGCATCTTCCTGGAGTACGTGCTCGCAAGTGCTGATGTTCCTCAAATGTGTGCTTTTCGCGTATATTCATCAATTTTAGCCAAAAACTGTTGACTTTTTATGTAGCGCGATGTGGTGCCTTCGGTTGGAACTAATCGGCCCTGGAATCGCCGTAAGGTCAACAAAAAAGGAGGCAAACAAAACGAGCCCGCGTAAAATGTCCTTAAGAGATTCTAATCATAGCTGACTCTGTGATGTTTTCAAAATTACATCCCAGAAAGGCCCTCTATATATAGTTATAGCCCGTTGCTTATTTGAGAGTATGATAAAGGTAACTCTCTTGAAGAAGAAAACGCGGCTGTAAACTCACTAAAAACTGGTGTTCTCGTTGTTATTCTGTAACATCTTGTTTTGCTTCCGGTTAGGGGCAACGCAGTTGAAGATGGTTTTAATGATGACATCAAGAAAGTCTCTGGTCTCTCCATCAATCAAAAGCGGCTCAGCTATCATTTCCAGTCACATGTAATCATGTGCCTACTTCGTCGAAAAACGCACATCTCATATGGTGGCGTGAAATGTAATTAGAAAACATTACATTTTCTCATTTTAAACCCGTCAAACTATTTGGAACTTCCCTGTTTCAAACTTCAGTAACTTTAAAGTTTAAGATGAGCATTCGCACCTTTGTATCCATACATTTTGATACATGGGTATGTCAAAGTTTTGAATAGCGTATACAGTGTATTTTTTCGCATTTTATTTTCAGAGACAGCAATATCGGAAGGTTTGAAATAACACTGAAATTACCTGAGTGAGATGCCAATGTTTCGATGCTTTAGCTATGGGGTCGGTGACCTGAGTACACGCTGCCCCAAACAGCATGACCTTATGCGGTAGATCATGCATCATGTCAAAGAAGGCTTTGACTCCAACCGCTGTATTGCACTGGAACAAAAGAAACATTGATTCAATTTTAAAAATAATTGAGACCGTTTGATGTAGTTTTCACCTTTAACTGAAGTCACAATTTTAGCCGTTTATGCAAAACCTTCAAGACGGGTTTTTTAGCCCAAAAATTTTCAGAAGGCAACGATCAGGCTGTTTCAATACGACGCAAAGCAATCATTTGGAAACATTAAAGGTTCTCTATGAAAACCTGCTCTGAAAAAAAAGAAAAAAAGAAAAGGACGATTTTATAATTCCAATTTTAAAAGTGATGACCGCAAAATGGTTTTGTTGATTTCATAAAATGGTAATGCTGAATTAACAGAACAGTATTGTTGAAATAGCAATGAGAGTTGTTAAAGCAAAAAATTTTTGTAAATTTCACACTCCTATTTGTTGTTTTAGCTCTATTTTTTTCCGTTTAATTAAAATATTTTGTTGAATCAGTATTCCATTATGTTAAAGTAACAAACCCAATTTGCAGTCACCACTTTTAAAATTAGAATTGTTTAATCAGTTTAATTTTTGTTTTTGTGTATGTAAAAAGGTAACCCATGAAATCGGTGACGTGCTTCACGTAGAATCGATTATTTTAGGTTATTTTAAAGGCAAAATCGCGCGGTTGCCAGATTGCACGAGCCGCTATTGGCATATAAAGTGTGTTTATGGTCTGCTTGGAAAAAAAATGCATCGCTAGACCCCATAGTGGCTTTCGGACGGAGAGATCTCCTTTATTCCTCCGAAAATTCAAAACTGAGTCACGTGCTGCGCCTGACAAAGTATTCCGCGAGTATTTGCATAAAGTTTATTTAGTATTCTGACGGTTTAGATACTTCGCAGACCCTACGAGTACATATCTTTATGGATCTTTGAGCTTTTGTCGTCGCGGAAGGCCTTGCACTAACGTTCAAACGAGTAAAATAGTTTCACGTTTGAAAAATGACTTGGAACTTTTTAATTGATTTTGGGATGTTAAGAACGAGACATAAGAAAAAGAAAGGCTCGTCGTTAGACCATCAATTTGCCTTACTTTTTTATCCCCATATCACCTCCTACCCATACATTTCTCGTTGTGGGGCGACGAAATGTATTCGACCGTTTTCCATCACCCTAAAATTTTAGTGTACAGTCGGTGAATTAAATAATGTCAGTCGGTCCTCTGAATTTCGGTAAGGCAGGTCACCTGCAAAGCTTCAATTCATTCCGGTAAGTATTGCAGGTTGCCTACCTAAACGAAAATCTAAGGAGTCAACAGAGATTATTTAGTTCGTTGACTGTATACATTCGTCATTTTGATTTACGATGCAATTCAGAGATCCGAACAACACTCCTCCTTGATCGAGTTTGCACTGACTTGAGTAATGTCATTTATTCTCTTTCTTCTGGATATTGGGTTGAGGAAGACCCGCTTCGAGCACCATAAATTATGTGTTTTCGGGCCTTTTTTTCAAGATTCGCGGATCACGGTTCTCGGTTCTCGGTTCAAGACTCAAGGTTTCAAGGCTCAAAGTCCAAGGTTCAAGGTTCAAGGTTCAAGGTTCAAGGTTCAAGGTTTCAAGGTTTCAAGGTTAAAGGTTCAAGGTTAAAGGTTGAAGGTTAAAGGGTGAAGGTTAAAAGTTCAAGGAATACGGTTCATTTGATGCGCTTGATACGGATTCTACTCAATCCATCATACACAGTTCCAATGGGTATATTGTAGCCAGTGGCGTCGCGTGCTATTTGGCAACAATGCAACCGCTCCATTTAAACTCATTAAATATATCGAATTTTCCTTGTGCACTGTGAACCCCTGAATTCGATATTTTACATGAGTTTAAATGGATAGAATACATTGTTGCCAAATTGCACGCGACGCCACTGATTGTATAGCCAACGAGCTATAACCATAGAGGGGCTCGTCTCGTTTAGAGTGTGGCAGTGGCGTCGCGTGCAATTTGGCAACAATGTAATCTATCCATTTAAACTCATGTAAAAGGTCGAATTCAGGGGGTGCACAGTGCACAAGGAAAATTCGATATACTTAATGAGTTTAAATGGAGCAGTTGCATTGTTGCCAGATGGCACACGACGCCACTGGAGTGTGGTACGTAATTTTGAAGACACCACGGAGACAGCCATGGTGTAAATTTTTTCCGGCTCGGTTTGTTTTTCTGCATAATTTCAACCTCAAATTGAAAGTTGTTACAGATCAATTTGAAATTGGTTGGAAACAAAGGCATTTTACAGAAGAAGACTGACTCTTAGCGGCGAGATTTGAGGCCGGCTACTGTCAAAAGCTAGGCTTCCCCGCACAGGGTATGGACCGAATCAACATTGCGGCTTATGGAGCCGCACAAAAAAACCAAAACAACAAAATATGAGAAATTATTGAACTCTAGAGCGTATATATTTCTTTTGTGTCTTTCAAATAAAGCTTCAAGCCAAATACTATCACGCTCAAAATTATTCTGTTTCAAAATTACCGCGCCTGCGTAAAGCAGCGAGCGTGCAGCGCGCGAAGCGATCCAAACTGATCATCACACCAAACACCAGCCTCACTCTGTCGCTCATGGTCTTTGACCAATGATCATCCCTCTCGAAAAACTAGACATGAAGGTTCGAAAGGAAGCTTAGAAATTCTAACACTATTAAAATCCTCTATTAATTCAACGTCCCCCTCCAAGCGTGTTTTATCTCTACGATGTTCGCACTCTATGCGAGGGTGTTAAATTGCTATGCAAGCATGACATCCACCGTTTTGTTAATCAAGTTAACTTGTGAGCTCTTAATGACTTCATTACGAGACGCTGACGCTCATTTTTATCTGAGAGCGGCTTGGTCAAACTTCCTCCCTTGCTCAACCCAACCCGAACCGCCCGCCCTGTCTCCGGCCTGAGATATATGGGAATCATTCCAAGGCCCGGATTGCATGTGAAAATAACTCCGTTATAAACGCGACGGTTTTAACATTAACGGCTCGCCGCGTTGGTCATTTGATGTGCCACGAGTATTAACGCTGTCATCGTGACACAGTCCATTTTTTTCTCTCAAGCAAATTAACATTCAACGTAGAGTTCTATAAACGTGTCACGGAAAGAATGTGAATTGTGATGTATACGGCACGGCAAGTGTACGACTTTGAGGCTCCATTGGCATTGGCGTAAAGTGTAATTTGGCAATGTTGTATTGTGTCCATTTAAACACATAGAAAAGGTCGAAAACGAAGGTTTTCACCGAACACCCAAATAGTTCGATCTTTTTCATGGGTCTATATGGATGAACTGCAACATTGCCGAACCGCACGCTACGCCACAGCTTTCAGCTCCTCGCAAATAGGACCACTACAATGAGACAGTTAAAGTCTGAAATGGGTTTGTTGCACACTTCGGCTACATAGCTTCTTAAAGTATCAATCCCTATGTAAAAAGCTGAGAAAATAACAATGGCAGCATCAGAAAACACTAAAATTCAGTAGTAAACTCACAAATTGCGAAAAACACTGAACACTATTCCCCCTATATCTTTCCACTACGTGCACGATATTTCGCGAAATTAGCGCGGCACATTCAAATAATCACGGCTGACTGTCATCACAGCTGACTTCATAAACAAATAAATAGTAAACACTGACGGCGTCTGTTCGAATTCTTACGTTTCAATATCCTCAATTCCTCACAAAAGGTTGTGATTGGTACGGAGACCGATATTTGTGTCGAAAACTTATCAAAATGAAACAATAACTCACAGGAGTTCCAAGGATGATTCCAACTTCGATCATCATGCTTGGAACTCCTGTGTGTTATTGTTTCATTTTGATAAGTTTTCGACACAAATATCGGTCTCCGTACCAATCACAACCTTTTGTGAGGAATGGAGGATATTGAAACGTAAGAATTCGAACAGACGCCGTCAGTGTTTACTGTTTATTTGTTTATGAAGTCAGCTGTGATGTCAGTCAGCCGTGATTATTTGAACGTGCCGCGCTAATTTCGCGAAATATCGTGCACGTAGTGGAAAAATACAGGGGTGAATAGTGTCTAGTGTTTTTCGCAATTTGTGAGTTTATTACTGAATTTCAGTGTTTTCTGATGCTGTCATTGTTATTTTCTCGACTTTTTACATAGGAATTACATACTCTCAGAATTGAGCTTAATGGCGAAGAGACGCAGGTATCATGGGAGATTCCTATCTAAATAATTGAGACATATGTCTGTGTCTCCGTAGAGAAATAGTGACATAATAGACAGGAATCTCCCATGATACCTGCGTCGAACCGCCATTACCATCTTGCCGTTATAGCAGTTATGTGAGTTTATTACTGAATTTTAGACTTAATTAGTGTAATTTTCGTGGTTTTTGCTGGTCTCTACATAAGATTGGACTATTTATTTGCTTATAGCAAAAGTTTGCAAGAGCCCCATTGCAGCTTTCACTATGATGAATAATTTTTCGCAACATAGAAAGTTATCTTGGATAAGAGAAGCTTAAGAAAGGGATTGGAGGGGCTTGAAATGCATGCAATTTGAAAACCGATTTTAAATACGGTCACACAGGCCCATGACTATCCGGAAAAGGGTAGCACTGATTCTTGACAAAACCTTCCCATTTTTAAAGTTTGAGTTTCCGCAGATATGGATCGGATGGGACTAAACATCAATTCTTTAGACGTAAGCTGTTTGGCTTTGAAGCATAAGCAGTTACGAGGCACCGAGCTAAAATTTTTGAAGATAACATTCTATTCAAATAGAAAGACCGGAGGAGGTAATCGGCGTGACGTTATGGGGGGGGGAGTCTGGTCGCCGGGAAAACAAAAGATTCACACCGCGGAGCGGACATGCAATGAGGGTGGTATTTTTAACGTTGGCAGTCGTTGTGCGATAATCTCCAGCTCCAAGTAGGCAGGCAGGCGGTGCAGGCAGTGTATTGACCTAGCTCGGAGCTTGGAGCCTCCTTCATCATGAAGGAGAGACGGAGTCAGAGTCTCGGGCTCGCGCTCAGCTTGGTTCGGTTCGGCTCGGCAAACGAATGCCAGCTGTGGAAACTTGACACTTCGTTGAAGTGTTACACGAGTTTTGTGTCGGATAAAATCGCATCTTTTGAAGTCCAACTCTTGCGCTTGTCCTACATTCATTGTATTTCTCAATCCCCCCCTCCCTCCACCACCACTGACTTTCCAGCAATGGCGCACGGTAGAACATGTAACAATTTAAATTTGGCACATTATGATTCATAACCCAGGAGGGGGGAGGGAGGTTTTAGGGGCGTCGTACAGGCCCTCGCCTTATAGGCCTAGGTGGATACAGACATTTGTCTTTCTCTCTTTTTTGCACTGAGAAAAGTTTTCCTGTTAATTACCGGACGTCTGTTTAATACTTACTTAACCGGAATTCCTGCTATATTAACAGGAATTACTGTTATTTCATCAGGAATTCCTGTTGAAATAACAGGAGTTCCGGTTACTTAAGTATTAACAACAAGACGTCCCGTTACGGCAACAATAAATTTTTCTCAGTGTGTCTTTTGGACTCATGTGTTAGAAAGGATATCAGAGGGGGCCATCATCTGACTTCAGCCCCTTTCTCCGTTTTTTTCTAACACACGCATGCAAATGGGCATTGGTGTCATTTCAGGTCTTGCCGGGGGGGGGGGGGCAAAAAAAATCTGATGAACTTTTTTTTTTCTTCTTCTTCTTCTCCTGCATTTGGTTCGTAAAATTCTGACCTTCCTTCGTCGAAATTAGGGAGAAAATACATTTTGTTCCCAATTTTTCAAGAAATTTAAAGCTTTTTCAACCTTTACTTAAGCATTATTATGAAAACTTTTTTTTTTTATTTTTTTTATTTTTCTTTTGCCCCTTCAATTTCCCGTGTGAGTCAAAATTCCTATGTGAGCCCTCTGCCCCCCCCCCATGACTCTACTGCAAATAGGAGGAGAGACAGGAAAATTCTTGAATCAGCCCTTGCCTTGCCTACCCACGCTTAGCTACACTCTTCTTTTAGGGTAATATTTATAAAATAATAAAAAGGAAATAATAACGAATATTGCTCTTTCAAAAAAAAAAAAAAAAAACAAAACAAAAAACAAAAAAACAAATGGCGGCGAAAGAATAAATTTTGCGGGTAAAAAGAATCGGTTAAAAGAAGTTCACTGAAATATAATTTGGGCAGAAACGAATTTAAAAACCGACCCTTTGTGAGGCGTCGGCGTGAGGATCCAAGTCCTCGGGTTATCAAAATCTCAGACATTTACTATCGAGAGAAATCAAAGAATTCACCTCACTCAACCCCCTCGAAAAATCTTCGGGGACGAAAGTGCATTCAAGGATGATCATAAAAAAGAGAAGAAGATATATAATTTCTGACAAAGTAAGGGTATGGTAAGTTTATCCTTCGAATATCATCTTTTTGAAGTTATTTTTGAGTCAAGCGACTTTATTTTGAGAGCAAGTAAATTGGGGCGATTTCCGATCATACATTGTTATATACAAGAGACTTGAAAGAGACCAACGCACAGTACGCTGAGACAGTCGACTTAGTGGCCAAAAATCAATCGATTGAAATGACCTAAAACAGGGACTTGAACCGAATCGAACCGTACCGAGCCTTGAACTGAAAACCGCTACAAACAGCGATTTTCTTTTTTCTGGAACCAAAACTGGAACCAAACCGGTTTATCAAAAATGAAAAGCGGTTTAGCAGATTTTATTTCTTCAGATTAAAGTGCCGGATTACCAATTACGGATAATTTAGAGAGATAAAGCAATTAATCAGATTTTTGTTGATGCTCTTTACCGCCTTCAAATGAAAAAATAATACGATTAATCGGTGGCAATCAATCATTGGAGATTTGAAATTAAAGAATCGGATTAAAGAAAAGTAGTATTTTTTAATTTTTATGATTATAGTTTCAATGGATTTACGTTTAAAGTTCAGTTTTCGGTCTGGTTAATTTGTATAAGTGCATTGATAAAGAGCGTCACTATGATGCTAAACCGGTCCATAACTCCGGTTCGGGTTGAACCAGTTCAAACCGGTTCTCTTTTCTGTGAACTGGTCGAAACCGAACCTAAAGTTGTTGTGAACCGGTTCCGAACCGCGAACCGGCTTTTAATCTATCGAGGTCTCGGTTTGAACCGGGGGAACGAAACCGAAACTACATTTTCTTAGCGGTTCAAGTCCTTGATTTTAAACTGACTTGAAACTACTTTAAAATACAGTTAAAATAGCCTAGAAATCCTTTAAAATGTCGTTCGACAGCTTTAAAGAGTAAAATTTAATCACTGCTGCCCACTGTGATGCGTTCAAAGCAACACACTTGAAACCAGAAGTGACTTGTGCGATTTAGCAATGAAGATTATTTGTCATTTTGACCTATTTAAAAGTATCGATATATTTTGGGGGTGAAATCGTCCCTTCTAAGGATCGATTGTTTTACTTAACCCCTTATGGGCCAAGCCCGAGTATACTCGTCTTTCTCCTCAAGTCTATTCCGAATCGCTTCAGTCTTCATTCTGGATAAACGCGATTTTCGATGAAAACACCTACAAGATATGCTCTCTTCGGGGGCCTTCAATCCGCCATATAGGCAATTCTAACTCCCCCGAGTACGAACAGTTAACTACCTTCCCATTCAATCGACTTTTTTCCTTTGACACTTTTGAAAATGGGTGTGCAAGAAGACACCGTGGGTCGTATTCCATAGACTTTATACGCACGCTGATCCTCTGATAATTGAGCCGTCGCACAATGGTCTGAGATCGTCAAAAAGTGGCCAAAAATCAGAAAGTAAATTGCTTGTCATTTTATCATTTATAAACTTTCAAGACCAATTTTAATCACTGAAATATCTTTTAGCAAATAATTTAAACCGAGAATTATCACGAATAAGTTTTAAATTTAGCTTCATCGGTCGAAAACGATGATTTATGTTGACTTTTTCTCTCTGAATTTTGGCCACTTTCTCTCGACCTCAGACCATAGTGCGTCGTTGCGTGCACCAACAAAGATTTTCCCATTAAAATACACGCATCGTATAGAAGAGTGCCGTTTTTGAGAGAGAAGTCAGTTGTCTAGTTTCAAATAGGCCCAACTCTATTGTGGCGTTTCAAAATGTCTATTCATATTTTACTTTTTTGAATGAGAACCGTCGAATAAACTTTAATGAAGTTTTCAACACTGTTTGCAACCACGGCATTTTCCCAACTTGAAATACATAGCAGAAGGGTCTTTTTTGTATCAATCGTGTTATTTCCCCCATTTAAAATATTGCAGAATTGTCGTAGTTTGTTGTTGCACGGGCACATTGCTTCAATTGAGGACATTCAGGACATGAGGTTGAAGAGACTCCCATAAAAAATACGAAGAAATTAAGGTCGAGGAAATGAAGGAAAGAGAAAAAGAAAACCGAGCATTAATACCACACCCAACTCTCCCTCCCTTTAAGCATTTATTGAATGGAAATGTCGAGAGGGAGGGATAATATAGGCATAGCCATAGCCAGGATACTGTCTTTCTTTCTCTAAGTTCATTTGAACGCATACGTTAGGGATGGATAGGGGCTATCACGTGACTTCAGCCACTGTTTCTGTCCTTTTCTTATGCATACGTTCAAATGGGCGAAGAGAGGGAAAGGAAACATCCTGACTACGCCTATGGATATAGGGGTTCCTACCTTCCTCCTCCTACCGAGGATCTACCGAAAGATGATTATTGTAGTCGGCAGCTTTGAAGTTCTAGAGTGATATACATTGTACAGAGTGTACCATAACTCATGTGCCATGCGTCCAAAATAATTGTGAACCCAAAGTCATATAAATCGGTGTCCCAAGGTATTTTTACGAATAGAATTCATGATGAGTCACTTCGAAAAATGCAGAGATTAAGCTTGACTGTACTTGTCAGATAATCGTGAGCGGCCTTTGAAGGCACATATTTTAACTAACGGATGAAAAAATTGAAAAATAATTTTATGAAAAAACCCCAGTTTGATTCTTAGACTCATGCATTTTTTTGTTATGTGACACGTGTTTCAAGCGAGATTATTGCTGCGCAAGGTGGAAAATTTTGCGGGTTTATATACCATGGTGGGAGGCAGTAAGTCTGCAACCCACCCACTATGGTCTGAGATCGTCAAAAAGTGGCCAAAAATCAGAAAGTTTATTTCCCATAAATTCATCATTTATAAACTTTTAATAACAAATTCAATTACAGAGAACACTTTTAACAAGTAATTTAAACTTAAAAGTGTGACCATAAAGTCTTAAATTAACCTTACAAGGTCGAAAACGATGATTTTTGATGACTGTTTTTCACTGATTTTTGGCCACTTTTTTTCGATCTCAGACCATCGTGCCACCTCTCCACTGCTTCTTCGCGGGCTACGTCATAAAAAAAGCGCTGACTTTTCCACATTGTGCAGAAAATATCCAGCCTAAAACGCGTCGCACCGAAAAAATGTTGGTAACTAAAAATCTTTTTACGAGTTTTACCATCGAATTCCAGCATTTTTTTTTTCAAATTTAACAACCCAGAACTTAAAATGTGTGCCTTTAAAGGTACAGGATTACCTGAAGAATACAGACAGACTTAATTTCTAACTTTTTCAGGGTCATTCTTGAGTTCTACACGTAAAAAAACACCTTCGTACAACAATTTTCATGTCATTTGGTTCATTGTTGTGGACGATATTCTAAAGAAAACCATAGATTTATCAAAACTGTGGGGGAATCCAGTTAAAAAATTGGGCATTTTCGGATCCATGTTCTTGAAAATAAGAAATATTATTTGGCCCCAAATATACGCTCCCGAAGTTTAGCACATGAGTTTTTTTGTTACACCCTGTATGTTCAATGCTTTTAGCTTCTCCTTAATTTTCATTTTTCTCAAACCAACAGGTGCTCATATTGCTGAAGTCATTGAAACCTATTGTTTCGCGACTCTCTTTGAGCGCGGGACCGAAGAATGAACCCTTCCCTCTTCTTGAGTTCCGGGTCTTTTGATCTTATTTTATTTTTCTCGTCTTTTTAAAACCCTGTTCATCCTCTCGTCTCATGATGTAACACACTTGATGAAGCTGTCTTTGGCTTTATAATGGATCAGGTGCGTAAAAAAAAAAAAAAAAAAAAAAAATAATAATAATAAAAAAAAAATAAATAATAAAACAAAAACAGAAACATAAACGTTATTACATGGCATGAAAGGGTTAGATGAGCTGAGTTCTCAGTAATTAACACAATTGTTTCCTGTCACGGTATTGTCTCGAAAAATGGACTCAAAGTTGTTGAGAACGCAAGGCTTTCTTAAAAGTGAAAATAAAATATAAATGAAATCGCGCAGCTCTGTGAACTTGCTGTGTGGCGTCACATATTCTAAGCCATATTGCCAAATCGCAATTTTTTTCTTCTCTCATAAATACATCGAGCGATTATTGCTTTCGAAATTAGGTAACAATCCATTCATAATCAATTTTTTAATTTTTCTTTCTATATATTTCTTTATTTTATAAATTTACACGTGGTATTTATTTTTATACCTAAATAAATTATGAATGAACGAATGAAGCTATAATAAATGGGAGCAAATGTTATTGTTGGACATGTCATAGAGTGCAAAGCCACCATAATTATGGCCTGAATTGAGACCAATAGTGCCAGATTTCTGGTCATAAAATACGTAGATTTTACAATGATTCAAACGGGTATTCTGTGGCTCAGCGCCGTCAATTTGTCAACACTGTTGAGTACATTCGCCAGTCTCTGATGGTCTGAAATGTTTCAAAGGGAATTGGAGAATATCCGCGCTTTCTGCGCGCGCATCACAACAACTTTAGAGATATGAGCTGTGCACCTGAGGGCGAGGGTGAGGGTGAATGTGAGGGTTACAGGGTGGGAAAAGGAGAGGGAGGTGGCTTTGTTCACAACCGTGATGTGCACCCACCTGTGAAAAAGAGAAGAGAATTTATTTCGCGATTTTCACTGCGGTGGCACCTTGACTCCATCCGTGGTGCTATACCTTCCGATTTGTTGAAAGAGGCGACCCTCTCCTCTTCTCTCCTTCTCTCCCTGTTTCCCTCTTCCGTTCCATAATTTGAAGAAACGGCAGGTATCTATGATATTAACTCTGAAGAGTTAATCGGGTGATTTCATGATGGATTAATACGGGTGCAAGTAATAGTTGGCTAGAACGTTCTGCGAATTATGCTTCTCTTGGGACTTGAAACGTAAGTGAGTGAGTGAGTAAGTCTGGTCTCTTGAGTTTGATAGTGCCGTGAGTCGGCATGCATCATCCATCGACTGGAATCCCTGCATAAGTATAGTTCCTGGTAAAAATGTTCCATGAACTCTGTTCCAATTTTCCATGAGGACGTGGAAATCGCCTTGATTTCCATGTAAATTAGGTTGATTTCCGTGTGAATTTACACGGAAATCACAGTGATTTCCATGTCCACATGGAAAATTGGAACAGAGTTCATGGAACATTTTTACTAGGGATGGGGATAGGCAGAAGGTCAGGTGAGCCAAGGGTGAACTGGCCCAGGGCGGGGCGGGTGGGCGGACATTCCCGCAAAACTTTACCGTGCCAAACTTATACAGGGGGTCTCCAACTTGCATTGGAGTCGTGTTACGCAATGTAGAATAAATCAGGGGAAACAGAAGGGCAGTAAGGTTTGGCCCCTTTATCGGTAAGTAGGGGCCCCCGCCCTCTTTCACCGTGGCATTGGGGAGAGGGCGCCATAGTGAGCTTATCCGCCGAGGAAATTTAGAACCAGTCCGGAGTCCACCTCCGGGTGACTCCTGGAGGATACCACGTGGGCGCTACCTGGCTACCCGCAGTACTTATAGACCTCGATAAATTTAAAAATGGGCCTCTTGCAAACTTTTGCTACAACGTTATGAAAGGTCGATTCCTGTGAAAAAAAAATCACGTGAAAATTACATTCAAAGCTTCGAAAAGTCTCCAAATCCACTCACAAACTGAATCAATGCACCCAATAAAATTCAAAGATGGTGGTTGAATGAGCTAATAACAATGGGGAAGACCCATCCAATCCAAAATTTCTCTGCTGATAACAAAATCATTTATCAACGAGAAAGCTGTGATAAGATGGGACCTCCTTCATTGTGACCAGCTTATTCGACCGCCATCATTGAATTTTGTTAAACGCATTAATTCAGTTTGTGAAAGAATTTTAAGACTATTCGAAGCTCGGAATGTGCTTTTTAAGTGATTCGTCTACTTGTAGGATTCGACCCTACATAACGCTGTAGCAACATTTTGAAACAGACTCATTGCAGCTGATTTTTTTTTAATATATATCAAACGATCAGTCAGATTCATTTTATGACCATGTGCATTTTCAGACGATTTTATTTTAATGAATAAAATTTCAATATTAGTATTATATATCAAACGATCAGTCAGATTCATTTTATGACCATGTGCATTTTCAGACGATTTTATTTTAATTAATAAAATTTCAATATCAGTAACTGAGAAATAATAAGTATTGGCGGCGTAAAATGAACTTAGCTCATTATTTCCGGGGGGGGGGGGGGGCTGGTTCAACTTAGCAATGACGGAAAATACTGGAAATATTGATTTCCAACAAAGAGGCCCTCAGAAGAAAGGGTGGGGTGGAGGGAGAGGGATAAAAAAGTAAGCTATTGAAACCTGTGGAGCTTTAATTAATTTACGCTCAGCGTTTTTATTCAACTCATTTGTTTCCATTAAAATTTAAGCTCGCTGCCTCCACGAATAATATGTCAAGTTATAAGCGGATAAAATGGACAATTAAAACTTTTCAAAAAATTACTGAAACTCCAATTAAAGTAAGACCTTGTGGAAAAAAAAAATATACTTACAATCAAGCAACACAAAACTGTATCATCTCCAAGAGCAATCAAATTATAAACCTGAAAATTTCCCTCGCAGTTAAAACAACTTTTTTCCCTGAGACTGACATTGAACAACTTTTCAAAAAGGGCCGTTTTTCGAGTAACTTTAGAACACATTCACCAGAAAACCGAAGGTAAATTTAACAGAGTATTTTTTTTTCTTTCATAAATATTCTGTCTTGAATATTTGTACGAAAAACTTATTTGTTAAAAGAAGAATATCGTTTTTAAATCTGCTCAGCGTAGCTCTATAGTAGTGGTGATTTTTTAATTCAAAATAATAATTTTTTCCCTGTAAAGACGGGTCTTAAATAGTAAAAAAGCGAAAAAATGTGAAAGCATGTTTGTAAAAAATGCTCTTTTTCACTTCAATTTTCTTTTTTAGTTCAACCGGTGCGAACCGAACCCTCTTTCTCCGCGAACCCAAACCAACCCGCGAACCGATTTTATTCGCGAATTTTGAACCTCAAACTGAATCTAACCTGCATTATTGCCGGTTCAAAGCCCAGCTACTGTCCGGAACAAAAAAGAAATGTGACTCCTTTACTCCTTAAATTTTGGCCTAAGTTTGCGCAATATTGGTAAAAATACAGAATCTTGGTAGTTTTGAGAAAGATTCCTCAACATTAACGTGAAATTCTATTTTTTGTTGTTTTCTTTTTTCCGGAGAGTTATTTCGACACTCTGGTCATTCTCTGGATTTTTAAGCGCTGGTTTTTCCGACGAGTCATGGTAAAGCCCATTTTTTATGTGTTTTTGGTTTCTAGCAAAAGTAGTTTGTGAGAACCAGTTTTGACGGATTTGCGATGTTTATATGCGTATGCGACACTTGGTCAAATAGCGAGAGTAGGACAAGGAGACTTTTGCCCCCTGGATTTAGGACATATATTTGCCTAACATACTCCATTGCTGACAAATGAGCAGAAAGCTTGCGGCAATTGGGGAAAATTTAGGATCCACCCCTCATCCTCAATATAGTTTGATTTAGCAACGACCATGCTTTTTGCCGTCCCCTAAAAAATTTTCTTTCGGCACCCATTCAGCAGTGACACATGCATCCACCCATTCTTTAAAAGTTTTCCACCTCTTTCCATTTGTGTTTTTCTTTCATTAAATCATTTCTCATTTATTTTCACGAACATTCACCTAACCCTAAAATTTTGATTTAAATTTTTAGCAGCGCATCGGGGTTTATCAGGTTTATGATATCAAATCGGTTCACCGAGTAATATTTTATCATCCATTACACCTGACTCAATTCTCCGTCCTCGTGACGTAGCACAAGCATCCAAGCGACAATTTATTAATGTCTCAGCTCCAGCTTAAACTCCGAATACAAATACAGTATGTCCCAAAAGTCTCAACCAGGCAACCCAGGTCAAAAAACGCATATCTCATGTCAATGAACAACACGGTAGGTACGCTCGTAAGCTTATGGTTGACAGAATTTCTCATGTACATAAAAAGTAATGGGAAATTCTGATGAGCTACAATTCACTAGCAGACCAGTTGTTCATAGGTGTTAGGTACATTCGGGGACAAAACGAACGCCAAGCAACTCCTGGAGGTAGGCAACCAGCAATGCGTATCACAATGAGATTCCGTATTGTAGGTAGCCTACCTTAGACTCCCCATATAATAGGAGAGTTACCTCTTGTCATATTCTGCTTCTTCAAAATGAAGAAGAAGAAGCGGATCAATGGAGCCCCCAAGATGCAAATGGTGGTTGGATATTTGCCTCTTCGCTGTTGCTGCTATTTCTCTATTTCTGATAGGTTATAGGTTCTGATTCTTGACAATTACGGTTGTTATCGAAAGAGACAATGTTCTCCATAGTAATTTATTTAAGCGGAGGAAAAATGAACAAAAATTACCGCGGACAACGCGGTATTGTAAATAAGTAGTGAAAGCTAGTGCGCGAAAAGTAAACAAACATTCTGCCATTTGCATATGCCTCTTGGGACTTCAGTGTGAGCGTAAATCTGAGAGCCAATTAGAAACGGATTTCGATAAGGCGCAACTCTCATAGTATACATGTAGGGACTCTAGCCTACCTGGAACAAACTCTTAAGGTGGATCCTCAGTGTCTAGTTCCATATTCTGCCACCAGAGAAAAATACGATCTTTAAATGGAAAAAAATAATGGTAAACGTAAAAAAATGAAAAAACGGGCTTCGATGGAGCCTCGGAGGCAATCTAAGGAACATTTTAGTACAAACCGTATGCTAAAATGTTACGAAATAAGCGAGAAACTATTGAATTTCGTAAACCCCCTAATGGCGTCCAATATAGCCCGTTTTTTCATTTTTTTGCGTTTACCATTATTTTTTTCCATTTAAAGAACGAATTTTATTCTGGTGGCAGAATATGGAACTAAACGCTGAGGATCCACCTTAAAACTCGTCTGACATTATTATTGTCCCAGTCTGCACTCGAGTTCCTGTATACAGGGTGTTTTTTTTTATCTCCCCCTTGGGTTGTTTCCTTGTTAATTGAGATAAAGAGTTGCGGTTTGGACCATTCTTCATCATTTTCAATGAATTTTATTTTTTTAGGGTCAACCTCCCCCCCCCCTCCCGCCCCCTTAGGGGGCCACCAGGGAGGCTATCTCAAAAATTCCAAATGGCAACCCCTATCTTGTGATAGATCGTTTGAAAGGGCGTAAAATTCTAAAACTTTTGGCGCAAACCGGAAGTTGATATCGTTTTTCATTTTCGATGTATCGAATTTCAAAGTTCGATTTGGACCCGTTTTCAAACACTCATTACTCCACTTTGGGAAGACGGAATTAAAAAAAAAACTATGGGTCTAAAATACTCTAAAACGCAAGCACGTTTTAGGTAACGAAATGGTTTTGACATAAAATTAGTCCAAAATTGATTTTTGAGCCCCCAAATTTTTTTAAAAAAAATGTTACTCCTTTCCCTAAGGGGGCTGAGGGGGTGACCCCAAAAAAAGAAAATTCATTGAAAATTATGAAGAATGGTCCAAACCGCAATTCTTCATCTCAATTAACAAGAAAAAAAACCAGGGGGGGAGATAAAAAAAAACTCCCTGTATGAAAGAGTCTCGCCAAGTGAAGAATGGAGGAGAAGAAGAAACAGAAGTCCACTGATTGGTTGGGTTCACCAAGGAGGCGTCCTTATATACTAAGATTATGCCAAAGAGTTACTTCCGTTCATTTCCCTAGTAAAATCAAATTTTGCTGCAAAAAAATTTAAGTAAGGAGTTTGAAACAGTACGATAGGTGTTTATAAACCCGACTAAAAGTCTTAAAAACCCGTACTTTTTAATTACAAACTACACCTCCCTCCTCGAAGGAGGCGTTACAACGGTCATCTCATGCAGAAACAGCACAGAGAACACCTCTTTGAGCTCCACGACAGCCTAAAATCCAGCAGCCAATCAGAATATCGATACCCAGCCAGCATAGCGAGACTCTTCAATATACAGGGACTCTATGGTCTGTACGTGTTTTACGTCTTTGGCACGGAATACACTTCCGGGACACACTGTATGCCCACACATTATACGTATTAACGTATTCACACGTACACACACACTCACACATTTCAAATAGAAAATGTTTACGGTTGATTCTCTTTCCATTTTGCCTTCTGGGCGTCGACTCGTCGCCCTGTCGTCGCATACTGAGAACGGAGACGATTAATCTTGCGTTGATAACAATATCAGATCGCGAAGCATTTTTCTTGTATCGTGTGCGAAATATATAACCCCCCCCCCTGCTGGCCCTTGCGCCCCCTCCGCTACGCCCCCCTTTACTTTCTCCAACCGTCCTCACGGATTGATGCATACATATACAGATTCAAATGACTACAGAGCTCTGATGTTTGGAGAAGGGAAGGGAGTGGAAAAAGGGGGGGAGAATAGGGAGGAAAGGGAGTGGAAAAAGGGGGGGCGAATAGGGAGGGAAGGGAGTGGAAAAAGGGGGAGAATAGGGAAGGAAAGGGTGAAGGTAGGATGGTTTAAATGCGATAGCGGCGCAGTTGCTTGGGGGATCTTATATATATATATATATATATAAATCACTGTTTAAAGAGTGGGAACAAGGCTAAAAAACTTTTTGTTTTTTAGCCTTGTTCCCACTCTTTAAACAGTGATTTTTTATGTGTCTTGGGCTGTTCGTTTTTCATTTTATGTATTATATATATATATATATATATATATATATATATATATATATATATATATATATATATATATATATATATATATATATATATATATATATAAATAAAGATTTTCCTAAAATAGCCCGAATACATATAAAGAAACAATTGAACACTAAAATCGGGAAACAAGGCTAAAAAAATAATTATAAAACACAATTTAAAACAAGAAAGAAACCAAAACGTTTCGGAGCCAAACGACTCCCTCCTCAGTTGGCTAAAGAATGCAACGAGGTAACAAAGCAAATACACAAAACGAATAACAGACCAACAAAATAATAGATAGGAAACTCAAATGGTCGACTGATCTTCGTCGAACATACGCCGATACGACCCGCAGAGCTTATCTGTATCAGTTTTTAAATTACTGTTTTTATTTTTCACAATGTGAATACTTTCCAATATGCATCTGGCGTGGTCATTTTTTTCGACGGCCAACACCGTGACGTTGTCAAAATTAAAATGATGATCCAGAGAATCCTCATGACGATGCAAGGCTGTAACCTCCTTTCGGTTATACTTGTGTCCATTCAACCTACTACCTAATTGTTGTCCAGTCTGACCAATGTAACTCATGCTACAGTCTGAACACGGGATTTTATAAACTACACCAGATTTAGAAATAGTGGGTGTTTTTGCCTTCAAAAAGAACGCAAAAAGGCAAAAACACCCACTATTTCTAAATCTGGTGTAGTTTATAAAATCCCGTGTTCAGACTGTAGCATGAGTTACATTGGTCAGACTGGACAACAATTAGGTAGTAGGTTGAATGGACACAAGTATAACCGAAAGGAGGTTACAGCCTTGCATCGTCATGAGGATTCTCTGGATCATCATTTTAATTTTGACAACGTCACGGTGTTGGCCGTCGAAAAAAATGACCACGCCAGATGCATATTGGAAAGTATTCACATTGTGAAAAATAAAAACAGTAATTTAAAAACTGATACAGATAAGCTCTGCGGGTCGTATCGGCGTATGTTCGACGAAGATCAGTCGACCATTTGAGTTTCCTATCTATTATTTTGTTGGTCTGTTATTCGTTTTGTGTATTTGCTTTGTTACCTCGTTGCATTCTTTAGCCAACTGAGGAGGGAGTCGTTTGGCTCCGAAACGTTTTGGTTTCTTTCTTGTTTTAAATTGTGTTTTATAATTATTTTTTTAGCCTTGTTTCCCGATTTTAGTGTTCAATTGTTTCTTTATATGTATTCGGGCTATTTTAGGAAAATCTTTATTTATTTATATATATATATATATATATATATATATATATATATATATATATATATATATATATATATATATATATATATATATATATATATATATATATATATATATATATATATATATATATATATATATATATATATATATATATATATATATATATATATATATATATATATATATATATATAAATAAAGATTTTCCTAAAATAGCCCGAATACATATAAAGAAACAATTGAACACTAAAATCGGGAAACAAGGCTAAAAAAATAATTATAAAACACAATTTAAAACAAGAAAGAAACCAAAACGTTTCGGAGCCAAACGACTCCCTCCTCAGTTGGCTAAAGAATGCAACGAGGTAACAAAGCAAATACACAAAACGAATAACAGACCAACAAAATAATAGATAGGAAACTCAAATGGTCGACTGATCTTCGTCGAACATACGCCGATACGACCCGCAGAGCTTATCTGTATCAGTTTTTAAATTACTGTTTTTATTTTTCACAATGTGAATACTTTCCAATATGCATCTGGCGTGGTCATTTTTTTCGACGGCCAACACCGTGACGTTGTCAAAATTAAAATGATGATCCAGAGAATCCTCATGACGATGCAAGGCTGTAACCTCCTTTCGGTTATACTTGTGTCCATTCAACCTACTACCTAATTGTTGTCCAGTCTGACCAATGTAACTCATGCTACAGTCTGAACACGGGATTTTATAAACTACACCAGATTTAGAAATAGTGGGTGTTTTTGCCTTCAAAAAGAACGCAAAAAGGCAAAAACACCCACTATTTCTAAATCTGGTGTAGTTTATAAAATCCCGTGTTCAGACTGTAGCATGAGTTACATTGGTCAGACTGGACAACAATTAGGTAGTAGGTTGAATGGACACAAGTATAACCGAAAGGAGGTTACAGCCTTGCATCGTCATGAGGATTCTCTGGATCATCATTTTAATTTTGACAACGTCACGGTGTTGGCCGTCGAAAAAAATGACCACGCCAGATGCATATTGGAAAGTATTCACATTGTGAAAAATAAAAACAGTAATTTAAAAACTGATACAGATAAGCTCTGCGGGTCGTATCGGCGTATGTTCGACGAAGATCAGTCGACCATTTGAGTTTCCTATCTATTATTTTGTTGGTCTGTTATTCGTTTTGTGTATTTGCTTTGTTACCTCGTTGCATTCTTTAGCCAACTGAGGAGGGAGTCGTTTGGCTCCGAAACGTTTTGGTTTCTTTCTTGTTTTAAATTGTGTTTTATAATTATTTTTTTAGCCTTGTTTCCCGATTTTAGTGTTCAATTGTTTCTTTATATATATATATATATATATATATATATATTCGCCGTTTGCATCCGTCCGTCCTCGGAAATCCGAGGGGGGTGTCCTCGTCTCTATTTGAAATCGTGGTGTTAAATGGCCATAAACAGGACAATTTTGTAAGAAATAGTCGGTGAAGAAAAGCTATTTCCCGGACAAATTCTGGGTGTATACCAGAGGTAGTAGAGAAAACGATTGGGCTAGAAAGAAACCGTCCGGACTTACTCTTCCGTGCCTTGTTTTACGTATTTCGTGCATTTTGGAATAATAAGTGATATTCAGTCACAAGGTATGAATTATGGTGCAGTGGAAATCATTGGCGGATCCAGGAAATCGACGTTCTCTCTCTTTGGCCATTTTAATGTATGCCTTAGAGAAGGATAGAAGAGGGAGCAAAAGTCACGTGACTGCCCCTGATCTGCACTGAAAAAAAAAAAGAATTGCTGGAATAACAAAACATCGTTTGCAAAATTGACATTTATTTTGTTTGGGAAAATTAATCGAGTGCGTAGATAAACGAACAATTTCATTTTGTTAGAAATGCTAAACACTTTACAAATGGAAAATGTTGACAAATCATGAATGGTAAAATTTCCAAAATTTTGGTTTGAAGAATTAACAAAATCTGGCATTGTAAAAACTGCTATCTAAAATGATGAAGCATCGATTTCTTGGATTGTAAAATTATCAAAATATTGGATTGTAGAATTAACAAAATCTGGCTTTGTAAAAACTGCAATTCAATTAAAAATCATCAATTCCTTGGATTATAAAATTTTACGACAAACTTTAGAACGCAAAATCATTTGATTGCGTTCTCTCGTTAACAAAGGTTGAAGTACAAAAAAAGAATGAGTCATAACCTTCCGGCCGCTTGGATCGCCACCGTCGCGTCGTCTCTTGCCACTTTTTTTAAAATTGAGTTTCGCTTCCTTGATGGATAAGTTTGCTGTGGAGCTCATTGCTACTTTTGCAAGCTTTATCTACAAACGAATAAAATATCGGTCTTAATAGATTAAATCATCCGAAAATAATGACATTTAGGAAAGCTGCTGCGGCATAAAGTGTTGATCATAGATATTAAGAGTGTTGATCTTAATGGATCGTCGCGTTCGAGTCGCGTCGGTAGGTGCAAGCCACTATCTTCCTTCGCCATTTAGGTTGCGAGTTTAAGAGCTTTTATTGAATTTACGAGTGGATTTTAGAGTATTTCAGAGCAAGGATTGTTATTTTGTTGGTTTTTTTTTTTTTTTTTTTTTTTTTTTTTTTTTTTTTTTTTTGCTGAATTTTAACCCAGACTTGATAGTTCATTCATATCTGTAGGAAAAGCGTGCAAGAACCTTACTACCATTATACGAATATCCGTGTTATCAATTTTATATCCGTTTTTCGACATCATTTAAAATTAATTTTTTTTTTCTCTCTCTCTTTCCAGTGGAGAAGCGCAACATTTTCCAACGTTCCATTAGTGTATTCAAGCGTTTGCAAAGGGTCGAAATCCGGTGTGTTTACCGCACTTCTACAGGTTCAACCTTTTACATGGGTTCAAATGGACGAAAACGCAACGCTGCCGCGAATGGCATACGTTTCGCTGCTAATAATTTGTCTGGACGCTGAACTACCAAACCGCAAAAACGCCATATCATCATGCTTATCTTTGTTGACATCATCAACTGAACAGCAGATGCATAGACTGCATACTGGCAGGAAGCCAGACATACACAATTTTGGCATATCAAAGTGCTATACACACTCATATTCTATCGCAATTCAACTCTTACTTTTCATTGGATCACGAAATCTTTTCAGTGGCGTAGCGTGCAATTTGGCAACATTGGATTGGGTCCATTAAAACCCACATAAATTGGTCAAATGCGAAGGTGTTCACCAAACACCCAACAGTTTGATCTTTTTAATAGGTTTAAATGGACGAACTGCAACGTTGCCAAATAGCACGCTACGCGACTGAATCTTCTGTCTTGAATTTACACCTATATCCTTCCGGTGTACTATGATCTGAGATCAGAAAAAATGCAAAAAATCATCAAAAATCCTAATTTCCGACATTTTAAACTTACAATTTAGAACTTTTCAGTGGTATATTTCTAGGTTTCTACTAATGTAAAAGTGTTCTCTACATGATTAAATCTAGTCCTGAAAGTTTATAATTGACAAATTATTGATGAGAAAACTTTCTGATTTGTGTCCACTTTTTTACGATCTCAGACCATAGTAGTACGATGCTGCATGTATTTAATGCTCCGCAACATGTTGAATGTTTGTGTTTCTACAATCAATCAAGAATCCGATCACAGTTGAAGCAAATACTAATTATTTTAGATAGTTTTAGATTGTGTTTTTTTTTATCGATATCCCTCTCAACTGATTAACGTTATCTTTAAACCGGTAGAATCACCGATGGAATTGTAGCATGCCGATCTTTAATCCGGTAGAATCACCGATGGATTGTAGCATGCCGATCTTTAATCCGGTAGAATCACCGATGGCTTGTAGAATGTCGATCTTTAATCCGGTAGAATCACCGATGGAGTGTAGCATGCCGATCTTTAATCCGGTAGAATCACCGATGGATTGTAGAATGTCGATCTTTAATCCGATAGAATCACCGATAGATTGTAGATTGTCGATCTTTAATCCGAAAGAATCACCAATGGATTGTAGAATGTCGATCTTTAATCCGATAGAATCACCGATGGATTGTAAAATGTCGATCTTTAATCCGATAGAATCACCGATGGATTGTAGAATGCCGCATTAAATATATGTAAAACGGTATAGTCCTATCACTGACTCTTCTGCATCTGTGTAAATCTTTACCAACAAGATTGGGAGAGGGGAAAAGGGGGGAGAGGAAGAGAGGGGTAGAGAAGGAAAGGAGGAAAGTATATAGAGAAATCCCAAACTAAAACAATGAATGTTTTGTGATATCGATGCATCATTCATTCAAACGCTCGACAATGTCTCATGGAGAATGACGCAAGAAAAGGGACATAAATTTCTTCGTGTACGTAAATCTGAGCGGGAGAATGGGGTCACCTGGTGAGCTGGTATGACAACGTAAATGAATTTATAATAGGAGAAAAATGTAACATAAAACGAATAAATATATGTGTATATATAGAGAATAAAAAAAAACCAAATGCAATCTTCTGCTTGAGAGCTTGGTTTCGATGCACCTTTTAAAGTTAAAAAAAGAATCCGGCGAAGCTTTGTCTCTCGACCGAAAACAACTTTCCGTCTGTCACGTCCTAAAATTCATGACGCGGCGCACACAGGAGAAGCGCTGATGAATTTTTGGACGAGGAGTAGTATATAAGATTAAAAAAGGAAAGAAAATAGATAGTTCTGTTGCTGCATTTAAAAATGGAATAAACGCACCTCAAGTTTTTCATTCAAAATCGTTCAAAAGTTATAAAGTTTGCCACGCCGCGGCCGTTTCCTTGAGGCTTCTTTCTAAAAACGACCCAGATTTAGATGCGCTAGATAATCATTTATATCTACCTTGAAAATATCTTACGATTCGCTCTTAGCAGGCCAAAAAACGCCGATTTTGCATAAGACCTTTTGGCGGAAGGGACTTTCACACACATACATGTCAATTGGAAGAACTCCAAAAGTTCAAAACGATACATTATTGTTTTTATTGGCAGTACCGCTTTGAGTTGGTACCCGGTACTACTTTATTGGTTGGAGTACCTTATTTATAGGTAAGAACAACCAATAAATTTGATTGCGCAAATTTCACTAATAATTAGTAGGGCGAACAAATTCTTCTTTTTTTCAGTGTATAGTTAAAAATTCCGTTATTTAAAGGTCATTCATAGATGACTTTAAAAAACAGGCACTTTAACCTAACCATAGCAACCGCAAAGTTTCATTATTTTTGACATAGACATAGTCTCAACGATCGGTTTATCAATAAAGTAAATGATCGGCCTCCTAGTTTTTGTTTTTGTTTTCTTATAATCAGTCCTCACCACTGTGCAACGAATGTAACGTATCGCGCGAGGGGAAAAGTTTTTAGAAAAAAAAATGAGCAATTTAATACGCACGGCGAAGCAGACCAGGGGCACGCGGACATGCACAACTCGGAGCATTATTTAAATGTAATGGCAATATTTACACAATTTAAACATTAATTTCAATTTCACAAAAGGGGTAGTGGGTAGACCGATTATGCGTCTAAAATACGAATGTCTGCATTGCTATGACTTTGGCCCTGTTTCGCCGCCGCCGCACCGCCATGCAATCTCTCTGAGGCCCGCGTTCTCATCGCTCGCATCCCGCCGAGCTTTGAGCGAGCCACACAAAAAGCGGATTTGCCGGGCGCATGGCAGGATTAAAGTCTCCTCGACCGAGTAGGACAGGTTCATCCATAGGTGCCGAATATAGTATGAGGATCATTTAAAAATCAAGTTCAGTTACTCCATATAACTTTTGCGTTAGATCTAATAAATGAGCAAAGCTGTGAAAATCGTATGTTCTGCTTTAATCATTTAAGGATCGACCGGGTTCGTTCAAAAGAACACCACTCTTCCGTTTACACACGTATAGGGAAGGTAGTTAACTATTCGTACTCGGAGGAGTTGAAATTGCCTATACGACGAATTGAAGGCGCCAAAACGAAACCTCATCTTGTAAGTGTTTTCATCGATAGTCGCATTATCTGGAATGAAGCAGCGAATTTTCGCGATCGAATATCATAAACAATACCAACCTAATTACATATTCGAGGAAACTCAATTGTGTTTTTAGATGTGTTTTCGGGGCATCGATGGCATCAGTTCAATTTCGAATTCACCTCCGGACTTGAATTCAAAATCGAATTGATGCCATCGATGACTGAAAACACCGAAAAAGTTCGAAAATCACGATCCAGTTTCGTGTCATCCACTGTTGTCATGCGGGGGTTGGCAATGGTTTTGTCGAATATATTCGTCGCGAAAATTCGCTAAAGGCTTTCCAATGTAAAATAGGCTAGAGGATAAAAACGAGTATACTCGGGCTTGGTCCATATTGGGTGAAAATATAATCAGAGCTGCCGTTCCGTGCATATTTAATGACCTTTTTCAATTCACCGATGATTCCACCGGTTGAGAAACGATTACACAGCTCACATCAGGTTATGCCTATAATGCACGAAAATACTCGCATCTGTAATCTTTTCTCAGCCGGTGGAGTCGTCGATGACTAAAAAACTTGCGGATATTTTAAAAAATGATGAACGGTGATTGCACCGATTGAGAAAAGATTACAGATCAGAGTATTTTCGGGTTCCAGGACTTTTCGTCCATCGACTTTACGTCCACTAGTTTTATGTCCACCGCTTCTTTACGTCCACAAAATTGTCCGTCCACCCAACTAAATGTCCACAAAAACAAACGTCCATCATCGTAACAATTGTGGACATTAAATGTCCACAGTTGGACCACTTGTTTTTTCTTCTTTTTTAAGAGATGATTTTTTCTTCTTTCTTTCACAGTAAGTTTACTTAGTTTACCCAGGAATGTATTGAGACATTTCAGAGATGTTTATTCGAGTTCCTGGGGCATTTTCTCTTAGCTCCAAATAACCCTGAGTAAGTAGCATTACAACCCAGAACTTGCTTTTTTTTTAACTACGTACAACTGTTTTTTAACTATGCGCCGCTAAAGGACGAGAATGATAAAGTACCAAATTTTCCTGTTACTGTCACAGAAATAAATCTATTTTCGCACCTTTTTATCGAATATTTCCCATTTTATGCTGTTATTGAATTGTGGAGCAATGAAGCTCGGTAGACAAAACATAAGTGGACATATGTTAGTGGACGTCACTTCTGTGGACATCTATAGTGATGGACATTACAGTAGTGGACATAAAAACATTGTACATAAAGCCTGTGGACGTCACAAAAGTGGACGTAAAGTCCGTGTAGCTATTTTCGCGCAGTTACATAGTCTTACACTGAACTGAACTTAAAAAACTTGCGGTTATTTTAGTAATTTATTAACGGCGATTGGACCGATTGAGAGCATATTACAGATGTGAATTTTTTCGTGCATTACAGTCATGAACTAAACTGAACCGTGTAATCTTTTTTCAACCGGTGGAATCATTGGTGAATTGAAAAAATGCCATTGAAAAATGCCTCGAACGGCAGCGCTGCGTCGTATGCTCAGCTTTAAAAGAAGCTGTTGTTTGTTAAAGGGCTCCATTCAGGTATCATCAGGAGTGTACAGAAATGGACGAAACTTTCGGGTATGATAGAACTACGTGTGAATCGTCAGAATACGGCCAGTTTTTGTTGGTTGATTGTAAGCGGGAGGAGGAAGAGGTCAAACTTAAAACCGTTAATGTCTAGTAAGTTTAAATAAAAACTATAATGTATAGTTTTTAAGTTTTGAAGAGCTTCCAATTGACATGTATATGAATAAAAGTCCTTTCTGGCAAAAGGTCTTTTGCAAAATCGGCATTTTTTGGCCCGAGAGCAAATTGCAAGATATTTTTAAGGCAGATAAATGATCATATATCGCAGCGGTTCTAAACCGGTGGTCCGTGGGCCAAGTTTTGGTGGTCCGCGAAGACCTTTCCGAATTTTTCCCGTTTTTTTCTCCCGAAAGTGGAAACGTTGAATTTGTAACCAATATTTTTTTCTGTAGCAAAAAGAAAATAAAGTTATCATTTGAACGAGTCATAACCTAAATTTTTATAAGTTTATAAAATTCCTCCTTCGACGTTTTCGCTTTTAGGTTTTTTTAAATTCGAAATTAATTTCAAAATTGAAAGTCGTCAATTATTGTTTTTGTTCAATAATTATCTCAGCACTTCACAACCGGTGGTTGTATTTAAAAAAGCAGGGAGGTTAGTTTTTATTTCCTCCCTCCATTGTCAAAGAAAAAGAGAGAAAAAGGTAATTGATTGTTCATTTTTTCAAGTTGGTGGCCCGCGGCCTCCACCGATCGTCCGATTGGTGGTCCGCGACCAAAAAAGGTTGGGAACCGCTGATCTATCGCATCTAAATCTGGGTCGTTTTTAGACGTAGGTCTCAAGGGAGCAGTGTTGCAAACTTTATAAATTTTGAACAAAAAAGTTCTTCAGCTTGTGGTGTACGCCGTTTGAAAGAGCGTGCAGCGAACTTTTTTTTTAAAAGATCTTTTTGGTTCAAATTCAAGCGATATGAAGATGCCAAAATTCCCATTGAAATATTATGGTGACCTCTCGATGAAAGGATACTCGTTGTGACTATCATGAAAATGATCCAAAAGACAAAATGTAGAATATCAAATAAACGGTCCTTTTGATTCTATCGATTCAGTTGAGGGACGAATAAATCGATTGAGAAGCAAAAAATTTATGAGCAGAAACTGATTTTGACCTTGAAAATTGGCAACGCCCCTTCCTTGGGGCTAAGTTTAAAAACGATTGCAAGATCTACACACGCTAATTGGTTCTTTATTCACCCTAACAATATATTATCACGATTCGCTTTCGGGGCAGAAAAGGCCAATTTGAAATAAGATCCATGGCATTTTTTTCGTTTTTTTATAATTCGAAAAAATTGTGTGTATTTTTAAATTTCGAAATTTCAAGCAATGTATATGGAGAGGGGAACTAGAAATCGTAATTTAAACTCCTTTTTCTCAAATGGTGCTGACCGTAATCCTAGATAGCTTCCATTCAAGAGCTCGGATCCTCTATAAATAAGTTTCAAATCGAGTCAAATTAGGGGCTAATCCGACTTTCGATTCTACGAAACATATTAGGGTAAATACAGTAGCGACCCAGATCAAAATTTATCCCTCAAAATGATTAAAAATGGCGCAAACAGCATGCACTTTTCTGTGACAGGAGAAACTTTATGGATGGAAGTATATGGATGTGTACTGTGTTGCAACTTTTGGCCCACCCTGTAGATTGGTCCATGTTTGAGGAAAAAAGGAGAAAAGCAGAATGAAGAGTGCGCAAGCGGTTATCTGACATCTATGAGGCGATGTTTTGATTCCCTCTATGTACAAGCGACTCAAAAATTCCTTTAATCCAGATGAAAAGGCAATAAAATGGAGTTCAAGTTGAAAATCGAGATTAAATTAGATCGTGGCAAAAGATCGGGATTCTTGCAGCGGTTCATTTCAATGGCCAATGGTTCCAGAGTTCAGGATTTGAAAGAAGATTTTTCTTGTTTTACAGACATCATTTTTGCTCTTTCAAACCCGGTGGATGATCACCCATAAAAGTGCAATTACCACGACAGCGACGGCAAGCTTCTATCTTTCTTCTTCTTTTTCTGCATCGTTCCTTCTTATTTTCCTCCGACATTTTCCTTCCTTTTGAAGAGACAAATTGCGAATCCCTCGAATGGTTTCGGCGTGCATTGGCGGGAGTCTATAAAGGACTCTCTTTATTAGGTGGGAAAGAAAATGTCTCTTTCCTTCTTCGAGGATGCTCCTTTCCTCTTTCCTTTATATTCTTTTTGACTTATTTTATTCAGCATTTTTATTTAACTCGCTCTTTTCCTTCTTCTTTTTCTTCTCACCTTCTGTCAGTTCATAGTTCACCTGACTCTAACTATGACTAACAAATCATCGTCTCGCTTCTTCGTGTTTCGCACGTGGGGAAGGGGGGGAAATACAGCCGCTGCAACAATTTTACCTTCAATTCTATTAACTAACCTTATTTCGGCGTATTGATACATAGAATAGGAGGATTTGAACAGCAAGGAGCTTTAGAGAATGATATAGATACCTGCAACAGAGTAAAAAATGAGAAAAAAGTAAGCAACGAGGAAATAAAGTCTTTATCGTCGTAACTTTCATTTTATGAGTCGGCTAAGCTAACGGTTTTTTTTTCATAATAAAATTTACGCGGCTCCTATTCACTGTGACAGAAATGACAAGAAAAGCGAGGAACTATATTTCCAAGTGAGCAGAAAGTACGATTTCTTTAGAAACTAAAGCGCTACTCTCCCTCGGAGAAATATTGTAGGACTTCTCTGAGTACGCAATTCACGATATTTAATGTCTGAAGGTACAGAACGGTCCAAATCCCAACCGAGTTTCATCCCCGATCTCGGTAATAGTGCCAGAGAAAATTTTCTGGAGTAGGCACAAAGCTCGGCCATTACCAAATCAAATTTCAAAGAGGAACAAATCCTAGATTTTCCTCAATTCTCTCCAGTTGTCTTCTCATATTCAGCCATTCTCTATGGTAACGGACGTCACATTTTCACTCTTAAAAGTTGAAAAACTGGAAGATTTTTCTCTTAAAAAAAATCCTTTCAATACCCAATGATAGGTACCATTATGATCTTTCATTCCTGAAATGTAGCTGTTTTTGTGATGATTCAATCAAGAGAAAAAAATAAAAAACAGCTGTAACGGACGTCACTCAAATGTACCCTGCTCTTTGAGACCCCTTCACTGTTCTAACATTTCGTAAGAAACTACTAGTAATTTTAAAAAACTATTGGCCTAGAGCTATTCTTGAAAGTATGCCGAAGCAAATGATGTAATTACTTGAAAAAGTTTTCCTATGAATTTTTTGAGATAATCAGGATTTTCTCTGTAACGGACGTCACAAGGCTTTTGTAACGGACGTCACTCAGTCAGGCAATCTATTAAATAATGACTGTTTTGAGATGTTTATAACCAGAATTAATTCAAAAAATATTAGTAAGTGGTAAATTAAAACACTTCGTAACTTAAGAGTGTACTGCTTTCACATTTAACAAACTAACTCCCTCCCATTAATCTTCCGGCATGGAAATCATGTACAGTCATTTTCATTAAGGGTAGCATGGCTGGCATAAACTAAAGTATGATAAAGAATTTAAAAAAAATAGCTCATTCAAAAAAATTTTTTAATTTTATGTAACTACTTTCAGTTTTTCGTAACTTTTAATTTTAGCCGCATTTTTCGGGTTTATAGGAGTGGTGTTCAGAGATAGTGATATTAATCGAAAGTTTGCATCACTGATTTTCACTAATTATTGAACCATCCACTTTTCTATTTATCAGCCATGTGAATTTCATGCCTGCATTCTGTGTATCCTCAAGGAAAATTGGAACCAGTCAAATTTTAAGTGTGTTTTTCATTAATTCTTTGAGAAGCGTCCAATGTGTGAAATTTTGGTGACGTCCGTTACGTGCCGGATGTCACTTTCATGCAAATTTGACTTTCAAAAAATTACAGCCCCATCACAGAATTTAGAAGGAGGCTAATTTTTAAGTCAGCTGATAGACCTGAACGTTTTGATCCATGATTAACCGCTAAATTCATGTTCTGACTCCATAATGCACAGAAAAAAAACTTTTACTGTGCTTAGGAGCATAGTAAAATGCTTTTTCTGCACATTGTTGGCTCGTTACATGAATTTAACAATAAAACACGGATCAGAATGTTGAGGTCTATCAGCTGATCTAATAATCTGCCTCTCTTTAAATTCTGTGACGGCGCTAGTTTCTTGAAAGTCAAATTTACATGAATGTGACATCCGATATGTAACGGACGTCACCAAAAATTTAAACTTGCAGTAAAATGAGTTTAAAAACATTATCATCAAAAAAGTATTTTGTGTGCTTAAAATATCAACTTATCCTTGCTCTCACCAAATTTGAACAATTTTCAATCAATAGTAACGACTATGTAGCTAGTTTTAGTACATTTCTGTAACGGACGTCACACTTTGGACACTTCTCAAAGAAATAATAAAAATCACACTTACATTTGACTGGTTTCAATTCTCCTGCAGGATACACACAGCACAGGGCCTGACAGTCACATGGCTGATAAACAGAAAACTGGTTGATGGAATAATCAGTGAAAATCAGTGATGCAAACTTTGGACTAAAATCACTGTCTTTGAACACAACTCCTAAAAACCCTAAAAATGCAACTAAAAATTCAACATCACAAAAAAATGAAAGTAGTTTCATAATATTCAAGATTTTCTGAATCAGATGAGCTACTTTTTTTAATATTTTGCAAAACTTCATTTTTTTCCAACCATGTCCCACCTTGGTGAGAATGGCTGTATTATAAATCAGGAAAATTCACATGAAAACTTCATTACTTCGTAGGACGAATTCTTACCATATTGTTGCCACACAGCAGTTGAAACTCGCTCCTTTTCCCTTTCATTTTTTGTGAGCCGAAGCTATTTGACCAATTTATGGTACCCTTTTTAAAAAATAGTTTTCAACTTGTTTTTAAAAACTTTTTTTGAGCAAGTTTGTTTCAGTCATGGTTTATTATTTGAAACGTTTTCAATGCATCATTTTGGATTTTGAATAGTTTTGAAAATGTTTAAAAAACTCTATTGAGTCAAGGCATGCTATTTCGGTTGCTATTACCTTAGCTGTGCAATTTGTATACACCATAATATCGATCGTTGAAATAGAAAACTTCTTCAGACAACTTTTGAGAACTCAAGCCTTTAGAATCTCCTAGCGATTATTCTACATACTATTGCGCATAAAACAGTGGCGTCGCGTGCAATTTGGCAACAATGTAATCTATCCATTTAAACTCATGTAAAAGATCAAATTCAGGGGGTGCACAGTGCACAAGGAAAATTCGATATACATAATGAGTTTAAATGGAGCAGCTGCATTGTTGCTAGATGGCACGCGACGCCACTGGCATAAAATTAAGCGTTGTTCGAATCACACTCTTTTTAAACAGGAAAAAAATATAAGCATGCCTAGATGAAAAACAGGTCTTTTATTGAGACCTTCTGCCATGGATAAATGAAAATGTGATACATATGCAGTCTATACACGAAATTATATAATAGCGGAAAAATAGTTGTCTTAAAAAAAGAAGAAAACAAGTAATCGAGAGCTTTGAAAAATTACACGAACCACTCCCCAACCTTGTAGAAGCATTTAAAATGCGGGACCGTCATGACGGCTTATATCAGTCGTTACAAATGGGGGTAGAGTACTTTATGTATAATCTGTCACTCTCTACACGAATCATCGTTGCCAGCATGAAAAAAAATAACTAAATAGATGCAAGACCTCTCTATTGTACTCAGGGCTGCCATTTTGCGTATAATCAATGCTATTTTTCTATTCACCGATGATTCCACCGGTTGAGAAAAGATTACACAGTTCAGTTTAGTGCATGACTGTAATGCACGAAAATACTCTGATCTGTAATATTTCCTTAATTGGTAGAGACTCCGTTCATTAATTAAAATATCCGCAAGTTTTTTAAAGTCATCGACGACTCCACCGGTTGAGAAAAGATTACAGATGCGAGTGTTTTATTTTATTACAGTCATGCTCTGAACTGAACTGTGTAATCTTTCCTCAACCGGTGGAATCATCGATGAATTGAAAAATAGCATTGATTATACCCAAAACGGCAGCCCTGATTGTACTTGTTGTCAAACGCAACTTCACATTTTAAAGACCTCTCTTTAGAAGAGGATCTCGGAACTTCACGATACTTTTTCTTTAAACATTCAAATAAACCTTTCGATTCCAACCTATAGTCTGTTCACTATTTGACTACAGTTGGCCGAAAGGATTGAAATGCGTAGATGGCAACGTTGAGGTCGGCCCTGGCTAGGGCCCGCATTCACCATAACCAGGTTATTGTCTTCGGACTTATTGTTTGACACTTCTTCGGCTCGAACCCTTTTTCACTCCTCAGTTTGACTACCCACTCAAAAATTAAGTTTTTGCGGCATTCGCGAATTTTTAATAACTGACTTTAAATTTAAATGGGGCTCTTGCAAACTTTTGCTACATGGGATTGAAAAGTTGATTCTTGCATAAAAACCTGTAAAAATGACGACGAGTAGGTACACTAGAAATTCTGATGTAAAATACTGCGAAACGAACGGTTTTATCATGGGAAATGTATACAACGCACTTCTCTCAAAGAAAATTTAGCTCAAAGTTCAGATGGACCATTAGTGTAAAGTTGCAATACGTGATGCGTTTTGCACCCTCTAATAAAAGAAAAGTATTCATACATTCAAACTAAGCTGGGACGGTTTATTACCTTTACGCAAAGTAGAACTTTTTTTTAGGTACCACCGTGTTCCTCAGAGCAAATTTCGTAAAAATCAACCTCCATTTACTGTTCGAAAACCTAATACAACAATAAGTCTGTTGCAATTTTTTTCTACGGCGTTATGCAAGGTCGATCCCCATGAAAAAAAAATCGCTTGAAAATTACATTGAAAGCATTGAAAAGTCCCAAAATCCACTCCAAAACTCAAAAAATGTGTTTTAAAAAATTCTTAGATGGCAATCGAACGAACTGATCACAATAAAGAAGTCTCATCAAATCGCAACTTGTTTCTATGATCTGAAAAGTGATTCATCATAGATAAAGCTGCAATTAGATGGGAGTCTCCCACTTTTGGGTGGATACAGGAATTTGTCTTTCCCTCTTTTCTTTCATTTAAACTCGTGCGCTAGAAAAGGACGGGGATTGGGGTTATTGTCACGTGATAGCCCCCTTTGCTATATTTTTCTTATACACTTGTACTTACTCCATAAAAAAATCGAAAGTTTCATTGAAAATAAAGGACAAATTTAACAGTATGAATTTCGACCAGGGTGCTTTCTTTTGAAATTCATAGTACGTATTTAAATGGAAGGAGAGAGAGAAATACACATGTCTGTACCCGCTCATGCTCCCACTGTGACTGATTCATTCGACCGCCATCTTTGGATTTTGTTAATAGTATTTGTTGAGTTTTTCAGTGGATTTTGAGACTTTTCGAATCTGTTTATGTAATTTTCCCGCGATTTTTTTGTGGAATTGATCCTCCATGACGCTATAGCAAAAGTTTGTAGCAGATCCATTTTACTGCTTAAATTCGTTGAGTTACGTAGTGCATACGAACATGCGGGTGGTCTATCTGATCATTGAGCCAAGTTTTCTCTGCGAGGAGTGAGGCTTAGACCTTTTTAATGGTCTCGTCGTCATTTTTGCAGCATTGTCCATCAGAATTGATAGTCCATTTACTAATAGTAAAAGCTTATGCAGGGAACATAGGGTGTCCAAAAAGTACCGAGACTGTCGCGGAAAAATTAAACAAGTCAGCGAAATGATCTTAAACTCATTTGAAATGTCAACTTATTTTCTATAGGTCGAGACGAGATGAGCCCATTTGGTTAAAAATTGACAAATTTATGGTTGTTTAAAAAAAAAGAAAAAAGTCGACTTCCTACGGGTTTTTTTTTAGCATATAATATATTTTCTCGTAGCGAAAAACGAAGCAGTAAATAAGTCCAATGCTTTCTTTCTCAGAGCATGACTTGACCAGACCGAAAAAACTATTAGTCACCTAGCTCAAGATGAGACTGATAATGGTCATTATCTGATCACACCGACGCCTGATCACAACATATGCTTTAGGGCTTTGTTTTTGCTGCGAGAAAATATATGCTAAAAAACCCGTAGGGGGCTTTTTTGTTTTGTTTTTTCAATCTGTCGTAACTTAGTCAATTCAACTTAATAAGCTCATCTTGAGCAGAATAAATAGATGATTTGACCTTTTAAATAAGTTTCAGACCATTTCTCTAACTTATTGTTTAGTTTCGAAGTTACTGCGTTGGTTGCGGTACTTTTGGAACACCCTATATCAATTATGCGACAAAAAAACCCATTGTACCAAAAACAAGTAGTTGATTTTTTATTTGAGTACACCGCGCGGACGCCGATTACGTTGAGGATTTTATCGACGAGCCTTCACGCAATGTTCTTGTTGAAAAAAGGGTTTGCGGAAGGTGTAAAGAGGAGCAAAAAATCGCGAGGAATCTCTCAACATGGAAAATAATGCGGAGACGACGTATCACTTCCGCGCAAGAAAGCAATATCATTATGTGCGGGGAACGTTAAACAAATCATTTCTCGACAAAAAACCGTGTTCCCGACCTCCTCTCGTTCGCCCACCCCCCCCCCCTCTCTGTAATTCAACAGCAATATCTCAATTTCGACAAAAAACCGACTTCTGTCCTTTTCTCCCGTCTCGAGAATCGATTCCTCTTCAGTGTCATGACAAAGATAACTCGAGTGCGAGCATTGATGCCAGATTAGGCGGCTTTCAAAAATACAGAGTTCGTTTCACATGAGCGGATACAAGGATTTGTCTTTCTCTCTCTTCCTCCATTTGGACGCGTGTGTTAGAAAAGGATAGAGATAGGGGCTGAAGTCACGTGATGGCCCTCTCCGCTTTCCTTTTCTAACACATGTTTTTGAATGGAAGGAGAGAGAGAAAGACAAATTCCTGTATCCACCCGGCCATGTGGTTTTAAAAGCGTATAGACGGACTCTGATTGAAAATCTTTTAAATTTTTCTAGCACGACTTCACATATTGCATGTAGTAGAAACGAATAAAAATGAATCTGAGCCTTAGATTTGTATCAAAAAATGCTTAAAAACCAAAAAGTGAAAGTTTTAGGCGCGAAATTGCTTTCGACTTGAACAAATGAAAACTGAGAATTCGCGGGAAAGTGAATATTTAATTGGATCCATTTTTTTTTTTTGTAAATGGTATTATTTTTTTTACGTCACATTAAACTGATCTGTTAAAGTGCTCGCCATAGCGTTTTAAACAACGAAAAGAGCGCGGAGTGTCTCAAAATACAAGTTGCAACTTTGCAACGCTGTATGCGCGTGAAGACTGATCAGATCTCGCGGAGTATCGGAAATGCGGAAAGCGGTGGAAGTGAAAGGGGGAAGGGGGGAGGGAGAAAAATGAAAAGGAAAGAAATCCCCCGAGAATTCTTGGCTGTCACACATGGGTAACTTTGCAATACGACTAGAGTGACGGTTTGTGGGTTTGTCATAACACGTCTCTATAAGTATTTTGTCGCACTTCTAACCGACTTGACTCGTACACATCTTGGATTATTTAACTTAGCAATGGGTTTTAGCTTTCCCTTTCAAGATCACACACCTAGAAATTGACGCTTTTCAGGTTGTTCTTTCCAGACTTAAAGTGTTTCTCTCTCGTTATGTCTTTCTCTCTTTGTTGCTCTCTCTTATTATCAATATTTTTAGGATCACGTAATGCAAAGATAGAGAGGAAAGAGCTTTATTTAAAAGATTCAGATCTGCGATCGGTATCAAATATTAGCATTTTTTCACATTGATAAAAACGCAAAGCGTACTAATAAAAAAGTGTGGGAACTTTTTTTAAGTCAGGTAAAAAGAGCTTTAAAACATTGTAATCTAGAGAACAGCGTTTCCATTTTATAGGAAAGTCACACATTTCATTTCAATGTAAATCTGGCTGCACTGTCAATAAAGTTTCCACGCTTGGTGAGGTCCACGGTAGAGCTGTCGTTTTGCGTATAAGCAATGGTATTTTTCAATTCACCGATGATTCCACCGGTTTAGAAAAGATTACATTAGTTCAGTTCAGAGTAGGACAATACTGCATGAAAATACTCTGATCTGCAACCTTCCTCAATCGGTGCAATGGGTCTGTTGCAAACTTTTGCTGTAACGATTAAGAGAGATTAATCTAATGTAAAATCGCCTGAAAAGGCCATAGGTGGCATCAAAAAGTCATAAAATGCAATAATAGACTCACAAGAAGCGTTTAATGAAATCCAAGATGGCGGAGAAATATCGAGCAATTTGTATGCATGCACCACGAACATCCAAGGATATCCAACCTCACAGTATCGATCACAGCCAATCACAACGTAAACAAACACATAACCTCTACGTTCAGTGAGGTTGTCAAAGTTGGCCATCCTCGAATGTTCCTGGTGCATGTATACAAATTACTTGATATTTCTTAGCCATCTTGAATTTCATTAAACGCCTCTTGTGAGTTTATTATTGCATTTTATGACTTTCTGATGCCACCAATGGACTTTTCAGGCGATTTTACTTTATATCAAACACTCTTAATTGCTGTAGCAAAAGTTTGCAATAGACCCATTGCTGTTAAATTATTAAAATATCCGCAAGTGGTTTAAAGTCATAGACGACTCCTCTGGTTGAGAAAAGATTACACATGTGAGCATTTTCGTGCATTGCAGTCATAGACTGAACAGAATTGTGTAATATTTTCTCAACCGGTGGAATCATCGGTGAATTGAAAAATGTCATACATTATACGCAAAACGGCAGCTCAGGCAGCTCTGGCTCCACGGACTTTCGCTTCCATCTCAACATGGCAGCTGTAGTTGGAATAAAGAAATAAGCTCTTTTCGAACAACAAGTTAAAGGCAAGCGTTTTGAAATAGATTTTTTCACATAGGTTTGAATAAAGAATTTCCATTGTTGCCACATTGCACGATCCACCACCGTGAAATTTGATCTGAGATTGTCAAAAAGTAGCAAAACATCAGTAAGCAAATTTCTCATTAATTTCTCATTTATAAACTTTCAATATCAAATGCTAATAACAGAGAACACGTTTAACGAGCAATTTTAAACTAAAAAGGTCAAAAACAATGATTTTCGACAGTGGCGAGGTGTGAAATTTGGCAACAATGTACTTTCTCCATTTAAAGTCACAAAAAAAGTCGCACGCTTCGGTCATCGGCGATGACCAGGCATTTCAATCTTCTAATGTATTTAAATGGGGGAAAAGACCGTGTACGTTGCCAAATCGCACGCCTCGCCATACTGATTTTCGATTACTTTTTTTCGCTAATTTTTTTGCCCCTTCTTTTCGATCTCACAATCAGACCATAGCACACTACCCCAATAGGCTTATGTTGAATCTTCGCGGGTCGGCTTATTTGACCTAGGGCGCCGAAATAAGTTTATGAAGGGTCTTACATGGCAGTAACACGTTTGAAGTTATATTCATTCTCTGATTTTTGTTTTTTATTCTTATTACCTTTTAAGAGAAGAACAGCACCGTCAAATACATAACTAGAGAGCCTCTGCCTCGCCACGAGGCCTACTGCAGCAGCCCCGATACAACATGGCGTCGTCATAAAAGCTCCACGATTGTAGACTCAGTTAAAAGTTTTGCTTCCGGCTGGTTGTGCATTCCATGATCTTAATCGCGGTCATTTGAATGAAGATTAAACTTTAACTGAGCCTCTCGACCAACCGTTTCCGTGACCTCATTTACCTAATCCCATCATACTGCGGGAAATTTTCATGTTTTGGTGCCCTTGCTGAGTTTTTATTCTCGTGGACAAAAAAAAAAACCTCAGGAATTCCCCAATTACGATGTACTATTGTGTATATAAAACTTTTATAAGCTCTACAAAGTTTGCCGTGACAAAATGGCTCGGTTTTGTTCCGTTCGATTGAGCCCGCGCTACTCGCACGTTCCTTATTCCATTGGTCTCAATTCTTTCTGCATGCATCCTTTCACTGTCGAGAGCGGCGCATGTTAAGATAGATGTATAACTGCAGTTGCGAAAGTTTTCCAGACGAGTGGTGGGGACGAGGTTGAGGGGGGAGGGGGGGTTGAGGGGGGTTTGAGGGGGGGTTGATGGGAGGGGAGTTGATTGTCCTTCGACTGGAAAGATACGGAATGAAACGAAGGCGATTCTCAGAAGAAGGGTCCATAAAACAACAGGTGTGCTACTCAAAAAGGAATCTTGGTTTCGACACAATGCAATTTTTCCAGCAAAGAGCAGACCTGCTATTCCAGTGGCTCTTCTTTCAGGAGGTAGCCTCAAATTGAATGAACTCAAGCTCGCGGGGGTGAATGGAATAAAAAAAAAAGACATCGAGCTTCCCAGTTTCCAGTTTCCAGTTCTGTGCCATCTCGATTATACAATATTAATCCTGAGGATATTGAATTTACGAGAGCGGGCGAAGGAGCTTTGTATCTTTTCTTTTGCTCTCCTAGAACGTGGGGGGGGGGCTTCAGAAATTGCGCAACTACTAATCGTTAGGGTACACATTTAACGCGTTTAACGTTTAACTCTTAGCAGGGTGGAGGAAAAATAATCATGAAAATAAATGCGCGAAGGGATTTCTGGTTGAGCGATCGGATGAAGCGTCATTGCGGAAATCGAAAGCACTGGCGCAACCAGGATATCTTCCATCTCTCTCATTTCCCATTTGAATATATGAGTAGGAAAATGACAGAAGGAGGGGGTTTTATCCCCTTGTCCATCCTTGTCTAACATACGTTTCTTAATGAAGAAAAGAGAGAGATGAAGAAACTCTCGGTGCGCTACTCATCGAAAGATTTTAGAACTTGAGTCGAAATAATCTGAATTTATTTCAAGAGACATCTGCGTGTAAATTACAGTCTGTGAGATGATATTTTCATGGGCGGGGAAGTAAGTGCGGCATTGGGACGGCACTGGTGCTGCTATTGAGTGAATCGTGATTCTTTATAATTTCCATCTCCTAGCAATAATTTAAATTACAGTACCTATTTTTACTTTCTCACTTCTCGTAGAGTAGAGACAGTATTGCAATCATGAGAAATTTGAATACTGAGTCAGATTGGCATTTCATGTCCCCCGGAACCCAAAAATCCAGATCCCAAAAAATGTCTGTCGTCCGTTACGAACTGTCGAATTATATTTCCTTAATAAGTGGTACCTGTTTGCAATTGCACGCACATTTAGAAAGAAACATTGTTTCCTACTTTTTTCTAGTCCTTTTCTCTCTCCAGAATGTAGCTAGTTTATGATGAGTTTGAGAAAAATTGTGAGGTTAGTCAACTCATTCAATTTTTTTCAAGATAGTTTCAACACCCACCTTTATCAAAAGCGTTTGATAGAAATGAATCGAGGGCTTCCTCAAAAAGTCCATAGACTACATAGTCGGCTTGTGGGGAGAGGAAGAGGAGGCAGCTCAAGTTACCCCCTCCCCCAATAATACGAGAAATGGCTTGACCATTTTTTGTTTAAGTCATGGGCGTCATTTAGGGGGGCTGGGGGGGGCAATTGCCCCCCCCAAGGATTTGAAGTCGGGCTCAAAAACTGGCACGAAGTATATTGATGAGCAAAGAAAAAAAAATCATCCGATTTTTGGCCCCAAAAGACGGCTTTTTGGCTCTAAAATTATAATCGAAAATTATAATGATGAGCAAAAAAAAAAAAAAAAAGGTCATAAGATATTTTGCCCCCCCCAAGCCGAACTTGAAATGACGTTCCTGGTTTAAGTAAGTAATATAAGTATACCTATTACCGTATTGCTAATACGAATACAGATTTTATAAAAGCGCTTTCACGTGCATAATTTTGTAAGCCCTCGATTAACTGATATCAGAAGAAAAAAAAGAAAAAACGTAATCATTTTAACGCCTCCCCCCTCATTTTTTACCCACAGAGCCATCCATGTTAGATAGAATGCCCAAATTCAAGACTGTCGAGACTATAGCGAGCCTATCATTACTTTATCGTTAAACCGATCGTTAAGACTCTCTATGGTAGCGTTCTAGACTGCATCCTTTTACTGTCTCGACGCAGAAAAGATTATGAGAAGCAGTACTTTTCAATAAACATAGATATACTACATCACAGGATAATGTAACCTTTTTTGCAAGGATGCAGTAAACGGATGAATATTAAAACGCCTATGGGAGACGCGATTGATTCAGAATTGTGAAACTCGGCTAGTGCAATGATATTATATCACCCTTAGATTTCCAGCAATCGTAGGTTTACTCATGGAAATTCATTTTGTAATCTTACTTCGCTTGGCAGTTTTTCTTGTTCCACAGTATTATGACTAGACAATAGGTTTCGACTTACAATGATGAGTGGGGGGGGGGGGGGTGGTGGAAAAACTTCCATCACCGTTAATTGTGTCACACAATTACACGCAATTTGCATGTAAAGAGGTCCTGCAAAGCGGTTAATTTTATACAGGCCGGATGAGTTGAATCTGATTCGCTAGGATGATTTTTTTTTTAAACGTGAAACCCAACGTCTGATTGGCACACCAATACACCACGCACTACTAAGTAATGCAAGTGAAGCAATTGGCTCAAGAAAGTCATTTCTTTAACTTATCACGATGTATTGTAAGGCTTGAAGGTATATAATTTTTTGAGCTTGCAGATATGCCAGCGCGAATAAACACGGAATTCAGTAAATCAATCAAGGTAAGAAATCCGGGCGTTTCTAAATAAGCTTGCATAGTGTGCAAATGAGACTGATCAGGAGTTAGGTTCGGCGTTCGTTGTGTTTGTAAAATTTCAGGTTAAAAGCCGTATATTTTACATTGATTCTTATATGAAATAAATGGCCCAAAGTCGTATATGTGGCAACACTGGTTGGATTGAATCGACGGAGAAGGAGTAAATTATGCCTCCTCGGAAGCAGACGAACGCAAGAGGCAAGAGCCGTCGTCTCTCACACTTGTATTGAAATCATAACGTTCGGGAGCTTCGGCATGAACACTTGACTTCACAAACACAATAGCTGAGCGCATATACTGTACAGCATATACTCTCCAGAATCGTATCTGCTCGTGGAATCTTAGTCTCCATGTACTATGCGACGCGATAGGTGGGTGGGGGTTGTGGTGTTTTGTGAGGGGAATTAGGGAAAGGATTGCGGCTCGTCGTTCGTCTTGGAATTTTCATAAATTAGCGGCGAGGTGCGGTGGCGGGCGCGGCGTGAAAAGACGTCACTTAAACGGATGTTGGGTGCTGCGCCTCCCGGAATAAGACAAGATGAAGCACCGCGTGCCTCATCGCCCGTTACGTTCCGCGCACCACCGCGTCGTCGTCGCCCAAAACGCCGCCCGGAGCCATACGTTTTAACATCTCTTGTTGTCTCAGTCACGCGTGATTTGTGACTGGACCTTTGTAGTCAAATCATAACGGTTCATTTTCCACGGCCGTTTGGGTTTTACACGACGCAACGGGTAAAAGGTATAGGGTAGTGGGTGTTTGATGGAGTCCGCCAAGCCGATGATAATTAGCCCTCTTGCGATCTCAAAAGAGCCCAAGGTATATTGATACAGGAAGATAAATATAAATATAACGGACACGCTTGAAAATGTATAAGTACATCGGCACAAAAATTCAAAATCATGGCTTGAAAAATAAATGATTGAAACCTTTGGAGGTAATTGGCAGTGGCGCAACGAGGCATTTTTCGAGGGGGGGGGGGGAGTCTTAAAGCCAAGATTCGGTAAAATTTCTCTTAAATCGCAAAAATTACCTTTCATTATTTAAGGGTAATTTTTGCGATTTTGCAATTAGTGTGTTTTTACAGTCAAAGAAAGGAGCATAAGCATAACCATCAAATTGACTCAACCTATGTTGTAGAGCACATAGTCTCTACTTTACTGTGAAAATAGTGAGGCGAACAAACCTCTCCATGATTTACACGTTCTTAAATTCGTTGACCGTAAAACATCGGTGATGCAGACGAGATAACTATTCCTACACGGCGGATCTGTTTTGGCCTATACGATGAATTGAAGGCGCTTTATCTCTCAAACGGGTCACCACCGCACAGTGTGTCCTAAGCGGCAAAAACCCTATTTGTCCAAATCCATCGAAACTCTTCAAAATTAAGGTAATTCTACTCCTTAGGGTATAGACTAATAGGTTTGGACGGTTATTTCGACTTTTTTTCATTTTATTTGGAGATATGAGGCTTGGAATTGGAGTTTTATTCATAAAACCGAAATTTGCTGTATTTTTTGGAAATTTTAAATCTGTACTTTTAGACTGTTTAATCGTTATTTTTGAAGTAGGAGGCACTTTTCTGGACAACATAAGACCTATTTAATAAACCTTCATGGTTAGTTTGAAAAAAAAAAAAAATTATCATGCATTGGCAAGACTTATATTGCCAACTCCTCGAATTAGAAGGAACTTTTGCAAAGTTATAGACTTTCAAAAGCTAGCTCCGGTGAGCTCCGGTTTCTCGTTGGCATTTTTGGCATGCTGGGTATTTGGACAAACTACCCTGAAAAATTTGTAACCGGATTTCATTGGGTTTGGAAGATATGAGCCGTTGAACATAGCGAAGCGGGGTCGTGCGCGGGGCTACAGAAAATTCAATGAAACTATCTGGCTTTTTGTTTCATATCTCAGTTAAAAACCACTTAAAGGAATAAAACTTTCAATGAAAAGAAAGGAAATTTTATGGTATTCAATTTTGGTCTCTAGCAATTTTTACGTAGAAGCCACGGGAAGGGAGAAAAATGAGGGAGAACGGCACAAGGTTTAGTAGGCTCGAAAGTTCCGGCGGACGACAGCACAGCAGCGTTGCCGAGACAAGTTCCAACCTGTCGCGTTGCGCCGGCTCCCTTGCTCACTCCACTGCACTGTCGCACTGAGTTACTTCGCTGCGATCCTTCGACTTGACAACATCGAAATCGCACACAACCATTTATGTCCTCTCTCCACATAGCTCATCATTATATTGCTACAACACCCACTTGATAGGTAATCACTTTCATAGTTGTCTGATAACAGTTTTTGGAACAAACTGCACCAATATAAACTGTCACCGAAAATTCTAAGTAAACAATTTTTAATCTCCCAAAAAGCACTGATGGCTTGGTTTTGGGGTGCTGAAAATATTTTCTTTGAATTCCTTGGGGTAGATTTATAACGTGAACGTTTGGTCCACTTTTTACTATCTCCAGCTGCTATCTTAAAAAAAATTGAGGCTGAGTGGTTTGGTTTGAATTACCCTGTATAGTAGCAAAGCCAAACAAAAAAACAATTGAAAACAAAGAAAACCAACAAAATCAACATCACAACCTCCACTACCACTCCCATCACCATCAAGAGCAACAATGATAAAGATAGTGACAACGACGAAAACATTAGCAAATCAGCTATGCGAAATATCCTCACCAAAATGGGACAAAAGCCGAGAAATTGGAGATTGTACAAATCTCTCCCCCCCCCTCCCCCCACGGGTTTTAAAGAAATCTTGTTGAGAGGCTCACTGCATTTTTTTTTTGGTGAACCAATAAACCTTTACCGTCGTTTTTACGTATTTGATTTCAAATTCAACGAGGTTCTTGCATCGTATGAGGTTTTTGCTGCATCTTCCATTCAGAGGTCACACTGTGCACCGTAGCGTTGACTTTTCTTTGCAATAAACGGCCGATAGAGTTTTAATCATGATAGTATGTCACCTCAAAATGAAAGGGATTTTGTTTTCCACAGATCTCGGTGGGGGATGAGGGGGGGATTATGACGAATTGTATTGTAATCGTATCGAGGCGATCAAAACTTTTTACGCTTATGAATGGTGCTCATTTGGCTTTGTTAATCTCCGGATTTTGAATCCGACCGACTCTCAGAGGCGTAGCCGGGAGGTGGGGGAGGATGGTTGGAGGGGGCAGCAGGACCCCCCCCCCCCTTCGACACCGAATTTTGCCCATAACATTTTTTAAGGACATTTATACCTCAATATTTAAGGGCGAAATTCGGTGTCGAGGGGGGGGGGTGTCCTACTGCACCCTCCAACCATCCTCCCCCACCTCCCGGCTACGCCACTGAGAGTTGGTCGGATTCAAAAGCCGGAGATTAACGAATAAACCAAAGCTGAGTACCATTCATAAACGTACAAAGTTTTGATATTGACTCGATACGATTACAATACAATTCGTCATAATCACCCCCCCCCCCCCCCCCACCACTAAGATTTGTAGAGAACAAAATCCCTTTCATTTTGGGGAGAAATACTATCATGATTAAAACACTACCGACCCTTTTCTTGCTAAGAAACACGATCGACCGACTCAGACACTATACATCCAACGCAACGGAGACACGTTTGGGAGATAAAGCGCCTTCAATTCTTGGTATAGGCCAAAACAGATCCGCCGTGTAGGAATAGTTATCTCGTCCGCATCACCGATGTTTTACGGTCAACGAAACAAAGAATGTGTAAAATCATGGAGTGGTTTTTTCGCCTCACTTTTTTCATAGTAAAATAGAGACTGTATGTGTGTGGTACATCATGGGGCTGTGTCAATTTGGTGGCTTTGCTTATGCTCCTTTGTTTAACTGTAAAAACACACTAAGTGCGTATACGGACACATGAGTGATCTATCTGGACATCCAGCTAAGTTTATTTTTCGTTAAGAGTGAATTTTAGTTTTGTTCGCAAGGAGTGTGGTAAAACCAAAAGAAAAGTTTTGCGTTGCGAAATGAGCGAGAAAAACGCTATTTAATTCACTTTACTGTTTTTTTTTTTTTTTTTTTTTTTTTTTTTTTTTTTTAGTTTGGGGGTGAAAAACGCACGCATTGCATACATTCACGGGTGGCTCGTCTGAACTTTGAGCTAAGTCCTCCACGAAGAGTGAGTGTTAGACTTCTTTCGTCGTTATATTTGCATCATTTTACATCAGAATCGAGAGTATATTTGCCTACAGCAAAAGCCTTGTAAGAGCTCCATTCAGGAAATCACTCACAAGTTTAATTTTTGACCACGTTTTTAAATTAAAACTGTCATGGGCTTCTGAGTGTATCCCACACGACGGAAGCTTTTTGAGAAGCGCTGCGCTGCACCGCGCCTCTTTTGATTGCGAAATGCGGAAGGGGGTGGTGGGAGTGGCAGACGGCGGAGGGGTAGGGAAGAGTTGGGAGGGGGATTCGAAAGGGGGCTGGAAAAGCATCACTATCCGCGGATCTTCCATAACGCCGCGCGAAGCCTCATCTTTGAACAAAAACCTCTCATCTCGCAGGGTATGACAGCGGCTCGGTTTTAATGCGCGGTTACCAATGCCCGGTACGAGCGGCGGTCCCATTTTGCCTTTCACATTTTTTTTTTTTTTATTCAAAAAAAGCTGTTTTCGACCCAGCAAAAGTCGTTGGTGCTCGCATTCGGTAGGACGTACCGCTATTTCCCCCCTGTAATTACTCCATTAAAAGCAACGCTCGCATTATTTCTCTTCCTTCCCTGGAGGGTAAAGTTAAAGAATTGCCTTAAAAAGGGGGAGGATGGGAGGGATTGTTATAGCTTGACTTCCTTCTCACATTCCCCCAAACACCGCACACAGGATCGAGCTGTGGAATTTTCAGGACAAGAAAATTCTTTGTTTTTTGATTGCTTTGTAAACGTTTTAGAGCTCATATTTCTCTTGAAAAAACCATGTGATCTGACTCATTAGAAAACAGAAATTAGAATTATTATCTAAAATATTTAAATCAGTATCCTAGTTATCTCGGAATTTATTGATCAAGATTCTAGAATTTTGTTCATGAAAACAATGTCCGGGAAATTCCACCATTCTATCCACCTTACGTCGTTCTCTGTGTGAAACCTCTTTCTACTTATGTGTTATTTTATTTATTTTTATTTGATTAACTTCCTTTTTTTTCTTTTTTTTTTCAGAAAGACAAGCTGTTTACATAATCATGCTAGGGTGAACGATCGGTGCTGCCAGATTTGGAAAAAATATGCAAATTTCGCATATGATTTAATGGTAAATGTGTACCTTCTTTGTCAAATCTGACAGCGATGGTGAATACTAATATGGTAATATGGTAGATACATTAGCCTGATGGCTTTTTTTACGCGAGGTGAAGTTTGAAATTAAACAAAACATTCTAGAATTTAAAGGCCTTTTGTCGTCACGGAAAATTATCAATTTTATTCCATAAGGTTTTAAATGCAAGGATCTGAATTTTCGTGAATTTTTTTAAGTATTATAGTAAGCAAATCAGTTTGAGGAGCTGACAACAAGGATATGCTTTCGGTTTCTAAAGATATCGGTTTCATAGTTTAGGAGATGCGCTTTTGGCTGAAAATACGTTGTTTTGGGTATTCTGCGTTGTGATATTAGAACTTAGACGATTTATTGCGACAGTAACATTTTTTTGTTCAAGAATTGGTGACGCTATTAAAATAGTTTTTATGATTTGCGTAATAATCGAAAACATAGCGTGATATATGATGAATTAATGACGTCATCGCCCAGGTTTGAACACATGTACTTCGATTCACATAGTTATTTACCGACACCTCTTACAACTAGCTATTTAATTGATGCAACCAATGAGCCTAATCAATACTTAACGAGCAAGAACATGGACGAACTATTTTATTTATAGAAAAAAAGTTTGAATTTACCCTCATTTAAACTTTTGTTAACACAGATTATTTAATTTTTTTATTCATGTAATTTTTTTTTCTTTTTATCCACAATGACAGGACTTTTCGCTGACGTCTAAAAATGTCATAGAAATCGCATCATTGAAAAGTTTGAAGCCACGGAATAAATGCATATCTATTAAATATGTGACATTTATTAATGTTATAGCTAATCTGCCTATTATTGTGAAGTCACTCACACATGCACGGAAAAAGCATGGGAACATTGACAGATCCTGCAGGAATTCGTCAACTCCTCTCTCTCTCTCTCTCTCCCTCTCTCTATTTCTCTCTCTACCTCTCCTCCTCCCCCTCTTTGCCCATTTAAAACGCATGCGTTTAAAAAGGGTATGTTAGAGAGGCCGTCACGAGACTCTCGCCTAGCTCTTTCATTTATCCTTTTCTGACTCACGTGTAGGAGGAATAGATAGAGAGAGAGAGAGAGAGAGAGAGAGAGAGAGAGAGAGAGAGAGAGAGAGAGAGAGAGAGAGAGAGAGAGAGAGAGAGAGAGAGAGAGAGAGAGAGAGAGAGAGAGAGAGAGAGAAGAAAAAAAGAGAGAGATAGAGAGAGAGAGAGAGAGGCAAATGCCTGGACGCGTCGTTATGGTTATGCTGATTTATGATTCAAGCATCGGTTTGATACTTTCCAACAATATGAGTCAGTCGATGTAAAGTCATTATTTTGTGTTTTCCTTTTATCATAAAATGTCAAAGCATCTTTGAAATAAACTGGGATATTGCATCACAAAAAGGCGCAAAATTAAACGGTTTTATAGAGCATAAGGGCACATCGGTGACCAGCAGATGCACAGCAGCCATTTCCTCCGTTAACTATCGAAGTAGGATCGGACAATTTAGTTGGGATGGGCGGTGTATATTGTTCGAGTAAGAATTTCATACGCGCTCGCGTACAAATACTTCATCACGACTTTGCATCATTGCCAGATTTTCAGAAAAGCGCAAGTTCAGTCTTTCAGTGATGAAGGAGCGCATGTAATCTGTCATCGTTTCACTTTGTCCATTTAAACCCACGAAAAATATCGAACTATCGTTTTACACGGCAAACGCCCTCAAATTTAACCTTTTGTTACATATACGTTGCCAGGCTGCACGCTTCGTCACTAATCGATTTTAAAGTAATTGGATTTCTTACAGAATAAACATAGAGGGAAATAGAGAATTGAATTTCAGCGTTTTGGGTATTTTGTAAACAATTAAAATATATTATATTATTAAATACAACTGCGGTATTTTTCCATGCTGAAAGGAATAAGATCGCTCGGTTCTCAAGGTTCTAGGGTTGATGTTCCAACCAACTGTATTTTTACTTTTCAACTTTACTTGATATAATAGTCAACGTTACCAAAAGTTACTGATGTCCTTGCTTCTGATTGCTCCGCGGTATAGTTTCACCAGACCAATTATATAGTTGATGAAAGTTAATACACAAGAAGTTTTACTTATTAAATTGATGTACTTCACCAGCAAAGACGCTTTCACTCACATAAATGGATGTCCCATAGTACACCATTGTATTGTATCCTTTGAGTTCAGAATTATTATAGTGTTATCAATATATAGAACTTTCAGGAGTTATCAGTGGTGTAGTGTGCAATTTGGTCCATTTAGATCTATAAAAAAGGTTCGAACTGTTCGGGGACAACAGTGCACTCCCTCTGCTCGATATTTTAAAGTGGTTTAAAACAGGGACCAGATACGCAACATTGCCACATTGTACGTCAGACGTCACTGGAAGTTATTTTCTTCAAGAAGATTCAGCAACTTTGTATTTACTCCCAGCTGATTTTCTTCTTTTTTTTGGAATCTCATCAACTCTTTTTTTTCCACACCTTCTAAACCTAAGTTATTTTGAGAATCTAAGTGAAGGAGACGGACACAATTTAGGCAGCTCCTTTCCAAGCAAGCTTTTTGCAGATCAAAAATGCTGGAGAGTTCAGGTAGATGTTTGGGTAGTCTTTGAAGATCTAGGAGGAATCAGCCAAGTCCATATAAAGAGATCTTTCCGTGGCACGAGATAGACATGAATGACTTTCAAGCATGTAATGATTCATTATGCTGACATGTTCATATAGATTCTGAATCAATTAGGTTAATATGCTCAGACTCGCTCATACACTTAGTTATACGTATCGAAGGATTGACGCGATTGAATTAAAGTGAAATAAGCGTGGTTTAAAATTCGTCCGCCTGCGCTCTCTTAAACTGTCTCGAACAGCCGATGACGCCTGTATGATAAAAATATAGGTCAATCGGTTCTGCACAGTGGAAATGGTGCTCGAAATACAGACCATCAATCATGGTTGTTGAAGCTGACGTCTTAACAATGTTGACGCTTTTTTGGAGGCTATGGAATCCATGCGCGCTCGAGTGAAATGCCACCCTCGAAGAAGAAGACAATGACTTGGGGAGGCCGCCTTCAAATGAGAAGTTAGAATTTTTTAAGAGTGATAAGAATAGAATGATTCCGTTGAAAAAATACTTTTGAAAAAAAAAAAAAAAAAAAAATACAGTTTGGAAAAGATGGAAGGAAGAGAAGGAAGAAATGAAAATATGGACGAGACAGAGGAGAAGAAAGAAAAGGAAAGAAGAGAGGAAGAGATGGATGAGACGGAAGAGAATAAATATAAGGGAAAAATGAAAGAGAAGAAAGGATGGAAAGATAAGAATATAGGAAGAAAATAATAAAAAGGAAGATAAAGGAAGAAATAGAAGAAAATGTAAAAAAGAAGAAAAAGATTAGGAAGAAGAAAAAGAAAGAAAAAAATAAAAAGGAAGAAAAAGAGAAAAAAGGAAGGCGAGAAGAAAAAGGAAGGTAAAAAGAGAAAAAGAAAAAAAGGAAGATAGTAATTGTAGTATAGTTATATGGTAGTCGTAGTAAATATGTTTTGATTCGAAAGGTGTTTTAGCAACTTGAGGCATTTTAACCATATGATATTGTATGGGGTTGAACAATCTAAAGGTAAGTACAGTTAGTGAGGAAGAAAGGAAGAAAGGAGCAAGTGTGTTGAAAGGTAAATTTTCGGGCTTTGAAGTATAAGTGTTGCTTCGAAAAGTACAACCGAATGGAATAATTTCATGTGCATTTTTACTACCGAATATTTTGATAGTCGTTCCACGACGCTTTGCTGCGTTTCGTACTCGCAGTGGCTCAGTTCAGAATTAAAGTTAAAATATTTTGAGTCTGCATCGTCAAAAATAATGTTTTCTTTGTCGAGGAACATTAAAGAAGAAAGGAAGAAAGTAAGAAAAGAAGAAAGGAAGAAAGTATAAGAAAAGAAGAAAGGAAGAAAGGAAAAATGGAAGAATGGAAGAAAGAAAGACAGGCAGACAGGTAGAAAGGAAGATAGAAAAAAAGGAAGAAAGGAAAAGAGGAAGAAAGGAAGAAAGAAAGAAAGAAAAGAAGAAAGGAAAAAAGGAAAAAAATAAAAAATAAATAGAGATCTTTTGGACCTACACGTCTTTTTTGAGTAATTTTAAACTGATATGGCGGTTAGTAAAAGATTCTATTGCGGATAAAATTCGTAACAACTGTCAACCTTGTTTTCTACCATCTATTTTGACTTTAAATACCTCCGTTAAAAAAGTATTCTTTAAAAACCATTTTCTGTGAATTCTGTGATTTGTAATGAAAGTTGGGAAATAAGCTAACACAAAAAGGTAGTGCATGGTCTTTAGCCTTTTGTTGCCTCGGACAATGGCGCTTGTGATACCTTTTTCTGTGAGACAGCGTAAGGAAGAACCGATGGCATTCCTGCAACATCTTTCCTTTGTGATAGCAAAGGGAAGGAAGCGATGGAGTTTATGTTACCAACTTTCAAAATACCATGTTCCTATACTTATTGATTTTTTTTTATCTCCAATGAATAATAATGAGTCCTTAATTAAGGAGCATAAGAGCTGCCATAATTCACACTTTAGCTCAATTTCTTCGAAAATGGCCCTTGTAATACTTTTACTGTCAGCGCGCCGATCCTTGAAATTCCCGACTTTTAGATGCCCGGACTGGATAAGAATGCAATACGGTGATTTGTTGAGACGAGTCACGTGGTTGTTAAGTCTAATTAAAATACACACTGAAGAAAAAAATGTTATATTTAAGTATTTACTTACCTAATTAAAAGTATGGTCAAGACTTAAACATTCTTAGAACCACCATTAAAAATGATTAAATCAAAGCAGCACGGGGTTGATTTAACTATTTTAAAAAGTAACACTAAGAATTTTTAAGTCTTGACCATACTTATAAGTAAGAAAATACTTAAAGTTAGCATTTTTTTTTCCAGTGCAGACTTTACTATCTATAATAAAATTGGTTATCAGATGCCGAAGACTGTCCGATAACCGAGGCAATTAGATAAATTCCGTATTTTTATTAGACTTGGCAACCACGTGACTCGTCTCCACCAATCGCCGTTCTCCATTTTCATCCAGTCCATCCAAAAGTCATAGTGAAAAAAAAAATTGTTTAAATTAACAATTCAATTTGTCCAGAATGAAGCCCTCCATTGGTTTTGTTAATTCAACAAAACAGAATGGTGAATCATCAAAATAAGATTGTTAATCTGACAAAATAGATTGTTAAATCAACAAAATGTGAGGCAAACTCCCAAACAATTTGTTGATTCAACAATCTATTTTGTCAATTTAACAATCGAATTTTGTTGCTTCACCATTTCGTTTTGTTGAATTAACAAAACCAATTGAGGGCTCCATTCTGGACTGTTACATTGTTAATTCAAACAATTTTTTTTTTCAGTGCGGGATTTTCAAGGATCGGATTTTCAAGCCCGCGGGTGTCGATGCACATACATTGGTACAGACGTTAAAGGGATTGGATATCGCGTTTTTGAATTATGAGAATCAGTTTTCTCGACGCCTCGCTTTTGTGAAGAGGGAGCGTGTCTTATTCCATTAAACTCTTTCGATGTAATCCATCGTGAACAAGAACTTCTTAACTGCAATCCTCGTCTGAGAACTTCAAAAGCCACGATTTCGTGCGAGTGCAGTACCGCACGCGAATTCGCCAGCAAACTTAACTTGGGCGAAGAGGGCTTGAAGATTGCGGAATTGAACTTCTCACTTCTCACGTTAAGCGATTGCGCGATGATCGCCCCCTCTTCCGCCACCTTGTAAAACGTCAACTGCGGTCAAGGGGCGCAGCTCAAGTGTTAGCCAGATTGTGGTCGTAGTCAAACTTAGGGCGCGTATTTTATTGATGAGACTTTGGGAGAACGAGTGAGGCGAGGCGAGGGAGCGTGCGAGCGTTGCCGGATCTTTCAGAGCTGCCGTTTTGCTTATAATCAATGCTATTTTTCAATTCACCGACGATTCCACCGGTTGAGAAAAGATTACACAGTTCAGTTCAGTGCATGATTGTAATAAACTAAAATACTCGCATCTGTAATCTTTTCTCAACCGGTGGAATCGTCGATGACTTTATACAACTTGCGGATATTTTAATTAATCAACGGAGTTTCCACTGATTAAGGAAATATTACAGATCAGAGTATTTTCGTGCATTATAGTCATACTCTGAACTAAATTGTGTAATCTTTTCTCAACCGGTGGAATCATCGGTGAATAGAAAAATAGTATTGATTATATGCAAAACGGCAGCTCTGGGATCTTTGGTCTCGACCGTTGCGGCATTTTCTCTGAGCCGTGAATCGCAAATGCGTGGAACTGGCCTCTATAATAGTTGTGGCGCGGGTAGTAGCGATAGCTAGAGAAAAACAACACAGCACCAAATTGCTAAATTGCATTTCAAGTAAAACGCATTTTGAAAGTTTCACTAGGTCAAGCAGGTACCTTTCTTGACTGGACTGGCGCCATGATTTGCATCAATCATTTTATTGATATTTATTGATTTGATGCTTGGTTGGTTGATGATTGATTGATTAGTCGATTGATTTATTGGTTGATTTATTTATTGATTGATTGGTTAATTTATCAAATAATTGATTGATAGGTAGATTCATTGATTGGTCGTTATTTTCTCGGAATTTTACGTTTGAATCAATGCGGCATATTGCTGCAGAAAAAATAAGTACACAGAGACCCATTTATATGGTTTAATGCCATAACACAGTGTTCGATACTTTGAAAGGTAAAGGTTAGGTAAGAAGAGCCGTCAGAAAATTACGTAAGAAGAAAACAAATTACGTAAGAGGAAAACACCTGCAACCTACGAATAACAGGTTACGCAACCAACGAAATAAATTTTAGAGGTTATATAATCAGATTAGAGGTTATATAATCAGATTAGGGGTTATGCAACCATCTAACAAGAGGTTTTAAATATTATGCAATCAGTTACATCACATTATTTTAGTTATGAAACCCTCTTATTCAGACCCTCTCGCGCATGCGCAAATAAGATTTTTGATGACTATAAATAAGATGATCTCCGTTGACTCAGGACCCCATTCATCCTCTGCATGATCCTCGAGTACGCCGTATTGAGGCTACTTGCTTCTGTTCCATTTATCCCGTTTCACGCCGAATGGAGGCTAAAAAAACCCCTTTATTTCTCAAAAATCTCATTTATGTTTAATCATCTTTATTTTTCAGTTTTTGAAGTTTGAGTTCGTACGCCGTATTGAGGCTACGTCCTTCAAGTTTCTTTTGAGCGTTTTTAGGCTTCTTGCCTCTTTATATTTTGAAAGTGTTGGCTTCTTGCCTCTTTTTCCTTTTTTTTGTGCTTGGCTTCTTGCCGTCCTATATTTTGAGCGTTTTGGCTTCTTGCCACTTTTTCCGTTAATTTTGTGCTTGGCTTCTTGCCGCCCTATATTTTTGACAGTTTTTTGGCTTCTTGCCGTATTTTTCAGTTTTTTACCGTCCGGCTTCTTGCCACAATATATTTAGTCTATAAAATTTAAAAATATAAAACATATTAAATTCAATCTATTCAAAAATATTTACTCTTTTTCTCTAAAAATTTCAAGTTCATTTAAAATCAAAATATTAAACTTTCTAACCAGCAACTTTTACACTTCCTCAGAATTTTCACTCCAATTTACCTTCAAATTCCATTGGTACGCTGTAGTGAAGCTACCAATATCCTTAGGTTCACGCCGTATTGAGGCTGAATCACTCCTGTCACGCCGTTTTGAGGCTGATCCTCCTATTAAGGGGAAAAAATTCTGGGAAAAGTGTAACTTGTTTTTTCTCTCTCTTTGCGAAGTAAATTAGTCCAAATTAAATATCTTAAAATAGAAAAAATTTCTTCTAAATAAATTCTCTCAGGGTTCTCAGTGATGACAAGCACGCGCGGCCTCTAGCCAATCCGTCAATCTGAGAGAACCCAAAAAATAAAGAAAAAGGTCCTCCGGAAACAATAAAATTTTTAAAGTAAATTTTCAACCCTACACTCTTGTTCATGGTCCCCCGGGGCCCGGATAGTTAAGGCCTTAAAATTGTCAAATTTTGCCTAAGGCTCTCCATAGATGATATTAGTCCTATAGTTTTACAGTTCAACCCAAAAATTTAAAATTTTTTAAAGAAGCGCAAAGCACCCCACAAAATGAGTACTTTACAAATAGCTCACGCCAATTTGGAGAAATACTTCGATCGTATGAATAGGCTTTACGAACAGGCGAAAAAAGTAAGTCCTAATAAGCTGACGAGTTCGTTGCACGGTGCAAAAAAATCGACGACGATCACAAGGATTTCGAAGAGTACGCCGAAAAAGTTCTCGAGTTCAATCTAAAGGACGTGGACAAGCCGGAAGACATCAAAGGGGTTTTAAAAAAGAAATATCGAGATCGTTGTAAGGCCTATGAAGATACTACGATATTGTTTCAATTACGCTAAGTAAATGCAAAAAAATAGTAGCCGCGAAAGAAACCCCCGAGAAAACTCCAGAAAACCCTACAGTAGAACAAAGGCAGACTGTCTCAGTCAGGCTGCCAAAAATAACTTTAAAGCAATTCGATGGATCGATTAAAAATTGGTCAATATTTTATGAAAATTTCAAGATTTTGATTAATGAAAATGCAGGTCTTTCGCCGATTGAAAAATATCATTACCTAATTTCGTCGCTGTCAGGCCCTGCATTAAGTCTTGCTAAAAATTTGCCTATCACCGCTGAAAATTATGCGATTGTATGGAATAATCTAGTCACTCGTTACCAGAACAATCGAACGTTAGGAAACCCCTTTGCTGGATACCATATGGAACCAACCTTTGATTCATACAGGAACGATAAGTAGTCTCACAACTTTGCTGAGCTCGTTGAAGGATTCGGTAGATTCCCTGAAAGCACTCAACATTGCAAACCTCGACGATTTCATTTTACTGCACATCGGTTTGAAAAAAAATTCCTCTTTATCTTCGTCGAAAGTTTGAAAGTCAGCACGTGAAAACGGATATTCCAACTTTCACTAATCTCGTCGAATTCATCAGGGAACAATCAAAATCACTGAATTATCATTTACTCAAAAACCTCAAGAGCCTTCGACTCAAAAATCGCGAACTTATCTTAGCCCAAAAAAAATCATCTAGTCAAAACCCTCAACATCAAACTTTTTCCCCCGTAAAAAGCCCCTTATGCCCCCATTCGCATCAACTTTTTCACTGCAAAAAATTTTAAGGCGCTGCAAGTCAAAGAAAGAATCGAACAAATCAAAAGTTTAAAATGTTGCTTTAACTGTTTTTTTGATAAACATGGCTCCAGAGAATGCACCAATCAGTACTCGTGTCGCAACTGTGGATTACGTCACAAAAACTCTCTTATGCTACCCAAAAAAAACAACGACGCATTTTCAGCACCAACACCGATAGAAGAAGACCCGGATATGGAAAAGGACCAATGTACAACTGTAAATTTTCCTTCGCACTCCGCCCACCCAAAAAAAACAATTTTACAACGTTACTTGGAACTGCCCTAGTGGAAATCAAAGATTCAAATGGACGCTACCAAACAATTAGGATTCTAATTTACTCCGCTTCAATGTCAAGTTTTATCTCTGTAGAATGCGTGAAGAGGCTTAAACTTTCAATAACTCCTGAAAAACCAGCATTCTAGGTTTAGCAGACAAACGGGGGAAACACTTTAGGCGCTACAAAAAGTCAAATAAAAACCCCGAAACACCCAAAAAACCCGTACTATTTTTAAACGCCGTTGTGCTACCAGTAATCACTGACCAGTTCCTTGCTGTGAAATGCCACCTGAGGTTTAAAAAAATATGGAAACACTTGCCATTAGCAGATGAAAACTTCGATAAAATTAGCCCGATTGACATGTTGTGCGGCGCCGAAATTTTTATAAATATACACCGGGAAAAAACAATTTTCCGCGAGCAATGGTAGTGCCCTTTTTAAATATTTATGGTTTGGGGGATAACCGGAAAAAATTCAGGTACCAGCGAAAAAAGTTAGTTTGCTAATGTTGAAAACCAATCGTCAAAGGATGATCTTTCGAAAATTTTGGCAAGTTGAAGAGCCTGCCCCAGCCCCTTTAATTGACCCTGACGACAAACTGTGCGAAAAAATATTTTTTGAAGAAAAGTGTCAAGATGAAACAGGGCGTTACGGGGTCCCTTTACTGTTAAAAAATGACGAACCTACTTTGTCAGACTCCTCTCAACTAGCCATAAAGAAACTTTTGGCAACGGAAAAATGGAAAAAATTCATCAATGCAACCAGTCAACAGCGAAGAATTACCGGAAATAAAATCGAGAAAAAAGTGTTCATCGCTCAACTTAGAAAATTTAGACATCAAAAAAGACTACTCATCGCTCACTCACATTCAAAAAAAACCCTTTCGGGGGTAAAAGAGTTTTCAACAACTTGAAAAAAAAATCAAAAAGAAGAAAGCAAGTTGAAAGAGAAAAACAATCCGCCTGACCCGTTTTCTGCTGAAAAACTAAAATCATCACTACACACCATGACAAAAATCGTTCAAAGTAAACCTTTATCAGAAGATATTCAAGCCTTAAAGTGTAATCGCGTGGTCAATTCTCGCCTCATAAACTTGAAACCCCTTTTTTTGTTGACCTGGGTATCGTAAGGGGGGGGGGGTAGATTGCGTCATTCAAAACCATCAATTGAAGCGAAAACTCCAATCATACTACCGAAAAAAAGTCACTTGCCAGAATTTTTAATCAAACATCAACATCACCGTCATTTACACGCCGGACCTCGCCTCCTCCACAGTATAATTTTTCAGCGATTTTCGATAAGTGCAGCTCGAAGTGGTAATTTTTTTGTTCTTACCAAAAAAATAGTGGGGGGTATGTTCGATACTTTGAAAGGTAAAAGGGTTTGGTAAGAAGAGCCGTCAGAAAATTACGTAAGAAGAAAAAAAATTAGTAAGAGGAAAACACCCGCAACCTACGAATAACAGGTTACGCAACCAACGAAATCAATTTTGAGGTTATAATCAGATTAGAGGTTAATAATCAGATTAGAGGTTATGCAACCATCTAACAAGAGGTTTTTAAAAATTAGCAATCAGTTACATCACAAATTTTTTTTAGTTATGCAACCTCTTATTCAGACCCTCTCGCGCATGCGCAAATAAGATTCTTTATGACTATAAATAAGATGATCTCCGTTGACTCAGGACCCCATTCATCCTCTGCATGATCCTCGAGTACGCCGTATTGAGGCTACTTGCTTCTGTTTCCATATTATCCCGTTTCACGCCGAATGGAGGCTGAAACAAAACCCCCATTTTTCAAAAAACTCATTTATGTTTTAAACATCTTTATTTTTTAGTTTTTTAAGTTTTAGTTCGTACGCCGTATTGAGGCTACGTCCTTCAAGTTTCTTTTGAGCGTTTTTAGGCTTCTTGCCTCTTTATATTTTTAAAAAGTGTTGGCTTCTTGCCTCTTTTTCCCTTATTTTTGTGCTTGGCTTCTTGCCGTCCTATATTTTTAGCGTTTTGGCTTCTTGCCACTTTTTCCGTTAATTTTTTGCTTGGCTTCTTGCCGCCCTATATTTTTGACAGTTTTTTTGGGTTCTTGCCTATTTTTCAGTTTTTTTTTCCGTCCGGCTTCTTGCCACAAAATATTTAGTCTATCAAATTAAAATATAAAACATATTAAATTCAATCTATTCAAAAAATTTACTCTTTTTTCTCAAAATTTAAGTTCATTTAAAATCAAAATATTAAACTTTCTAAACCCGCAACTTTTACACTTCCTCGAATTTTCACTCCAATTTACCTTCAAATTCCATTGGTACGCTGTAGTGAAGCTACCAATATCCTAGGTTCACGCCGTATTGAGGCTGAATCACTCCGTCACGCCGTATTGAGGCTGATCCTTTTAAGAGGAAAAAATTTTGGGAAAAGTGTAACTTTTTTTCTCCTCTTTGCGAAGTAAATTAGTCCAAATTAAAAAATCTTAAAATAGTAAAATTCTTCTAAATAAATTCTCTCAGGGTTCTCAGTGATGACAAGCACGCGCGGCCTCTAGCCAATCCGTCAATCTGAGAGAACCCACATAAAGAATAAGGTCCTCCGGAAACAATATAATTTTAAAGTAAATTTTCAACCCTCACACTCTTGTTCACACAGAAAAACACTTCGGTCGAGCTAAAAAAAACCTTTGGTTGAACAATAACCCATACCAAACCTTTGGTTCATCAAGCAAAATCTCTTTAGTTAGGCGTATACCATAAAGTCTTTTGCTGGGTTATTTTTCTACCAAAGGTTTTGCCAGCGCTACTAAGTGTTTTCTCTGTTTTTCTGTAAAGCAGTACCTTTGATTAATATCTCTAGCCCTGTGAGTAAATTTATTATTCTCAATAAATTATTATTCTCTTTTAGGTAAATTTTCACTTCAAAATTCCAAAATTTGTTTAGCTTCCAATTTCCAAATGTTTAAAATTTTAAAATTTCAAAATCTCTAGCTATTTCAGAATTCTAAAATGATTAAGTCTCTAATCTCATTTCTCACTCTCTCATTTGCCACTCATTAAAATTCCTTCTCAATTCTCACTCTTCCTGTCAATTGATTATAGTTTAATAGGCCAGTTTAGTTAAGTTCAATTTAGGGTAACTCCTAGATGATCTTTTTATAATTATGTAAATACTTATGAGAAATGGATCTGTTGCATAATGTTGCTGCAGCATTATGGATGGTTGATTCTGGTGTTAAATCGCGTGAACATCACATTGAAAGCATCAAAAAGTCTCCAAATCCACTCATAAACCCACAAAAGACCTTTAAAGGAAAGCCTAAGATGGCGGTTGAAAGGGCGGATCAACCCTGCATACATGCACCACGAGCACCTAAAGATAGCCGACAACGGCAATTTTAGAATGCAAACAAAACGACTCATTTCCTCATAGTATCTACATTTTATGTGTCATTCTGTGTGTTTTTTTCACAGTAAATTTTACTTTCTTGTTCTTGTTTATGATTACTATGGTTAATATTTCAAGTTTTATATCGATTTGCCCTAATTCTGAAAAGGAAACGCAGGGCAAGTACCTACTTTATCGAATGCCGACGTCGGCCATCTTTGCTGCTCGTGGTGCATGCATGCAGGGTTGATTCGCCCTTTCAACCGCCATCTTAGGATTTCCTTTAAAGGTCTTTTGTGGGTTCATGAGAGGGTTTTGAGACTTATTCTTGATGCTCTCAATGTGATTTTCACCCGATTTTACACCGGAATTAACCCTCCATAACGCTTTAGCAAAAGTATGCCACGGACCCATTGTAAACTATACCATCTGTGTCTACAAAAAAAAAAAAAAAAAAAAAAAAAAAAAAAAAAAAAAAAAATGAGTAAATTAGATGTGGCATCAATGTTATGGAGATGGAAACGGTCAGACGTGGAAAATAGGATGCGTTTAAGGCTCCCCGCAGTCCCCGCGTTTTCCTCGGCGGTGGCTCGGATTTCCTCGCGAGGACTTTGTTTTTGTTCCCTGATGAAGTCGGGACAATGTTGCCTGGTCTTAAAATGAGGTTCATCAATTCCGCCGAGCGACGAAGATCAGGAATTCAAGATCGGCCCCAGAATCAACAATCAACATTACGCGATTCTCGTCAAACAATTTAATCAAGCATCTGCTGCAACGTCTCGCTAGCGCGCACTCTTAACAGTCTTAACTTCTCTGTTGATTGTCTACAGCGGGAACGTCAATATCGAAACTACTCTCCTCCTGTCTACCGCGCGAAAGCTTCCGCCCGAAACTATTAAGAAAATGTTATTCCAGCTCATTGGAGCCTGAAAAGCTCCGTCCTACATCCTTAACTGCTGAATGTGAAATACTCGTCTGGAACTCTAGAGCTCTCTATTTTTGACAGATATCCTCCTCCTCCCATACCCTTGTTCCCATTCCTTGCTTTTTGTTTTCCCCCAAAGTCTATGATTAAGGGGTGACAAAAGACTCTGCTATTTTATTGTTGAAAACGGATTTTAACACTTATTGTGAGCCTAGAAACTGACTCGACCCCAGGCCGGCTTTGTTTGCGCGAAAATCTCATATTTTTTAAACATGAAACTTTGAGACTGTCTTCATAGCGTTCAATGAACTGATAATGTCGACATCCATGCTAGTTTTCACTTTAAAAAAAAAGAAAAAAAAAAAAAAAAAAAAAAAAAAAAACTGTATATAATAATGTTCTTTTCTGGCTTACGAAACATTCAGTTCAGTTTATTGTTATAGATGTACACTTATTTGGATAATGGTTTTTCGAAATTTTAGTATTTTATTTTTTAAAAAAAAAAAAAAAAAAAAAAAAAAAAAAAAAAAAAAAAAAAAAAAAAAAATATATGTGTGGTAATTATTTTTTTTAATTTGTTGCAATTTTTTTTAATTCTTCGAAAAAAAGCCAGAAATAAACAAAAAAATAGGGTAGATATATGACCATTGACCAAAAAAGGTCTTGAAAATGTCATAAAGGTGCATTATTCAATTATTTAAAGTTAAAAATCCGATATTCAAATACCTTGGACTTTCGACGGTAAATGTAAAATCCTCCTGGAATTTATTTTTTCTCAGGAATCACGGTTACCCACAGTTCCACTAAAACATTTTGCATGGAGCATCAACATAGCAAATAGTTTTCGAGGAAACTGTTGCAATGACGTCATTCGCCAGCATTAGTGGATCCAAAAATGTTTCAAACTATCTCTCCGGCCATTTGAACGTTTATGATAGGAAAGGATATAGAGGGGAGTGGTCATCAAGCGACTTTAATCCATATCTCTATCTTTTTCTATCATGCGTGCTCAAATAAGCACACTCTCAACTGAACTGATTCAAAACTTCCATCTGAAATGGTGCGGTAGACGTGGTTCAAGTATATGAGTAATATTTACTCCCGGAAGATTTTAAACGATTTAGGCAATTTTAACGGGCACAACCCTTTTGGGCGAAGGGGTAAAATAAAGTACAAGAAAGGGAAGTATTTTGGGCGAGAAAAGACAGATGAAGTGAGATGCCACGGGTCTTTTGGGCGAGGTCAAGTTGTAGGCTTGGCAACCTCGCATTTTTCCGCAATGCGACTTTAATCTTTATCAGACGCATAATATCGAAGATTACGAGGTGAACTGCCAAACTGCCAAACAACGGCAATGAACTCACGCATCGCTGTTTGTAAAAGCTGTAGAAGAAATTCATTCGGAAACTTAATTTACTCCATCCGACGCAGCAATCAGAACGAATCAAGAAAAGTAGTTGCCGATCGGATTGCCGCGGCTAAGACATCATGGCATCAGTTCGAGGCAGGTCCAAAAACATAAGACAGAGAGACGCCTTAAAGACGTGAAAGAGCTTAGCTATTTGTATAAAGGCACCAAATTTAAACAGTTTTCAATATTCTTTCGATTACGATCAGCTGTGATTTTTGGCTGTGATAATATAGGTTTAAGTGTTTTTTTCTACATTTCTTTTTTAAATTCTTCTTTAAATACGGTCGACTGTTCTACTAAATCTTAGTGATTTTTCCCATATTTTAATATTTTTCTCTAATCATAAGTTTAAGTGATTTTCAATTTTCCGGACCTGTCTCTTACATTAGACTATCTAGCATCAATGGCAAGTCAATATGAAAATAGTGTTTTTCTGCATTTTTGACTTGCCCAAAAAGCCCTTGGTCTTTGTTGGTTCCATTCCAACGCACTCTTTTTTCGCTCACCCAAAAGACCCCACGTACCTCGCCCAAAAGGGTTTTGCCTCTCCTCGCCCAATAATCCGTCCACCATTTTAACCTTCTAATTTTTTACCGCCAAATCGGTAATTTCTACCCATTGTGCTTCGTTGTGAAAAAAAAAACAAAAAAAACCGGAAGCCCAAGGTTGCTGTGCGGGGCCTCGTTGTTTGTTTTGACGCATGTTTAGCGGCGGCTCGAGCACTTTTTGGAAAACATCTGTTTTCTTTCCATTTCAAACCATAGGGTAAATCGAATTTAGTAAGGACCTAAGCCGAAAACCGCTACTATACTCTGTTCAGGATAAGAAGGCGGGTGAGAATTCAGGTAGTAATGCACTATTTAGCAACAGTGCGGCTATACCGGCGACTCCAACCCTTCGCAGAGGCCGTTGTTCTTCCGACTTCTCTCTTGGCACGGAGGATTTCCAAGAATCGACAGACTCAAAAATTTACACACGTCCAGTAAAAATTGCGAACGGTCAAAAATACGAAAAAACGGACAAAATTTTCGCCCCTAAAGGGCCAAAACTTGGCAAAAGTAGTCGACTTTGAATATTGACGACTCTCAGAAATTCGTATTTTTCAGTCCGAATTAAATTCAGGATATTTCGTGTAATATCGAATTTATGAGAGTCATCTATATTCAAAGTCGACTACTTTTGCCGAGTTTTGGCCCTTTAGGGCGAAAATTTCGTCCGTTTTTTTCGTATTTTTTGACCGTTCGCACTTTGTACTGGACGTGTGTAAATTGTTGAGTCTGTCGGTTCTTGGAAATCCTCCGTGCCAAGAGAGAGTTCGGGCGAACAACGGCCACTGCGAAGGGTTGGAGTAGCCAGCATAGCCACACTGTTGCTAAATAGTGCATTACTACCTGAATTCTCACCCGCCTTCTTATCCTGAACAGAGTATAAGGTTGTAGCTTGGATTTAACCACTGCTTATTCACTACTGATCAATAAGAAAGATACCTATAAATACGATCTCATTGAATATTATTTGGCCAGATTTACGTTTATTTTCCTTCTCTATTGCCTCTATTGGTAAAACTGCCTGAGCAGATATTTGCTTGGAGGGTTCTGCCTAGTGCCTAGTGTCTAGTGCCTATAGTGGGGTGCCTCTAGTGGTCTGCCTCTTTGAGACTCAGAGCTGCCGTTTTGCGTATAGTTAATCCCATCAAAAACCTTTCCAGGTGCAAGCAGACGGCATCAGGTAATTATGTCTGTCACAAAAAGCCGTCCAATGCATCCACTCAAAGATAGATATGATGGGAAAGGCAAGTCTCCTCCAAGTGGGCATCCCGCAGGGCAAATGTTAATCATTTTTTAAAATCAACACTATCCATCTGCGGCGAATTTAGTGAAGGAAAAACTTTGAGGGATGTATTTCTTTTTTTTTATTTTTAAACGCAAAAACTTGCCGCCGTTCATCGCCTTAAAAAAGAAAAAAATCAAATTCTTATTAAAAAAAAAAAAATAATTTATTTTTTTTTTTTTTAAAGGCGATGAACGGCGGCAAGTTTTGCGTTTGAAAATAAAAAATAAAGAAATACATCCCTCAAAGTTTTTCCTTCACTAAATTCGCCGCAGATGGATAGTGTTGATTTTGAAAAATTAAACATTTGCCCTGCTGGATGCCCACTTGGAGGAGACTTGCCGTTCCCATCTTCATATCTTTGAGTGGATGCTTTGGGAAACGGCTTTTTGTGACAGACATAATTACCTGATGCCGTCTGCTTGCACCTGGAAAGGTTTTGATGGGATATATTTGGGTTTAAGCTTGTAAAATTCCAGTTTCTTTTTCCCACAAATAAAAGCAACAGTTGTTATCCATCAGCTGACTAGCCAGCAGTTATAAATAGTTTCCGGACAACTTTCACATAGACTCTCGAGTGCTTATTTTACGATAGGGACCACAGTCTCATTTCCCTTTCTTTTCCCTGATCTGTATGCTAACCAACGGTTCCGATTCCACTGGCTAGTCCGCCGCTGGCCGATGCGCCTCGGCTGGTTCGCGATGGCCGATCCACCACTGGCTAGTCCGCCGCTGGCCGCTCCGCCACTGGCTAGTCCGTTACTGGCCGATCCGCCTCTGGCTAATCCGCCGTTGACCGATCCACCACTGGCCGGTTCGCCACTGGCCCGTCCGCCGCTGGCCGATCCGCCACTTGCAGGTCCGCCGCTGGCCGATCCGCCATTGGCTAGTCCGCCGCTGGCCGGTCCGCCACTGGCCGGTCCGCCACTGGCCGGTCCGCCGCTGGCCGATCCGCCGGTGGCCGGTCCGCCGCTGGCCGATCCGCCGGTGGCTAGTCCGCCGCTGGCCGATCCGCCACTGGCCGGTCCGCCGCTGGCCGATCCGCCACTTGCAGGTCCGCCGCTGGCCGATCCGCCACTGGCTAGTCCGCCGCTGGCCGATCCGCCATTGGCTATAGTCCCCCGCTGGCCGATCCGCCGGTGGCTAGTCCGCCGCTGGCCGATCCGCCACTGGCCGGTCCGCCGCTGGCCGATCCGCCACTTGCAGGTCCGCCGCTGGCCGATCCGCCACTGGCTAGTCCGCCGCTGGCCGATCCGCCATTGGCTATAGTCCGCCGGTGGCCGATCCGCGACTGGCCGGTCCGCCGCTGGCCGATCCGCCATTGGCTAGTTCGCCGGTGGCCGATCCGCCACTGGCTACTCTGTCGCTGGCAGATCCGCCGTAGCTCAATTCTGTAACTTCAGGAAAATAATGTTACTGTCACTACCAGCTCTCATAAAATAAACAGATCAGTTGTGAACTCTACAAGTACACAGCAAAGAACTTTTGTCACTACTTGTTTTGAATAATTATACTATAAAATCACAGAATAATTCAGTGTATAATTCTGTGCTAAAATCACAAAGGTGCTGTAAACACATCAGAAACTACTCTCCCCCCAGTGATCAACAGTATTACGGTACTCAGCTGTTGCAGTTGCAAGCAATGAAGTGGAAAATGAAGCTCCGCGGTTATGCCAAATTCGAATACTTTCAGCTTCAGAGCTACAATAGTTATTAAATAAATGAATATGCAATAGTACCTAACTATGAGAGCAAACCAAAACCCTTTTCTATACGCGTGCATACAACAAATTAGAAGCACACAAAAAAAATAACTAGAAAAGATTTTGCTACATTTATTTAAAAAAAAAGAACTGAGGAGGACAAATTTCGTAATTCACGGCCTCCGTTGTAATTGAAACAATAATCACTTGTATCACTCATGTATTTGTAACGAGTTTTTTTCAAAAGTGTCAAAGCAGGGAGAAATGTTTTTGTTTTGAAATGATGGCAGTTGTTGTGACTGACGATGAAGCGTCGATTCTCGCGGCGATCTCAAATACTAAAAGGCAGTAGCCAATGAGAGTAGAGTTACCGCGTAGTTTGAAATAGCCGTTTTAATGAGAAATTCAGTTTTTTTTTCATTTCTCAATAAAATTAGACGGATTGCGTTCAAACAAAAAAAAAAGGCACGAGCACAGAACACGCTGGTTAAAATAAGACCAAGTTTGATGAGTTTGGTTGCGTAGTTTTTTCGCTACAGGATCATATCAAGGCACGGTTTGGGGGAATGAAATAATTTCTGTAATTATAAGCGTTACACGCGCCGCAGACTTGTCAGGTCGTAGAGAGGGTGGTAGTAGGGTGGGGTTACCTGACTTGCCGTCTGCGTCTACCGACGCTTATGATGACATTTTTCAATTCATCGATAATTCCACCGGTTGAGAAAAGAGTACACAGTCCAGTTCAGACTGTACTTACTGTACCTCACGAAAATGCTCTTATCAGTAATATTTTCTGGATCGGTGCAATCGCCGTTAAATTATAAAAATAGTCGCAAGCTTTTTGAATGTCATCGACTACTTCACCGGTTGAAAAAAGATTACATACATGCGAGTTTTTTCGTGCATTACAGTCATACACGGAACTGCACCGTGTAATCTTTTCTCAGTCGGTGGAATCATCGGTGAATTTAAAAATGCCATTAATTATACGCAAAACGGCATCAGCTGCGCTTAGAGTCCTTAAAACTGGCCCTACTCAATGCAAAATTCTACAAGGTCTATATGTGGAACATCGGATAACATTCAAGCCACTTTGTTGGAAAGAGTTAATAAAAAGCCTTTATCAATCATCACTCGAATAATGATGATTCAAGAGTCGGAAGTCCAGTGGCGTCCCTTGCAATCTGGCAACGTTGTATTTGGTCCATTAAAACCCATGAAAAGGGTCGAAACGTTGGGGGTGCACAGTGCACACCCTCAAATCGATATTTTACATGGGATCAAATGGACGAAATGCTGCGTTGCCGGCTTGCACGCGACGCCACTGTGGAAGTCTCAAAAGCACAATTAATTGTGATTTATAACGAGGATTCGAGGGATTATAAAGAAAATAGCACTATTCGAGCGTCGTGCTGCATCGTCAGTGAGGCAAGTGTCGGGACTTGTCATTTCGTACTTTATATATATGAGCTCGATATAGTTCGACTTAGAGCTTGGCGTCGATCAGTCATCTTTCACCCCTCCTTCCCCCACCACCCACCAGCTTATCCGCTCTCTTCAAACCTTTAATCCCACACCTTCTCTCCTTATGCCCCAGCAGGGATCATCTGTTTTTTTGTATATTTTTTTCTTTCTCCACGGAAAAAAAAGAATGGTGTAATTTACCATTCGCATAGCTGATTTTGGCCCCTACCAGAGTTAAAATAAACTTGACCAGAGTTATGGAAAATTTGACCAGGAATCAGGTCAATTTCACTTGATACCTGCAGGCTGATTCTCCCTATTTGGACGAGACGAGACGAGATAGGAAGAAACAATGAATCCCATTGGTTTAAATGGCGTCACGTGACAGATTTGAAGTCATTCGACGACGACGGCAACGGTGCCGAGTCATGAATTTGGAGAAGAATGACTCGGATCCCGTCGATCCACCGTTGCCGTCGTCGTCGAATGACTTCAAATCTGTCACGTGACGCCATTTAAACCAATGGGATTCATCGTTTCTTCCTATCTCGTCGCGTCTCGTGAAATAGGGAGAATCAGCCTGCTGGTCAAATGTTCCATAACTGTGGTCAAGTTTATCTTAACTCTGGTAGGGGCCAAAATCAGCCATGCGAATGGTAAATTACACCATTCTTTTTTTCCCGTGTCCCCCCCCCCGTCAATCTCTTCCTTCTCCCTCCCTCTCAACCAACCCCACTTTTTAGCTCTCTCCCCTTTTTTCCCTCTATTCCCCCTCCCTCTCTCTCTTTCTTTCTTTCAGTTTCTCTGAGGTGCTTGACATGCCGAGAGAAAATTAAAAGTAATTATTTTATTCGCCTTCAAAAACCTAGCCTCTCAAGTATACGCAGTTACGCGTCGTTTAAAGAGATAAAATAACAGCATAAATGGATGTAAAAAAGAGGAGGGGGAACAACCAGACTTTTGTAGCGTGTCATCGGAAAATTCATGCATAGTGTTAAATTGAGAAACTTTGAGGAACTTTGAGGAACCTGTAAGTAGTTGAAGTAATGCCTGACGGCGGTTCCAGTCAACTGGGGAGTGAGGGTATCGACTTGGTGACTTGGTGCTTCTGTTTTGTACATACAGAAGCCTAATTAGCAGGAGTTTTGGTGACTAGGACCACTATATGCTCCTCCCGATCATCAGAGACGTTCTTTAGACGGAGAAAAATAAAGAAAAGAAAAACTTTGAGGAACATTATTGTGGTACGACGACGAACAGCAGAACTGAATCAAAGAGCTATTTATTGATCTAAAGAGCCAATCAGGTTTTGTGAATAAAACGAAATATTGCGTTTGTTGAGCCTAAAGGTAAAAAAAAAAAAAAAAAAAAAAAATCAATTTCCGAAGCACAGCAAGCACCGCAGTTGCCTAATCACAATTCTCAACAATGAGCAGGTTTGTTTTCAAATGGTCTAAAGTTCGGACATGTCTACGTACTGGCTCTTCATAATGGATTTCCTACGTTGTTTTTACTTAAAATATAAAGAATAACCAAACGATTTCCTCTCAAATTCTTAACCGATGTCGACAATTTTTGGAAGATGGGCAGAATAAGAGGAGCAAAACGACGCATTATATAACAGCGAGCAGACAAATCAAGAGAGAGTTGATTAAATGGATAGTTGATGCATGAATCCATAATTTAGAAATACACGAACTCACAAAAAAGAAGAAGTGCGCATTTCCACTCTGAAGAGAAGAAAACTTTAATTCTCGTTTTCCGCCAAAGCGCGTTGTTAAGCAAGATTCAGGATAGCAGCACTTTTATCTTCGGCCGAATCAACATATATTCCGAGAGACGAAATTTAACGAGTGGTAAAGCGGTGAGAAACAAGGAAAGAGAGTAAATTATAATTACATTTTGTGTGACCTCCTGCTCCTTGGCTCTTTAAATGTCGCACAATGGAAGTTATAATTTAAAATTATCACAGCTTGCTCAGAGCACACACAGCGTGCGGCAGTCGAGTCAACTCAGGAGAGGGCCAGCTTTTTCTAGCGAAAGCTGATGTCAAGAAGCCTTGTAATTAAAAGTTATGCTTTGCACATCCTCTCTAAAACCGCACTCGCGAATTTATCTATGACCACGTTCTTCCAGTTTGCGCAAGCAGTCTATTATAAAAAAGCCGCTGCATTTTTACAGATATTCTATCGGTGAATATCTTTGCGGGAAATTTATACTAAACTGCGGTCTCTTTAGAGAACAGAAAAGCTATTTTTCATGAGAGTTTTACAAGTTGCCAGATGAGTTTTGTATATTAAGAATCAGTCAACTGAAATCAGTGGCGTCTCGTGGAATATGGCAACAATGGACTGTCTTCATTTAAACCTGCACAAAATAATCGATATTTAGGGGACTCATAAAATCCCCAAGAAATCGATACGTTTGCATAGGTTCAAATGGCAAGAACATGGTTGCCTTATTGCACGAGCCGCCACTTTATGTAATATGCAAGTTTCTTTACAACCGTCATTTGAATTCGATACAAAGACTTAAAGTCAAATGTAAAAAAAGGAGTCGATATTTTCCTGAAGAGTATCCAAGGAGATTGAATTAACGGCTATACATATACCCGAAATTTTGGTGTAGATTCACCTAAAAGTTGGCGGCTTATATCCCCTAAAAAATTGCCGGTGTAATAGGACGCCAATTAATGTGGGAAATAATAATAATTTTTTGGTCGAAGGCATCAACTAGCAAATCGTTATCTTTGACTGTATGCGGAATTTTTTCTCTTTAGCTCTGAGCTAACATCTGTCATTTAGATTTGCTTCGCATGTTATTAATTCCAAGGTATTAATTGATTTCCCATTTTTAAGCGTGCCATACGAAGTATATGACAAGCTTCTTACTCTCGTTTTGCTGTATACTTATACAATGAATAATATAATACAGGGTAAGAGGCGCCCTGGCGCCCTTTGGTGGCCGTGTGTGTCTTAAAGTTTTAGTTTTCAGGATATGAATCAAAAATTAAATGCTCGGGTCTAATTGTGAATTTTCGAGAAATTTTTGAGTAAGTCTACAATCACACACGAAGGAATAAAATGAGAACTTGGTTCCTTTTTCCGATTGGTTTAACCTTAATCCGAGTCATGTGAGGAACCAACTCCCACTTGGTTCCTTTTATAGAATTGGGAACGGACGTAAAATAATCAACAGTGTGAACCAACTCTGCCGTTTGGTTTCTCTTAGAGATTCGTTTTTCGTGATTATGCTAAAAAAAAGAAAGGAATCAAGTCACTTTAAACGGTACGAATTAAATACCTTTCCTGCATAGGAATTCCACTTTTCCAGTGTTAAAATGCAAAAACATAACAAGGTAGTTGAATGAAATAAAAACGTTAGTAAATCCAAGCTTTTTTTTAAATGCTAGTCTTCAACTTTGGACTCAATTTTCTCGAGATCAGTTCCATGTCACTTGGTTCCTTTCTGATTAATGCTGTCTAATTATCATTGCTAGCAAAAGCATTAAAACTGTTCAGACTTTAGAGGCACGATTTTCCAAAACCTGCGTGTTGGAATTTTCCCTGCTTGTTTTTATCGTGGAACATCTCACATCTGCATCATTTAATGTTATAGTCTCCATTATGAATGAGAAACAGATAAGCACTTTTTAATTTTTTCGTTCGTTTCTAACGATTTTTTTTTTTTTTTTTTTTTTTTTTTTTTTTTTTTTTTTTTTTTTTTTTTTAAAGCTTTCATCAGGTAAAACAAGGAGGGAAAATTATGAACCGAGCGGTGGAAACTCAGAAAATTGAAAATAAACCGCACGCCCCGGCAAAAAACGGTGTTCATCGAACTCTGAGGCGCACCGCGCAAGCCAGGAGGCAGAGGGGATTTTGGAGTGTTAACCTTCTGCCTAGGGTGTTGCTTATTTTTACTATGACTACTCAACCCGGTAAAATCTTTCAGCTCTGATTGTGAGGAGAAAGTTTTTTTGACAATTTTACGAAGAAAGAAGATTGAATTTATAAAGGAAAGTAAAATTACTGAGTGGAAAAAAGATTACTGGCTCATTCTTGCTCGATGTATACTTCTTTTTCAAGGAATGAAAGGTCTTTATGTTTTTGAAGATGGAAAAAGCGTATCCAATGCTCAGCCCCTGAAGCCCAAGTCAGTGGGTATGCGTTTGCTCTCTTGAGTTAGTGCGTGTGTCCGTAATGCGTATTTTGATTGTGAGTCTGGTGCACTAACAATTAGTTGATTGCTCCAGGTTACCTTGCTTTTGTGTAGATGTCTCGAAAAAAAGGCGAACTTCAATCTTTTGAAATTCGACTGACTTGAGTCTGATAATAAAGCACCTTTACTCTGTGGCTTGTAAAATACCCGTTGGAATGTTCGGAAATCTTTGAAACATGTTGGTTATTTATTTATTCATTTTCTTTTATGTTTTTTTTTTCCAAGAAAAAAAAAAGGTTTATGTTAAAATTGCAAAAAAAGAAGGTGCTAAAATCCGCTTTGCATTGCCAAAATTAAATTTTTAAAACGCTAATTTTGTGAAAAGAAAAGTTGGTAAAACTTGCAAAAAATATTGTTAGTTTATCAAAAAACATGTCTAAACCAGCAATATTTGTTGGTACATTAGCATTTCATATCTAATATTTGATTTTCTCAATGTCAATTGTGAATTCCCGGTGTATGGCATTTTTTTTTTTTTTTTTTTTTTTTTTTTTTTGTAATTTTGAATTTCATATTTTTTTCTGAGTGAGGGTAGAAAAATGTCATGAATGAATATTTCAGTAATTTTGAAGTGTCCAATCAATTTGCCCTGGTAAGAATAATCAGCTTGTTGACAGTTAGCATGAGATTTGAGACCTGACATCATCATGACATCATCATGACGACATCATCATGCCATCATCATGACGTCAACAAAGACTATGCTGATATGTTGACATTGTTGACGATGATGTCGCATGATGATGTCGCCTGATGATGTCAGGTCTCAAATCTACGAGGGGCGTTCAACTTATAAGTTTCCCTATTTTTCATCTCTGGCCCTGTTGGTGCTATTAAAATTTCATTTATACGGTTAAATCCGCCAAATTCTCAGCTTTCCAACGGTATTTTTGTTTTTGAAATTCAAGCGGTTTTTGTAGGAGAAAAAGCTATATTTCTACACCCGTGTCAAAAAAGTCCCCTCCAACTTCTGAGTTGGGAAGTAAAAACTAACTTTGACTCTTCGAATGAAGAACGCAAAACTTTAAAATAAAAGATACATTTTATTTTTGAAGTATTCCATTTTTACGACTTTTCCACATAATTTCCTTCCAGATTGATACATTTTTCGCAGCGATGAACCAGCTTTTCAATACCTTGAGCGAAAAACTCTCGGTCTATAAGGACTTGAAAAAATTCACCACGGTATCCTTCAGGTGGTCATCTGACTGGAACTTTACGTGCGATACTTTTGCCGACAATATATGATTATAATGCATCTCATGATCATCTTAGATAAGATTTCACGACAAAAATTGAGCGCAGCAACAGGTATGGAGCGATAACGGCTCATTTTCGTCGCTAATCAGACGAATGCTGTTGTTCAAAACAGGCGAATACTTTTTGCTGAAAAAGTTGGCGGGGGACTTTTTTCGGCACGGGTGTAGAAATATAGCTTTTTCTCCTACAAAAATTGCTCAAATTTCAAAAACAAAAATACCGTCAGAAAGCTGAGGATTTGGCGGATTTAACCGTATAAATGAAATTTTTCTAGCACTAACAAGGTTAGAGATAAAAAATAGGGAAACTTATAAGTTGAACGCCCCTCGTAGCTCATGCTAACTGTCAACATGATTACATTTAGCTGATTATTTTTACCAGGGTTACCGAGTTTCAACACTCAATTTCTTAAAAATGAGCTAAAAGACGATGATCATTTATGTTCACGTCACTCAAAACAGATTAATCTTAAATCCAGTGCATTTCGAGATGGTACGCAAGAAGAGAATACTTCAAAAAAAAACAAAAAAAAAAAAAAAACTCGAGTACCTAAGCGGGAATCGAAAAGGAGGCTGTAGATTTCAGAGAAAAACGCCTATAACCGAGGGCTGTAGACATTTTAAAAAAGCAAGGAAATCCTCGGTAAAAATTTAACCCGCCATTCAAGAGGTGCAAAGCTCTCTCTCTCATTGATATGTCTGCACGGGAGAAGATGAAAGCGGAAATAAAAAGGAAGGAAAAAGAATAAGAAAAAAAAATTCGAAGATAATGAATTTATAGTGTCATAAAAATGAATAATAGAGGAGAGAACAATAGGAACAAAGCTCAAAATTACAGTGTAAAAATGAATAGAGTTAGTGAGAGGTAGAAAAATATATAAAAATAAAAACGGAGAGGGGGTGAGGGGTAGGTTGGGGAAGGGGGCTGGGGGTTGTACGGGGGACGGAGAGGGAGAAACTCGAAAGCACTTTAGAATTGAGATCACTTTTGAGCTACCTAAAACCCTCTCGGAGAGAGACTCTGTGATCTTAGGCAACGGCTCTTTACAATGAGCGAGTAAATATTTATGACACTAAAAGAAATACTCTTACTTCTTTGTTTAGATTTCAACGGACAGATCTGCGGGTAGTGGTAAAGGGGACGGAGGAAAGAGTTTGAGATGATTATGCACAGAAAAAAAGGGACGAGTTAATGACAGGGCTTAGCTCACTCTCACTATTTCCCTAGACCCCCCCCACTGACTCCACCCCTTCCACTTTTTCCCCTTCGTTTTTCTACAACAGCGCCTCGGTGTCCTGGAATTTTCAAAGGTGGGACAACTAATGAATGAACATGGTGACACGAGGTTTCAATGATCCAAGGAAAAAGAAATCGATGATGGTCCTACACACGGAAAAAAAAGATTAGTGAAAATAACCATACAGATACCTGATTTTGGCACCTGCTAGATGTTATGGTAAACTTGACCAGAAGTATGGTGCATTCATTTACCGATACTTTGAGTAAATTCGACATGCAATCAGGTGACATCACCTAGTACCTAGTCAAAACATAGTATTAGTATACATCTGGTTAACATTACCATAACATCTAGCAGGTGCCAAAATCGGGCATTCGTATGGTTATTTTAACCGTAGTTTTTTCCGTGCAGGTTCCATTCAACTGCGAGACATGGAAATAATTAAATCACCTAGTCGGCCTCCGGTGGTCCGCGCAACTGGCCAATTACCCAGAGGACCCGGGTTCGAATCCCGTCCGAGGTGACAAGATTTGACGATCTGGACCAAGGTACTTATATTTATTTAAGGTATGCTCGACTCGCTTCCCGCGCCATCTTCAGTGGCGCGCAGTTCAAAATCATCAGCTAAGATGGCCGGCAAAAGAAGAAGACAAATCAACTCACTCGGGCGATTCCGAGAGTGTCCCCCGGAGTGAGGTCGGCGAAACTCGCGGAGTCGTCCGAGTGAGTCGGTTTGTTTTCTTCTTCTGTCGGCCATTTTGGCTGATGCTTTTGAACTGAGCACCACTGAAGATGGCGCAGGAAGCGAGTTGAGCATACCTGTTAAATATAAGTACCTGGGCTTGGACATAGACGTAACTCTTCTCTCTCTCATCTTTCTTTCTTCTTCTCTCCTCTATTTCGTCTTTTGAGTGTTGGGCCCTTGTTGGCGAAAGAGGACTCTGAAACTTTCAACAACAAAAAAAAAAAAAAACAAGAAACAAAAATAATCACTAGGTCACACTCACCCTTGTATTTACCCCAGTGGCCAGGTATTGGTCAAGTTCCCCCTATAAAAAAAAATGCCCGCAAAAATAATAGAACCAGTTCTTCAGCGTTTTTCGAAATTCGAACCCGAACTAGACACCTTGTTTAACTTTCGTTCATCGCCAATGTTTTCTCAAGTGCGTCATTCCGGGTGGAATGTAGAATCCGTTAATTTTTAAAACTGTCTCTTTGACTTAAAAACAAAAAATGTTGAACTTTTAAATGATGACCGAAGTCGGTGAACGCAACTTGCTTACCAGCTTCGTTGCAGTAAAATAAAAAATTCAAGCTTTAGAACCAAAATTGCAGTTTTAAAATGTGACGGATTCTACATTCCGCTCAGAACAATCCAACTGGAAAAATAATGTATGAGCAGGCACAAGTATGTTCATCTCGGGAACTTCCTAACGCCATCATGGCGAAATGCTCTTGAAAAATTCAGTTTGTTCCTTCAACTGCGAGGGCCGATATTATTTGAAAGAAGAAAATAGCCTTACGACTTATTTCTAATTTTTAAAATTAAATGGGGGGGGGACAAAAAACAAATTGGCTTCATTGTAAACTATACTTCCATATCTCCTCTTGAAAGAGAAAATTACTGTTGGAATCCGATTAAAACTGCACTGCTACTTACAAAGTTTGTATGCACGGAAATGAGAATCTGATGAAAAAGGAGATTCGAAACACATACCTGAAACAAAGATGAAAAGAGAAAGATAGATTAATACATAACTCATGATTTCAATGAAAATAAAAAAAGGTACTGCAATCTAACTCGTACTTATAGTGACGGGATATGAAGTCAGACATGCCAAGACTCAACACGCTCGAGGCAGTATCCATCATTCGCGTGTATATGGAGGTCAGAGCGCATCTAGGAATTAGCCTTTTTCCCCCTTTGCCAATTAAAAGGCACGTGTAAAAAAAGGATAGAGGGAAAGGCTGAAAGCACGTGAGCTTCCATATTTTTTTCAAGACACGTGTTACTGTTTAAATAAGCAAAGAGTAAGAAAGAAGAATTCCTGGCTACGACTCACACTGGATCGAAACATGTATTTTCCCGGACATGAAAAGGTTTTTTTTTTCTTTTTTCTTTTACTTTAAAAACATCTAGTGTTGATATTTTCTTGCAAAAATCATGTTCATTGATTCATTATAAGCTCTGAAATGAATAATGGGTCTGTTTCAAACTTTTGCTACAGCGATATAGAGTGTTAAATCTTAAGTAAAATCACGTGAAAAGAAGTCCATTGGTGGTATCAGAGAGTCATAAAATGCAGTATTAAACTCACAAGAGGCGTTTAACTGAAACCCAATGTGGCGGTAAAATATCGAGCAACCTGTGTGCACGCACCGTAAACATCCATGATGGCCAACGTTAACAACCTCACAACATCGGCGGTTATGAGTTTGTTTGCGTTGTGATTGGTTGTGATCGATGTTGTGAGGTTGGCCATCTTGCACGTTCATGTTGCTTGCATGCGGGTTGCTCGATATTTTACCGCCATCTTGGATTTCAGTTAAACGCCTCTTGTGAGTTTAATACTGCATTTTATGAATTTCTGATACCACCAATGGACTTCTTTTCACGTGATTTTACTTAAGATGCAACACTCTATATCGCTGTAGCAAAAGTTTGAAACAGACCCATTTAACACATTCTCATGTTATCTTGCTTTTTATTGTTTTTTCTAATATTGATTTTAATTAAAAAAAAAAAATAAAATAAAAATAACAACAATATATGTCCGGGATTTTCCATGTTTTGAACCACTGTGCGGCTAAAACCCAAAAACCCTTTCCCCTTTAAAAACGCAGGGATTCTCCTGACTTGCTCTCGCCTTTGTGTGGTTCATGTCACGACCACGAGGGATTTTTCTACGGGTCTGCGGCAAACTTTCGCTACAGCTATAAATAGGGTATATTCTGATGTAGAAAATCAATTGAAAATAACGTTAAGGGAATCAAAAAGTTCCAAAATTGACTCACAATCGCAATGAATATGTTTACCCAATATTTCAAGATGGCGGTCATAAGAATGAGTCACAGTGGGGGAGTCCCATTTAATCTCAACTTTCCATGCTGAGAAAAGTGATTCGTCACACATAGAGAAAGCTGAAGTCAGACGAAACTCCCCATTGTGGTTCGCTCATATGACAGCCATATTGGAATTTTGTTGGAACGCATTCAATGAGTTTGCAAATTAATTTTGGAACTTCTTTAATTTCAATTTGACGTTTATTTCAAGGGATATGACGCCAGCATTGTCCCTCGCTGTAGTAGCCGTTGCAAAATTATGTAACGGACCATTTGAAGTATTCTCCGTTTGGGCTCAAAAAGCAAGGTGAATGCGTGCTCTTTCTTAGTAGTAACCTATGTTATGGTTGAATGAGAACTCTTTTAAGGAATCACACCCTTGATTCTGTTGCAGTGGCGTGAGCCACTGAAAAAAGTTGAAAAGCCAAAAGTAAGAAATCAAAAATTGATAGTTTTTTGTTTTTTTGGGGTTTTAAGAAGTGGTTCAAAAAACCGTTGGAAAAGGCAACTTACACGGTTTTTTTTTTTACTTTCTCGGTATAATTTTGTCCTTTTATGTTCAATTGTTTCTTACTTTCTTTCCGATTCTATCTCTTTCCTAAAAAAAAAAAAAAAAAAAAAAAAAAAAAAAAAAAAAAAAAAAAAAACAGTAACAATTTTTAAGCCATACTTAAAAAAAGTGGGGGGGCTTGGGCTCCAAAAGCTTCCTCCCTCCCCCATGGACTGTCTGTTATACAGACCCGTTTTTCAAGAGAGAGCCTCCATCTCGTTCAGTTTTTTATCCTCCCAAATATACGCCACAAAGTCAAGGACTGGAAGAGAAAGACAAAATAAAAATTTTGCTCTTTATTCTAGTTCATACCATACCACCACTTCTCTGGAATAAAATTCCCTTTCGTAAAATTTCAGTGCAAGCGACGAGTGCTAGGTTTTTTGTTTTCCAAAAATAAACAAGCACAATATTTGGGAACGAGTTGGGCAGTCGGGGTGAGGAGAGGAGGGGAAAAAAGGTTAGAATAATCTAAAATACGATCAGTATGAATAGACGCGCAGAAGTATACGTACCATACTCATTTACAACGTCCACTCTACAATCTACATCCGTATGTTCAACTTTTAGTAAGAGCGGGAATCGGAGGAAGGGGCGAGACGGCGCGGCGCGGCGGGGATGATGGTCTAATATTATACAGTTATGGATACAGTTATATTTTTAATAAGAGAAAGAAGCAGTGACGCCCAATGGGCTGAAAGCCTCTATCAGGTGGCAAAAATTCAGAAAGTTATGATCACCTAAAACTTAGGACTGCGATTTCACTTGCAAATTAAAACGCCTGTACCAATTCTCTTTTGCTAAAAAATACACATTTTGCGCCTGAAAATCAATCCCCGATTCTATGAAGTTGAAATGATATTATTTCGTGGTCATTCCGTCTGTCATTTGACTCATTTGAGTATCTTCCGTAATAGTACATTTTGGAATTTTCTACGTATAATGCAAGACTTAAAAAACATTTCAAAATATGAGCTGCTAATTTCTTGCCAAAAATAGCCGAAAAACAGTTCCTATTTTTTTTTTTTTTTTTTTTTTTGGAAGTATTAAAAAATGATTCTATAAAAAAAGGTTAAAAACTAGATTTTTTTGGGAGATATTTTGGAAACGTTTTTAAATTATTTACAAAAATGGTTTTTTGATTAGAATTTTTTAGAAATAAAGTTCATTAAATTTGCCGAAAACAATTTGAAAATCTTATTCCGGCAAATATAGTTGTCATGAGCATTCAAATATTTCAAAAATGTTTCTTTCATCAGATCTGGTTTAATTTCAGATGGTGCTTTAAAACTGTTTCAATTCCGACAGAATCTATTAAGTTGCGTCTATTCTTTCTTATGGTTGCTATTTAAAATATCAAATCAATAATATTGAGGCCAGTTCTAAAAGAAGAGCCTAGAAAACAATGGGTGTGCTCTTCCTGAGAAATGTAATTTTTGAGCAAATGAAGGTTTCTAGCTAAAGAGCGCGCTAGGGTGACTCTTATTTTTGAAAGTTTCGAAAAGTTAACCTCCAGTTCTCTCAAAACGTGCTATGAGGCATAAAAATCAAGAATATTTGTCGAAAAAAAAAATTGAAATTTTTTTTAGAGGTCTCTCAAGCGGCATAAAGGGCGTAAGTGCAAAATTTGCAACTACAGCAACAGTATAGTCGAATTCTAATGGAAAATGCAATAATGCTGCCCTTAAGGGCGAAAATTTCGTCCGTTTGACCGTATCTTGAAGCGTTTAGCGGGAAAATGTCAATTAGAGAGGGCGCAACTGCAAGTTTGCGCGCGCGCGAGGAGCTTAGCGGCGCGGCGCGTGGCCGCGGGCCGGGTCAGCACGTTGAACGATCGTCGCGCGCGCAGTTGGTAGGCAGATTGATAACGGATATTCTCTATATACGTGCAAAGGCGTATTGTGCGCTATTTTTCACCTTATTTAGAAAATATGTGTGTCAAATTATTAACTGCGGATACAATGCACACAGAAACAGAAATATGCAATTTTAGTGGTAATCGTTGCCTTGTCCTGTATTACAAAATGAACAAATAAATAAATTAATACAGTCGTCTAAAAAACATAAAATATCTTGAACTAAAACGACTGAGGTAAACGCCCCCGTAGCCGACACCCCTGAAATGTACCAGTACCAGACACCCGCTTTTCACTATGTGAAAAATATTAGTTTAGTGGCAATGTTTGTGTTTTGCGTATTGATTCCGAATGTTTCACAGTTTTGAGGTCTCAGAAAAAACCACACAAAACACCAGTATTGCCACCAAACTAGTACTTTTTACAGTGTGAAAAATGGGTGTCGGGTACTACTGCAAGTCGGCTACCGGGGGCTCACCTTAGAATGAACTAAATTGTCGCACAACTAAAAAGGTTTGAAAAAAGAAATTTTAGCATTATAATTTTTTCAAGTCATGGACGGAAATTTTTCTGGACCGTTTTTCTACATTTTTAGTGAAATGGGTTGCTACTTTGCAGTAAATCCTGAAAATCTTCTTCTTTGGTCGTTACTTTTTACTTTCTCACTCTAATGAAATTAGAAAAATTGAGAAAGTATTGCAACGAACGCCACAGACATTTTATGCATTTACCTCTCCAAACTACATATATTTAAGAAATACTAAAATGTCATGGATAGATGTTCTTTAGGATAGTATTTGGCAAGATGAATTTGGAAAAATTGAGAAAGTATTGCAATGGCGCAAGATTTTTGATGCATTTTGTTTCGATGCTTGTCCCGCTGCGACTAAGTCAATCATGATAATTCTGAAATCATTGGCTCTCATCATGCCTAATACTATCTTAAAGAACATCTATCCATGACATTTTAGTATTTCTTAAATATATGTAGTTTGGAGAGGTAAATGCATAAAATGTCTGTGGCGTCCGTTGCAATACTTTCTCAATTCTTCTAATTTCATTAGAGTGAGAAAGTAAAAGTAACGGCCGAAGAAGAAGATTTTCAGGATTTACTGCAAAGTAGCAACCATATAGCCGTAGCCAAGATATTGTCTTTCTCTCTCTTAGCCCATTTAAACGCATGTGTTATAGAAAAGGATGGATATAAGGGCTGTTACGTGACATCAGCCCCTCTTTCTGTCCTTTTCCAACACATTCAATCTAATGGGCTAAGAGAGAGAAAGACAATATCCTGGCTACGGCTATGGTAGCAACCCATTTCACTAAAAATGTAGAAAAACGGTCCAGAAAAATTTCCGTCCATGACTTGAAAAAATTATAATGCTAAAATTTCTTTTTTCAAACCTTTTTAGTTGTGCGACAATTTAGTTCATTCTAAGGTGAGCCCCCCGGTAGCCGACTTGCAGTAGTACCCGACACCCATTTTTCACACTGTAAAAAGTACTAGTTTGGTGGCAATACTGGTGTTTTGTGTGGTTTTTTCTGAGACCTCAAAACTGTGAAACATTCGGAATCAATACGCAAAACACAAACATTGCCACTAAACTAATATTTTTCACATAGTGAAAAGCGGGTGTCTGGTACTGGTACATTTCAGGGGTGTCGGCTACGGGGGCGTTTACCTCAGTCGTTTTAGTTCAAGATATTTTATGTTTTTTAGACGACTGTATTAATTTATTTATTTGTTCATTTTGTAATACAGGACAAGGCAACGATTACCACTAAAATTGCATATTTCTGTTTCTGTGTGCATTGTATCCGCAGTTAATAATTTGACACACATATTTTCTAAATAAGGTGAAAAATAGCGCACAATACGCCTTTGCACGTATATAGAGAATATCCGTTATCAATCTGCCTACCAACTGCGCGCGCGACGATCGTTCAACGTGCTGACCCGGCCCGCGGCCACGCGCCGCGCCGCTAAGCTCCTCGCGCGCGCGCAAACTTGCAGTTGCGCCCTCTCTAATTGACATTTTTCCCGCTAAACGCTTCAAGATACGGTCAAACGGACGAAATTTTCGCCCTTAAGGGCAGCATTATTGCATTTTCCATTAGAATTCGACTATACTGTTGCTGTAGTTGCAAATTTTGCACTTACGCCCTTTATGCCGCTTGAGAGACCTCTAAAAAAATTTCAATTTTTTTTTTCGACAAATATTCTTGATTTTTATGCCTCATAGCACGTTTTGAGAGAACTGGAGGTTAACTTTTCGAAACTTTCAAAAATAAGAGTCACCCTAGAGCGCGCCTGTCTTTTTTCTCGGTTTGTAGTTCATCTTCTTCTAGTTATGTTTTCAAGTTATAGAACAGAAATTACAGTCAAGTACGTTCCAAATTATTCTCTACAGTGAAAGACTCATTCCTCGTGATTTTTTTCCTTGATTCTTGGCCACAAAATCAGTTGTTTTTATCTACTGTGCGCATTGCGGTAGCGACGTATACCGTTGCGCGTTGGTCTGAAGCCGAAAATGTTTTTAATGAAAAGAAAATTAGATAGGAAAACAGCGAGATGAAAGATGGATTGTAGAATGCTACGAAGAGGACGGATGGAGAATGGAGAGGGTACGGAGGGAAGAGGGAGGAAGGAAAAGAGAGAGAAAGAGGGAGAGAGTGGTGTCGAGAAGGATGGAGCGATGCCCTTCCGGCTACCGCGAATTCACCCTCCGCCCGCATGCTACATACAATATTGCCAAACAGCTAAAACATGAAGCAAGAAGAGATACACTGTTTTATGCAGAAAAAACCGACCTCGTCCTGAAATCAATGGCAATTGGTTTTTTTCTGCATCAAACCCGTCAAAATCTACGATTTAGCTGAGCTGATTTTCTATGAAATCCGTTCATTATTCTATAGAGCCATTCTTGTGTTTCTCGCCTTTGTACAAATCCGCTGTAAGTCCGATTCTGCACTATCGCAAGTGGTTCTACGAATTTGTTTGATTAAAAAAAGAAATAAAGAAACAACACGAATGCGATGATTCACAATCAACTCATTATATATCCAGGAACAATTCTTTATAAATCAGAGGAAACAATTTTGCAGCAATCAAATTGAATTAAATTGCGCTCCATCTCCTGCTCACAGCGGCAGCACGAGTTTTACTTTCCTCGCAATTTTTCTTTTTTAAGGTTGGTAAAATCGTATATTCTGTTTCTGGTGTGAAAACGGCTTACATTTTAATGAGAGCTGCAATTAAGAGCAGTCCTTTATTTCACCAGATGTTCGACTTCGATGTCACCAGAACGACATCTCATCGCTCTCTATCAGTGATAAATAGAGACCCCGCATGAGCTAAAAACTTCCCGTGTTATGGAAAAGAGGCATGAGAGGAATGGGTTAATTTTTGTCCGAAAGGTCAACATAAGTACAGCCAGCAGTCGCTTATTGTTAAATGGTGACCATTTCTTCAATCGAAATTCAGCTGAAATGTTCAACTAATTCTAGCGTATAATTTTGAAATAATTGATCAAAAACCGTTATTCTGTCTAAAAAACGTCAGTTTAAACTATGAAGAAAACCTAACTTATATCCATCACTCAACAGTACGTGACTGTTGGCTGTTGTTTGATACTTTTGGATTTACTATCACGTTCGTAGACGAAACTTCTAGAGTCCCTTGATGGAAATACTGTATAGGGAGTACCGACACGAGCTCAACGAGTTGTGATTGGTCGTTGGTTTTAGGCTCTCACGGAGTCGAGCAGGAGTCGACGACATCGAAGGCTCCACACGAAAGGAGTCGATTCGTTGAGGAACGTATGGGAACGGACCGGAATGCCGGCAAATCCGCCTGTCCACCACTGGTCCACTGTCGAACTTAACCTTCGAATTCGTTCAGGCGGTCGACTAAATCGACTCCTTTCAAAATGCATAAAGCGTCGTGACGGTACTCCCTATACAGTATTTCCATCAAGGGACTCTAGAAACTTCTTGCCTATGGCTCTTCGAAATGATTATATACCTAGCGCCTCTTTCCTTAATATAATTCACCATTTACCAGTGATTCAATTATTATAATCAAAAAGTAGCACTCGCCGGTGACTAAAAAGACAACTCTCATTAATCTGCACTTCGAACAATATAGTTCCGAAAAAGAATACCGTAGCAGCTCATCTCTAATGATCATTTCACAACTGGCTTCACATTCCTTTTGAGTCCGTGACGTCAGGCATACAATTACATAAACGAAATGAATGAGAAACCAGCCGTGAAATGACTCCTGAGAATATGAGAGAGTAAATAGAGACAGTAGCTTTTCGACAAAGTTTTATTTAAAATTGAGAGGATTTTTTTCTGGTTTAGGTCGCAGAAGAAATCACGCACGAATTAAATAAGGTATAGTATAACTATTCCTACTCGGCAAAGTTTATTTTGCATATCTCGTTTATTGAAGGCGCTCGATAAAATATTATAAGGCAACGGGTGTATCGATTTATTTAACATAGGTTTAAATGGAGAGAATCCGTTGTTGCCAAAGTGCACGAGCCGCCACTGTTAGTGATAAATCCTCAAGCGACATCAAAAATAGTGTACTAAAGCGTACGTAAGTTTTCAACGCCGAGAAGTCTTGAGCAGACTTTCAGGTGCAGTGTTGCTGAATTTAGAGTATAAAAGTTAAACAAAAATTCGTTTAATTAAATGGGAAAAATTCGAGGAAACGCTGAAAAGCGGCGACACTGTTCAGGTGATATTTATCGTGTGGTGGTGTGTCTCCAAACAAACTAATAGTCTCGACATTGAAAGCATGGGTTGTGTCACGGTAAACTTCATTATTATTTTCCTCTTGAAGGGTTTTCATTTTTGCAAATCACCATGCAAGTGAATAGTATTCCTCTGCATGAGAAACTTCCTTATTTGTAACGTTTATTCATTCACAGCTTGTTGACTTGACTTCCTGACGTCAATATACTTTGGTTGGATGCAGACAATGTATCAGAATTTTGCTCTGGACGTAGTTTCTCATCGAGTCGGTAATGAATCTCACTGAAACTTGTTACCAACTCATTATTAGAGAAAGGTTATTTTCAAACAAAAATTCATGTGCACCGATCTTTCCCTGAGCAAGCCTACCGCGCTTGTATTTCGTTGATATCTCCCCTGATACTCATCAGTATATCACGACGTATTAATGGACTTCATAGAATTTTAATGAATTTCATAGACTTTTAATGAACCGCATTGTTTCGCGCGTTTCCATAGTTTCTATTCATCTGGCAGTATGCTGTTTCAATGACGAGCGGGAAATTTAAAATCAAGGAATCTGATTGGCTTAGATGCATTTTTTAAATTTGAAACCGACATCTAAATGGTCAATGGGGCTCTTGCAAACTTTTGCTATAGGGGATTCAAGAGTTGATTCTTGCATAAAAACCAGTAAAAATGACGACTAGTACACTAAAAAACCACGAAATTCTCTCTCAGAATCGCAGGTACGCAGGACGCAGGTATCATGGGAGATTCCTATCTAAATTGAGACATATCTCTGTGTTTCCGTAGAGAAAGTCAGGGCCGGATTTTAATGCGGGGCGACCGGGGCGCGCGCCCCGGGGCCCCCACCACAAAGGGGCCCCCACCACAAACCAGGTACCCTTTTTTTTGTATTGATGGTTGATGAACTTCCTTGTTTCTATCATTACAATACTGTAACAGTCCGGCAATGTTGGAAGTGAAGCTTTTTGTAAAATAACCCTTAAAAAAATAAAGAAACATTAAAAAATACTAACGAAACTTTAAAATTTATTAACGACTTTTTTATCAGGGTAATAATTTACTTTTTTTACTCGATATGCCTTTAAAAGTAGGGACTTTATAATTTATTATTCCTAAGATTTACTGGGAGGGGGGCCCCCACCAAAGGTCCACCGCCCCGGGGCCCCCTGCAACCTAAATCCGGCCCTGGAGAAAGTGACATAATAGACAGGAATCTCCCATGATACCTGCGTTGAGCCGCCATTACGATCTTACCGTTATGGCAAATATGTGAGTTTATTACTGAATTTTAGACTTTTTTAGTGCAATTTTCGTGATTTTCGCTGGTCTTACCATCAGATTGGACTCTTTATTTGCTTATAGCAAAAAGTTTGCAAGAGCCCCATTTTGAATATCCCGCTTCTCACAAAAGCAGTCAATTTTGAAGCGCGGATACATAATGTGTTTAATTAATAAGGTTGCAGTTAGTTACTGTAGTATAGTCTTAAGAGATAAATAGAGAAACAGCACAACAAGCTTGAAATAGGTGTCCCTGTAGGCTCTTAAAAACAACTGCCGCCCTGGAGCAGAAGCATTTTGAATATCGGGTTCTGACAAGTGCTTGATACCGAAATGCAACAAAACGGGTCGTTTGAGCGGTTGGTTAGCAAAAAGTTTCGTTTCGTTGCTAACCTACCGCAGACCGATGTGGTTTAGTGCATTTCGAGAGCAGGCTCCGCTATACTTTATCAAAACCCTATACTCAGCTTCTAATCTAGGGCTCGTTTGAGAAGTTGAGAGCTCCGCTCCGGAGCTCATAACGTTATTTTTGTCGAATTTCGGATTTTCATTCCTTCGAGTCAAAATAAAACTTGACTGAGACACAGACTCATTGATTTTAAAGTTTTTCTTTATTGAAGAGTTATCATGCAAATATAAGAGATAGCGTAGATAAACTTCTAAAGACTATTGGTTGAGCTCCACCTCCAATTCTAAGACGAGCTCTTTTTTGTTGAATGATAGACCTGGATAAGATTTTAACTTATGATTAAGCTCAAATAGACCCCCCCCCCCCCCCCCAATAATAGCTTTTGAGGATAGCTATCAAACTTACATTATTCAAAGTAAGACTCTAAAGTAAAATCTCTAGTGAAATACTGCAGTTGAGCAAAGTTCGTCAATCAACAGAAATAGGCTGTTGGTTTTTAACATTGGTATAAAATCAATACTCGGAGAAAAATATTACACTAAAAAACGGCCATAATTCTAATTAAAAATTCCCGAAAATACATTCTGTGAATTCTGATGAGAATTTTAGTATTTTTCAGTAGAATCCTATCGTTTTTCACCGGATAATCTGATCAAAAACGCCAAAGTCAAAATCCTCTTAAAAACACCAGAATTCTCCTGATGACTGCCAGAATTTCTGTTCAGGATATTTTTATTCGATTTTTGGTCATTTTTATTGGAACATTTTTTATTATACCCATCTGTGAACTCTAGACCAGATAATTTAGAGAAATTCTTACAGGTGAACATTTTCGTGTAATTATATAGTGTTCAGCAAACGTCCCCCCCCCCCCCCCCCCCCACGTGGCTGATTTTCCATCTTGTGCTCTCTGTACCGAACGCTACATCATACGTTTTGATTTCTTCGCTGGTCTTGATGGGAAATATTGCTCCCCAGAGTCCTCGGCGGGACAGGAATGAACAAAGTTTAACAATGTGATCGTCATGTTGCGAGCCAACTGTGTCCATTTTTTCCTTCTCCCTACTCCACCTCCCTACCTCTTTTTTCGCTCCACAATTTAATGTCGACAAGCAAATCGGACGGACAAGTCCCACAGGAAACAAACGGGATGCAAACGAGGTGAGAGGATTTGTATCGGTCCCCCAAGTCACTCCACCCCGCCCCACCTTATCATCCGCTGATTTGCCAAATTTCAGTTCGTTGGTCAGTGATTTTGGGCAAAGTTCTGAACGGTTTAGTTTCCGTCCCCCTCTCTATCTCTTTTTCTCAAACAAAATCAACCGAACATAAATACAAACTTGTTACAAACTTTTGATATGGCTATAAAGAAATTCAATCACTTGCGCACAGTAGCGTACGCAGGAATATGTCTCTCTTTCTCTTCTCCCGTTTGAATGCATGTGCTGGAAAAGGAAAGAAATAGGGGCTGAAGTCATACGTTTTAGCCCCTGTTCTTGTCCTTTTCTAACACACGTGCTCTAATGGGGCAAGAGAGAGAAAGACAAATTCCTGCGTACGCTACTGCTTGCGCATATCGTTGAGAACCTCGACAATTTTCAAAGTTAGTTCGCAATTTCAATTATACTTACCATTCCAGAACTGTTAAAAATATTCCAAGAGCAGTGTAACATATAAACATGCTTTATCTCTTCTAGATAAACAAAGGAGGAGTGTCAATAAGGCCGGTTTTTGGCCCCAAAAATGGTCAATATTTAAGATGGTCTAAAAGTTTGTGTAAAATGGCTCTACTGACTCTTAAAGGCTTATATTTTTAGGTTTGGGTGGTGTTTTCGGGTTATTCGAACTTTAGAGGCGTATTTTACCACCTTAAAGTGGGTCGGTTTTGTGTTTTTCACGGAAAATGCCCGATTTTGCGTTAAATTATTGAATATTTAGATGTGAGCCGGACATAGTCCGGTTTTCTCCTTTAGATATGTTAATATACCACTAAAAATGAGTAACATACTGCAATATAGTCACCGAACTATGTCCGGCTCGTACTTAAATATCAACTTTTCTGATTTCGTAAAAATGGAAAACTTGAACGAATTCTAAAAATTTACGCACAATAATACAAAACTGCTGCTTTGCAACTTGCAAAACGTATTTCATATGGTTTGACAGGTAGGTTGCAGTATAAGCATTACTACACTGAAAAAAAAAAAATAAGCTAAATTTAACTAATTTCTACTTAAAAGGATGGACACCACTTAAAACTGTTAATTTGACTATTTGAATTAGTAAAATTAACTCCAGGCCATGTGAATTAACACGGCACGGAGTTAATTTTATTAATTCAAATAGTCAAACTAACAGTTTTAAGTGGTGTCCATACTTTTAAGTAGAAATTAGTTAAATTTAGCTTATTTTTTTCAGTGTACATTGATATTATTCGAATTCGTTCAAGTTCTCCATCATGTTTGAAATATGTCTCCTTATGCGTCTTGCTTATTTTATTTTTTATATAGAATCCAAAATTTTCTTCCTGCAATACCATTTAAGTTCCGAAAATTTCATCTCCGTGAAGGAAAACCCTCGATTCGGATAAATTGAATACTATCTGTCTTTGTCTAGGAATGCTGAGCGCATTTTGTGATTCCTTGCTGGAAACTTTGTAATCATCGAAAGTGGTCGTTTCTAATATTGATCATGCAGAGCTCCAAAATCTCCTCACACAAATCCTATCGATAAATTATACGCATTTTGTTCTTTGAAATTGGCCACCCATGTTCCGAACTACTCACTTCTCTGAATATATCAAGTGATGCCAACACCAATAATGCATTTAGGAGTTCTCACATTTGTCGACGTGAGAAGATCAATTTCATTTATCGTCTCTGATATCATCGGGGAGCTTCGGATTAGTGCACGTGTGTGAAGAGAGTAGAAAGATATTAAGTGCAAAGTTTCGTGACTCTATATACCCTCAGGAATTGTTTGGAGGTTAATGCGATTCCAGATTGTTTTAGTTTCAGAAGTTGCCGCCACCATGTAGCATGCCCCTTAAAAACTGTCAAGCTTTTGGCCAAAATAAAAATATTTATGGATAGAAATCTAAAGCAGAAGATTGTGCGTGAGGTGTTAAAAAAAAAGTTTCCAACACAATTTCATTTGAAAACGACTTTGAATTTCGAAAACGACGAGACTCTAGTTTAATTATAACCTAGGAAGACACGGTTTTAAGTGTTGGTTTTTCCAGTCCCATGTGGAGAGGCAGGGGTGGAGACTGTACCTTTCATAAAACTGACTTTTCTATGGTGGCACACGTTTTATCTGATTTTTCTTTTCTTTTTCAAATACATAGACAACAGGAAGTTTCCTTCGTGTGAATTAACCAGATTTCGGCATCGTTCTTTGCAATTCAAGATAATTTTTTACTTTTCAGCCCTCTCTCCTCTACTCAGTTAAATCCAAGAGTGTATCTGAATCAAAATGGTCGAAGTTAGATATCAACCCATTTTTGAAACTTCCTTAATATTCAAGAGTCATACCACGGCAAAAGGATTTTTTGAGTTTAAAAACTATTCACAATTTAAAGCGGTCCATTCGGTCTTGTTGTAATAAAAATGCACGGCCTGATTATAGTGTCGAGTTCTTTTTTCAGTGCACAGTAATAAAAACATGGTTAGGGTGCTAAATAAACAAGAATGGTTTTAATTGCGAAGATCCTTCACCCAACCAGCAGACCGATCCTCGAAATTCACGATTTTTGGGTTGACTGGATCAGAATGAAAAACGGTGATTGGTGGAGACGAGTCACTTGGTTGCCAAGTCTAATCAAAATACGGGATTTATCTAATTTTTATCAGGTTACTCCAAGACTGCCCGATAACCATAAATTATATAAATTCTGTAGTTTGATTAGACTTGGCAACCACGAGACTCGTCTCTACAAATCAACGTTTTCCATTCTTATCCAGTCTACCCAAAAGTCTTGAATTTCAAGGGTCAGCCCGCGGATCATTCATTTTCTCGAAAACGATTCAGACTATGTACAATGACTTTCAAAAGAAAGTACCATGATCGAAATTCTTATTGTTTTTATCCGTTTTTTTAAAGGACTTTTCAATTTTTCATAACATACTCTAAAAAGGGCACTCTGCTTAGTCTCCTCAAACACTCGAAAGTCTAAAAATGGGGCAGTTGCAAGGGTCTGAAATATTGTGTTTTTCATGAAGAAAATGGAAGTACTTGATAAGCTGAGAACAAAGATGCCTTTGGTTTCCAATTAAGTCCCATCGTTCCGGAGATGAGATTTTGGCCCAAAATACATTGTTTTAAATGGGGATTCCGCGTAGTGACATCACTAGTTACACGAGTTTTACAACTTTTACTCGTGTTTATCTCCAAAACCGGAACACT